>CM063505.1:104150557-104255557 GCA_032207245.1 Pardosa pseudoannulata | reverse complement strand
AAGGTTCATAATGCCACGCAGGTGAATCCCTCAACTTTGCTCATCTTTAAGAGAAAGATTTCTGCTCCTGATTTTGTACTCTTCTCCCACTTACAAACCTCCTAGCAAAGGGATACCAGACCTACATATATATGTTTGGAGCGATAGATTTTTAGGAAGATGTTTCGAACATCTGCCAGAGGCGAACCCGACACTGCTGGATTCTATATCCACAAGCTGACTACTAGGCCATCTCAGTCCTGAATTACACAGCTGACTCATGGATATTTCTAGATGTTTGGTATGGTTAAGAGTTCTATAGCTATTTTCGAGACGCCAGTATTATAATTAGCCAGTATTAAAACAGTGCCCTACTATTCGTCCAGCCTACAGCTTGAAAACGTTTGAAATCAACTTTAAGTAGACGATTACTACTTATTATGCCTCATGTAACAAAAATGAAAACCAATGACAGAGAAAGATGGAGAGAGAGTGAGAAAGTATTTTATGACTACAAATATGGAGGCTCTGAATTAAACTCGAACGTAAGTTCGAACACCAGGTCTTTAGCTAACCATTTGCCTATCGTTAGATTTACATACACTAAAGCCTGTGTCGGCATTGCAATTCCTAAAACTGTATTCTGATATCTAAAAACTATTTAAGCTTTAAAACTTTTAGTTTATACAGGTAATATTTATAGATTTACACCCTGTAAAAATATGTATGTGTCAAAGTTTTAAATAAAATTTATGTACACAAAAAATTACTTTCATATTAAATTAACCAATGAAATGTCATTTTCCAGTCTTTACCGTTAAAGCGAATAATTAACTGTTGTTATCATTTGTATTTATTTACGTATTTATTTTTCATAATTTGCATTTTTCTTTTCAAACATAACAATATATCCCCTTTTTCAAACATTGGAGTTCTATTCCCGCAGTTCATTACCGCTATTGCGTATTCTAGAATATGACCAATGCTACAAACACTCGGCTAGTAATAGCCTTATATTATTAATAAGTAGATGCATTTTAGAGTATGGGGTTTGTTAATCTTTCCGTCAATCTACGCAAAAATATGAATTTTAATAGTTTTGATGAATTTAAATATTTAAGCTTAGAATTCGGAGAACCCGACAGCTCCTGATTCCCTCCCCCCCCGCTAGCTTTTACGTGCTGCACCCATGTTATGAATGGTTATGTATGCAGTCCACAGATTCAGATTTATGTCATTGCAGTTATGTCAATGATATATCAATGTTATGTCAGTATTTAGCCTTAACCTTAGCTTTTACGTACTGCGCCCCTGCTATGAACGGCTATGTATACAGTCCATAGATTCTGATTTATATCATTGCAGTAATATCAATAATATGTCAATGTTATGTCAGTATTTAGCCTTAGCCTTAGTTTTAACGTACTGGACCCCTGCTATGAGGGTTATGTATGATGTCCATAGATTCAGATTTCTATCATTGCAGTTATGTCAATATTATGTCAGTAATAACCTTATTAATAATAAGTAGATGCATTTTAGAGTATGGAGTTTGTTAATCTTTCTATCTATTCAATATGAATTGTTATAGTTTTAATGAATTTAAAATATTTAAGCTTGGAATTCGGAGAATCCGACCTCTCCTAATCCCCCCACACACTCTTTTACGTACTGCACCCCTGCTATGAACCGCTATGTATACTAGCCATAGATTCAAATTTATGTCATTACAGTTATGTCAATGATATGTCAATGTTATGTCAGTAATAACCTTATATTATTAATAAGTAGATGCATTTTAGAGTATGAAGTTTGTTAATATTTCAGTCAATCTACGCAAAAATGTGAATTGTAATAGTTTTAATGAATTTAAATATTTATGCGTGGAATTCGAACCGCTCCTGATTCTCCCCCCCCCTCCAACTAGCTTTTACGTCCTGCACCTCTGCTATGAACGGCTATGTATGCAGTCCATAGATTCAGATTTATAACATTGCAGTTGAGAATATTATTCTTTTTAAAGGTTTATAAATATATATCGTCAATAAATAGTTTTATTTCTATAAATTAGGAAGAATTAAAAATTAAATTTTTCAACACATTAAATATTCTCTTTTAGAAGGTTGAAATTCATAACACAATAGGTAAAAGGCATAAGAAAATTTAACCAAAGCACCTTTCGTCCCATGTATATATTGCTCCATCTGAATTCAAGGTTTCTGTTACAGTGCTGGCTAGGAGAATAATATGAAAGATTAAACGTATTACGACTTCAACGAGTAAAGCAGACATGCACTTCTCAAAGCGATTGGTCTTAAGATAAATGGGTAGTTAATTTAGTTTATCTCGAAGATAACGCAGGTGAGGGTTAATGGAAGCTTCAAGTTTGCCGTTTCGCAGCTGTCGGAAATTCGGGTATTACCACTTTAAATTCAGAGACGTTCTAATTAATTTCAGCGTCAAGTACTAAATGCTAAAAGTACACACTGAAAGATTTTAGAGCTGTATCTTTGGAAACTTTACTTTATTATACGGCATGTCTTATAAGGAGAACAGAACAATGGAACTGTACTCTTTATTCTTCTTAACAGTGAGTTAAAATGCTCAAGTTAGTTGTTTGGAAACCCATTCTTAAATAACTAGCATATAGCCCATCATATGACGGGATCAGTAAAATTTTTAATTTTCTAGAATTGTAAAGTACTCTATGAGGCAGGTAAAAAAAATGGTTTGATTTTTAGCTGAGAATTATCTGGTATACGCTCAATAATTTGTTTATCTTCATACTCCTCCGAAGTATCTCGATACTGTGAAGGCCTTTTATAATCACGTTGAATTTATTTAGTCAAACCGTGTGGTTATGTATATAAAACAAACACACAAACGAAAAAATCCAGTACTTTTGCACCAATACTGTGTTACGTCAGCACGTTAAAATGTCCTCCACTCCTACTGCACATGTTATAATGTTACTTCATTATAACATACAGCATTACATTATAAGATATTTTATAATGTAACGTAATGTAATGTTATAGTTGTAATGTAATGCTATTGTTACATTATAATAATACAATACTGCATTATGTTACAATGTAACTGTATTTTACTGCATTTATCAAAGAAGAAAGCAATTCTATAATTCCCTGCGATTTGATTGTATTTAATTTTTTCTAACAAATTATTGCACTTCATTTGCTTTCTCCATATGAGCAAGAAACAGAAAACATGTTTTTCTACATAGGTTCAAAAACATTTTTTAATGTCTAGTCTGTTGGTAAAAGTAACAGCAGTCGTTTTAAAAGAACAAAATTTATGAATCTATCGATGATACCCGTTTTAGAAGAAATATAAAGACTGAAGAAAACGCTTCTGAATCATTAATTTTTACTATTTATATAGCTAAAAATATTTTATTACTAAAAATACCTATTTTTATTCTTTTTATAAAGGTAAATGAAGTTTTAATTTTCTTCTGTTTATTCTGCATTCGTTGACACGATAAAAAGTTTCTGAGAATTAAGTATTTTCGTAAGTTACATTGCACAATCTTGTATTACGTTGATACAGAAAAAGAAGCACTTAAAATGCCACCCTTTCCTACTATTTCATGTCTTACTGCAGATAAGAAAGAAGGAAGGAATTCTATGATTCGATGTGATTTGATTGATTTAATCTTTTTTCGGTGAATTATAATTCTACGTCATTTGCTTTCCACAAAAGAAAATGAAGTAGGAGAGAAAATTTTTTTCTTATTGGGTTCAAAAACTTCTTTTAATGTCTAGTCTATTAGTATACGTAACAGAAGTTATTTGAAAAAAAAAATAAAGTTTATGAATCTTTCCGTTGTATCCTTTTGTGAAGAGATTTTTGATTAGACAGTGATGATTTTTATGTAGCTAAATGTAACTTGTCTCTAAAAAGTCTAAAGAATTTATATTTTTATCTCTCTGATGGTTAAACTGTTCCTAAATTACTTTTAAAATATATCTGATTATTTAATTTAATGTTTAAATTTCTTTGAGGTGACAAACACTTAGCAATAACCTTATATTACGTTGATACAGAAAAAGAAGCTGTTGCGTACATCAATGGTTTTAATATTTGTTTTAAAATTATTATCGTTTGTCATTAGCTTTATTTTAATTTTTCTTTTGGGGTGTGGCAACTTTTGAAAAGAAAGAATAATACGTTTTTTCTGATGAGATGGGAGCATTGTAAGATAACGGAAAGCATATATAAGAAATTAAAAAGAGATCTTATGGTGCTTCTTGTCGTATTTCTATGAAACCGTCTATATCATGCAGTATTTGAATAAGAAAGCAACAGAAGCACTTAAAATACCTAACCTACTGTTTTATGTCTTAGTGCAGACAGGGAAGGAGAAAGCAATTCTGCCGTTCTCTACAATTTGATTGCATTAATCGCTCTCCTTTTTTACGAATTTAGTCCTATTTTATTTGATTTCCACAAAAGGAAAGAAAAGATACTTTTCTTTGTGGGTTCAGGAACATCTTTTTAATGTCTTGTCTATTAGCTAAAGTAGCATGGGTCATTTGAAAGGACTACAATTTATGAACCTTCCGGTAATATTCGTTGGAGAAGTAATAGAAAGCGTGAGAAAATAGATTTAGGATTAGTAATTTTTGCTCTTTATATATAGTTAAGAGTTATTTTCACCTAAATATGCCTAAAAAATCTCTATTTTTATCCAGTTTAAAATTAAATGGTTGTTAAATTATTTTAAAATTATATCTGATAATTTGGTTTATTGCCATGTTTAAATTTCTCTCAAGTGCGAAAAATATTTTTGCAGTATCCTTATATTAAGTTGATGTTTTTAATATTTGTTTTAAAAATATTATCGTTTGTCATTGGCTTTATTTTAAATTTTCTTTTGGGGTGTGGCAACTTTTGAAAAGAAAGAATAATAAGTTTTTTTCTGATGAGATGGGAGTATAAGGCGAAGCAGGCAAATCTCAATTTATGACAGTTCTGGCTTTAGTTTCAAATGGAACGGAAGTTTATTGTTTGTCTATTGGCTGTTGTACACATGTGAAAATGAATGGGAAGGGCATTATAGTAGTTCGTGACGTTGCGACAAATTTCTCTATTGTAAGATAAAGGAAAGCATATATAAGAAATTAATAAAAGAGATCTTATAGTGTTTCTTGTCGTATTTCCATTAAACCGTTTATATCATGCAATATTTGAATAAGAAAGCAACAGAAGCACTTAAAATACTACCCATTCCTACTGTTTTATGCCTTACTGCTGACAGGAAAGAAGAAAGCAATTTTTCAGTTCTCTACAATTTGATTGCATTAATCCCCCCTTTTTTTACGAATTTAGCCTTACTTTGATTTCCACAAAATGGAAGAAAAGATACTTTTCTTTGTGGGTCCAGTAACATCTTTTAATGTCTTGTCTGTTAGCCAAAGTAGAAGGGGGTCATTTGAAAGGACTGCAATTTATGAACATTTCGGTAATATTCGTTTGAGAAGTAAAAGAAAGAATGAGAAAATAGATTTATGATTAGTAATTTTTGCTCTTTATATACAGTTAAGAGCTATTTGTACCTAAATACGTCTAAAAAATCTCTATTTTTATCCAGTTTAAAATTAAACAGTTCTTAAATTATTTTAAAATTATATCTGATTATTTGGTTCATCGCCGTGTTTACATTTCCTTCAGGTGAGACAAATATTTTTGCAGTAGCCTTATATTACGTTGATACAGAAAAAGAAGCGTTTAAAATGCGATCTATTCCTGCTGTTCTATATCTTACTGCAGATAGAAAAGAAGAAAGCAATTCTATCATTCTCTACGATTTGATTGCATTAATCTTTTTTCGATGAATTATAGTCCTACTTCATTTGCTTTTCACAAAAGGGGAAAGAAGGTGTTTTTCCTTGTGGGTTCAGGGACATCTTTTTAATGTCTAGTCTATTAGCAAAAGTAACAGGGGTCATTTGAAAGGACTGCAATTTATGAACATTTCGGTAATATTCGTTTGAGAAATAATAGAAAGAATGAGAAAATATATTTATGATTAGTAATTTTTGCTCTTTATATACAGTTAAGAGCTATTTGTACCTAAATACGTCTAAAAAATCTCTATTTTTATCCAGTTTAAAATTAAACAGTTCTTAAATTATTTTAAAATTATATCTGATTATTTGGTTCATTGCCGTGTTTAAATGTTTCTCAGTTGCGACAAATATTTTTGCAGTAGCCTTATATTACGTTGATACAGAAAAAGAAGCGTTTAAAATGCGATCTATTCCTGCTGTTCTATATCTTACTGCAGATAGAAAAGAAGAAAGCAATTCTATCATTCTCTACGATTTGATTGCATTAATCTTTTTTCGGTGAATTATAGTCCTACTTCATTTGCTTTTCACAAAAGGGGAAAGAAGATGTTTTTCCTTGTGGGTTCAGGGACACCTTTTTAATGTCTAGTCTATTAGCAAAAGTAACAGGAATCATGTGAAAGGACTACAATTTATGAACCTTTCGGTAATATTCGTTGGAGAAGTAATAGAAAGCATGAGAAAATAGATTTATGATTAGTAATTTTTGCTTTTTATACATAGTTAAAAGTTATTTGTACCTAATTACGTCTAAAAAATCTCTACTTTTATCCAGTTTAAAATTAGACAGTTCTTAAACTATTTTAAAGTTATAACTGATTATTTGATTCATTGCAGTGTTTAAATTTCTCTCAGGTGCGACAAATATTTTTGCAATAACCTTATATTACTTTGATATAGAAAAAGAAGCAGTTAAAATGCGATCTATTATTCCTGCTGTTCTATATCTTACTGTAGATAGAAAAGAAGAAAGCAGTTCTATCATTCTCTACGATTTGATTGCATTAATCTTTTTTCGGTGAATTATGGTCCTACTTCATTTGCTTTTCACAAAAGGGGAAAGAAGATGTTTTTCCTCGTGGGTTCAGGAACATCTTTTAATGTCTAGTCTATTAGCAAAAGTAGCAGGAGTCATTTGAAAGGACTACAATTTATGAACCTATCGGTGACACCCGTTTGTGAAGGAGTATAAAAATTGGAGAAAGTGGCTTCTGGATCAATAATGTTACACCACAGAAACGGGAAATGCTTTCAAATTGTTTATTTCTAACTACGAAAGTAGGCAGTGGGAGGAGACTTTAACTTATGAGCCCGGCAGATAATAAATTCACATTCGACCGAATGCGCAGTGGCAGCCACCGTTTGACGGAGTAAAAAAAAATATTCTAAATAAACGAATAAAAATATATAAAGCGATTCTACAGATACCAGCTTTTGCGGACATCCCATCAGATTTCGACAACCCCCGGTGCCAAACGATAGACTCCCGAGAGCGGGGATAGTGGTGGGACACGTGACTCGCGGTGGCCACGTGACGCTTTCGCTGCGGGTGTTCCCGAACAGACTCTGATTTTGTTTTTCAGGGGGGTTGGGCGGAGGGGAGATTTCGAAGTTCAACCAACGGCGTATGAAAAGTGTCAAAATCGTATGCCCTGATGGATTAATCAGCCGCAAGGTCTTAGGGGGATTAACTTCCACAATTTATTTAGGGAAAAGTAAGTTTATCATTCTTTTTCCTTCCAACTGAACTGGCTTCTTTCGGATCATTACTCAAATAGTTTGCAGTTATGAAAGATTAAGATTCGCTGTTTTAGATCCTCTAATATGAATTTAAAAATATCTGTGGATAAAAATGCTTTTGATCTGTCACAATAATAATAGACTGTCGGTTGGGAAAAGTTCAAACATTTCCACCTTGCACATTGAAAGTTATGCTTTGTTTTTGCTGCCGATGCGTTAAGGAAAAATAGACAAAATGAGAAATTTATTTCCTTGAAACAAATTTCTTATAATAAGTAGATTTTAATGAAGAAACGTTACTATTACTATTTAAACCCAACCAGTTTTTAAGAGTGACAATGAAATAACATACATAATGTATTTTGTTATTTCACTTTCAAGTACATCAACTGGAATTAAAGTTTTAGAAAAAAAAAAAATGCATGACTAATATTGAAGTAGTGATAATATATTTAAAGAAGTAAATTAGATACATTTATAGAAGGATAATTCTGTTCACATTTATTGTATGTTTATTTTTCTGAGACTAATTATGTAAATATTTTGTTGAGTTATCCTCTACTGTGATTCTTCACTTTAACTGTCACCCATTTTCAAAACTTAGTTTTATGATTATTTTAATATTTCTTAAGGCTGAAAAAAACTGAAATTTTCTTTTCGTGGTTTTTCAACTCCTCTTCTTAGCCCACTCTCCTGTTTCTAATCATGGATCTTGTTGGTGCTTCAACCACATTTGGCGAAATTGGCGTGCTTGCAGCTTGCGTGCGTGGCTTGCTTGCAGCGTGGCGTTTGAAATCTGGCGAGGGGATCGTAACTCAACAAATTGATACATAAACAAAAACAACATTTTGAGGAAAAATTTTATAAAAATTGAATATTTAAAATCTAATTGAATTAACAAAGAAAACACAAAGGAAACACATAACATTCATACTAAATAGACTGAAACATTCACTTAATCACAAATTAAATAAACTGAGTGGGATTTTCATCACAAATTTGTGATTTAGTGTTTAAAAAAAAAAAAAAAAAACTGTATTTTGAGTGGAGGTTGAAGAGGAGTTGTAAAATTGAAAATTTTTTTTCAAATCTCTTATTCACGGTTAATGGGGACTAGAACCTTCCCCGAAAGCTGAAAAACCGCTAAGTAGGATTTGCCCATAAGAATTTTTGGGTATGTGGGTACAGAAATGTTTTAAATATGTAAACAGTATTTATACTTTACACATTTAAGACAAAAATTACAAGAGTATACATATTTACTTAAACGTGTCTGTGCTAATTGATAAGATTAATTATAAAACCTTATACAGTAATAAACATTAATCAATATTGCTCTCTGAGAGAAGCAAAGAGTCTTGTGTTGGTGGAGGAGGAAAGGCTCTCACTTGACTCGTAGAAGTTTTAGGCTCACTCGTAGACTCTTCTGTTGGAGGGGCTGATGGTAGAGCCAGGGGGTTTTACCTTGGAGAGAAACATGGTGATGGATAGTTGCTGTCTTTGTTTTTCCTTTTCCTTCAAAATTCAACTCTTATAAGAACATAACCCCCGACAACGCGATATCTGAACTCAACAGCTCGAACCATATTGTAGTCAATGTCTTGTGCAAATTCTTGCCATGTTGCACAATTGTTGCAGATTCTCCAGGGTAAGGCCAGGCTTTTCATTTTGTTCTTAGCCTTCCTCTTCATTTTCTTCCTCACTTGCAGACTTTGCCATCTCAAGAGCCCGTGGTATGTACTCTGAATCAACTCATCTCTTTGTTTGACATGCAGGGATCTTTCTCTCACGCATCAACATAAGAAAACGCTCCTTTCCTCAATGTGGATACCGACATGGTTGCATTTTTTCATTTTTATTTTATGATGAATTTTTTGGAAAAACCCGCGAGACACTGAAACCGCAAAACATGAAGCTCGAAGTGGCAAGGGAATACTGTATATTCATTTGAAATTTTATGGCTTACAGTTTCTTTAGATGAAGAGACCATATTTTTTTTTCCGTTAATATAATTCTATAGTAATAAAAAAATACACAGTGTTGTTTATTTGCACACATTATACATTAATATGGAAAAAAACTGATGAGGAAAACATAGTTCTGCCCCATGAATCTTTCATATTAACGAGATATCTTTATTGAGATAAAAAAAAATGGAGCTTTTAGTATGAAATTTGACAGAGCACATTAAGTTGTTCTAAGTTTTTTAATAATTTTATAAAAAAGAAATGAAGTACCTAACTTACTTGCTTAATCAGCTTTCCATATTTGAATTTTTCGTAGAGATTTACAATTCTGACAGTGAAAAAAAAAACCTGATAGATCAGCATAAGGGGAAATAGGTGAACCACGCGTGTCCCTCCCCGGTTGTGGTCCCCTATCAGTGACGGGTTCTTGACAACTGTCGGAAGCTTATCTTCGCTGCTGACTCTGTAATCTTTCGATGACGAGCCGCCGGAAATGGTGTTTTTCGCATACATCCCTTGTCAGAGAAATGTTTGACTATGAAAAGAATGCTTCATGTAACAAGTCATGGATACGTATAACCATTTTGTTAGTAAAATATTTAGAGGTGCTTTGAAACTAATATAAAGATGTAAGTGGAGGGAAGGATCTCCGAATAAATCAATGCTTCAAAGAAATGTCCCAAGCAGTTGCTATAACACTGAAGCCAAGCTATAGCATTATAAACTTTAGTCGGTAATGACGATATGAACTAGTATTGTCTGAACTTGGAAAAAATTAAAAGTAAATCATTACAATTGCTTCAGAATTAAGATTTCGGACATTCAAGTCTTGTTGCTTTTGCTTATTTTAAGCTTCCTATCAACGGAACCTAATTTTAGATTGTTTGACGATTATACAATTAACATTGAAAATAATTTTTTATTACATCATTTAAAATGGATAGTGTAATGAACAAACTGCAGATTTTTCAGGTTATAAAATTAGGTTTCTCAAGATAACATAATTCGTTTGCTTCTGAAGTACAACAGCTCTTTATAAGCTTTGGCTTACAACAACACAGTTTTCTTCCAGGTGAGCTTATCCTTGACTTTCTTTTTCCATTTTGTCAATCTTAATGCTTTAAAGTCCTCCAAACCCTTACCCAGACATCGTTTAATCGTTCAACAAATACCAACGCCAAAAGGAACTGAGATTTGATTAACTTTACCAGACACTTTCTTTTAATTAATCCTTATATTGTACTATTTGTTCTCAACCTCCATCCAATAATCCCCTATACAATAATAACCTAAGTTATCTGTCCGTCTCTCCTCGAATTTATGAAGCGGTTGGACCTAGAATGGATAGAGCCATCCATATTGGATTCTTGATGAGTTAGGGTTAGCAAAATTCAAAGCGAGTAAAGTTTATCTTCTCCTAAACTATCGATGTGATTTTAAAATAAATTGGTATAAATATGCTCCATATCACAGCAAAAAATACTGTTGTCTTTAAAACGTTCGAAATCCACCCCTTCCCCCCCTTTTAAAAATTTATAAAAATGTGATTAAATTTATCACATAATAAATGGGTAAAAATAATATTTTTTTTTCATCGTTATGACGTCATTACTTTAACCATCTCATTTAATCATTTATTATTTTAAATTATTTAAATATCGTCTGCATTATTTTCATACGTTTTATCACGGAACTTAGATATTACGTAAATAATTTTCTTTTATATTTGGCTTAAATAATAGATTAGGTGCATATGTGATAGTTTTAAATTTAATCATCGATTATTTTTTGTTGAAATGAAAATTTTATCACCGGTATTAACAACAAATTCTATCTACTTCCAGGGTGTAGTGGAAATGATAGTTTTATTCCTTTACTTCCATTAATTATTGTGGCAAAAAATATGGGAAGAACTTAACGATAATTTCGTCGTAGCTAAGAAAACTTTGAATTATCTTTCTAAGTGAATTCAACTTGATTCTAAACTGCATTCACAGTATCGGGAGACTTTAGAGGAGTATGAAGATAAACAAATTATTGAGAGTGTACCAGATAATTCTCAGCCAAAAAAGAAACGAATATTGCATAACAGTTTTGTGAGGAAAGCTTAAATCTTAACACATTCTATGCGGAACACGTGTTAGTGCATTTTCTGAAGATTGATACTTGAGCTAGGGACACGTACTACTATGGGTTAGTGTAACAACATGGTTTGTGCTTACAAAAATAACGGTATAGACAGTAAAACGAAGACTAATGTTCTTGTCTACTACATAGATTCTAAAAAAATTTAGACAAATAAAAACTAATTTTTACATCAGTCGATGCGGAACCACAGAACGGGCAGGTTGATTGAAAAAATCAATTTAAATTCAAAATTAACTTTTTATTTATCCTTCCGAAAATATTATATATATATGCATAATTATATATTATATTATATTATATTATATATTATATTATATATATATATATATATATATATATATATTTGTATTTATATATATATTTGTTATATATTTCAATATAAAATATGAAAAGTTGGTTAAAAAATGAAATAATTTTCGATCTATTGAGATTTAATTGAATAAATAAATTTACGCGCAAAACGCCCGCTCCCGGTACAATTCCGCTGCGAAATGTACCCGCACACAATGTATTAAACTTCAAAATGGTTAACAATAATTACTATAAATTTTAGATAATTTTCAAGAGACAAACACTAAAATAATCTCCTAGATAATGTTCGCTGTGTAGCATTTAAATATTACTATATAACATAAATAATAACTTTTTACAGATCTTGCTTATTTTAATGCACAGTTCAAATGACAACCTTAGACAATCAGATCGGGTCAATTTATTTCAAGTTATCTAAATGTTAGCCGTAAAGATTTGGCTGACCAAATAAATAAAAAAAGCCCCTAAGAAATTTGTGTTGAGAGGACTCAGTCCACTTTCCGTCCTAGACTATCTGTGCCCGGCGGCTGGCCGCTCCTGAAAGGTGGTCCTCAAGCCCATTTCGATAAACCTGCCGTCGATAGCGAACAACGGGACAATAGGCATCCGCTCGCTGGCTCGACCATTAAAAGGCAGATGGAGATACTTATCGGCCGAATACAGACCATTTGCTTGCATCACTCGCGATTTGCGTAGATGGAGCTACAGAAATGCGTTAGCGGGAGAAAAAAACGAGATACATTAAAAGGGTATAAAAAATATGTATACATATATGTATGTATACATTTCTTTATATATAAAATTCTTTTGTCCATGTGTTTGTAATAGAACTCCTCCTGTACTGTATACTGTATGACTGTATGCGTGGTGGCTTCAAGTATTTTTAAAATAATATTTTTTTCCTTACTTTTCCCTCAAAATTGTCCAATTTATGATTTATTTAAAAACATTTTATTAAAAATAAGTTTTTTTTCTTACTTTTATTTGTAAAAGGGTAATTTCCTCTTTTATACTTGTCTACGATTTTACAGAAACAGCTTCATGCACACACACGCATTCATCTTTGTATATAAAATGCTTCTGTCCGTGTGTTTTATTCGAACTCTTCCTGTAAACGGCTGGACTGATTTTAATGAAGTTTTGTGTATGTAATTAAGTTGATTCGAGAATGGTTTAGATTCCCAATTGGACCCGATAGAAAAAGTTTTTTTTTTAAATCCAGAATTGTATGCTTATTGAGATTATTATAATACTCTTCGCTGCCAGTGTATCTGTGGCGCAGTGGTCAGTGCAACGGGCTACACTTCGAAACGGCCCAGGATTGAATCCCCGTACAGATGATGAGTGAAGTTTAAAAATAATCTAATTACGTTTGTGAAGATTGTATGCGTACTGGCGTCAAGCATTTTTAAAATAATTTTTTGCAGTACTTTTCTATCAAAATGGTCCAATTTATTATTTATTTAAAAACATTTTACAATTTTTGGATTTACAGTATTAAAACAGGAGAACGTCTGTCGGGTCATTCAGTATATATATATATATATATATATATATATATATATATATATATATATATATATATATATATATATATATATATATATATATATATATATATATATATATATATATATATATATATATATATATGTATATATATATATATATATATACATATATATATATATATATATATATATATATATATATATATATATATATATATATATGTCTATATATGTATATATATATGCATATATATGTATACATATATATATAGATATATATGTATATGTATATATATATATATATATATATACATATACATATATATACATATATATATATATATATATATATATATATATATATATATTTACATATATATATATATATACATATATATACATATATATATATACATATATATATATACATATATATACATATATATATATATATATATATATATATATATATACATATATATATATATATATATATATTATATATATATATATAATATACATATATATATATACATATATATACATATATATGTATATATATATATATATATATATATACATATATATATATACATATATATATATATACATATATATATATATATATATATATATATATATATACATATATATATATACATATATATATATATATATATACATATATATATATACATATATATACATATATATATATACATATATATATATATATATATATATATATATATATATATATATATATATATATATATATATATATTTATATATATATATATATATATATATATATATCGGCGGGGGAGGGGGCAAGACTCCTTGAACCCCCCGATAATATTTTTCAATACTTTGTATGGAAAATATTTTAGTCATCTTTGTAATTTTAAACAAAGTAAAAATAAAAAGTAAACGTACATACGTATATAAATAACTTTTATTCATTTTTCTTTACATTTATTTCCCCGACAGGAAATCGAATTTGGAAACTAAACTGTATAGACAAATTCAGCGTTTTTGTGACATTCTTTGCGATATGATTTACACTTATTATATGTCACATCACACTCAATTCCAATACACACTTCCGTTACATAATTTTTCCATTTTCCAAATTTCTCTGGAAGTGAAACTAAAAATGACATAGACATTAATATATGCATGCATTTATACATTTCTTTAAACCCACATAAGCGTAGATGTGTGAGTAAAGTTTGATTTGAATTTGAAGAACTTCGATATTTTTGCAACAAGAGACCTAACTGCACTTTTACCTACTGTTTAAAATCAATTCCAAAGGCTATGAACAACCAGATCAGCTATAGGATTCTGACTTGTAAATTCCAACACCAATCCTTGAAATTTTGAATTTTCAAGATTTTTCTGTTAAATGAAAGAAGATTTGGTTTGGAGCGCTACGATCTACTGTTTTGCACACGAGGGCTAATGAGACCGGGACCTACTGCTTAAAGCCGATTCCGAACGGCTACGAACATCCATGCCATAGTGGGATTCGAACCCACATACTCCGGTACCGACGATCAGCGCCCTAACCAATCGGCCAGCTTTCGGCTAAATGGAAGAAGAATGTATTGCCTTACAAATGTAAATAAATATAACAGCTTAAATGTCAGTATAAATATAATTTTTATAAAAAAATAAGAATTAAAATAGGCTCAATATCTAACAGTTTTAAAATATCTAACAATAAACAAAATGTCACGTACTATATTTTTGGTTGGTTGGTTGGTTGGGAGCACTACGGTCTACTTTTTGCTACACGAGGGCTAATGAGACCGGGACCTACTGTTTAAAGCCGATTTCGAACGGCTACGAACATCCATGCCTCAGTGGGACTCGAACCCACGAACTCCGGTTCCGAAGGTCAGTGCCCTAACCATTCGGCCATCGTTCGGCCGTACTATATGTTTGAAAATTCTTCTTAAGTTTAAAAAAGTTATCAATTTAAAAAAACTTTTGAATATCTATCAAGCAGCAAATAAACACAAAACGATTGTATTGACTTATAGCCACTAATAATATCTAAATATAGGTAATCTAAATATAGCCTAAACGGAGGATAACTTACGTTATCAATTGCTATGAAATCACTTTAAAAGGTCTTTGACTCACAGTCTATTACTTCTAAAATAAAATTGATTGAATTCGCGATGGTCTTTATTTATAGGTTTGCAGATAGGCGTACGTAGTAAGCTGTCAAATATATATGACAACTTGCAAGGGGTTGCTTATCATGATAGGCTTTATTTGGCTTGATTTCGATTGTTATAGTCCTTTTTTTATACTCGTAGGCTAATGAGGCTGGGATTTACTGTGTAAAGCAGATTCTGAATGGCTATGCCAGCAGTAGGTTTCAAACTCACGAACTCTAGTACCATCTTACCCTAACCGTTATAAATCGTTAAGGATTTCACACTGGAGAATCAATCCCCTCAATTTAATTATCCTAAGGAAGAGAGAATTTCGCTCCTGATTCTGTACTGACCGAACGATGACCGAATGGTTAGGGCGCTGATCTGAGTTTATGGGTTCATGGGTTCACCGGAGTTCATGGGTCGAACCCCACTGTAGCATGGGTGTTCGTAACCTTTTGGAGTCGACTTTGAGCAGTAGGTCCCGGTCTCATTAGCCCTCTTGTTGCAAAAAAAGTAGACCGTAGCTCTCCAAAACAAACCAAATCTTATTCCATACACCTTTCCCACTTGCCAACCTCCTAGTGAAAAGCCATACATATCCTCATATTTATACCGCACGTACTGTGGGTGTAAAGAAGATGTTAAGTTAGTCACCAGGATAGAATTCAGCACCTCAAAATACTGATTACTAGGTTATGCCAGGCTCCTGGAAAAGACTTGTTCTAGATCTTTCTCAAAAACTAGTAAAGGCTTAAGTTTTGTTGCCAAAAGTAGCCAATTTAAATATTGCCAAAGCTCCAAATGGGGAAATTCCCCAAGCATGTTATTTTTCAGGCGATTAATTTATTTTGATTGTCACAAGCAATTAATGTTCTGGAAATTATGCCTTCACAAATACACAATTTGTTACAATATAATATGCAGAGATCATATTTGATAATCTTACTGAATACCCCCTCTCTTTTCCTGTTTAACTTGTCAACATCTGTTTCTCTTCCTCTCTCTATTTTTTTTAAATACCATCATCAGTAAAACAAGTCCAGCACAGTGAAACTTCCCTTTTATTGGGGTTAAAAACGAAAAGTTTCAGAGTCCGTTGTTACACTGCAACAACTCTGCATCCAAAGGTTCAAGAATAATACATCTTACGGCAATGTTGGACCCAAGACCGAAAATCCCGAGATTGTATTCCGTGAGACTAAAGATTCTTCAGCAAATTTTTGGGAGGCTGTAGCAAACCTTGATCATTTAATATAACTCCGAAAACATACAGTTACAGTTCTACAATTTAGTTATCACAGTAGCGAATCGATTGTAAGGAATTAAGTCAGATCACACTCCTATATCAGAAAATTTACGTCTGGTAAATTACATACTAAAAAATGAGAAAGTCGAAAAAAGTGAAATCTATTTTAGGGGCAATAATTTTGATATATTACACAAGTTTACATATATATATATATATATATATATATATATATATATATATATATATATATATATATATATATATGGTGTGTATATGTATAGATATGTATATACAAATATATATTTTTATATATATGCATATATATTTGTATATATACATACATACACACACACATATATATATACATATATATATATATATATATATATATATATATATATATATATATATATATATATATATATATATATATATATATACATATATATATATATATATATATATATATATATATATGAACTTAAATAACAAACAAATGCTTAAGATAGCAATTCTTTGCTAAAATACTTAAAGCATTGTGAACTTGCCTGATTTTCTTTATTTTTTTTAATGTTATAGCAAAAACTAAAAAAAAAAACCGAAAAATATTATAAATAAAAATAATGTTTATATACAAAAATAATCTTATAATACATTACTTTACATTAAAAAATGAATGCCTAAATTTATGTTTGTGTGAATTATATAACCATTTTTCGTCAATATTTATCCATCTGGAAAGTAACGACTAAAGAAAGATGTAGTGAAACTATCGTTGCAAGCTCATTGTTTTTACTATGTGTATAAATAACAAAAGAATGCATAAACATATAATTTCGAGACCGTAATTCAATCTCATTTTAACTACGCATCTTTGCAATCCTCTTTCGTGAAAAGCCCTTTTTTCTCCTTTCAGGACGAGAACGGATTCATTGAATAGCTTTCCTTTTTCTGACTGAGCTTATGTGCATCAATAGACTGCGCCACTGTTCCTCACTTTGGAGATGAGAAGGGAGGAAAGGAATAGAACATATCTATGGTATAAATGATCGTAACGCACCTATTTTTATGGGCTTGTAGCAGTTAAGACATGGAAAAAAATATATATGCATTTTTCTATTTACGGGGTTCATGAATTTCAGGACATGGAGAACGTAGATACTGTTTTGGTGTATTTTTTTACTTGTCGACGAGATACTATTTATTTTATTAATTTTTGGCTTGAAAATTATAGTTGTGTTAAATAAAATTATAATTGAGTTGAAAATTACAATTGTATTAAATAAAATTACAATTCAGTGGAAAATTACAATTGTGTTAAATAAAATTATAATTCCGTTGACAAATATAATTGTGTTAATAAAATTATGATTTAGTTGAAAATTACAATTGTGTTAAATAAAATCATAATTGAATTGAAAATTAGAATTGAGTTAAGTAAAATTATAAATGAGTTGAAAATTACAATTGTGTTAAATAAAATTATAATTGAGTTGAAAATTACAATTGTGTTAAATAAAATTATAATTAAGATGAAAATTACAATTGTGTTAAATAAAATTATAATTCAGTTGGAAATTATAACTGTGTTAAATAAAATTATAATTGAACTGAAAATTACAATTGTGTTAAATAAAATTATAATTCAGTTGAAAACTACAAGTGTGTTAAATAAAATTTTAATTGAGCTGAAAATTATAGTTGTGTTAAATAAAATTATAATTGAGTGGAAAATTACAATTGTGTTAAAATTATAATTGAGTTGAAAATTACAAGTGTGTTAAATAAAATCATAATTGAGTTGAAAATTACAATTGTGTTAAATAAAATTATAACTGAGTGGAAAATTACAATTGTGTTAAATAAAATTATAATTTAGTTGTAATTTAGAATTGTGCTAAATAAAGTTATAATTGAGTTGAAAATTACAATTATGTTAAATAAAATTATAATTCATTTGAAAATTACAATTGTGTTAAATAAAATTATAATTAAGATGAAAATTACAATTGTGTTAAATAAAATTATAACTGAGTTGAAAATTACAATTCTGTTAAATAAAATTATAGTTGAGTTGAAAATTGTAATTGTGCTAAATAAAATAATAATTCAGTTGAAAATTACAAGTGTGTTAAATAAAATCATAATTCAGTTGAAAATTACAATTGTGTTAAATAAAAATTATAATTCAGTTCAAAATTATAATTGTGTTAAAAGAAAATTATAATTCAGTTAAAAATTACAGTTGTGTTAAATTTTGCGCAATTTTATCAAAAATACATTTGGATGTAAGAGAAGAGTTTATTATAAAAAATTATAAAAAAGGTTATTATAAAAAAATTTATCAAGGAGACAAAAACCTCCAAAATGTTATTTTTCCACCAAAAATACGGAAGGATTTCAATTTACAACCAGAAAGTCCAGTGAACTCCATACTCTATGATGGGATTAAGTTTTTTGAATCGAATGATTAATTTATTTTATTAAAAAATGTTGAGGTTTTTTTTTAATTTTGTTTTGCTTCCTTATTTTAACACTTGAAAAAAATTTAAAGCTTAAGTTTTTCCTGTCTTATCAGGGACTTTAAATATACCAGATGCATAGCTTTTCTCTTTACCCATCTGAAAAGTTTAATTTTAGAATTATGAAGTATTCGGATTAAATTAGTTTATCCTGTTTTACTTTCATTGTGCCCATAACTACTATTTGTTCGGTCTTTTTAATGCGTTCTTTGGTGTTTTTGAATATAGTTAATGCACAATTTCTCATAATAGTTGAAAAATACAGCATTTTAAAATAAATGAATATTTATAGGCTTTTAATCATGCTACTTTATCTTTCTGTACTTCTTAAATATAGTGTGTGGATTAAATATATTTTTGTCCTCATTTAAACTCTTTATTAACTTATGAAATTCGTAATTTTGTGTATATGAAGTGGCATCCAGTTTCCAAATATTATTAGAAACTGGAACTATTCAATCATTTTTTTCTGTATAAAGAACTAATTAAATTTGATAATACCCCAACTTTAAATAATATCACTTCACTCTAAAAAAAAGTTAATAAATAGTAGTAAAAACCTATTTTTGTAACTGTTTGAATTCTCGGAAGTGAAAAAGTATTATTTGATGGTATGGATAAATAACTAACTTTTATTTCAGAAGTAATATTAAAACTAAAAAAATAAATATAATACCTGAAAATAGGTATCTTATGATTTATAAAATTTTTCTTCTCTTAATGTAAAATAATAAAATTATTATCAATTATTAGTTTTAAATAAATTCCCTACTTTGAATAAAAGATTAAATTTTTATGTCTGATTTAGAAAATGTGTTTGTCAGTTTTTTTTGCATATATATTATTTTCTTGTTGTAACTTTTTGTAAATTAGTGTACGTGTTGCATGAATGCATATTATTGACAATACCGTAACGAAAAATATAATAAAAATATATACACATATGCATATATATATAATATACACAAACAGTTACTGAGGAACTACTAAGCGTTAATGAATTTTTCGACTATAAAATTACCCCGTTTCCTTGTTTTTATAAATATTATCTGTAATTCCCATTTGTTTAATTCTCACCACTCAACTTATTTTTTTTTTTTTTTTTATTTTTTTCTTTTATTTTTTTTTTATTTTTTTATTTTTTTTTTTTTTATTTTTTTATTTTATTTATTTTTTTTTTTTTTTTTTTTTTTTTTTTTTTTTTTTTTTTTTTTTTTTTTTTTTTTATAGATCGTAACGTTATTTTTTTGCTTAACACTTGGCATGCAGGTATACTTCACAGAAAACTTACGCGTGCAGCGGGCGTTTTTTTTTTTGTGAATCGCGTGAAAGTTTAGTTATTCAGAAAAATCGCAGTAAATCGAAAACTACTTTGTTTTTATGAACGAAACTATTTTTATTTACACTTTAATATATACTGTATGATTATTTAACAAAAAAAAACAATATTTTTACGAAATCACAAAAATAAAAGATTTTTAAAATTGAAGTCCGATAATCTGTCAGCGCATATTTCTTCATCACTATCTTTGTCACAATGGATCAATTTATCAATTTTGTATTCAACAATAAAAAAACAAAGCTTCAAATTGACAAAACACGACTTGCACGTTCTGGAGCTAGGAATTCGATTGAAGACGAAATAATGCAACAAAAGACTGAGTAACTCGACAATCATAATTTATGGAAAGAAAAAATGCAAAGGGTTGCATACCAACGCAAACAACACGCATATAATGTCACACATACATATAATTATACGTATTTAGTATATTTGTGGTGGTGCGGGTATCCACCACAAATCTACTAAATACGTATTTTTACGTGACACGCGCTCCAGTGACAGACTGCAAAAAACGTAAAAATACGTTGAACGCACTCGAAGTGTTAACATACTATGCCTATATATCTAAGGCTAAAAAGTTCAATAGCAGCAGTAGTGTTTTCAATGAAGTAATACCTGTAAGACGGAATAATAAACTGTTTAAATTTTTTCATAACTGTACAAAAATATTCCTTCCTAAATTGATAAAATAATCTCTCTCTCTTTCTATATATATATATATATATATATATATATATATATATATATATATATGTATGTATGTATGTATGATATTTGAAAGAAAAAGTTTAGTTGTTAATGAGATTTACAAAGAGAAGTAAATTTCAATTTTTTTTTTAGCTTCCACTTAACAAGTCCAGTTGACCAGTTCATTTTTATCTTCAATTTAAAATTCCACAATGTTGGAGTTCGTTTTCTATAATAGTTGTACTACGATTAAGAATTCTTATTGCCCAGTAAACCTGGGCAATTCAAATAATAGAGACTGATTACTTTATCAGTGTAATCGGTTAAAGATATTTTCACCTGTTACAAACACATACATACATATATAAATATATATACACATATATATTCACAAACGCATAAATATATATATATATATATATATATATATATATATATATATATATATATATATTATATATATATGCATAAATATATATATATATATATATATATATATATATATGCATAAATATATTACATATATATATATATATATATATATATATATATATATATATA
Source organism: Pardosa pseudoannulata (assembly GCA_032207245.1). NCBI lineage: Eukaryota > Metazoa > Arthropoda > Arachnida > Araneae > Lycosidae > Pardosa > Pardosa pseudoannulata. The sequence continues at coordinate 104,233,489 of CM063505.1, read as the reverse complement.
TATATATATATATATATACATATACATATATACAGGCATCTAGATAGATAGGTACACGTTTCAAATGTTATAGAACAATAAATTTTGTTTTTTACTATTTGGACCATACATCTATATATTTATGCGTGTGTGTGTGTAACACGGCGAAAATTAATCCACCGGTTACACCGAATTAAGCCCCTGTTGTATTTACTTGACCAGGTTTGCTGGGCAAGGAAAATCCTAGACAGTTAGATTATTGTAGTAAACAGTCGTGGCACATCGAAAAGAAACAGCACAAGTGTAAGTCGAACTTAAATTTACCAAAAATGACATGTTAGTCTTTCAAAGACGAACAAGGGAATGAACATCGAAACCCGTACTGAACAGGGTTGGACCTCAGAGCGATACCCGGAGAAGAAATCTTTCACAGAGAAAACATTGTCCGCTCTCATATGTCAAGAGCTCATATGTCAATGATATGTTAAGAGACATATCATTGAAGAGTGAACCTCGGACAGCTGAAAAGTATGGAGAGTGGGTAGAAAATTTGCATTTTTTTTGCAGAGAAAGCTTTGGAAATGAGTTGGAATAATTTAAAGTCGTGTACACTCTTTTAGTTAAGATATTTTATGGCTGAGAAAATAGATTTGAAGGAATAAGTATGAGAGAGAGGAGAATTTTTTTGAGATATTAAAGTGTAATAATTTTGATATATTACACACACACACACACACACACACACACACACACACACACACACACACACACACACACACATATATATATATATATATATATATATATATATACATATACATGCATATATGTGTGTAAATTATTACTGTAAATGGCAAATTAAAATGATTTTTATGAAGTTAGAGTTATGTATGTACTATGTATTATAATGAAGATTCTTCGTCTCCAAGAGTACTATGTCACTTCAAAGCTTTGTTATGTGTCCTGCCTTGCAATGACTCCTGGTCTAAGAGCTGACCGCTCAGCGAACCTGTTGCATTGATTGCCACTAGTACATACCCTCAAAAATTTCCATGTCACATCTCAGAACACTTTGTGAAAAAAACAACAACAAAAAACCTCTCGAAACCACCCTCTTCTTGCCCTCCTTCGGAAATCACCCCAAAGACAGATTCGAAGCCGAGAAAGAAATTTGTCACCATGACCCCGCAGCCAACGGTTGCCCCTGGAAACGCCTTTTGCTGCAGAGCCCCATCCATCACTGCAGGGGCTGCGAAAGCATTGGCCCCGACATATTCCATGGGGCACCGCAAGAGAAAACTCGCCAGATTTTTTCTCATTTCATCTTTACCATACCCCCCCCTTCTCATCATTTTTTATAGAGAGATTCTTTTTTTTTTCCTTTATGAATCCCACCAACAAACAGCTTTTTCGTACGGGGGGGATGTCTTGAAAAGAACGAGAGGGGGAGGATTCGGAAAAAATGTCATCTTTTATTTCTTTTTTATGATAACATCCGTGGGACTGTCAATATATTCATACGCCGGGGCAAAAACAAGCAAGTACATTCGGTAGGGATTTTCTTTTTTACTGTAGTTTCCTCCGCTGTAACCGTCACTGCGAATACGTCACCATGGTGAAGGAAAATTCGACAGTGATTACTCATAGCGAGTCTTTTCAGATAAAGTGAAATGATCTCTGATGACAGTCATTTATGTAAGGAGTGAAATAATTTGTTCTTTGATAAAATTCGGAGATCAGATATATCCAAATATGAGTTATAAAAGGTTTTACCTACCATATAATTATCCTTTATCACGAATTTATGAAGAAAATAAATTTAGTGGCAATAAAAAAAGACCTCTACAGAAGAAGTTTATGTTATATTTCTTCCCCACTTGTTATATTCAAAGAAAATTTTATTTCGCACATTTTATTTCCTTTATTCAGTGATTGGGTAAATTACTTTTAACTTAAATTCACTTTATTTATAACTTAAATTTAATTATTACCATGAAAAAAAATCATAGAGATTTATTTGTTTTGCTTTATCAATTTTTCCCAAGATAAGTATTCGATTTCCGAGTAATCAACCATTAAACATGTTACTATAGATTTATTAGAAGAAAATGTCAAATTGAACATAAAATGTTTAAACTTTATATCAGGAATACACAGATTAAGTTAATATTATTCTTGAATAAATGTATTTTAAGAAAAGAAAACCTTAATTTTTTTATATATATGCTGAAAAAAAAGAGAAATATTTTATAAACTGTATATCGTCAGGAATACACAGATTAAATTAATATTATTCTTGAATAAATGTATTTTAAAAAAAAAAAACTTAATTATTTTATATATATACTGAAAAAAAGAGAAATATTTTATAAACTGTATATCGTCAGGAATACACAGATTAAATTAATATTATTCTTGAATAAATGTATTTTAATAAAAAAAAAAAAACTTAATTATTTTATATATATACTGAAAAAAAGAGAAATATTTTATAAACTGAAAGTCTCCCTAAAACATGTTTCAGATCTATTCCCACGCACAATCCGATAAAACGATTTTAAATTAATCAAAGTTATTTAAAATTTCCCCTTTTACACAGCATGTTATTAAATATTTAGTAACTGTTTATTTACGTAATAACAGATCATGTAAGCGGCAAATCTGTGAATTGACATATATTATCTTAATTGCTGCAAGAAAATATCTTCTTGTTATGGAAAATTTTCTTCAAAAGGTGACAGGCAAATAAACCAATTGCTATGTACATATTAAAGCTAGCTTTACTATCCATATTTATATTGGTAATCAGCATCAAACTCTTTAGTCTTAAATGTCGGTATCCTACTTATTTATCTATCAAGCTGCAGTAGCCGATTGAATTTCTAATATATGAACTTAAGCAAGTATTGGTAGTTGACTGTATGATTTCTTTTATTTTTTTTATCACTGCATAAATTTTCATTGAGTTTTTGGTAAGGTTTGGTTTGGTTTGGTTTGGAGTGCTACGATCTACTTTTTACAACACGAGAGCTAATGATACCAGGACCTACTGCTTAAAGCCGATCCCGAACGGCTAGGAGCATCAGTGCGGCAATGGGATTCGAACCCACGCACTTCGGTACCGAAGGCCAGCACTCTAACCATTCGGCCATAAGTTTTTGGTAAGGTAATATAAAATTTGTAACTGAAAACGTATCGGGGCCATTCTTGATAGTATCACTAAAATCATTTATACACAAACTAAAAGTTAAAAATTTTGACTTAGAACTGTCATAAACTCTACTTGCCAAAATCTGAACTTGACTCCATAGATTTTGGGACCAATTCAACTTTTCAAATATGTGCTAGTTTAAAAAAATTTTTTTAGCTATGATTTTATTTTAATGGATTATGAGATACCTGAGCAATAAAGTGACACGTGGAGTATGTGAGGATGGAATCTGTAAGTTCTGGCTTATTTCAGAATTTTTTTTCTACATACAAGACATTTCTTAGATATAACAGTGGTGCTTTGGTTTCTAATCCTTTTGTTAGGTTTAGTTTGGTTTGGTTTGGTTTGGAGCACTACGGTCTACTGTTTTGCACACGAGCGCTAATGAGACCGGGACCTACTGCTTAAAGCCGATTCCGAACAGCTACGAACATCCATGCCATAGAGGGATTCGAACCCACGAACTCCGGTACCGACGATTAGCGCCCTAACCAATCGGTCATCGTCCGGCAATCCTTTTGTTAGACTGAACCTTCTATGAGTAATTTAAGTAATAAAAATTATTAAAATTAAATCTTCCACAAACCTTTATTTTCAGTGAAACCTCATATGGGGTTTCAAAATAAATTTATTGCTTGATAACAGTTGATAATACAGCACTGAAAAGTTGTTCTCAGATTTGTAGATTAAGGAAAAGAAAAAACAAAAATGTTTCATGTTTTATTTTCGTCTCTTTGTTAATACTAATTTTTTTTAAAATAATTTATAGAAACAGAAAATATAAATACAGGATTACTGTTAAAGATTAATTCATTTTTGCTATATATTGATAAGTATCAATCACGCAAATGTAAATGCCATATCAAAATAACCACTAATTCATGCTGCATATTCTACAATGTTTCACGTGCGTTCGTTGTATTACATGATTCATTTAGAACTCGTTGTACACATTTTGTAGCATCATTCTGTAAATGTTTAACTCTGCAGCATTGGTCCGTTTCCTGAGCTCTTGAGAAATTTTGGTAGTGGGGTACGTAACAAAAGTCATTTATATTCTTCCAAAGTAAAACGTCTCAAAGTCTCAAAGGGTAAAACAAGCCTTAAATAGCCTTACCAGCCTTTTTCCGATCCATCGTAAAAAAAAGTTCTGATAATTTTTAAATACTTTTTTACTAGTTCTTCAATAATTATTTAGGTTTGAAAGAAGCATTTAGCTTTCTTACTTCAAATAATATTTTTTTCTAAATAACATAAAAATTATACATGAAATAAAATAAATGAAATTTACTTACATACAATATAATTTTTGAAGTACGTATATAAGAAACTAATTTGTATACCGTATTGAAGTAAAATAATCTCTTTTATTCTGCAAATGAAAATTTTAAAGTTACACGATATTTAAAATTTTAAAAATATATTTAAAACTGTTAAGAAAGTTAAATTTTAAAATGGTATTAGTTTTTAATCATGCTATAAAATGAAATACGCTGTCCAAATTAATACTACTATTATTCACAGAATAAAAAAAAATAATTAACTTCAACTTGGTACTAAAAATACAGTTTCTAATTTGCAAATTTCAAAAGATATTTTGCAGGTAGGTGCATTTTTATTTATTTCACTTGGCGTATATATTCTACGTCTTTTAAAGTATAGATTTGTTCTTAAAATAAAATTAAATAATTTTCATAAAGTTAGACCCTTATTAATGATATAGAAGAAATTTTATTTTTAACAGAGCAGAACATTTTATTTTGTACTGAAACAAACATAGTTTGTTAAAATGAAAATTTTCAGTCTTAAAAGTAGTATGCCCTCTTAAGTTAGGTGACCTGTAAAAGTCAAAGAAACAAAAGTTAATAGCTCGCCCTTATCAACACCTCCAATGTAGCGATACAGTAATTCAAAGTTCAGGTACTGACGAACAAAGTTCAAGATGAATGGGGAACATAGAATATTTGTAGAGGGTGCAAAAAATTCAGTGAGCTTGTGGTTATTTTGATACATTACAGATATGAGTGTAACGGTTTTGAATATATATAGCTTTAAGAAAAAATAACTTTTGTATTCTAATCCTGCTAAAATTTTTCATTTAAGTACCCTGTATGTTTCGTGTAATTTTTTCTAAATGTACATGCAACTGAAGCGCCCCCACCCGGCCATTCATAATTACATGTGGCTTCTTTTGTTCATTTAATAAGACAATGATAAAAAATATCTTTTTTTACGTAATGTAGACTATTATTTTAAATATTCCAAATAACAAAGTGGTTTTTTTGTCTTTGATTTTCATGTAGTTAAATAGAAAGGAGCTCAACTATTTAAATTAGGAACTAAAGCTTTCTAAAAATTTTTTAAAACAATTAGTTTATATACGTGCTTGATTTTCTGATAAATTAACAACATACTTTTAAAAAAATAATAATCTAATGTAAAACAAAAACATGTTTGTATGTATGAGGCAAAAATTTAACACTGGCATGATGAAAGAAAATTAATCATAATATAGGAAGAATTTACTGATAATAGCTTTATAAGACTCCCTCAGATATTGTTTATATTTTAGCAAAGTAAATTATTAATAAATTAAACTGTAATCAAGCTCTCACATTTTCAGTTAAATGTAAACTACATTTCTACTAAAAAAATAACAGAATTGAAATACGAATAAATTGCTAGAGGTTAGTGAACCCTAATAACATTAAAAAAAATTTCATTTACAATTTTTAAGCAAAAAAAAATTGTAGTCGGTAATTCCCATCAAATCTTCTGAAATGATTAATTCTGTTTTTATCAAAAAATGAAAGTAATATAGTTTAGAATTCATTCATATGTTAAATAAAAAATTCAGTAAAAAAAATAGGATAAAGTCCCGAATAATTCAAAGTGTTAAATCAATTTCAGCAACACTATTACTGTTTACGTAACAGAATTTCGTTAAGCCAGATACCAAATATAACACAAAATATTTTTGGTTATACAATTTCACTATAAATAAATGTTTACTTACAAAATGTCCTCATCTGCTATAATTTAGGTCAAAATTAATACTTTCTCTTCGTGATAAAAAATTATCTATATATATATATATATATATATATATATATATATATACATATATATACATATATACATACATATATATATACATATATATATATATACATATATACATGTATACATACATACATATATATACATATATATGTATATATACATACATATATATACATACACATACATATACATATATATATATATATATATATACATATACATACATATGCATACATATATATACACATGCATATGCATATATATACGCATATATAAATTTTCCTTCTTTCATTTTATAATGTTTATCATGTAAGTATTTAAAGATTGTTCAAGAGATTATGACGTATTATGTGTCTCCAATAACCACATGAATCTACTTTGTGATTATATCTTTTTCAATAACCATGAATTATAAAAGCAGAAAAGATGTTTATTCTACTTCAATGATACCAAACGATTTTTATTCTACTAATTTTCAATTTACTTGCTTTTGCAACAATTAAACGAAAGAGGATAAATTCTGTACATATTTCATAGAAAAGTATTATTGTTTATCGCTGTTTTTTTATCAACATTAATAACAAACTGACTAGGAGAAAAATCCTGATAGAAATAAGGCAAAATTCTCAGAAATAAAGATTATTTTCATAAAAGTGGAGAAATTAAAATGGCTTTTCTAATACTAAATTATCCTAAAACTATAAGGTTTTCTTTCAGCTGATTAGAAAATATTAATCTTATACCTTAAATAATTATATACTTTATACTATCAGTAACTTCATTCGATTCACTCAAATAACTCCATTAACTAGGTTCATTTGAAAGAAAAAAAATATTATTACTTAGAAACTTTGGTATTCCTTTCACAAACTTCAAATCTCTTTGTGTTTTTTAAAAACTTTTTAATAATATTTTACAAATAATTATTTTATAAAAAAAATCATTTACGATGCCAGAGTACCTTTCGAAACTTAAAATCTTCACTGTAAAACTGTTCATCATAAAATAAAAATCTCTGATCCTTTTAGAATGAATTCTTAACAATCATTTTTAATAACACTCTATCATTAAAAATTTATTTATTTTGCTAAAACAAGAAGTATGTTTTAACGTAAAAACGTACATTAAATGAAAAAATCCAAATACCCATTAAATATCCTTTTAATATATATATATATATATATATATATATATATATATATATATATATATATATCCATATATATGTATATATATATATATATATATCCATATATACATATATATACATACATACATGCATATATATACATATATACATATATACAATATATATATATATATTTGAAATTTTATTTTCATATCACGTTGAAGTAAAATATCTGCTTTATCCTGTAAATTAAAAGATTAAATATATCTGAAATTGCAAAATTAAAAAAAAAATCTGTTGTGAAACTGGAAATTTAAAAAATTACCATACACCATACTATAAAGTAAAATATATTTCTCGTATTAACGGAATTAAGCTTCACAATGATAAAAATATAATTAACTTCTGTTTGATATAAAAAATTAATTTCTAGTTTAAAATTGGGTAAGGATATTCCCCCTTTTTTCACAGAGTGTAAATATTTTATATTTCTTATATACTGCATCGTATAAAAAAAACTAAATAGCTTTTATAAAAGTATACCCTCATTAAAGATTTAGGAAAATATTTATTAAAATATAAATGGAGCAGAACTTTTTATTTCATATTGAAACAAAAAACTGATAATGTAATGAAATCTTTTCATTTTCTCCTCTTAAAATTCCACTATTTTTAGATTAACTTGATACATTTAAACCCAAAATTACCATTAATAAATTGTGTTAGAGGTTCTCATATTTAACACTTTAGAACATTTTTAAAAAATCCTATTTTAAAACGGATCAAATTGTTGGACCATTAACAATGAGGAGATCTCAATAGATATAAAAAAAGACTTTTTGAAAAATATGTAGAATAAATGTATTGAAAATTATGCCATAAAATCTTTAAAAACTCACGTATTTTTAATAGTTTGTGTGTTTTGTTATGGGGTTTTAATTCATATTTAAATAATTATATAAGTTAAATCTTAACAAATTTACAAGATTTCTGTATAAACTTAATACTTTCGATCCACAATATACTACAAATAATTTTATTTGATGTCCTTGAAATTCAATACTTGAACATAATTAGAAGGAACACATAAGTAGAAAAAAATTTTGCATATAAAAAATAATTTTGCAATAATTTTGCAACATTTTAAAATATCAGCAGTGTAAAGAACTTGTCTATAATTATAATTAAAAAATATAGAAGTTCATTGTATAAACCTAAGTGTAACACTGATTATAAAATGCTCAATCAAAGAGTAAGAAAATTTTGAAGAATGAATTATGGATTCTTTATTTTTATTAATTATATGAAACGTCTACAAGAAAACTTTTATTTCTAGTTACAATTAATTTAACTTTATTTAACCAATATTCGATTATATTATTTGCATTAGTATAATTCAACAGCAGTTTTGTAAAAGAGCCTCGTAACAAATTTGAACAAAAGGCATAAATCAGCATCATGGCTTTCTTCTTATTATTCAACCGTTTTAAATTAATTAATGGAAGCATTTTTGCAGTATATAAAATTTAATTACTTATTATATTAGTTTAGTTTCCTTTTCACGCCGCTATCGATATCACTAAAACACTACATGAGACTCAATCATTAATAATTAACGTGCAAGACAATACGCTTTCTTTCATATTAGAAGGAGAGAGCGGATCCTAGAATTTAATACTTTTTCAATTTCATCCAATTTAATAGGACAGATCGCGTCAGAGACTGGAGCAAGAGAGGTAAAAAAAAAAGATGAAAAGTGTTTCTTCTAACGCCATCTGTTGATAAGACACTTCATTATCTGCGCTGTATCTTTCTAAATATCTGTGGAATAGAAGCTAAGGAGGACAAAAAATAATTGTAGAAAAGTATTTTCAAAACGTTTACATAGGTAATAAATACATATTACATTTATATGGGTATTCATATAAATAAATAATTATATATATATATATATATATATATATATATATACAGTCAGTATTTATATTATACGTTATTAAATTACTAAAATTAGTATTTATATATTAAATAATTTTTTAATAATATATATATATATATATATAATATATATATATATATATATATATATATATATATATATATATATATATATATATATATATATATATACATATATATATATATATACATATATATATATATATATATATATATATATATATATATATATATATATATATATATATATATATATATATATATATATATATATATATATATATATATATATATATATATATATATATATATATATATATATATATATACATATATATATATATACACACATATATATATATATATATATATATATATATATATATATATATATATATATATATATATATATATATATATATATATATATATATATATATATATATATATACATACATACATATGTGTGTGTGTCTTCATAAATATATAAATACTTATTTAAACAGCATAGAAAAAGATTTTTGTTGAACTGAACGTAAACATATTGAATTTTATGATTTGAAATGATGAAAAATGAGGAACAATCTAAATCAAAACAAAGAATTAAGATAACTTTTAAAAACCTAAAAGAGGGATATTTAAAAAAAATTAAATATCCCAAAACATTTTATGTCAGAAAATTATCTCCAAAAGTTGTATAACCCCTAATTAAATTTGGTATAGCAAAAATTATAAAACCAACTATATTGATTGCAATTAAACCTATTTAAATACCCTAAACGGAGTAATTATGGGCCATTCAAAAGAGTACAGACAGGTAAAGAAACACTTAAATATATCTATAACATATGACATGCCTTTTAATGCAAATATTGTTTATTGAGAAGCATGAATGCAATTTTTTGCAAACTCACAATTAAAAATTAAGGTATGCTAAAAAAAGTAAATAAGTAAACCAAAGTGAACACAATTGTAACAGCTGTGAACAGAGTGTTGTGTGAGTACATAGAATAAAATTAAACAAAAAAATCAAAATAATAAGATTATTCCATTTATGAACTTACCATGGTTATCTCACCATGGCCAGTTTTTACATATTATGTAAAAATTTTATTTTTCTGTCTCAGTTATAATTACAGGTTTTATAATCCTATCATGGCTAGCAATTCATTTTAAATTATCTCCAATGACTGTTATTTAAAGTAGTTTTTAACTTCTTTTTTGAATTAGTATAAACTTCATTTAAAAATAAAATTAATTATCGTAGTTATATATATATATATATATATATATATATATATATATATATATATATATATATATATATATATATATAAATAATGGAACTTGATAATTTATTTGGTTAAGTATAAACATAAATAATTTACTCATAAAAAAAAAACTGTAAAATAATTAAAATAATCAGTCACGTGCATTTATTAAGAACCCATTTTTTAAAAATATAAACAGGCATTTTTTAAAATCGGAATAAATGAAACAACTATCACTCCCTTGCCTATTCACATATTTATGATACATTCCAGTAGAGCTATGAAATACGTTACGGCAGCCTGTAAATCTATTTTAACAACTTTCGTGATCTGAAATGATGAAAAATTAGGAACAATTAAAATCAAAACAAAGAATTAGGATAACTTTTAAAAACCTAGAAGAGGGATATTTAAAAAAATTAAATACCCCAAATTATTTTATGCCAGAAAATTATCTCCAAAAGTTGCATAACCCCTAATTAAATTTTGTATAACAAAAATTATAAACCCAACTATATTGATTACAATTAAACGTATTTAAATACCTTAGACGGAGTAATTATGGGCTATGCCAAAGAGTACAGGCAGGTAAAGAAACACTTAAATAGATGACATGCCTTTTAATGCAAATATTGTTTATTAAGAAGCACGAATGCAAGTTTTCGCAAACTCACAATTAAAAATTAAGGTATGTTAAAAAAAGTAAATAAGTAAACAAAAGTGAACACAATTGTAACAACTGTGAACAGAGTGTTGTGTGAGTGCACAGAATAAAATTAAACAAAAAAATCAAAATAATAAGATTATTCCATCTATAAAGTCACTATGGTTATCTCACCATGGCCAGTTTTTACATATTATGTAAAAAATTTATTTTTCTGTCTCAGTTTTAAATACAGGTATTATAATCCTCTCATGGCTATCAATTTGTTTTAAATTATCTCCAATAACTGCTTAACTGTTTAAAGTAGTTTTTAACTTTTTTTTGAATTAGTATAAACTTTATTTAAAAATAAATTTAATTATCGCAGTTATTCATATATATAAATAATGCACTTAGACAATTTATTTGGTTAGGTATAAACATAATTAATTTACTCGTAAAAAAACTGTAAATCATAATGATCATCATGTAAATATCATCATGTAAATCATGTAAATATCATCATGTAAAATGTGATCATCATGTAAATGTCATCATGTAAATATAAACAGTCACGTGCATTTACTAAGAACCCACTTTTTTAAAATATAAACAGGTATTTTTTTAAAATCGAAATAAATAAAACAACTATCACTCCCTTTTCTATTCACATATTTATGATATATTCCAGTAGAGCTATGAAAATACGTTAATGCAGCCTGTAAATCTATTTTAACAACCTTCGTTTCTACCTTGCAAGAAAACGAAAGTACAGGGGTAGCATTACATTTCGCAAAATTTTATTCGCTTTAAAAACCAGATATTCAGTTGTGTGTAATGCAGCCCATTTTAACGTATGGATTTTGAAATACAGAATATAGATTATCAAATATTTATTGTCAGCGTTTTTGTTATTTACACATAAAAGTACCAAATGATTACTAATATTACTTGAGTATTAAAAATAAATTTATTAGTTTTGTATTTGCAAAAAATATAAGTTTCACTGTAATAAAAAAGTTAAAATTTATTTTTTATTTTAAAATATATTTGGAATCTTAATTTTTTTTTATTTAAAAATATAAATTGGAAATAGTTATAAATCTAATTAAAGAAAAAATTCCCAGTAAAAGATTTTGCTTAAGAAAATATCTCTCTACTAGAAAAATATAAAACGAGTAAATAAACTAGTATTTCTTATATTATTTAATGTCTCCCTTTAAAAAAAATTATTTGTATAAAACGAACCAATGTGATATGATAAAAATTTCCTTTATAAAAATCAAAATGATTGGAGCAGTGGATACGTTTAGTAGGTAATGTTGCATTGATATAGGCATGAAATCTAATTTTGCATGCTAATAATAAAAATGTTAGAATATTAATCATTCGATAAATAATATAATTATAAATCATTCTTATTTTTTAAGTTTTGTTATAGCTATAAGTTTATATTCAAATTTTTACTATGCACACACACACGTATATATATATATATATATATATATATATATATATATATATATATATATATATATATATATATATATATATATATATATATATATATATATATATATATATATATATATATATATATATATATATGTATATATATATATATATATATAATATATATATATATATATAATAAATATATGTATGTATATACTATAAGAGTGTATATATATATTATAATATATATAGAATATATATATATATATATAGAGAGATAAATATATATATATATATATATATATATATATATATATATATATATATATACATATATATATATATATATATATATATATATATATATATATATATATATATATATATATATATTAAACCTTGTTAATACAGTCTAAGAGATTTTTACTTATACACAGATTATTGTTCACTAACAAATAAATATCACTCAATTCAAATACATTGTAAAAACTACATAATTTTTAAATAAAAAAAAATAATTTTTAATTTTCCCTCATATTTAAAAATAGTTCCTATAGTATTCTTACATGATCGTTTTTTAAAGGAAAATACCCTCTACGGGAAAGTTCAAAGAAAAGCATCTTGGATATATAATATATACTCTTTTACTAAACCGCCAGTCTTACAATGTCCTAAAAGGGAAGTATCCTTGTAATTTAACTGTCAGTTTTAAAGTGAAAAGCTTTAAACTTTTATGCAAAGCAAACATTCTTATTTTTGTCATAAAAAAATTAATACAATTTACACGCTGAATTGGATTTCATGTTAAATTATTGCAGCTTTACTACCTACTAAACGCATTCAGCAAGTCAATTATTTTTATTTTATAAAGAAAGTACCTCATTTAACATCACATCACGTTTAGTTCATTTTATCCAATTTAAATATTTTCAAAATAAAATCGTTTAAAAATATCAACCCATTCGTTAATGCATTTTATTACACCTGACTAACAAAATTATGTGCATTTCCATGGAAGTGAGAAGAGAAAATGTTATTCTCTCTCAAATTAGTGAGAATTTACATAAGACGGAGAAAAAATGCATAGCCGATGTTAGGATAGGATTAAAGAACTTAATGAATTGAGAGCTAATAATTAAGTACGAATGACAGAAAGTATTCCTGACTTATTAAATTTTTCAAAAAAGAGAAAGTTTTGGAGGCTTTTGAAAAAGTTTCTTTACGCTTTATATCTCATTAATTTTTAACAGTTAATTTGTTAACACGATAGCTAAAGACGTTTGTTAACACAATACAGTACATTCAAAAATCTCACTTTATAATCATAAATTCAGGCGTTTCAAGTTTATGGTATTCGTACACTATTTTATAACACTTAAAGGACTTGTAATATAAAGAGAAGGTATATTAAATAGAAGACATTGGAAGCTCTAATTAATTAACAAGATAAAAATTTAATTTTTTTTAAATTTAAGTTCAGGGAAAATATATTAATTGTAAATTATTATAATTAATAAATTGTTTATGTAAGATTAAGCAAAATGTCATAAATTTTGTCTGTATAAGACATTAGTAATTTATTTATAAATAATATCATGCTTTAAATTTATAATTCTCTCTGCACCCCTGACATGCAATTTTTATATTATAAAATGTCTGAAGAGTATGATTTTACCAACAATTTTGCATTAGCAAGGCTAATAATAAACCATGTTTACTAGAAAATATTTTCACATACCTGTTTCTTCAAACAGATAATTTTCTGTATGGTAACTTCATGTTTTAGTAACAAGATGTTTCTATTTAATATTTCTTTTAAAGTAACCATGAGATTAAATGACTCCTTTACTCTAGATATAGAGAAATCAGATTTGCTATAAAAGTTTTGAATTTACATACTATTTATAGTAGAATAAAAGTTCAATAAAATTCTTTCTTTTTAACTGATAGTATTATTTAAAGTAATAAAAATATTTCATTTTTCTGTCATCATATATGAAAATTTATAATAAAAATGTAGCTAATTAATGAACTATTAAAAACATGTCAATTTGTATTCATAAATTCTGAAAGAAAGATTAGAGTGAAAATCGATTTACTAAAAATGAAAATACAGTCTTTATTGTATCATAAAATTAATAATTCTGTTAAACTAGAAAAATCTTTTTCGACGTATTAAGAGATTATTGTAGTTAATAATTTTTTATAAATGTATTCATCAAATTACTTCACTTCAGTCGTTGTAATCACTGCATGAATATTTTGCTTATGCAATTGAGATTAGAGAGTTATGTAATTATTTTTTTTTTAATATTCTCTATAGGAAAAATTGGCGATAAAAATTATTTAAACGACATTACAATCTAATCTCTAAAAACTATCGGGAAATTATTCTAAAATTGAAAATAAGATACAGACTAAAACTTAAAAATATACGACATATAAAAAAATATTTTCATTTATTATAAATGTAGTTGAATGATGCAAGCATTCACAATAACTTTAACAAAATTTGAGATTAAAAAAAAAAAATTTTGGGAATTGACTAGAGTTAGAAATTAGTTTTTTGTTGTTATACTTTTCATTAAAATAGTTATAGAATTTTTTCTCATATAGTTGAAAAATCATTGCTTTAGGCACTTCGTTTTTTTATGTTCTGGATGCAAAAGTTTAAGCAGAGCACACACACTCGTTACTTTACTTTGCTATTGCTAGTTATTGTATCAAAACTGAATCTGTATCCACTGTAGATATTGGAGCAGCATGAGATATAGACACTTCGTATTTCACACTATAATGCGACCCTGATGGCACTTTTCGTTCTGGAAGTGGTATTTGAACCTCAAGGGTAGGATGAAGGTGGCACATATGTACGTTATCAAGGCGAGGCAGGAAGAAAACTGGAGTGGTCACTATCTAATATCCCATTTCTTTTCTACACTTAACGGACAACTTGTTGATGGAAGGCACATTTTGATGTCGGATCGGAGCGACCATAGGTAGCACCAACAAAGATCGTCGCGGATATCGTTCTGCGGGGACATTTCATGGTCACGGGCACATAGGCTGTGTATAAATTTTTGCGTTTTTGAAGCCAGGAAGTTCTTCGGAGTTTGTGGAATGAAAAATACGTCCACGCGTGTGTCAGCCTCGGTTCCAGGGGCGATACTGAGAGAGTGTCGACGCTATGCTGGCAACTTATAGCACCCACGGTTTGCTAAACCGAAAAGAGAGAATCCCGGGCCCCCTTTTATCTCTGAGCCCGGGCATCACAAAAGCCCGGCTTGAAGAGGGCATCGACAAAGACTTTTTCCTCCTTTTCAAAACCCAAATGAAAGCAGCCAGACATTCGTCCATAAAGTAAAGGCACAAAAGGGGACTACTACAACTACTACTATCTCACCGTCCCCCTTCTGCTCCTATTCATAGCCCGTAATATTGTCGGCTGCAGTTTTATATTGTTATGGACCTAGATGGTGTGTATGTGTGTGCATATAGGGTGGTTTCTATTGCTTTTCTGCTGCGTAAGACGAAAACGTTGAAAAGGGAGAATTTTCAATGCCTTCGCTCTCCCATTCAGAGTCCTTTTCCCCTCGTTTAAAAGGGAATGCCCGGGATAGACAATGCCTTTATCAACTCCCACTCAAAGGCTGCTCGGGACCTAATTGATCCGCGCGGTCGCCCCTGGCAACGGCGTTCCGCTCCACCCTCTTTTTCGAATAGGAGGGGGCTTCTTCCGCTACCCCTCCCCCGCCCACCAAGACAGCGCAGACGTGGAAAGGAAAAGAACGCCACTGCAGGAGCGCGGTGTACGTCTAAGGGAGGGAAGAGAGAGACACACACACACAGAAAAAAAACCGTATCTGCGAGTTTATTTTGTCGGAGTTGTTCCTTTCAACATTGGCGCAGGAACGAAGTGTGTGTATGTGTGGGAGGGGGGGGGGGCTCGACTAATTGATTTTTCGCGGGGTCCCCGTCGATCATGCAACGCGGGAAGAAAAATATGACAGGAGCGTTGGTTTGGGAACTATGGAATCGAAATAATGCATCAAAAATATGGCATCACTGTTTGCGATGCTTTTATTTCTTTGTGTGCTAGGGGTGGAGGGAGAGGGAGTCGACGACAAAGTATCGTGTCAGCAATAAAAGTCGTAAAAATCAACAATACTCGATTCAATAGGTCTCTCTCATTGTTGCACGGCCGTGTTGTTGCTCAACATGCAAGTGTATGTGGATGGATGTACGTGCTGCCCCGCTCATTTTCCACGTACACATTCTACCCTCGTGTACGCTGTATTGTATTCCAAATAAAGTTAATAAAAATTTAGGATATTTAATTCAGTAGAGAAAAAACGAGAAATATGAGGGGGGATTTTAAATTTCACCTTGCAGAACAATTCCTAAAGCTTCCGTGAAAGTTCTTATGAAAGTAGAACGCTTTATTGTATCCGAGATAAAGTTAATAAAAATTCACGATATTTAACTTAGTAGGGGAAAAAAATTGAAACGCCAGTTGAGGAAGAAGCACTAAAATTAAGATCTTAACTTTCAGAACTATTTATAGGGATTCCGTAAAAGATCTTACGAAAATAAGTCTGTGAATTCTTATTTTAATTATTGTAATTTTATATAGAATACAGCTCAGATAATTAAAAGTCAGGCTAATAGCTTCGAAAGTTTTGTCATAAACATCCGAACGTTTAATATCTACAGTTAAATGGTAATTCCAAAACAGACTTTCCCGTCATAAACAGTAGGTGATATTGCCAAATTAATAAAAATTCGTTCACTTCAATTTCTTTTACCAGACCTTATATAAAAGAAAAATTCATAATAAGTAGGTGTCCGATAATTTATAAAGTAAATTTTAAAATTTGGCAATATAGAGATTCTGAGAATTAAATGGAAAAAAACTTTTTTAAGATTCAGATCCATGAAACATTTTAAAAATCAGTTGTATAACTTATTATCAAGAGTAGAAAAAACAGGTAAAGATTAATAAAAAAAGCTATTACTGTAATGTTTAAAGAGTGCATCAATTTCTGAAAAAGCAGTCATAGTAAACAAGAACACTTAAAAAGAATCTATTAGTAAGTTACTGTTATAGCTACTGTTATATGGTGGGGTTTCAATTAATGGTATGGGAAGTCATTAAAAAACCCTTCTCCTCCCCTTAAAAAAGAAAAATATATTTATTTCTGGTAACACTATTAGCAAGTATGTGTAAACAGGATTCATAACTCTATTAATGTAAAAGACTATTGTACATACAGAAATATATTTCTAATTCACTGAGTGACTGATAACTTCCATTTTACATAGGTATTCATGCATAGTAGTACCATGCATTTTGGTTTTAATTATTTTTAAAAAACAATGAGCTACTTTGTTTAGAAGAGAGCTTATAATGGTTATAATAAAGAAGCAGCATATGCACACATATATATAATTCAAAAGGTAGCTTTGTTATATTTCACATGCATAAAGACATTTCTTTTAATGTTTGTTTTTTGTTTTTTGTCAGTTTAAACTACTTTTACGTTTTAGGGGTTTCTTGTATGGTTAGCATATTAACCCCTTCCGGTATGATTTAATAACGTAAAACTGTGCATGAAATAACCATTTAAATTTTATTTAAAAAACTTGTTTCATTTTACAATTCTTACATATTCTTAATTAAAATCCACTTTTTACATAGCGTTAAATAATATCAGAAACAGTAAAATTAAGAAAATATCAAAGCAAAACATTAATAAGGTATACAGATAATAGTCTTCAAGCTAGTGGTACTTTTCAAAACAAAGTGCAAAGGAATTAGTAATTGTTTACACCGCCAAGTAGTCTCACTTTTAATTTGATTCTTGTAACACACACGGCATTTCTTAGTAGGTTTTCTTTTCTGACTCATTAATTTGGCAATGACTTGTACCAAGAAATTCTAAGTAAACAATATGCAATTGTGATTTGTGATTTTCACAAGTGATAAAAATGTTGCCAAATTCAGTACACTAGAAATTTTAAACTAAATTAATTATCATATTTAACAGTAACTTTAATCGCATGACGAGTGTAGCTCGTTATTGTGCGGTATGGAATGAAAAACTAATGACGAGCTAGACTCGTCATTTTACCGGAAGGGATTAAATAAAGACAGACTAATGATAGTTATTTTTTACGGTAATAACGCATAAATGGTTTAAAGAAATAATAAAAACAGAAAATTCCCCTTTTTTAAAGGTTTATAGAAGTTGAATACAGGTAGAGTGCTAAGGAAGTTGCTAGTTGGAAAACTTCCAGAAGAAAAGGGGTCACAATAGTGTAGCAAGGTAAAATAAAAGTAAATATCCTGGCAGATTAAAATACTGCTATGATGATCTAGTGAAGTGACTTGTTATAGATCCAATCATCAATGAAGAAAATCACTATGACCCAAATGAAATTAACAATTTAACTACCTAACCCTGTGACCACTCTGATATAGACTTAGAGACTGAATTATATCTCAATTCACTCATTTCAGAAAATAAGTGTTTACTTGATTCCAGAAAAGCATTTCATATAAAACTGTCAAGATTTAATAGAGATAATTTTTTTTCTTTCAAAATCATCTTTAAGACAGTAAACGAAAACAACCATATCAAACATTTAGAATATTTTTAATTAGAGAGAAAGAACTTAAATTCGAGTTAGGAAGAGTAAGTTCAGGATTATCGATAGCTGAAAAACAATATCTAATTATATTTTATTTATGATTTTGGAGTACCATTTAAATATTCAATATGCATTGCCGATGTATTGTAGAAATTTATACAATTTTACACACATTGTTAAGTTTATAAAAGTTAATCTGACCCATTGAGGTTATTAATAAAAACTTAATGTAATTGTAAGTCTAATGTTATTGAAAATTTAAGCATTAACACAAATTTCCAATGAATTTTTTAAATTTGATTAAAAAAATTTAAGCTAAAGTTAGAGAGTGTTATTTCACGATTGCTTATTGCCTAAAATGTATAACTAGAGTTTATTTACGAGGATGGAGCCTAATTTAGAGATTGAATATGTATTGTACAAAGTTACCAAACTTTGTACTCAAAATAGCGAAGAAATAAAAGTCTATAGGACCCTTTGTTCCTTATTTATGATGATGTATCAATAAAATGAAAGTATGCCTGTAAACCTAATATCATTATGAATTTTTGCATTAACAAAAATTTCTAGAATGCTAACATAATTTGATATTTTGCCAGTATACAAGAGGGATGACGTTCTTAAAAGATACTTAGTAAAACGTAGTGGAGTTGAATAGGAAAATAAACAAATGTGAAACTAAATATACTACAAATAACTGGTAAAATGTTTTCTGTATAAGCAACTTAGAGATACTATTTAATATGAAGTGAAACAAAAATTATTAAAAATTTTTGCTTCTAACACTTTAGTAGATTGATTAAGGAAATTAAGAGAAAATAAAATTAAATTAAGACAAAAAAGGAAGATAAAAGAATACAGTTTTGAAAAACATTCTTTCCGTTTCTACAATTTACATTATGATCAACTGAAAGAATTTAAAATTACAAGAATACAGGAAATAAAAACTATTTCCCTTTTTCTTAAGGAGATGACAGACGCTATCAATTATTTTTATAAAATATCAACTTAGAGTTATGAAACTTTGTACACGTGTAAATAAAAGTATAAGTAAATCAATAGCATTAAATGTTTTCTTAAAATCATATATCATTTTTTAAAAAGTTTTTTATGCACATTTTTATTAATTTTTTAATGGTTTGGTTTTATTTGGATCTCTATGGTCTACTGCTTTGCACACGAGAGCTAATAAGACCGGGACCTACTGCTTAAAACCGATTTAGAATGGCTACGAACAACTATGCCAGATTCGAACCCTGAACTCCAAAGAGTAGCGCTTTACCATACGGTTATTATTTGGTATTTTTTAAAGGATTCTTGCTATTTAATTTTTTACAGATTTCTACTAAATGATCACCAAACACTTCTATATTAAAAAAAAAATTTAGCTATCTGTTTCATTTATTAACAAATTCAAGTTAAAAGCTGAAAAGTTTGACTTTTTTGCGAAAATTCAACGTTTAAACATGAAAATTCTCTCCTATACATTAAGAATTTAATCCATCGACAAAAATGTTAAAAAGAAAAAAATAAAGTAAAAATATACGAAAAACATAAAAATTAATGCTCTAGGAGTATTTTATTTCTCTTTTTAAAAATTGTCAAATGGTTTTAAAAAATTTAATTGTTTTTAAATGTAATATAATAAAAAAAATTTTTTTTAATGTTCCCTTTAGAAAGTAATTTTTTTCTTGGGATTTAGTACTACTTCAATGTACATTGGGGCAAAGTCTCATAACTCGAAGTTATTAATTTCCTAGAACTTTATGTTGCATCCATTGTTGCCCAACAATATGGTTTTATCCAAAAGTTCGAGCAAATTATAGGTCCCTTTGCATATCTAGAATCTGAACTTTGCATCCCACAAACCGTGTTAAGTAAATAGGGTTGTTGTGACCTTCTCTAACATTTCTGCATACACACGAGCTGTTGCATATGCAACCCGAACGTTCTCCGATGTGCAACAGCGTGTATCTGCATCGACCCTTACAAACGTCTCCGATCCTCAAGGCCTCGGAGTGTCGATCAATAAAGTCACCTTCTGAGAACACGCGGAGCCCCACCTCAAGATTCCGATAAGAATGAGAAAAAAGAATGAAAGAAATTCACGCCAAATGGGCTTTGGCGCAATGGGATAACGGGGCACGGTTTAATGCTAAAATTAAATAGATAAGGAGGCAACAAAAAAAAGAGGTCGTTACTATGTTTAATCAAGAAAATGAGTATAACGTTTTGTTGCCAGCTTGAAAAATTAAAGAAAAAGTAATTTAAAAAGTGTTGCCACTTTTCTGTGAAAATATTTAGCTTTCATATGAAATTAATCACATGTAATGATTAAAGCTACTCATGCTTTAAAGTTGTTTTCTTGTATTTTACTTATTTAAAGAGAGATTAAACAGAAATGTTTATTAAATCTAAATTAAAACGTAAGAATTTTTAATTAATACTCTGGCGTTTATCATACTGTGAATATGCGCATTTTGTTATATTTTATCTCTCCTTACACGCTGTTCTTTGTTTAATAATATATATCCCTTTTTCATGCAACATTAATTTTTATTTCATTCCGACTAAAATATTGAAGTTAATGAATTCTATTAGGATTAAAAATTGTTAATATGTTGTGTTCGTATATTTTTTAACTGCGTGGAACATGTTAAGTATTCTGAATATTTATATCAAAAAGAATTGAAAGTGTTATATTGAATAATTATTCATGAAAAAGCGGGTTTAAATACTGAAAAATCCTTTTGTAGAATTCTGCTGAATAATTTAAAACTATTTTTATAGTTGACAGAAAAGTAGAATTATAAAAATTAATTTGTATTAAATTATGAATGATTTGCAACAAAAATATTTTTATAAATAAATCTTTATAGATGCTTAAAATTCTCTCAAAAAAGAGCATTCGACTAAAATTGGAGATAAGCCTCTATGTTAATACTAACTGATAATGCTCTTTCATAACATCACAAGGTTTACTTTCAGTAGCTAGTGGGTTCGTTATATATCGGTCTCCATGGTAATGAGTCTTCTTATATCCTTGCTAAGGATGGTGTCTCTAGTCCATTAGCCCCAAGTTTTGACTTAACCTTTTCTGAAATCTGTTCAAAACTAAATGTTTTAAATCCACAATTATTTTTTTTATTTATCCTACCCCAGACATTGGTATGGCTGCCATTAGTCTGTGACAGGCAGCCCAATAGAGTTCAGACAAACAGACAAAGTGAGAAAATTTTTTAGCAGAGTTGACTGCTTCTACGTCACTAAGTCCAGAACAAGTGATCAAGTAATCTCCAGACATGTCAAAGGCACTGCATAGTGGGCAAGTCGGGGTGACTGCCGAACCAAATTTGTGCAAATGTTTTAAAAGGTAGTCATGTCCTGTTTTAATTCTAAAGTTGGCGACACCAACAGCTCTGGGCAGGTCACGAGGGATTGGATTTTCCATCAAGTCACTCTAACTCGTTCCCTCCACCAAATCCCTGAAAACCCTTCTAAGATGCACTTTAAGTCTAGCATCGGTGATTGTTTTCACACCGTGATAGTGAGCAGGTGAATCAGGCTGGGGGATGTTGGAGCCATTCTTGGCCAGGGAGTCTTCAATTTCATTTCCTGTGATTCCACAGTGATTCGGGATCCATTGCATGACAACATTTCGTCTCCTATTCATCAAAGCATCAATTTCACAATTATGGAGAACTTCTTCGCCCCACTCTTGGTACTCTGGAGGTTCTCAAAGGAATGTCCTTTCCTTTAAGGATGATAGTGGTCCCAAGGTCACTATCAGTAGAATCATTAATGGACACGTCTGAAGCCTTACTCATATCAATGGAAAGAAGACGACTTTTCGTTTGTACTCCAAATTTAATTATATTCAGGCTATCTACTGTCCAACTTTTGAATTGTGTGTTACAATAAATTTTTACATATTTCACCTCTAGTCTTTTACGACTTTTAAGATTTCAAACCTCCTGGACTTTACCTAACTCGAGGACTGAGAAAAAGGTAAAAGTCACATATATTGAGATATATCAATAAACAGAAAAATTATATACAGTATATGTATCTTAATATATATATATATGTGTATATATATATTATATTATATATATATATATATATATATATATATATTATATTATATATATATTATATATATATTATATTATATATATATTATATATATATTATATTTTATATATATATATATATATATATATATATATCATATGTATCTTAAGAAACATTAAGTGTTTTTTCAAGTCATTTAAATAATTGTGTAGTCATCGTGTACCTCAAAATGCTTTGTAATAATGTTTTAAATTATGATAAAGTTTAATCTGCACAGAAAGGAACCACTGGTGATTGACATCTTTTTCTATGAAACCATTTCAAAAGGAATTCTTATTAAATGAGAGTGAAGCTACTTAGCACAGAAGTGACACAATAATTTTTATTACTTTTCAGAAAGTATTTACGAACAGTAGGAGTATTATTTCTAAGGAAAAGAAACAAATTGTTTTCAAAAAGTACAAAAATATGCAATTATTTTTGACATTTGAATGACTTAAAGTATCTAATGTCATTCATGAGTACCTAAATAAGCCTGGTAATTTATTTTAAATTGTGTAAAGTTAACGCACTTTTTTACTAAAATCTTCAAGAAATAAAAAATACTTTTGTTTTTAATACGTAAGTACGTTAAAAACTTATATATTAAACATAACAAAAAAATGTGTTTCGGCAGTCATATTTAATAAGCAAAAGTTGATAATTTATGAAAATAAAAAATTATTTTATTATTTTTTCTGTTATTAATTTTATAGATATCCTCATAAGTAAAATATAGGTTTTTCTTTTTACCAGAATGGTAAAATTCTGTTGCGTCGAAGGAAGGGTGAAAAAATTCATAGTTAATTTGTGAAATATAATACAACTCTATAAGTAAAAAAAATTTAGTTTGCTAATAAATCTTAAAGATTTACGTGGAACTAACTGTATGTTATCAGATTATTAGATGAAAACTAAACCTATAAAATTTTGATAGCTTTATTTTATACTTTGAATGTAATTTAATTTAGTTTATATCACTGTTAAATATTTATAACTTTTTAACATGACTACTTTTAATGTATTGTATGAATTACAACTACACATGTAGAAGTATATTTTGATTAATGTTATTGTATAAACTGAGAGTTGAATGCTTGGCTGACAATTTTTAATATTTTTTATTGTTAGTATATTTCTTATTACTATATTGTTGCTTCTTATTTTCTATCTGATTCAATCCCATTGAAAATCATATTGTGGTCTTGGCATTTACTCCCAAGCATTAGCCACTGCTTTGATAACATGCCATTTTGAAGACACATTATTCATCAAATCGCTTCCTTTTATTCTGAATTATTAATGCTTTGCACTTCAAGTCTGACAGTATAAAAAAATAAAGGCATTTCTTGCCAATGCGGGTATAGATGAACTGGCAAAATCCCATAGGAAATTAAAATCACACTGTCTAATATAAGGCTTTAATTAAAGCATTGTTATTCATTTATTCTTTGATTTGGAATCAAGTAAATTTTAGTTCTTGAACATTGTTTCTAATTTTAATGATATTCATCTGAAAGTACTTCTACTATCTGTAAAAAAAGATAGCAAAATCTCCCAGGCAAATATTTCTAAAATTTCAAAATAAATATCCATTTTTACTTACACTTCACATAAATGGGAAAATGATACAGATTATTTTAAATAAAGTTATTGTTAGACAGTGTCATTTTTATTGTTTTTTAGGGTTTTTTAATATTTCTCTACAAGCAATGGCAAGAAATATATTTTTTCCTGCATCTTTATCCAGGTTTGAATGTTAATTCGAGGAAAGATAGTAGAAATACTCTTAGATAAATATTGTTAAAATTAGAAACAATTTACGTGTATTAAAATTTATTTGATTCCACATCAAAGAATAAATGAAGAACATTTACTTAGGGTATGGAAAAATAAATAAGGTACATTTTTTACGAATGCATGCATAGATGAAATGATAAAATTCCACAAAAGAATAAAATCATAATGTCTAATAATGAAACTTTCATTAAACTATTGTTTTCAACTTTTTTATCTTTAATATATTATCAGATAAGTATTACACTGTCTACCAATAAGTATTTGGACACCTGTGATAGAAAAGAAAAACTAACTTTATTCAAAATCAATAGTTGGTAGAGCCTCCACGAGAGGCAATTACAGCATGAACCCTCCGGGGTATATTTTCCACAAGTCTTTGTATTACAGCTATTGGTATTGTCTTCCACTCGGCTTGGAGTAGACATACAAGTTCCTTCACCGATTTTGGACGGTAGTGCACCGCTTAATTCGGCGATCAAACGTCCCAGAGGTTCTCGACAGGGTTCAGGTCTGGGCTCTGGCCAGGCCAGTCCATTCGATGAACGCCATTGGCACCATACCAAGCTTTGGTTAACCTGGAAACATGACAACTGGCATTGTCGTCCTGAAAGTAACAGGGGTCCAACCCGTAAAACCTAGCAGCGCGGTTGGGCTTTGTGATCAAAGGCATATGGGCAGCAGCACGGCCATGAAAACCAAGCAGATGTGTTTCATTACAGATTGTATTCATTGAAACAATATTCCCGGATGCCTGTTGAAACTCCTCGCGGGTGAGGGCCATCGGTTGGGTACAGTTCTTCCGAATTTCTCTGGACAGCACTCGTCGGTCTCTATTTCCCAGTTTCGTTGGCATGCTGACTCGGAGCACATTCCTACAATCACAGCTCACCTTCTAATTCTTAATCAAATAGTCCACTGTCGATTTTGGGTACTTCAGATCGCTAGATATGTACCTTAAGGATCGGTGACATTTGTGATACCCGATAATTATACGTTTTTCGAAATCAGAGAGCTCCGAACTGCCCGGCATCTTGCATGCGACTAATGCCGGTGCTGTTTCCTACACGATGTATACCGGCGGAGGCCTTAACGTATCTCAGGACCGCAGATATCGTCATTTTCATAGGTGTCCAAATACTTATTGGTAGACAGTGATTTACATAAACACTTCTTAGTAATTTAAAAAATTTGCCACCTGAGAGTATTTCTACAATCTTTTCTAAATCTAATAAACACATCAGGATATAGATAAAGAAAATAAATAAAAGGCATTTCTTGCTAGTGAGTGTAGATGTATTTAAAAAATTCTGCAGAAAGGAAAAATCCTACTGACTAACAATATAACTTTATTTAAAGTAATATTCTCCGTTTATTCTAGTGTAGTAATTGCGAAAAATTTTGCTCTCTTCAAATTTCAATGAGAATACTCATTTTGACCATACAACGTCACAAACACTTTTTAGCTATAAAGGTATTTTAGTTTATTATAATTACATAATGAATTCTATTTCACGCAAATTTCCTTTGTTATTTGAAATACATAGAATTTTCAACTTAATAAATGAAAGCTAACACTAACACTTTCTTTAATGTGGCATTAAGTACTTTAGTATTGACTGGATGTTTAATTATTTTCATTTTATAAATGTCTTCACCTACGAGTATTTCGCTTCTTTTTTGAACTAACAAACTTGGATGACGATAATGAAAAATAAAAAAAAGACATCTCTTGTGTATGCGTGTATAGATAAATTGATTAAATACCAAAAAAGGAGTAAAATTACATCGTATAATGATAAAGCTTTCACTATTTGTGTTCTCCATGTTTTTGTTTAATGTAGTAATAAGTACCTTAGTATTAAATGGGCATTTATTTTGTACTTTCAAATATTTATATGTAGATATTTTGCTATCTTTTTGAATAAACAGACTTGGATAAAGAAAGAGAAATATAAATAAAAGATATTTCTTGTAAAGGCATGTATAAAAGACCTTTCAAAATCTAATAAGAAAATAAATTTTCCTGTCAGATGAAAAAGCTTTAATGAAAATAGTATTCTCTGTTTTTCTTTAATGTGGAGTCAGGTACATGATCAGTTCTCTCTAATTTTAGAAACATTCACAGGCGAATATTTCTACTATCTTTCCTTGAACTAACAAACAAATCTGGATTAAGATAAGGAAAAATAAAAAAATCATTTCTTACTACTGAGTATATAAATGTGGAGATAAAATCTCATAAAATATTAAAATCTCACTGTCTAACAAAAAAAGTACAGTTAAAATAAAGCTTTCCATTTTTCTCTTTAATATGGCATCAATTACTTTAATATTACATGGATATTTGTTCTGCAGTTTAGAAATATTCACCTGTGAGTACTTTGCTTTCTTCTAACAATCACATTTGGATAAGGAAAAATAAATAAATAAAAGACATTTCTTGCAAAGGCGTGTATTAATGAACTGTCAAAATCTAATAACAGAATAAAATTTCACTGTCTGATGAAAAAATTTTAATGAAAATAGTGTTCTCTATTTTTCTTTAATGTGGAGTTAGGGACATGATCAATTCTCTCTAATTTTAGAAACATTCACCGGTGAATATTTCTACTATCTTTCCTTGAACTAACAAACAAATCTGGATTAAAATAAGAAAAAATAAAAAAATAATTTTTTACTACTGAGTATATAAACGGAGACAAAATCTCATACAATATTAAAATTTCACGGTCTAACAATAAAAGTATAATTAATATAAATCTTTCCATTTTTCTCTTTCATATAGCCTCGATTAGATCAATTACGTGTATTTTGTGTATTATTCACCTGTGAGTACTTTTCATTTTTTAACAAGAAACTTGGATAAGGAAAAGAAAAAATAAATAAATAAAAGACATTTCCTGCAAATGCGTGTATAAATGAACTGTCAAAATCTAATAACAGAATAAAATTTCACTGTCTGATGAAAAAACGTTAATGAAAATAGTGTTCTCTATTTTTCTTTAATGTGAATTAGTACGTACGCCTATCAATTCTCTTGTAACAGAAACATTCACTGGTAAATATTTCTACTATCTTTCCTTGAACTAACAAACAAATCTGGATTATGACAAGGAAAAATTAAAAAAAAATTCATTTCTCACTACGGAGTATATAAATATGGAGACATACAAAATCTACCTCGTCATAATACCAGTCCAAGAATATTAAAGTTTGTGACACTCGGCGAAAAAATTCGCCCCGAAAATCCCCTCCAAATACACCTAATTCCTCCTCTTAAGTCGCTAAACAATGCTCTAAGACCGCATCCTCCCTTATTTACATAATATAGATATATATTTACATTACATACATATCCATACACACATTCTAGCCGCTGTGTTAACGACTGCTCCGATATTTAAAGCCTGAGCGAGACGTCACTTGGAAATTCTCATCTTGAAATTAGGCCCGGAATTTTTCATCTTACATCTTGAACTGACCTTGATGACAGATACAAGAAAAAGAACATTATTTCGCTGCGGCATTCAAATATATAGGCGGGCAATTTATTATTCATGCTTAAATCGTTCGGCGTGGTGTATCAATAAATTGATATATGATTTTATCAGACCTTAACATCGATTCTGATATTACATGATCTTCCTCACCCACCCTAGCGAGCGATTTCAATTTGCGCCCGCGTATGAGAAAAGGGGTTCGGGAGGGGGTAAGGGGAAGTGAGGGGGTGGAATTTTAAAGTTTGCTTTGGCGAGTGAATTTAATGCGATCGATGTGGGCATATCGCGGAGATCGTACGTTATAGTTTAATTGCTCCCCCCTCCCCCTCCGCCCGTGATATTGATGGAGGTGGTCCACCGCAATGTTGTTGGTGGGGTTTTAATGGGCTGTGTGGCGTTTGCCGGGCCCCGGGAATAATTGGTCGAGAATTGCACCTTAATGACGCCGCGATTGAACTTTGATTGCCGAACAAAGACTTTTGGCTTTGGGGAACAAACGAAATAGGCGATCGAGAGACAAAATTAATTTAAAAGAGAAAAAAGAGAAGGAGGTAGGGAGAAGGGCTGAAAGCCTTCCCGTATTAGACAGATAATTGCAGCTACCCTTACCGTAATGTCATATTTGAAATAGAGTATTAAGGCAATATAAGATTACTAATTAATTTTATCCGAATGATGATCGAATCGGTAGGGCACTACCTTATTTTTTGGAGTCTACAGACTAAAATTCCTGCTGTTGTCATAAATGATCGTACCTATCCGTATTAGACAGATAATTGCAGCTACCCTTACCGTCTTGTCAAATTTGAAATACAGTATTAAGGCAATATAAGATTACTAATTCTAATTTTATCCGAATGATGACCGAATCCGTAGGGCACTGCCTTTTGTTGGAGTCTACAGATTAAAATTCCTGCTGTTGGCATAAATGATCGTACCTATCCGTATTAGACAGATAATTGCAGCTACCCTTACCGTCTTGTCATATTTGAAATACAGTATTAAGGCTATGTAAGATTACTAATTCTAATTTTATCCGAATGATGACCGAATCGGTAGCGCACTGCCTTTTGTTGGAGTCTACAGATTAAAATTCTTGCTGTTGGCATAAATGATCGTACCTATCCGTATTAGACAGATAATTGCAGTTACCCTTACCGTATTGTCATATTTGAAATAGAGTATTAAGGCAATATAAGATTACTAATTCTAATTTTATCCGAATGATGACCGAATCGGTAGGGCACTGCCTTTTGTTGGAGTCTACAGATTAAAATTCCTGCTGTTGGCATAAATGATCGTACCTATCCGTATTAGAGAGATAATTGCAGCTACCCTTACCGTATTGTCATATTTGAAATACAGTATTAAGGCAATATAAGATTACTAATTCTAATTTTATTCGAATGATGACCGAATCGGTAAGGCACTGCCTTTTGTTGAGTCTACAGATTAAAATTCCTGCTGTTGGCATAAAGGATCGTACCTGTTCATAGTCTTTAAGCAGTTGTTTCGGCCTCATTGGAATAAGTAGATTGAAGTTTAGCCCTCGTGTTGCGAAAAGTAGACCGTAGCACTCCAAAACTAAACCAAATCAAACGCAGTAGATTGAAGTAGATCCATAATGTAGATCATATTGCTTAAAACCAGTTTTAATAGATTCCGTTTTTTACTTACCAGAACAAAAATTGAAAAAGTATGTGTTTTTAATATGGGTTTCAGTACATATAATCTAACGATATTTATTTTGTGGAAATACTTATTTATTTGATTAACTAAAATATTATTTAACATTTCAATAACTACTAAAATTACTTAAATCTCTATATATAATTTATACTTACACATCATTTATACTATTTCTTTTTTAGTTATCAAGAACACATTCTAGCTACTAACATATTTTAGTTGATTATTAAATATGCAATAAGTTATTTTTCTTATGGTATTTAATTTATGGTAATTATTTTATCCCTGAAAAAATATGAATGCAAGGAAATATTTGTAATTATTTTCCCACAGATGGAATTTCCTTCTAAAAATACTTAAAAACTGCATTGTTCTTGTTTTACCTACATTAAATTGCTTTTTTATTCAGCACGTTGTAGTCAACATTTTTTTTAACTCGAATATTTGATATAGCTTGGAGCTCAAAGGCTTACCTTTTGCTACACGGGGATAATGAGACCGGGACATACTGCTTAAACTCTATATCGAAAGGCTACTAACAACCGTGTTAGCAAAAGGATTCAAACCCGTAAGCGCTGGTACCGAAAGTGAGAGTTTTACAAGTTGAACTGTCGTTTCATGTTTTGCTTTTAAAAGTTTAAATTATTTTCTTGTATCAGGAGAAAGATCTGTATAGCTAAGAGTTATTTTTCAGTACCAAGTTTCATCATTCGATTCTTACAACTTGCATGAATATTAGTAGCTATTCAAAGTAAATTTTAAACAGTATGTCCAAAGCGATTTTTTTCACGCACGATAATTAGAACTAGTTATTCCTTATATACGACCGAACTACGAGTGGAGAGTGGTCCTTATATCCCGGGATTGATGACATCTAAAGGCATTCTTGCCATGGATGTTCGTAGATGTTCGCAATTGGCTTTTGCAACAGTTTCAGATGTCATAAATCCTCAAGTAGTAAAAAATAAACCGTAGCAATCATAACCAAAACAAATTTTCAAGATGAAAAATGTTAATGATAATGTTCTGAATAAAAATAAAACATTCTAACGTAGATAAAATAAGTATAATGCAGTTTTAAAGTGTTTTTAAAATAAAATTACTTCTAGCGGACAAAAAAAAAATAAAATATTTGCTATTTTCTCATATTGCCTTTTTTTTTCAGGGATAGAATACTTAAACTCTTAAAACTGAAAATGAGTTTTTAAAATAAAAATACATCTAAATATCATCATGATTCCTTCTCGAACAAATAAATAAATAAATTACACATGTTGTTTCCTCTCCCCCCCTCTCTCTCTCTCTGCATAATTTTCTGTCGCTGGAGATAAGAAAAACGAACGTTCTACTTGTCGCTTAAACGCTTCAAGCTTCCACAGAGCTCAGAAAGCATTATGATCTAATTCATTTCTTCAAATCCCACTCCATTTGTTTTGTC
Source organism: Pardosa pseudoannulata (assembly GCA_032207245.1). Classification (NCBI taxonomy): domain Eukaryota; kingdom Metazoa; phylum Arthropoda; class Arachnida; order Araneae; family Lycosidae; genus Pardosa; species Pardosa pseudoannulata. The sequence goes on along the minus strand of CM063505.1, from coordinate 104,201,588 downwards.
TCCCTCTGCCGCCGCCGCTGCATCGCCACTCTTTTCAAAACTGCAGAAAGATAATCCTTTGATAACGCTAATAATATTAATGGACGAAGAAAGCAAGCAAACAAAATTTAAAAACTGCAAATAATAATAATAATAAAAAGAAAAAGCATCGCCAGTGTAAATAAAATAGAGCTCTTTCATTCTGTTTCGTTTGTTCTATCTCTCCCAGAAGCAAACGATAGAGAACTGTATCGATTTTTTGCTTCTTGATCGATTTGGTTGATGCATTTTTTTTTCCTGTTTTGCTGTTTCTGTTGCCATAAAAGCTTTCAAAAAATATAATCATAATAAAAAAGGAGGAACAGAGAGAATGCCTCAGTCCCGCGAAGAGAACTAGAAATAACGAAAGAGAAAATAAAAAAAAACAACTATTTTTAACGTCAAGAGATGAGTCCACAAGTTTTCATTGAAAAAGGATTTTTACACCCCACAGCATCCATTTTTTTTCTCCCTCCACACATTTTGTGTTGCCATTATTAAAGATATAGTGGTATGGAGAGAAAAGATGGCGAGGTGTAATTTTTTACACCATATTTTTCTCTTCAATAAAAAAGTATACGTCAACTAGAGTGAAATGACGGCTTTTCAATGGTAGGGATACGTCAGAGAAATTTGTCGCGGGATTGTTCAATAACCACTTTTCGTGTCAAGGTGCCGTTATTCATCATCGGTGAAAACGATACTCTCCCGCCTTTTTATGGGCTGTGCGGATTAAAAAAAAATAAAGGGGTGGTATGGAAGGGCTCCACAAGAAAAATGCGCATTTCGCACGAGTGTGGTCCCCTTCTTTAACCTTTCTTCCAGAAAGTATATTATGGACTTTTAAAAACAGTTTCGTTCCGCTTTAAAAAGGATATTCCACTTCCGTAGATTCGATACAAGGAGATGTGGTGTCTGGATATTCATATTGTAAAGAAAACAACCGAAATCAAATTATAGCCATGGCAGATAATGTGATTCTTCTCTACTTTCATATTAAAACAAACTAAAGTAGGTTTTGGTTTGGTTTGGAGTGCTACGGTCTACTACTTGCAACAAGAGGGCTAACGAGACCGGGACCTACAGTTTAAAGCCATGTACTACCTGTAACCAGCCACCCACCCGAAGTCGGGTGTAGGGTGTTGAATTGCTGGTTCGGTCTGGCCGTCCGGCAACAATGCGTTACGCAGGGTCCAAGTCAGCATTAAGTCAAGCAAGCAAGCCCATAATATTTAAAATAATAAAATAAAAAAAATATATATATATATATATATATATATATAAACATATAAATGTAGAAAATCTAGACTAAAAGGTACAATTAATGCAGTTTACGAAAGTGCGGGGGATACTCCGCAGGAATCCTGCCCAGGTAAAAGTCCGGTGTACTACATGATACTTTCTGACATGAGAGCAGGTGTTTGCGAGGGAAGCAATATCTGCACAGGGCAGTTGTGATGGCCATTCGTGAAGGGGTACTTTGACCCTGGCGGTGTGGTATAAGGTTAAATTCATGGCCGCACGATGGCGCCTTGGTTAGCGGTGAGCCAGTCAACCAGGCTCCCGGCCTTCCTTATCAGTACCGGGTTTTTGATTAGGCTCTCTGCCCAGAGTTCCTTGGATCTTTCAGAGGGTTTCTTAAAATGCAAGTCATGTGTCAAGGGGCAGTCGTGCAATTAGTGATTGGAGTCACCGAGTGCACCGCAGACACAATCTCCCGATGAGCTATCTGAGACCTGGAACCTGTGGAGATACTGAGGGAAAGGTCCCGAAAGGCTACGAACATCCGTGCTACAGTGGGATTCGAACCCACGAACGCCGGTTCCAGAGGACAGCACCCTAACCAATAGGCCATCGTTTGGCTGCAGGTAGGAGGAAACTAAAAATAAATAAAGAAAAAATGTATGCCTTGTAGGAAACCATCCTGTTACTAATTTGTTTTCAACTAAAATTTAAATCTACAAAAAAAAATTGTATATTTGAGATCTAAATTGGAACACTAAAATAGGACTGATCCAGAAATTAGGAAAAAAAATTGTCTAAGCTAATCATTGCTTTTATGGGTTAAGGAACTAGCTGGAATCTCTTCTCTTTAAAAAAAAAAATTAAGATCGTACTATACAAAATCTCATATAATCATTGTTGATATATGACTCTGAAACACGATCATAGATTTCAAAGGAAGATAAGCTTTGGCAATTTTTAAAGGAGAATTTTGATTACCTTCTTTGGTTTTCTTTATAATGGCATTAGGCCAGCACCCTAACAAATCGGTCATCGTTCGGCCAAACTAAAGTAGAGCTGTAGCGTGGAGTACCCAGTGAGATTAAAACAGGAACACACAAGTTTTAGATTCCTGCTACAAAATGTGACGATGGAAAGTAGTACTGGCGAACACTCTAGTCAATTCTTTGCTGTGGTTATTTACACTGAAAATTTCTGTTAATCCAAGACCTTGTCTTTGTCGATGAATAAAATTTTTTAGAGCTTTTGAATGTAAAACCTTGAGAAAATATTTGAGTAAACCAGGTAAACGGTAAAAAGAGAATATAGGACAATTTTAATTTATAAAATTTTTAAACGAATTGACTTTGTAATTTTCATAAAACTACCCTCCCTGATTCTGCTCGCTGATTCAGTTACACCTGTTACTCGCTCATAAGGATGACATCTTCAGACTATGTGATATATTTTGCCCAAACTTTTTTGTACCAAAAGAAGATCATGACTGAAACCTGTATAGGTCAATACGTTCATCTATAATTATTTCGAAATAGGGAATAAAACTACTTGAATGGAGAAGGATATTGGCCGACTCTATCCTCACAACTCACAGTTTCCGCTTACCATCCGTCAGAAGACTTCAATGTCAATTGAACATCGAATTGTTTTTTAATGACGCCTGTGTGCTGTTGAGGTAGGAGATGATAATGGTCTCTTCTCTCTCTCTCTGTATATATATATATATATATATATATATATATATATATATATATATATTTACATATATACATATATATATATATATAAATATATATATATATATATATATATATATATATATACATATATATATACATATATATATATATATACATATATATATATATATATACATATATACATATATATATATATATATATATATATATATATATATATATATATATATATATATATATATATATATATTATATATACATATATATATACATATATATATACATATATATATACATATATATATACATATATATATATATATATATATATATATATATATATATATATATATATATATATATATATATATATATATATATATATATATATATATATGTATGTATGTATCCTGTGAACCATCTTTGGTGCTGTCTTTGAAAATAACAACTGGAGAAAAAGATATAATTTTGAATTATATAAGATCTTTAACAGTGATGATTGTTATCAAATCTATAAAGCTGAATAGCAATGAGATGGGCAGGGCATGTAATGAGAATGAGCCCAGAACGAACAACTTTGAGGGTTTTTAATGCACTCCCTTCCAATGAAAGACCAAAAGGAAGGCCTAAGAAACGGTGAAAAGATTGTGTGGATGAAGATTTTGCCATCATAAAGGTAAAGAACTGGAGATCAATTGCTGGGAGAAGGGCAGATTGAGAAAAGCTTCTAAGGAAGGCCCAGGCCCACAAAGGGCTGTTGTGCCAATGCTGATGATATATATATATATATATATATATATATATATATATATATATATATATATATATATATATATATATATATATATATGTAAGTGTGTACATGTAATCAAGAGAAAATTAATCCACCGGTACAAGTGACATTAGCCCTTATTGTTTTTAACTGCCCAGACTTACTGGGCAATGAGAACTTTAGGGAATTGGCAGTAGTGGCTCCATAGAAGAGAACGGCGTAGTGAAACTTAACATTTATTTAGTGTTTAAGAAACAGACATCTTTCTCTGTCGATAGCAGAACATGGAATGATACACAAACACTGTTACACTTACAAATGTTGGCCCCACAGTTAGAGAAGGGGAGATTTGTTAACACTCTATTTTCTATAACACAGCGCCAAATATTCCACTAGCAGTGACTTTTGGAACTAATTTGTTTTTTCGCGGAATCCTTCGTCTCCCGTCTTGTTTAATCTTCCTACAAAATGTGGCGTCATTCTCGAAAATAGATCGCGCTACAGAATACTGTGAGCACTGTCAGTTTAATTATGGCCACCCGGTATATCAAATTTACAAAACAATTTACGTGTCAAAATGACACCAACCGTCGTGTAGTATTATATATAACCTATATAAAAACTACGATTTCAAACTTTTATAGATGCAGTGCCTCAATATTTCAGAAGAAATATTTTCAGTATTTAACCAAAATTTTGAGCCAAATGTCTCTGGAAAGTGATCAAGATTCAAAAGATTGCTGTACTGTGTAATTTTTTTCTTCTTCTCGAAACTCTATGTCCACTTATTAGAAAACCAATCAATTATTTTCTCCTTCAAATTAAAATTTAAAAAAGATTTATCTGACTAATTCTACCAGTTTGTTCGGATATGACGAAAAATATTTATTTTTGATTGAATTGATGGATGGTATTTGGTTTAATAAATAAAGAATGCGGATCAGGAAAAAATTTGAGAAACAACATATTTCCCAGGTGTTTTAGAAAATGAGAAAAGAAATATTCGTTGAAAAGACTTAATAAGTTTCTTAGCGAAATCTACGGAAAAATTCTTATATTGATGCTACACGTTGGACAGTTTCTACTTTTTTCCCGTTTCGCTATATTGACTGGTACTGAATATGATGACAAATCTAAATTCTTTAAATCGATGCCTTTAAAACATGTTTGCATGTGAAAGTTATTTTATCCGATTGATTTACGGCTGGCTAGTCTCAATTTGAATTTTAAAGCAGTAACTTTTTGTCCTAAAGGAAAATCAATTTCAAACCCTTACCTTTATGTCTCAGATTAAATATTTTGCGTTTTTAAATTTAATGTAGTATCCAAAGAATTCCAGACGAATCAATAATTTTCAGATGTAACAAATTAGTAAAAATTTACTCTCTCACACCAATATTTTCTATTACTAAAGATACATTTTATTTTATTCCTGTCTTCTAGACGGATTTTCAATCAAGTGTTTGTTTTATACCTTTCGTTGTGAAAACAAAATCGTGCTGCATTTAAAGTAAATTTTCATGAAAAATAATAGACTTGTCTTATAGACTGATGTAACTGTTGAGAAAACGGAGTAACTATATAATATGGTTCTAATTTTTATTCAAAATTTTTAATAGAAAACATGTTTTGAAACACAATTACTTTACTTTCTATGAGATTAAATGTAACCAATTGTACATATAAACTTTCTTATGCGTTCAAAAGATTAAAGAAATTTGCTTTGATTGAAAATAGTATTATCTAATAACTAACTTGCTTTTATTTGTTTTTCCTATCCTATCATCTCTCTTTAAGATCTCTTAGTATAAATTAACATATAAAATTTAGAAAATATAACAAATGTCACAAATCAGGGCATTTAATTTAGAGAATTCTGTTCAAAAAGCATATTAAATCCATTAAATTACAATGTCCAAGTACATCATCTACACTTATATTATACGTGAAGATTACCTCAGTTGAACTCAGGCGTAAAGCATGGCATACATGACATTTGGATAAATTCAAAACAAAGGAATATTAATATTTAGTTGATAAAAGGTCGTATGATACTTCAGTTCAAATGACTAATATTTGAGCTGAGCATTATGTTAAAAACTTAAACTAACGTGTATAATTTTGAGCAATCCTTAACCCTTAATTTGGCTAAGTCTGGCCGCTACACCGGACATGTATATTTATAACTACTATATAACATAATTGTCAGTGTTCGCCACAGCGGACATTAATTATCTCAAAAATGGAAAATATATTTTTTTTTGTTTATTTTTCAGAATCCAAATGTCTATACAGACATGGGAAAATAACAGAAATTAAAAAATATTTGAAAAAACATCTTGTCAAATTAAGGGTTAAAAAATAAAATGTATAAAACATTATTGCGATTGCACAATTTCACATATTAAAGTAAATAGGCATGACTTAGGTTCCAAATTATATCATTAAACGAGGAAAGAAAGTCTAGTACGTTAATTGTGATTGCTACTTCCTCGCTTTTTCTCGTTTAATCAGAAAAGAACTTGAAAGGAAATCAATCCACTTTTCAAATTACTTTGGACATACTTATTACAGTTAATATAACTTATCAGAACAGCAGTCGCTCAGTCGGCAAAGGCAACGCTATCGTAACTTGCGGGTTCGGAGTCTGGGCCGATCTAAGATCCGCAATGTTCGTTAACACTAGATCGCCCAAGGCAGTCATTTTGACTGTTTTTTTAATTCCAATTAGAAAAACAATTATGAAATATAATGACACAATTTCTTAGAATTTGGTGACTTTTTCTATAACATATAAATGGGTTTATGAATAATTGTAGTTACTTCCGCCCTCCTTTATTTCCGTATATATATATATATATATATATATATATATATATGTTATACCTATATTGCCCAGAAGCAGTCATTTTGACTGCTTGGGAAATTTTAAATAATCAAAAGATTTTTATTTATTGAATTGAGTAAATTTCTTATATGACCTGTCCGGCTTTGTATTGAAATAACATTTTTTTTTCGATTACGGTAACATACCGATGCATGATAAATTGTCGATTTGGGCGTATACTTGATAAGTGTCAGTTGCTCAATAAGCTAAAGTAGTACTAGTAATTCGAATCTTTATAAAGTGTTGTTCTAACAAGTTATTTATTTTATTTCTTTTGCTAAGTTTGTTAAAATTGATAAAAGTAATAAAAAAATGTTACCGGAATCAATTCAATTTTATAACAGTACAAAATTTGGAGTTGATATGGCGGATCAAATGGCCAGAAAATATACAGTAAAAGCTAGTTCTCGTAGATAGCCCTTCCAAATATTTTTCAATATTTTAGATTTGGCTGCCATAAATGCTTGAATCATTTACAAAGAAACGACAGAAATACAAATAGAACGAAAATAGTTCTTATTTCAATTAGCAGAACATCTTTCCAACGAATATAGAGTTGCAAGACAGAAAAATTTATCAGAACATGAAGACCCACAAAGATCAACTGCAACATCATCAAATGCAACCCATTCTCACAAACGCAAATTTTGTCAAGTACGACTTTGCCACAACAACAAAACAAATAATATATGTGAAAAATGTCAAAAGTATGTTTGAGGAAGATGTACACATAAAAAGTTTTCCACTTTCATTTGCATAAAATGTACAAATAATAATGCATAAATTATTTTTTTTTAAATTAAAGTAAATTTTTTTATTGTTAATATTTACTAATAACTTGTTGTTTAATTGTAAATAATATAAGAAATATTAAAAATTAATTTTAAACAAATTTCTTTACATATTTGTTATTTTTTCACAATGCAGTCATTTTGACTGTTTTTGGGCAATATAGGTATACAAGAAATCTCGGGCAATCTAGTGTTAAAGATGACTGAGCCACGTAAAATATGTTCGTGGTCACAATGTCCTCCAAGTTCTCAATCAATACCTCTGGGGGTGGCAGGCCAAGCCTATGGGTCTTCTGCTTGGTCCCTGCTTCTAAATTACGAGGACCCACTTGAGCATAAGTCGTACTTTCACCTTAGTGATGCTCGTTAAAACGAAAGTTGCACGTTAAGCCTTAATACGTGTAACGTATGACTCAATCGTGCTCGGTTTGACCAAGTGGCATCAGAAACAAAAACAATATAACTTAATTTTGAAAATCTATTTTGCTGAATATTAAAAAGAAAATAGAATTGCATTAATTTCTAATTTTAAATTAAATGACATATACAAGACGATTAGTCCAAAAAAATTTATTTTGTGTAGTATTAATTTTAAAAGCCTTTTTTTTCCTCTAAAATAGACAACCAAAAATTCTCAAAAAGTTCATTGTTATTAGTTATTATTGATTTCACATAACTTATGTGAAAATTCAAATTTAAAAATTATAATCCAGATAGATTATAATTCTTATTTTGGCTGTATTATTCTAAGATAAGCAGTAGCAAATATAAAGGGCTTAGATACTAAGTTCTTTATATTTCATTTAAAATAGAAAAGGCTTTATATTTTATTTAATATTATTAATAATGTAGATTGAAACACTGTCTGATTTTGAGAAACCACATATAGGTAGCAACAGACTTAAAACTTGTGAACCAGCTCAGAAAATACTGGAGAGCCAGGATTCCAGACAAGTAGCCCCGATAATATCTTAAATTTCTAGCATAAATTTCAACCTATTAGCTACAGTGTTATTTGTTAGCAATAACGCTACGGTATGTAAATAAATAACGCTAAGAAAACCAGCTCAGAAAATACTGGAGTGCCAGGATTCCAGACAAGTAGCCCCGATAATATCTTAATTTTTCCCCATAAATTTCAGTCTATTAGCTACAGTGTTATTTGTTAGCAATAACGCTACGGTATGTAAGCAAATAACGCTAAGTAAGCAATAACGCTACGAAGGACGAGCCACATATCCTGACGGGTGAAAGAGTTCGTGATACCATGATTGAGAGTCCCATCTACTTTGATTCATTCCCATTTACATTTGATTGATTTGAGGGGATTTTGCATTTATTAGGGCTTCTTATTTTAAACTCCTTTCTCACTTGCCAACATCGCAGTGAGTGGACATCAAGACCAACATGCAAGCTCTCTGGGTATACAGGGAAATTTGTAGTGTGCCTTCCTGGCTCCTAACCAGCTCCACGTTATCCTAACTCAGCACTCTGACCACTAAGTCATCTGGGCTTATAACAATAAGACTGTCTCTTTGCGGTATGATAATCCTGTTATTATTTCTTATTAATTCTTAATCAGCTCAATCACTACATATTTTCTATTGATAGACAAGCCCTTAAAATATGATAATTTCCATGAAAGATGGAATATGTCTGAAAATTACTGGTACCACAACCTTCTCGAAGATTCTTTGCAGAAGCATTTGCAGATTTTGATTATTTGGGATATCTCGCCAAATGTGGTACCCCTTTAGGGTAACCAGAAGAAAATATGATATAATCTAGCTGGCTTTACCATAGAGTTGTACTTTTTGCAAGCCATAAACTACAAAAGATAATTCGGAGGCAAGTTTTGCTTTTGCAAAATTACAATTTATAGCAATAAATCTTTATTATCTCGTAAACGAAAACAAAGATATTAATAGTAAATACGAGTATTGCAACCAAAAAGGTCTAGACACACTTAAAAAATCTTTTGTGGGTGTCTAAAATTAATCAGAAAGGATTTTTGACATAAATCATTCCACTCGACAAAATATTTTGGATATCATATTAACTGATTTCTGAAAAAAATATTTTGTTTAAAGTATGAAAAATTAAGAAGTAATACAATAGTTTCCAATTTTAAATTAACCAGCATACACGAAACAAATAGTCCAAAAAATATTTTGTGTAGAATAAATTTTGTAAGTAGTTCTTTACCCCTATGTGCTACAAAGGTTTACAAAATAAAATTTAGGAACTTAAAACATGTAAATAAATTATTTTCTTACTCTAAACAAAAATATTTTATATTTCATAAATTTTATAAGCTTTTTCTTCTGTAACAAAGAATTGCTGATAACCAAAATTTTACAAAAATTGTATGAGCTTATATAAAAATATAGTTAATAAAATTGCATGCATCTTACCTTCTAAATGCGAAATCAAATAAAGTATTCTTTGACACATATCCACTATAAAGTTTCAGAGTTCCAGAAAATGTAATTTAAATTTTCTAATGATTGTTCACAGCTGTAAAAAATAAATAAAATTAATTAAAACTTCCAACGAAAACGGGATTTTAAAATTCTAATTTATAATCATTTTAGATAGAAATTGTAAATTAAGACAAACATTTGGTAAGCTGAAAAATAATATTAGGATAAAATTTAAAATTAGTACATGACAATAAATATTAAGAAAAACGTAAGCATTAGTGGACTCTCAACTCATTTGTGTATCACTATTACAACCACTTATTATTTTATTATTAAACTCGACTATAGCATTATTATAATTATTATTATTATTATTATTATATTGTTGTTGTTGTTAATAACATTGTTATAAATATTATTATTATTATTATATTATTATTATTGTTGTTAATAACATTATTATAAATATTATTATTATTATTATATTACTGTTGTTAATACCATTGTTATAAATATTATTGTTATTATTATATTATTATTGTTGTTAATAACATTGTTATAAATATTATTATTATTATTATTAAATTTGGATATTTTTTATTACCATCATATTATTTTTGCTATTCCTACTAAAATTTATGGTTATTGTTATTAAATTCAACCATAATATTATTACTCTCCCCTAATAAACCTGAAAACCAATGTTGTTAAATAAGAATACTATTAATAATATTAAAAAAACTCAAAATATCAAATAAATGTTTATAAAAACTTGAGAATATTGAGAACCAAATACATAATATGTGTACTGACCTTCATTATTTCCTATTTAGAATTGAAATACTTTTATTATTGAACTCGAATGTTATATTATGATTATTATTTAATTTGGGAATTTTTTATTGCTACCATATTATTTTTACTGTTCGTATTAAAATATTGTATAAATATTATAATATAAATATTAGTATAAATATAAATATTATAACGTATATAAATAATTGTTATTATTATGAAATTTATGCATATTTTGTATTCACTACAGCCATAGTATTATTATTAAGCCAATATTGTTAAATAAGAAAGGTGTTACAAAACATTTTTCTAAAAACTTAAAATGTCAAATAAGTGAATATGTACAAAAATTTGAAAATATTGAACCAAATACTTTGTGTATAATTGAACGGAGTTTATTCATATTTAGAATTGAAATTCCAAATATTTGAAATATATTCATGTTCCAGCGTAAGTATAAATGAATATGCATTAAAATAAGTTGAAAGAGTTTTATTTTAAGTTTAAAAAGAACCAAAAAAAAAAAAAACATGTTAAACATTACTATAAGAAAACAACAACAAAATAAATTTCCCAGGCATCGATACTTATAAATTTCTACCACCGATAACTATTCTGAATCCGAAAATGCCGGCTCTAAATTTAGAGAAAACGTTAAACATTAATTCGACGTGTGCGTCGGAGATTGGCTTGTCATGCAGAATGATAGATGGAACACTGGAAGAGGGGTAGGAAGCGTGTAAAACTGAAATAGACCCCTTCTTTGCACCTAATTTGCATGAACCGGCAATAAACGTGTTAATGAATATTCGATTACTGTTGCAGCAGTACAGCGTTGACAACAACCGAGGAAAAAAACGTACTTTAGAAGTGCATAAATTAGAAAGAAGCGTGAAACACTGATATTTCAGACGATTGCAAGATTTAATGAATATCAACTAAGTCGTACATTAGCTATTCGAGGAATATTCAGTTAAGTTTATCGTCTTTGATTAAGTATTAATCTCGATATGAGTTGATCCACTCCATGTAGACGATAAAGCACAAACTGAGACTGTTGTGCTTTGATTAAACATAGCTTGTATTGACTGACAAGTTTAACACTAAAATACAGGAAATTGCTCAAGTGTAATGTTCTACGACCGATAAATCCCCAGCTTGCTATTTCGTATTTTGGTAAGTATTTACATCAAAGTCTACTAAAAATGAATTAGAGAGGAAAATATCTGTTCTGTAAATCATACAAAATAGCCAATAGTTCTAGTTTTTTTTAACGCAATAAATAAATGTAAAAAAAACTAGCATATAGCCCGTCATATGACGGGATTAGTAAAATTTTTAATTTTCCAGAATTATAAAGTACCCTATGAGGCAGGTAAATAAATGATTTGTTTTTTGGCTGAGAATTATCTGGTACACGCTCAATAATTTGTTTATCTTCATATTCCTTTAAAGTCTCCCGATACTGTGAATGCAGTTTAGAATCCCGTTGAATAAGGCAATTTCACGCAGTAGGGCACATCTCAGTTTAAGACAATTCTGGCTTTAATTTCAAACGGAATGGCAGTTTATTGTTTGTCTATTGGCTGTTGTAAATGGTTGTAAATAATGTCTATTGGCTGTTGTTGAATGGGTAGGGCATTATAGTAGTTCATGACGTTGCGACAAATTGCTCTATTCATTTAGAAAGATAATTCAAAACTTTCTTAGCTAATTCGAAATTATCCTTAAGTTCTTCCCAATTTTTTTGCCACAGTGATTAATGGAAGTAAAGGAATGAAACGATCATTTCCACTACACCCTGGAGGTAGATAGAGTTTGTTGTTAATACCCGTGATAAAATTTTCATTGCAACAAAAAATAATCGATGATTAAATTTAAAATTATCATATATATATACCTGATCTTTTATTTAAGCCAAATATAAAAGAAAATTGTTTACGTAATATCTAAGTTCAGTGATAAAACGCATGAAAATGAAGCAGAAAACTTTTAAATAATTTAAAATAAGAAATGATTAAATGAGATGGTTAAAGGAATGACGTCATAATGATAAAAAAATGTTATTTTTACCTACTTATTATATGATAAATTGATAAATTTAATCGCCTACTCTTAACCGGGGAAAATAGGACTTAAAATGGTTGCATTAAACTCTAGAAAAGAGGGGAATGGGTGAATTTAAAACGTTTTAAAGGCGACAGCGTTTTTGTTGTAATATGAAGTATATTTATTCCAATTTATTTTAGAATCGGATCGATAGTTTAGAAGAAGATACACTTTACTCGCTTTGAATTTTGTTAACCCTAATTTGTCAAGAATCCAATATGAATGTCTCATCCATTCCAGGTCCAACCACTTCAGAAATTCGAGGACAGACAAATAGATAACTTAGGCTATTATTATATAGATGATTGGGAATTAATTGTAAATTTTGCCAAACAATGAAAAATTTGCATTATAGGCAAAAATAGTTTTTTACTCTTTGACTACTTCAAGCATTTCAAATTTGTTGAATTGTAATTATATTATGTTGTAAATAAAATAATTCAGAGTCATTTTATATCTGATTTTCGTAGTGATTCCTTGATTTGAATGAATTTATGTTAACGATACTATCTATAAAACGATATTTGTTTACTCTCCCGGAATGCCTTATTTTCTCAGTTCAAAATCCCTAAAAGGTTAAATCCCTGAAATTGTATCAAAAATATTTGTGTTTTAAACTATTTAAAGTTAAATTTTATCTCTAAATATATAGAGGATTGGAAATTAATTTTAATCATAAAAACAGACGCTAAAATACTAACATAGTTTTTAATCTATGATAATTTTTATCTTTAATTTTTACAAACCTCAAAATTCACTACAAACTTAGGGCATTTTAAAAAATAAATTAAAACAAGCAAAGATCAATAAATTTATAGATCAGTTTTCAAAGGTAAAAAATATATTTTAAAAGACAAGAGCTGTAAGCGATTTCTATTAACACACATGGTATGTATTGGTAATTATGGTTATTCTTTTTCCTATATCTCTATAATTTTTAAAAAAGCATATTTTTTTATTTTCAATTTAAATATTCAAAATAAAGTGCCCAAACAATATATGCTATTGATCTAAATTTGGCTAGCTTTCACGCCTCTGTGGTAAAATTAAAAATTAGATAAAAATAGATATAACAGTTGTAGGAATGCTATTAAAATTAAAAATTTTATTATAATGCATTTTTAACATTTAAACAGTTTTCTGCTAGCTTTAAAATTTATCTATCGCTCACAAATTTTTACCAAACAATGAAAAATTCTTATTACATGCAAAAATAGTTTTTTACTCTTTGACTACTACAAGCCTTTCAAATTCGTTGAATTGTAATTATATTATGTTGTAAATAAAAAAATTCAGAGTCATTTTTTATCTGATTTTCTTAGTGATTCCTTGATTTGACTGAATTTATATTAACGATGCTATGTATAAAACGATATTAGTTTACTCTCCTGGAATCCCTTATTTTCTCAATTCAAAATCCCTAAAAGGTTAGTAATTGTATAAAAAATATTTGCGTTTTAAAGTATTTAAAGTTAAATTTTATCTCTGAATATATAGAGGATTGGGAATGAATTTTGATCATAAAAACAGACGCTAAAATACTAACATAGTTATTAATCGATGATAATTTTTATCTTTAATTTTTACAAACCTCAAAATTCACTACAAACTTAGGGCATTTTAAAAATATAAATTAAAACAAGCAATAATCAATAAATTTATAGATCAGTTTTGAAAGGTAAAAAATATATATTAAAAGGCAAGAGCTGTAAGCGATTTCTATAAACTCGCAAGGTATATATCCTTTTTCCTATATCTCTATAATTTTTAATAAAAGCACATTTTTATTATTTTAAATTTAAATATTCAAAATAAAGTGCCCAAACAATATATGCTATTAATTTAAATATGGCTATCTTTCACTACTGCATGGTTTAATTAAAAATAAGACGATAAAAATAAATATAACAACTGTAGCAATACTATTTAAATTAAAATTTTTAAAAAAATTTTAAAACTGTTTAATGTATTTTTAACGATTAAGCAGTTCTCCGGCTAGCTTTAGTCGAACGATGACCGATTGGTTAGAGTGCTGGCCCTCGGTACCGGAGTTCGTGGGTTCGAATCCCACAGTGGAATGGATGTTCGTAGCCGTTCGGAATCGGCTTTAAGCTGTAGCTCCCGGTCTCATTAGCCCTCGTGTTGCAAAAAGTAGACCGTAGCACTTCAAACCAAACCAAACCGGATAGCTTTAAAATTAATCTATAGCGCGAATTTTTACAAAACATTGAAAAATTCGTATTACAGGCAAAAATAGTTTTTTACACTTTGACTATTTTAAGGATTTCAAATTCATTGAATTGTAATTATATTATTTTGTAAATAAAAAATTCAGACTCATTTTATATTGGATTTTCTTAGTGATTCATTAATTTGACTGTTGCACTGAAATCTATATTAACGATGCTATCTTTAAAATGATATTTGTTTACTGTCCCGGAATCCCTTATTTTCTCTATACAAAATCACTAAAAATTAGTAATTACATTAAAAATATTTGTATTTTAATGTATTTAAATAAAGTTAAATTTTATCTCTAATTATAGACCAAAATATTATATGGGCACTACGTATGTAAACAATGGATGTATAAACGATCAAACTGTCTGAAACGATCCCTTCTCTGCAAGAAAATTTTCCTATGTCCTAGAATATTTTCCTAGGTGGGACCGAGCTGTGAATTTCTTCACTAGGATTAACATTTCACCCACAGGAAGGGGATCCATACTTCACTTGTTCGAAGAAAAAGGTTGACCCTCTACAAAAGCGAAACTCTTGTAAATGCTGAATATTAACACGTTGACTGCCAAACTCATTTTCGATAATTTGTCCAAGGCGCCGAGGTGAACTTATCATTATGATATGCATATGATAAAATATTATTTACAGCAGAAAAAAATGAATTTTAAAATCCTGCTTGAAGCAGTTTTCGTGGTGGGGGACACCTGTGATTCCTACGGCGCGGTAGGCAATTGTTACGATTGTCCTTTTTTTTTTCAAACAATCTTGCTTCGATTGCTAAGTGATTATTCTCGTTCTTTAGGATTCAAAGCAGCTAGGAAGGACTAGAACAAAGAACTTGACTAAAAAAGTGGTGACATATTGTTCCGATTGCGTGGATTCACCTTTTCTTTGCCTTGAATGTTTTAATCGCAATATGCGCTGATACAATGTATGTTTTTCATGTACAAATAAAATTATTTTTGTATGGTCTATATTGCATTAATTTCTTCAAACCATTATAATAACAATGGTATTATTGAAATATTTATGACTATCCATATTTACTATAATTATGTGCTTTTATTATTTGCTGCGTCGATGGTCATCGGTGGCCCCCACGGTGCTGTAGCCAAGTCGAGTGACCCCCTATGGCAGTAAATGCACTAAAGTTTTTGCTCGTTTACTCCCTCTCTTCATTAAAAAAAAAGAAAAAAACGAAATTTGGAGCTAGAATGAATATGGACTAACCAAGTTTTAAAAACTAAATCACTGTGATCCAAATCATATACATTTTTTTCTGGTCAGTAGCTAATAATCAACTCTTGCAACAGCTGTAAGGTCGTATAAAGCTGCTTAAGTTTGTTTTTTCTTAATTTAAGTTTATTTCTTTATTTTTCTTCTTAAGTGGAGATTCATCCACGTGTCAAAACTTATGGCATGTAATGAAAAAATAGTGTAAGATTTTAAAATCTCTTTTGTCCTTAAAATTATCGAAATGCAGTTCTGTCAGTGTATAGTAGAGGATCTCCCACGTACTGTAATTTGGAGAGCGTATGATATAAATAAATTAGTCTCTCTAAGGAACATCAAAAAAGCCTTACACAAGTAATGAAAGGTTGTTCCTTTTGAGTGATAACTGCTTCTCTGAATTCTTCTAAATATGGGAAGCTCACATTAGTGTTATACACGATGAAACCAGAAAAACTCTACTCAACATATCCTTAGATCTAGTCAGGAATAGAAACTGCAATATAATGAAACGACTTTTTATATTTGAAAGCAGGTAGGAGTTAAACACATGGGTATGGTTGGCTCACTGTTATATGCATTCTAGACTTATTCTGTACTATCATAGAAACAGAGCAAGGTATGACTAAATTACTCTTTTATTTAAAACAAAAGTAAAGAACCCTGAAGAATTACAGATGTATAGGAGATAACGCTTAAAAAAGTTATAGATAGTGTACTTAATATAAAGTTGTGAAACAATTATTGAAAATTGTTGCAGTTTATTTTTAAGCCTATAACTTTATTTAATGCTCAATGACTGAATAGTTGAATCTTATAGTCATGCAAAGATACTCATTCAGCCATTAAAAAACTGATAAGAATTTAAGCATTACATAATTGTTGACTGTCTTTTAAAACTGAATTTAAATTTATATAAAATATCTCTGTTGATTTTGAAGCAAAGATTTTAAAGCCACAGCAAAACTCATTCCATTCTTACAGTTCTTCCGCTAACGTAAAAACATCTTTTCATGCATTTGTAATTTCCCCAGAGAAACTGCGAACTGCATTTTCGTCTGAAATGTCACTGCAAATCACAAGTTTTACCGAACTCCAGAAAACGTGTGATGTAATTAATATTCAAAAAGTAAATGTCACATTCCTCAGTGATTTAATAAGCAACACTCCCCAAAATCGCTCTCGCAAATCATATTTACATATGCTTGTTTTCCCCCAAGGTTAAGACTTTATCAAATTCCATTACAGTGAATATCATATCAAGACGCAAATGAATTCGGTTCACTTTGATACTGGCAGAGCATTGTTTTCAGTCACATCGAACCGATTGCAGTTGCATTTTAATGTTTAATGTCATAATTCAGGCGCTGAACAGATATTCTGTCCGGACAAGTTAAATTCATTTGCATTTAATTGTGAAAGCTCGAAAATTTTTCCTGTCTCGATAAACTTTAGCAAGATTACTGCTGTGCAGCAAAATAAAAAGAACGTTGCATTTAGAAACAATATATTAACAAACTTACTTAGTTTCAAAGACGGCAAAATACATTTCGAGCGCGACACAATTTTATGCCACCGGTAACGTTCATATTTCAAGAATTGTAATTAATGTTATCTTCCTACTTCGAAAAGTAACTTTTGTAAATTTAACAAAGTAATTTTTGAATAATACTCATTTGGGTAGAACAAAATATCTCCAAACCTAATTTTCTATTTTGTTTTCTATATATCACATCACTGAGAAATTAAAATTTTCTAATAACTTAGTTCTGTTGGGAACGCAAAATGTCAACTTCGAGATGGTGTGGTATCTACGAAGTATTATTAAAATTAGGTGGACTAACTATCTTTTGCTAGTTAATCTTTGAATAATACTCATTTGCATAGAACAAAATATCTCCAAACCTAATTTTCTATTTTTCTGTTCTATAAATCACATCACTGAGAAATTAAAATTTTCTAGTAATTCAGTTCTGTCGTGAAGGCAAAATTTCAACTTCGAGATGGTGTGGTATATACGAAGTGTTATTACAATTAGGTGGACTAACTATCTTTTGCTAGTTAATCTTTGAATAATACTCATTTGCGTAGAACAAAATATCTCCAATCTTAATTTTCTATTTTTCTTTTTTATAAATCACATCACTGTGAAATTAAAATTTTCTAATAATTTAGTTCTGCCGTGAACGCAAAATGTCAACTCCGAGATGGTGTGGTATCTATGAAGTGTTATTACAATTAAGTGGACTAACTATCTTTTGCTAGTTAATCTTTGAATAATACTCATTTGCATAGAACAAAATATTTCCAAACCTAATTTTCTATTTTTGTTTTCTATAAATCCCATCACTGAGAAATTAAAATTTTCTAATAATTCAGTTCTGTCGTGAACGCAAAATGTCAACTTCGAGATGGTGTGGTATCTATGAAGTGTTATTAAAATTAGGTGGACTAACTATCTTTTGCTAGTTAATCTTTGAATAATACTCATTTGCATAGAACAAAATATTTCCAAACCTAATTTTCTATTTTTGTTTTCTATAAATCCCATCACTGAGAAATTAAAATTTTCTAATAATTCAGTTCTGTCGTGAACGCAAAATGTCAACTTCGAGATGGTGTGGTATCTATGAAGTGTTATCACAATTAGGTGGACTATCTTTTGCTCGTTAATCTTTGATAATACTCATTTGGGAAGAACAAAATATCTCCAAACCTAATTTTCTATTTTTGTTTTCTATAAATCACATCACAGAGAAATTAAAATTTTCTAATAATTTAGTTCTGTCGTGAACGCAAAATGTCAACTTCGAGATGGTGTGGTATCTACGAAGTATTATTAAAATTAGGTGGACTAACTATCTTTTGCTAGTTAATCTTTGAATAATACTCATTTGCGTAGAACAAAATATCTCCAATCTTAATTTTCTATTTTTCTTTTTTATAAATCACATCACTGTGAAATTAAAATTTTCTAGTAATTCAGTTCTGTCGTGAAGGCAAAATTTCAACTTCGAGATGGTGTGGTATATACGAAGTGTTATTACAATTAGGTGGACTAACTATCTTTTACTATTTAATCTTTGAATAATACTCATTTGGGTAGAACAAAATATCTCCAAACTTAATTTTTTATTTTTGTTTTCTATAAATCACATCACTGAGAAATTAAATTTTTCTAATAATTTAGTTCTGTCTTGAACGCAAAATGTCAACTTGGAGATGGTGTGGTATCTACGAAGTGTTATTAAAATTAGGTGGACTAACTATCTTTTGCTAGTTAATCTTTGAATAATACTCATTTGTGTAGAACAAAATATCTCCAAATCTAATTTTCTATTTTTGTTTTCTATAAATCACATCACTGAAAAATTAAAATTTTCTAATAATTTAGCTCTGTTGTGAACGCAAAATGTCAACTCCGAGATGGTGTGATATCTACGAAGTGTTATTAAAATTAGGTGGACTTACTATCTTTTGCTAGTTATTAAATTCAATAAAATGATTCTCTTAAATCTGGAGACCTATTTTTTTGAAATCTTTACTTTTGGATATACAGATATAAAACTCATATGTAATCTTTGTTAAAAAAAATACAAAAAAAAACAACCTACTGTGATAATGTAAAAATATTTTAAAAAATAAAAAAGTATTTTTAACGTTGCTTTTATTTAACAAGAAAAGCGGTAAAAATAGAAAATAAAAGGGAAACATTTTGTTTGAATTTTTAATTATGCCGCCTGATGATGACACCAATTTAAAATCTCCGCAACTGGGATTCCAAGTAAGCTGAACAGCTTATTGCTTTTACCAAAAATAATTTAATTTTTTTCTCCAATCTATTTTTATGCAATTGAATATTGCATTGTCACCGGATTTGGGAAAATGTGCAAAATTTCCGATCTCGAGCTTTTTCAAGAAAAGTAGTCAAAAATTGATATAAAAATTCCAACTAACACAAGAGTGAAATTAAGTAAAAGCGATTAAAAAAGCAAACATAACATATATCTTACTTTTCAATGCTCTATTACTATGAAATTACTAGAGTGAGTGACTCAATCTGTAGTCCATCGTTGCTAATTTTCTCAATAATTGCTGTGTCTTTTTTAGTAAGTTTTTAGGTTTGCTGGTCCTTAACATTTAAGCTCTTTAATAAATAAAATAAATGGTTTAAACCTTAAAAGGGTGGTAGATTTCAAATCATCTGTTTTTAAATTCGATAGTAAAAGGGAGATGATATTTAAGTATACCAATAAATGCAGATGCAACGCAAGTAAGGCGAAAGCAGAAAAATATTACGTTATTAACACTTATTTACGCATATAAATTTAACTCACAGTTACGTTGCATTTATTGTTATATTCTTAAGAAAAAGTTACGATTTCCTGCATTTAAGTTTTTTTAATTTAAAAAATATTTTCTTGGAATTATTTCTAAAAAAATCCTTAGTAGGCACCTTGAAATAACTTAAGATAACATAAGTTTTAATAACATAAAGAGATGCACTGTTATTTTATAACAATTTATACGGATAGATATGTTGACTATGATGCAAGAGGTGAAAGATCTATTATTAAAATCTTAAGTCCTCAACAGATGTCTAACAATACTAATCTGCAAATAATATTTTTACATTATTCATAAAGAAATACAACTACAGGCTTGCAGAAAAAGCAAAAGTTAGTTAAGTAGAAATTAGGATTTTAAGACATATAATCTAAAATATTGTACTATCCTTTTTTGTGGAATGTCAAGAATATAAAACCTAGCATGTAAGTTTTATATTTGGGAAGAATATTTATATGTGTGAACAATCATCGATTCCATCGTAGTATTATCTTTCTTGGTTACATTGGTAGACATGCTTTAAAGATTATAAATTTTTTTTATTTAACCTCCCCCTCACCTGGCTTCAGTTTGAAAAAAGAACATTAAGAAACTTCGAATAAGAAACAAATTTATAATCTACATCAAGTTTTAGACTACCAGTTACAATAACTAGTTTTTCTTTAACCTAAACTACAGAACTACCATTGTTCCATAATTTATGAAATATAACTTAACTGTTTTATAACTTATTTTAAAATAATAAGAGACTTTCTTAGTGATACATAAGGGAATTTTGTAGTGATTCTGAGAATTTTTCTGTCTAAGTATATCATTCATGCAAATTTACGTTCTTGACAAGATCCTATCAAAGCTTTCAACTATGGGAAGTTGAAAACCATACGTTTTTTATTTCGTTTTAAACCCAATTTACACCATGACTTATATTGTACTTCTATCTTTTATTTTGTAGTTTACAATTAAATCCGAAGAATATTCAAGCACCATTTTTTAATGCTCAAATTACACCTAACGTTTTCCAATAAATTTCATTTTATTCTTCCAAAAACCACAAGCAAACCACAAAGTCTAAAAACATAAACTGGAAAACAGTAAATTTTTGTTCTCAAGGGTTTTTTTAACAAATTTATACCAAAAACACATAGTTTATATCCAGTTTATATTTTGTAATTTACAACTAAATCAGAAAAAGGTTAATGTACCATTTTTAATACTCAAAATATGTCTAACGCTTACAACCACAATTTATTTCATTCTTCCAAAAAGTAAGCAAATCTATTTCATGTAATATTGGCTAAAAATTTAAAATTGAAAACTATACATTCTCTTTCACAAGTTTCAAATCCAGTTTATACCATAACGCCTTATATTTTACTTCGAGCCTTTATTTTGTAATTTTTAATCAAATTAGAAATATGTTCAAGTACCATTTTTTAAGGTTCGAATTACCCTTACGTTTTCTATTTCATTTCATCTAATTTTCCAAAAACCACGACCAAACTATTCCGTGAGATAAAATCTAAAAACATAAAATGGAAAAGACAACATTTTCAAGTTTTTTTTTTACCTAATTTACACCAAAAACACATTATATTTTATGTCCAGTTTATATTTTGTAATTTACAACTAAATCAAAATAAAGTTAATGCACCATTTTTAGATCTCAAATTATACCTAACACTTTCAACCTCAATTTATTTCACTCTTCCAAAAAGCAAGAAAAACTGGTAAATCGTTTCGTGTAATATTGTCTAACAGTTTAGAGTTGAAAACCATACATTTACTATTTCGCAAGTTTCAAACCCAATTTACACCTGTCTTAATGACCATAATAATAATGACCCTATTTCTATTCTTTATTTTGTAGTTTACAATTAAATCAGAAAAAAATTCAAGTACCATTTTTAATGCTGAAATTACACCTAACGTTTTCCAGTCAATTTCATTTTATTCTTTCAAAAACCACGGGCAAACCATTCCGTCCGATAAAGTCTAAAAACATAAACTGGAAAATAGTAAATTTTTGTTCTCAAGGGTGTTTTTTACCCAATTCATATCAAAAACACATATTTTAAATCTAATTTTTTGTAATTTACTATTAAATCAGAAAAACGTTAATGCACCATTTTTTAACTCTTAAAATATAACTAACGCTTTCAACCTCAATTGATTTCACTCTTCCAAAAAGCAAATAAAACTGATAAACTGCTTTGTGTAGTATTGTCTAAAAACTTAATGCTAAAAACCATGCTTTATCTTTCCCTACTTTCAAACCCAATTTATACCATAACTCCTTACATTTTACTTTTACTCTTTATTTTGTAATTTGTAATTAAATCAAAAAAATTTTCAAGTACCATTTTTTTAACTCTCAAATTACACCTAATTTTTTCTATTCCATTTCATCTATTCTTCCAAAATCCACGGACAAACCATTAATAAAGTGTAAAAACAAAAACTGGAAAACAATAATTTTTTGTCCTCATTTTTTTAACCAATTTATAATAAAAAAAACCATTATGTCCAGTTTATATTTTGTAATTTACAACTAAATCAGAAAAAAGTTAATTCACCATTTTTTAACTCTAAAAATATACCTAACGCTGTCAACCTCAATTTATTTCATTCTTAAAAAAAGTAAGTAAAACAGGTAAACTGTTCGTTCTAGTAAAACTATGCATTCTCTTTTACAAGTTTCAAACCTAATTTATACCATAACGTCTTATATTTTACTTTTGCTCTTTATTTTGTAATCTGTAATTAAATCAGAAAACTTTTCAAGTACCATTTTTTCAAAACTCAAATTACACCTAACGTTTTCTATTTCATTTCATTCTGTCCTTCCATAAACCACGGGCAAACCATTCCGTACGATAAAGTATAAAAACATGGATTGAATAACAGTAAATTTTTGTTCTCAAGGTTTTTTTTTTTACCCGATTTATACCAAAAACATATATTTTATGTCCAGTTTATTGTTTGTAATTTATAACTAAATCAGAAGAAATTTAACACATTGTATGCGGGACATGTACTCGTACGTTTTCTGACGATTGATACTTGAGCTCGGGTAACGTACTAATACGGGTTAATATAACAACATGGTTTGTTGGTGGGTACAAAAATAACGGTATATACAAGAAAACGAAGTCGAATGTTCTTGTCTACTACATAGATTCAGGAAAAATTTAGACAAATAAAAGCTAGTTTTTACAGCACTCGATGCGGAACCACAGAACGGAAAGTTTGATTAAAAAATCAATTTAGATTTAAAATTAACATTTTATTTATTCTTATGAAAATGATAATATATATACGTATATTTATATATTAAATATATATATGTTTGTTTGTCTATTTATATATTTGTTTATATATTTCAATATAAAATACGAAAAGTTGGTTGAAAAATTAAATAGTTTTCTATCTATTGAGATTTAACTGAATAAATAAATTTAAGCTCAATATGCCTGCTTCAGGTACAATTCCGCTGCGAAATGTACCAGCATACAATGTGTTAATGCACCATTTTTAACTCTCAAAATATACATAACGCTTTCAACCTCAATTGATTTCACTCTTCCAAAAAGCAAGTGAGACAGGTAAATTGTTTTGTGTAATTTTGTCTAAAAATTTAAATGTGAAAACCATGCGTTATGTTTCGAAATTTTTTAAACCCAATTTACACCATAACGACTTATATTTTACTTCCGGCATTTATTTTGTAATTTGTAAATAACCCTTAATTTGGCTAAGTCCGCTGCACCGGACATGTATATTTAAAACTACTATATAACATAATTGTCAGTGTTCGCCACAGTGGACATTAATTATCTTAAAAATGGAAAATGATATACTTTTTTGTTCATTTTACAGAGATCCTAATGAGGCATGGGAAAATACCAGAAATTAAAAAATATTTGAAAAAACATCTTGTCAAATTAAGGATTAAATCAGAAATGTGTTCAAGTACCATTTACCATTTTTTTAACGCTCAAATTACACTTAACGTTTTCTATTTCATTTCATCTATTCTTTCAAAAACCACGGGCAAACCATTCAGTGCGATAAAGTGTAAAAATATAAAATGGGAAAACAATAAATTTTATTTTCAAAGTTTTTTTTAACCAATTTATACTAACAAAAACATGATATTTTATGTCCAGTTTATATTTTGTAATTTACAACAAAATCAATAAAAAGTTAATGCACCATTTTTTAAACGCTCAAAATATACCTAACGCTTTCCACTTCAGTTCATTTCGTTCTACCGAAAAGCACGTAAAACGGGCAAACCATTGAGTACAATAATGTCTAAAAATTTAAAACTGGAAAACAACCCATTCTCTTTCGCGATCTGGATACCCAATTTACACCCAAAACGCCTTTTTCAAAACCATTCGTCTCGTATTTTATCGCAACCTCCAACGCCTTTCTCGCATTCACATCGCGGGAATATCTAAATTAAAATTCATTAATTTCACAACTGCATCGCCTCAACTCGTCTCGTTCCCCCTTGGAAGCGGGCTGCACTGTAAACAAAAGAATGAATATTGGGAGAGCTTCGACAGTTTCAATGCAGTTTTCCCCCATTACGGAAACTCGAGCTTGTAAAGATTTTCTCTCGTAGGGAAAAGAGAAACACGCGGTTAAGGAAATCCCTTCGAGGTAAAATTAATTTCCCAGAGGATTTGTCGCGAAATAAAATCTATATTTTATTCGCATTTGCCTTCAAATTTATTTAAAATATTCGTTTGAAAATGCGAAGAATATTTGCGAGTGAGTTCTAGTTAAAAGTTGATGAATTCTTTACTTTGAAACGTATCGAAAAGTATTATGCAAAAATTAATATTTTAAGATTAGTTATTAATAAAAATGTTCGCTGACTGTTAAACATACCTATTTATTATAAGCATTATACACACACACACAAATATATATATATATATATATATATATATATATATATATATATATATGTATGTATGTATATATATATCAGGTCTAAAAAAGGGATAGTTGGAAATTATGTAAGTTAAAAAGGATTTTAAAAATGAGAACTCTTTTATAATAATGAAATGAATGAAAAAGACACACGTTCGCGTAAGCTTTCAGGAAAATACGGTCAGGCGGAAGCATTTTTGAGCTATTTAATGAGCTTGCAAACAGATAAGTTTAATTTGGCGCTTGGACATGGAGCGGTCAACACTTTTATTCATAGCTCCTCCACGAACAATGAAAATGGCGCATGTTGCTTTCCTTAAGAACGATGAGTTAATAAAACTTATTATTATCAAGAAGACTGTTTTCCATTCACCGTAACTCTGAACCACGACTTGTCACATATATCTATATATATATACATATATCATATATATATACATATATATATATATATATATATATACACATATATATATACATATATATATATATATATATATATATATATGATATATTTATATATGTATATACACATTTAAATGCATTTAATAACATTTTAAAACTTTAAAAAATATTTTAAGATTAAAATTGTAAAAACGAACTCTATATTTTTTATAAAATATTAAATCTAAATTTAGCGAAATTTTTAAGGTTTTTTCAAAAGAGAATGTCTCATAATCTTCAACAATCAAATACTTATTATTGTGTGCTATTCTATAAAGGTAAGTGAATTTTTTAAATTCAACGGATCTTAATACAATTAAATTGTAGGAAGAAATATTTTTTGACAACATACATCAACATGTAAAGAAATTTATTTGCTTGAAATTGTTCTATCATAATAATGAAATAGATTTTTTTCTTTTTAAGAACGTCCATTTTTTTCTGCTTAAACTTCACTTTTAAAATTCTTTGGTATTTCACTGTAACGTCTATTTTCAAGTCCTGAAATTTATCATTAATTTATTATTTTTCACAACCCACTATATTCCCTTTTATTATTTATTTATTACCTATATATAATCCCAACATAATTAATTACTTTTTTTTCTCAGCTTTAACTTGTCAAGAATTGAATGAATGTGATTGTGGTGATTGAAATTAGCAGAATTTGAAGAATTTTATGGTGTGTATTATTTATCTTTTGGCTTTATTGAGAAATATGATAACATAAGTTATAGAAAACTTGAAACTAATGCGAGTTAAATGTTAGCATTCTTCTTTCCATTTATTGGCATGACAGATCAATGTAAGCCAGGCCTTTCCCAAAGACTTTCTTCATTCTGTTCTTTAAGAGATTGTTCTCTCTTTAGCAACTTTTAACTTTTTAAAGTCCTCAACCAAAAAGCCATTCCAACTCATTTGGTGAAACGTTAGCATTCTTCTTTCCATCTACTGGGATGACAGATCAATGTAAGTCACGGCCTTCCCAAAGACTTCTCTAGTTTAAGAGATTGTTCTCCCTTTAGAAACTTTTAACGTTTTAAAGTCCTAAACCAAACAGCCCTTCAAACTCATTTGGAGCCTGATTGTGCCTCTGATTTCCATCTACTGGGATGACAGATCAATGTAAGTCAGGGCCTTCCCAAAGACTTTCTTCATTCTGTTCTTTAAGAGATTGTTCTCCCTTTAGCAACTTTTAACGTTTTAAAGTCCTCAACCAAACAGCCATTCCAACTCATTTGGTTAAACGTTAGCATTCTTCTTTCCATCTACTGGGATGACAGATCAATGTAAGTTAGGGCTTTCCCAAAGACGTTCTTCATTCTGTTCTTTAAGAAATTGTTCTCTCTTTAGCAACTTTTAACGTTTTAAAGTCCTCAACCAAACAGCCATTCCAACTCATTTGGAGCCTGCTTGTGCCTCTGATTTCCAAAAGTTTTTGGTTGAAGATCTTGAAATTAGTGAGGTAGAGCCCATTTGGTAATTATGGATCGCGAATTTAATTGGTTTCATGTGTCACTGTGGCACAATATGAAGTTGACATCTAATCTTTAATGATGGGCTGTAGGAGAATTTTTTTCTCTCAATTATTCCCAAAAACTGGTAAATTGTATTTTAATCAAACTAAAAGGCACTGAAGCTTTGAGTAATCGAGCATTGTTGGATTCATGATCAAGATGATTCATGCTTATCAAAATTGTTCAACCCGGTTGCCCGAGCTGATGTCAGCTGTCTGTGCAGAAGTTGGGTGATCCCAAAGTTGTATAAATCCAAAAGTTGTATCCCACAGTCGTATATTTTCCTGATTAAATTTTGGAAAAGGTGATGCAAACAGTTTGAGTTTAATAAAGGTATGTATAAATTGTTTATACTCATACATAATTATTTAGTGATGTCTGGTTTTATAATAAGTTTTACTACTTAAAATAATACTAGAATCTTCAGAATCTTCTAGGATCTAGGATTCTAGGATCTTCTAGGATCAAGTCATCAATTTCTTCAAACTCTAGGATTTACCTCAGAACTTTTATTTCGAATCGTCTCGGGTGGTTGGCCTTTAATTTAGATAGTGGCCAAGTTTATGGAGTCATAATTATAGGTTTAAAAATTGTTTTATATAGGGTTAAAATGTTAAGATTCCGAATTGTAATAATAAGTAGAAAAATAAATTTTCGACGATATTTATATCAGAATTGCAAGAAGCATTGCCTGCAGTTAAAACTAATTCCTTTTAAACATTCATTTTCACTTCTGAATGGTAATTTTGGAAGTATATGTAAACCTACATATATAAGTCGGAGTTCCAGTGAGATATGTCATTCACTAATTGAAACTATCACTAAAGATTTCACAACTCTGAAACTTTATTTGTCAAATAAAATGATCGACAAGTAAGAAAATTTAACGCTGTATTTTGATAGGAAATTTTAATTTATCAGAGTGACAGCATTCGATCAACTAAACAATAATTTATCAAAACGCATAATCGAAATATTCCTTCGCGCATTTATCTTACTCAGTAATCAATTAATAAAGATAAATTAGATGTTTGTGTACATAAATTTTCTCCACTTTCATAATTTATTCATGTGAAAACATATTTATATTTTAGGTTTCCTGCATCTAAAAGTTTTGCTTTATCACATATGGACCTAAACAAGATTATGAGATAATGACGAAGAGCTATCACTTGTCACAGAGAAAGATGAATGAATCGACAACTGGAGGTAAGGCAGATGACAACTAATTTATTAAAATGACTGATTTTAAATTTTCACTAACGATATATTGAGGAATTATCTGAGTTTAAAAAAATAGTTTTCTGAGTGAGAATAATTTGTACACTAATGACAAGCAAAAAGAAAGATATAGTAACAGCTTTGTAATGGAAAATTTTCAAATTCTTTTTTCATACTTTGATTCATTAATTTTTAGAAAAATCTTCTTTCTCATTGTAATTTTAAAGAGTAATTTTGTTTAAATCAATCTCTTTTAAACGTTTGTGGAAGAAATAGCAATACAATATTATAAACATTTTAAATCGGAACAAAAATTTTTTGACATGAACAAAAGTTATTTGGATTACATCCGGATCAAAAGTTGTAGTGGGAAAGGTTTGGTTTGGAGTGCTACGGTCTACAGTTTTGCACACGAGGGATAATGAGACGGGGAACTACAGTTTAAAGCCGATTCCGAACGGCACAAACATCCATGCCATCAGCGCGATTCGAACCGCGAACTCGTGTAGTGGAAATTGATCTTTATACTAGAAAGGCAGTGTGTGCATGTCATAAATAACTACATTTTACTCACAAAAATATATTTTTATTATTTTAAAATTTTTATTATATTAAATAGTATTCTTCTCATGAACTCAAAACACAAAAATTATCACCATGACAACACTTTGTGTTGCCACTAGCTAAATCACAAACTTCCGTTGATATATCGACATGTTACCGTTACAAACTTAATAATGAAAAGACCCAGAACTCGCTGTCAAAGTACATCCAAGTTAAAGTTTGGTCAAAAAATAGGCAAAATATCAAGAAAATTCAATAAAAGTGATTTTTCTTGATATGTATTACAATTTTATTACAATATTGTACAATTGTACAATTATATTATTGTACAATTACAATATTATTACAATATTATTACAATATATATTACAATATTGTAGAGTTGTGGGGCTCTAATTGAGCCCTAAAAAGGATAGCGGAGGCCTACTTAAAGGCTACAGATCTTTATTAGAACACAGTGTTGAATTCATGAAAACGATGAATATCTACAAATGAAAATGATGATCGTTACAGGAATCAGCTTCCTAATCGTTTGGAGAGAAAAAAAAGGGGGGGGAGGACACTCTCAGTCGCTCGCCTTGACGTTCTCTCCCGATGAGTTCGCAGGAGACTCGATCGCTCAAAAATTCTCCCTGGGCCTCGAGCTCTGGTCTTTTTATATCGTTGTCTGACCGCAAATTTTCATCTCAGCTGATCGAACAGCTGGTTGACGTGGTGGGGACAGATGTAGACCCGGTTCCAAGGGAAGTTTGCAGTAATCGGGAGCAATCACGCAGATCATTAATGGATGTCTCTGGACAAACCCTTGGAGAACAAGGTAGGAAAGTATTGCTGCTTCGCTTACAATGTATAGGATTTCTGTCGTGTCAGACTTTTTCTTCGGGATGCCATTGAAACTAACAGTGGAAACACTTCGCCAGCATCCTAATGAATTTCTCAGACAGAATGATTGAGATGGTCCTCGGTGTTAACAATCCTCTATTCAGCATCCTATTCTGAGCGAAACAACATCCTTTCACTAGGTAAAGAGGAGCTCAGTTCAAGTGCTCACAACAGGGATGTTTGCTATTTTTGCGGTTATGCTGTTTTTCTCACGGTCGTAGATAAGTCTATATCTGGAAATGATATGTAACGATAATTCGTTAAATATATACATACATATATATATATATATATATATGTGTGTGTGTGTGTGTGTGTGTATAACTCGTACTGCATGGCTCGATATGTGGTAAGCACACTTGTACCCCCAGCTTTTTTTCTAGACTGTGAATAGAAAATGAAGTTTTCACGAACTATGTCATGTAAAAAAATAGAAAAATATTAATAGATTTCCTTATACAAATATGACATTTTTTATTCCTTTAACCCTTAAATTACATTTGTTTCACTGACAAGAGGAATCTAAAAACAATTGTGTCACCAAATTTGATAATATTATTGACACCTACTTCACGTCACACTACACTCATTGCCAATGAGCACTTTTGTCACACATTTCGGTTACTCAATTTTCGTAAGGCAAAGGAGCTTAAATGACATGGTCATTAATACATAGAATTTTTGTCTTCATTAACGATTTCTGATTCTTTAGTTGGAGTAAATTGCTATGAAATTACTATATATGACAGTAATATATATAACAATTCGTTACCATTTAACGTAAAATATTTGTATATTGCCTTAGTGGATTTCAAAACTCAAATTTTACCTATTCAAAATAATGTTCATTCAACTGCAAATCCCGTTAAACAAAAATACGGCATATAATGAATGAACCAGTTTAAAATCCATGACTTGCCAATTCGACCCTATATGTAAATGTTTTCGTAAGATTTGATTTTTAATTTATGTAAATTCTCTCTTTCTCGGGCGAAACAAATTTTTCCGAAGGTATTTTGGGAAAACTCTTTTAATCAAGCTATAATAATTAACTAATAAGATTTACTTAAACTTTTAAACTCCAACAACGTGTTGCAGCAAGTGCGAATATTCCATATTAATGCAATAGAACTGAATTGATTTATCACTCGAAGCTCCTCCTAATGAATCTCATAGTTTACCATCCCTCCGACTGGATTTCCAAATTATTAAGAATGCAAAATCGTGACGGAACACGGGAATATATATAAAAGCAGAGGATAAGCATCTCAGAAGAAAACTCGAAGTTCCCACAGGAATTACCTCCCGATGCAGGAGAGAAAACACGATACGCAATGATTGGCTACGAACAGAGAGATATGGCTTGTCAAAGACGGTGATAGATGGAGCACGGTCCATGAAGGGGGGGGGGAGGAAGTGTGGTAAATACCGACGATACCACGGCCGTTCTGAACGAAATTTGCATATCCTGGTGTAGTTCGACGACAGACGCGTTAATGAATATTCAAATGCTTGGCTCGGGAGACAATGCCGAAAGGGGCACAAACGCGTTAAGTCAAATTTAGAACATGCGCGTCAGGGTCAAGCGAGATCTGTGTGAAATCCCATTCGAAATTTGATTTTGCATCTTGGATTAGATCAGGATGCGGAGTGTACTCTAAAATTGCTGATACATTTGTAATCAAACTGTTTAAACACATATTTAAATCTCCTATCCAACTACATCCTGTATTATCATATTGATTTTTAAGGATCTTATATTTTATTCTTATTTTATTTCGTTTCATCTTTTAACACTAGTTTCTTAGCTAGCAAAATCAATATATGCAAGTTTAAACTGCTTTCTCTCTGTAATATCATATAATTACTAGCATATCATTATCATATTTATTTTTAAGGATCTTATATTTTATTCTTATTTTATCTCGTTTCGTCTTTTAATACTAGTTTCTTAGATAGCAAAATCAATATATTCAAGTTTAAATTGCTTTCTTTCTGTAATATCATTATCATATTTATTTTTAAGGATCTTATATTTTATTCTTATTTTATTTCGTTTCATCTTTTAACACTAGTTTCTTAGATAGCAAAATCAATATATGCAAGTTTAAATTGCTTTCTCTCTGTAATATCATATAATTACTAGCATATCATGATCATATTTATTTTTAAGGATCTTATATTTTATTCTTATTTTATTTCGTTTCATCTTTTAACACCAGTTTCTTAGATAGCAAAATCAATATATGCAAGTTTAAATTGCTTTCTCTCTGTAATATCATTATCATATTTATTTTTAAGGATCTTATATTTTATTTTTATTTTATCTCGTTTCATCTTTTAACACTAGTTTCTTAGATAGCAAAATCAATATATGCAAGTTTAAATTGCTTTCTTTCTGTAATATCATTATCATATTTATTTTTAAGGATCTTATATTTTATTTTTATTTTATCTCGTTTCATCTTTTAACACTAGTTTCTTAGATAGCAAAATCAATATATGCAAGTTTAAATGGCTTTCTTTCTGTAATATCATTATCATAGTTATTTTTAAGGATCTTATATTTTATTCTTTATTTTATCTCGTTTCATCTTTTAACACTAGTTTCTTAGGTAGCAAAATCAATATATGCAAGTTTAAACTGCTTTCTCTCTGTAATATCATATAATTACTAGCATATCATTATCATATTTATTTTTAAGGATCTTATATTTTATTCTTATTTTATCTCGTTTCGTCTTTTAATACTAGTTTCTTAGATAGCAAAATCAATATATTCAAGTTTAAATTGCTTTCTTTCTGTAATATCATTATCATATTTATTTTTAAGGCTCTTATATTTTATTCTTATTTTATTTAGTTTCATCTTTTAACACTAGTTTCTTAGATAGCAAAATCAATATATGCAAGCTTAAATCGCTTTTTCTCTGTAATATCATATATTTACTAGCATATACCCCACCATATGACGGAATCAGCAAAAATATTTTCCAGAATTGTAAAGTACCCTATGAGGCAGATAAAAAATGGTTTGTTTTTTGGCTGAGAATTATCTGGTACACTCTCGATAATTTGTTTATCTTCATACTCCTCTAAAGTCTCCCGATACTGTGAATGCAGTTTAGAATCTCGTTGAGTTCATTTAGAAAGATTATTCAAAGTTTTCTTAGCTACGTCGAAATTATTGTTAAGTTCTTCCCAATTTTTTTTAAACAGTAATTAATGAAAGTAAAGGAATAAAACTATCATTTCCACTACACCCTGGAGGTAGATAGAATATCTTGTTAATACCAGTGATAAAATTTTCATTCCAACAAAATACAATCGATGATTAAATTTAAAATTATCACATATGTACCTAATCTATTATTTAAGAAAAATATAAAAGAAAATTATTTACGTAATATATAAATTCAGTGATAAAAAGTATGAAAATAATGGAGACGATGTTTAGAAAATATAAAATAAGAAATAATTAAATGAGATGGTTAAAGGAATGGCGTCATAATGCCAAAAAACGTTATTTTTACCTACTTATTATGTGACAAATTAATACATTTAATTGAGGAAAATAGAGCTTGAAATAATGACATTAAACGCTCGAAAAGGTTGGAAGAGGTGGATTTCGAATGTTTTAAATACGACAGTATTTTTTACTGCGATATGAAGCGTATTTATACCAATTTATTTTAGAATCATATCGATAGTTTAGGAGAAAATCGAGCTAATGCAATCGGGATCTCCTTAAAGCTAATTTCGAAAGGCTACGAACACCCATTCAGCAGCTGAAATTGAACCAAATAACTCTGGTACAGAAGAGCAGGCCATCTTCCTGCTGGTTTCTGATGGGTAAAAAAAGGTCGACCTCGATACACCTTGCAGTAAATGGCTGAACGATGGCCGAATGGTTAGGGTGCTGGCCTTCGGAACCGGAGTTCGTGGGTTCGAATCCCACTGTGGCATGGATGTTCGTAGCCGTTCGGAATCGGCTTTAAGCAGTAGGTCCCGGTCTCATTAGCTCTCGTGTAGCAAAAAGTAGACCGTAGCGCTCCAAAGCAACCAACCAACCTTGCAGTAAATGATCATCAGTGAATGGAACTCTCTTAGATGGTCGACTGGAAGAAACCCAGGACTGTTTCACTGGACAGACGGGGATGGAGAGATATGCTGGTGGCTTCATGCGGCACATGGCGTTAAGAAATTAATTGCTTTAACAGCCTTACTGTTTGGTCTCAATAAAATAAAACTTTAAAATACAAGGTGAGAATTAAAACAAATGATTTTATTTTGTGTTAGCTAAAAAATTTATAATTTTCATGATTACCAAAAAATAAAAAATTCTGAATAGTTCACTTAGAAATTAATCATATATTAAAATATGCTCTTAAAAGAGAATAAATAATATTAGTTCCGTTGTAAAGCTTTATGTTAGAAATTCCTTTGAGAAACAGGAGAGAAAAAATTATTTCGTTCCTAAAAAAATTAACACGATTTTACCGTTAATTAGTTCTTCGATATTTAAAACCTTCTTCTAAAAACATAATCTTTTCGTAAAAAAAGAAACCAACTTTATTCATCGATTTTTACAAAAACAGTATGACAGTTGAAAAAAAAAGTTAACTGGTACAAAAACTCAAGAATATTTAAATTTCTCGTTATTTAATAACTTTTTATTCCTCTAAAATGTAACTACACCCCATGAATATGCAGAAAATGGATAGTGTGCATATTTTTAAAAAACAAATAATATTTGAATTAATTCAAATGTATAATGAATCTGGAAGAATATTTAATTACATACTGCGAAAGACAAACACCCACGTTAATGTCATTTATGCTGTGCACGTGCTTGACAGCTAATATTTGTCTAAAAAATCAAATACTTAACTTCTGAGTAACCAAAATTAATTCTGAGAATCTTTAATTAAAAATAAGTTATTTAAATTTAATATTCAGCTGCAAATGATGTATTGTTACTACAAATTCATTTACGTTAAAATATTTGAAGGGCGCCTTAAGTTTATCCGAAACATAATTTGCATTATTTAAATCTAAAGTTCGGCTTTTATAACAAGTTGCTATAGAATAACCGAGAAAAATTTCTGATTAACAAAAAGAAAAGGTGTTCATTTCCATAAATTGATAACTTGATATGAATATTTAGGCGAGAAAAGTGAGAGATATTTACTTTAGAATTCAAAACTATTTTAATAAGATATTTGAAAACCAAGAGTGTTACTCTCTACTAGATATCTACTCCAGATCGCCAAGATAGTAAGTAAATTGTTGATTTACTAAGAAATACACTTACCAGTACGTTACAAGTTTTAAAGTAAATATATAGAACCCTTGAAATTTAATATATAAATATTAGTAAACACTTGTGTTTTTCATTTACGATATCCTTGAAAATGTGTCATTGTGGAGTACGTTAAATGGATGTGAATATTTCAGATTGATTTTGCAAACTGGGACCAAAATAATAATTACGGATATACCGAAAGTTTTCTATACGGGATAGTTCTAGTGTTCCACTGTAATTTGATGTCAGGCAAGCATGCATGCATTCTAAATATTCAGCAAATGGAATACATACATACATACATATATATATATATATATATATATATATATATATATATATATATATATATATATATATATATATATATATATATATATATATATATATACACATGTCAGGTTTAAAAATGGGGTTAAGAAGTAAGCGAGTTATAACTAAAAATAGTTAGAACTCATTAACGACAACGTAATAGGAGAAAGACACACCCTCGAGCGAAACTATACAAAGTGAAAAAGCTGACGCGGAAGTAGACATAGAAATTTTGCTTAGGTAGCAACGCCAAAAAAGACAGTTCTGAGAGGGAACTCGGGCTGATAACGCTCCACGCTAGTGGCAAATTATGAGAACAAAGGATTTCTAAATGGCATAGCTATGGACAGAAAGATTACAATAAAGAAGTTTTTATATATGAAATGAAATGTGTCTTCCATGCCTTAACCATTCGTCCATGACATGTTATATATACTCACAAATGGAATATATATATATATATATATATATATATATATACATATATCGCTGCTGCACGCCTGGCGAGGGAAAGACACCCATATCTCCTCCAGATCTTTTTTCCTACACTCGTACAGAAAAAATGTTTAAATGAGTTTATTTTAAACAAAGTTAATTCAAAAATAAATAGGCATCCGTGTAAAAATATGTAGATTTTTATTGCATTTGCATTTTTTTTTATTAATTTCCTTTACACGACATTTTAGTCTCAACCTCTCGAAAGAACGACAATTATCATTCTGTGAAATGTCATATGACTTCTAAATGGACACGCCAACAATTAAGTACATGTTTAGATATAACAACTAGGAGTAATAAAGTTATGTTAAAATGATCTAAATATGTAGCAATATTGACTCTAAACTAATGACTATTTCCAGTGAAAAAAATGTATGAAAATAAGTGAACTAATTATCTGTATTTATTTTCAATGAAAACAACTCTTTTGTTGTTGTTGTTGTATACGTAGTTATCTCATGCAACACAAGATATTGTTAAATATTTATAAGTTGATTCCGTAAATACATTTACAATTATCTTATAAACCAAACTATCTGCATATTTTAACCCATTTACGTACCTTTTAACTTTAACTAGATCCATATATAGTCTGTTCTATTTATTTAAAAAAAAACTTTTATTAGCAGTATATTAGCGGTTATATATTAGAAGTTGTATTTATTTAAAGCAGAAAAAGCTATTGTTATATCTTTTTAATAGATCATACGATTGTTAAATCGACAAAAAAATCGATTTTTCAGAAAAAATATATGTAAAGAGGTATTCTGTTCTGAATATTTTAAAACACTCGGCGTAAAAAATTGCGATATTGAGAGGAGTTATGAATAAAATATTGTCAGCTGTTTAATGCAAACAAATATAAAATCACAGAACTTTAACTTGGCATTCTCAAATTGTGTTTTTTTTATGAATCGCGCGCATGTTACCTCATTTTTTAATATCTTTTCAGGTTTTAAGTTTTTAATATCTTTTCAGGAAATTTTTACAGGTGGTACACAATATAATTTTCATACCTAAATTTTCTTCATTATCAGAAAATTAACGTTCAATACTTAAATTCTCTTGTATTAATAAATTTTTAATTTTTAAGGAAAAAATTCACTTTTTTCAAATATTTTTTAAAATGTATATGCATTTTAAATATGTACAAATTTAGGTTCAAAATTATTTGGAGATATTGTAGTATGTTTTAAAACAATTAGTTTGTTTTAAAAAACTTAATTATATTTTTAGTAATCATGCGCGTTAGCCTTGATATCAATTTTGTTAACAATAAAGTGTCTCTTATTTAAAACTTTCTAACAAAAATATTTTTTATGTTTCGAAAATGAATGAGATATGTGTGTAAAGATAATAAATTTTCTATGTTAAAAAATATATGTTTGTAAAACTGGTAGTTTTCAAGGTATGAGAAGTCAAAAATGATAATTATTTTACATTTTTTAGACTTTTAACACTTCGCGTGAGGGCAACGTATTTTTACGTTTTTTGCAGTCTGTCACTGGATCGCGGGTCACGTAAAAATACGTATTTAGTAGATTGGTGGTGGGTACTCGCTAACAATCACAAATCTACTAAATATGTATAATTACATGTATGTGTGACATTATATGCGTGTTGTTTGAGTTGATATGCAACGCTTTGCATTTTTTCTTTCCACAAGTTATGATTATCGATTTACTCGGTCTCTTGTTGCGTTAATTCGTCTTCAATAAAATTCCTAGCTCCAGAATGTACAAGTCGTGTTTTGTCAATATGAATCTTGGTTTCTTATTGTTGAATACAAAATTGATAAAATGAGCCGTTGTGACAAAAATAGTAATGAAGAAATATGCGCTGACAGATTATCGGACTTTAATTTTAAAAATCGTTTATTTTTGTAATTTCGTAAAGATATTGTTTTTTTTTTTGTTAAGTAATCATACAGTACATATTAAAGTGTAAAATAAAAAAAATTCGTTCATAAAAACAAAGTAGTTTTCGATTTACTGCGATTTTTCTAAATAACTAAACTTTCGCGCGATTCACGAAAAAACACCCGCTGCACGCGTAAGTTGGCCGTGAATTATACCCATATGCCAAGTTTTAAGAGTCCTTAATGACCCTTTCAAAGATTGATATATTCACGAACAATATAAGAACAAACCTATTTGTATTTTAATCCCTCTGATTTCTTTTTAATTTTAACCTGGTCCTATAATACTTTTGCCCGTGCTGTTGGATCTAAAAAGATAGTATGCATTGAAAAATGAAAAAGACGATATTACAAATGAGATAGAACTGTTCAAAATAATAAAATTATAAGAAATTAATAGATATATTGACTCGGAAAAAATAACAATTACCAAAAAAATAAGCAAATAGAAAAAATTATTCCGTTAACTGATAGGGCTGTTAATTATCACTTTCAAGGAACTATCTTTTATTGTAAATTACTCCCTTACTCAGTCACAATGCATTAGTATTTGAGTATGTAGTTATTTAACTCAACAACGCTTTTAAACCAATTATATTTATGCATTCATGAACAAACGATATATGCACCAATTTATTTGTATCTTTAGCCGTGCTAAATATTATTTAACACATTGACGGGCAGTAGGTACAAGTGAAGTTTGAAAATTAACACTATATGTTTTTGTAATTTTTAGAATATTAGAAGTATAGGTTTACTCTTTCTGCTAAAATAAACTTAATTTTGATTCATTCAGCACCTTTAATTAGGTTGCGGCTATAACTGTCATGGCGACAGCGGACTCGACAGTAATGGGACGCTGCCGGCTATAACAACAAAAATATAAAAACGTAAATGATAGGTTTAATGAATCAAATAAGCATTTTTTGTGTGTAACAAAGTATTTTTGGGAGTTTTACACGAAATGTTAGTTCATAATCAAACATAAATAAATAAATGGCGAAAGCATAAATTCAAGAGAAAACACGATAACACTACTCCCTTCACAACCACGTGCATACTTAACTTAACTTATATTTAATTTGACTTGCAGCTGAAGCTGCAAGACAAATAACAGGTGGAAAATTATATTCAACCTAAATAATTGTTTCCAAAACATGACACTAGGTTTCTACTTGTACGCCGGTAAAGGCACATTTGTGCCGCTATAGCAGTAGTGTATAAAAACGACCGTTTCTATTTGGACGACTGTTGCCGTCATGCCACATAGTGAACTTCGCTTTGACGGCTATAGACTCAAGTGTCTGTCAGCGTGTTAATTTTAACCCTTAATTTGACAAGTTGTTTTTGTAAATATTTTTAAATTTCTATTATTTCCCCATGTCTATATAGACATCAGGATATCTGTAAAATAAACAAAAATAATATCATTTTCCATTTTTGAGATAATTAATGTCTGCTGTGGCGAAGACTGACAATTATGTTATATAGTAGTTATAAATATACATGTCCAGTGTAGCGGCCAGACTTAGCCAAAGTAAGGGTTAAGTTGCTCTTATAATACTTTTTCCATGCCGTTGATTAACATTATTCCCAAAGACAATATAAACAAAGTGGGACCTGCCGAACAATGGCCAAATGGTTAAGGGCTCTTCGGTATCGGAGTTCATGGGTTCGAATCCCACTATGTTCATAGCCGTTCGGAATTGGCTTTAAGCAGCAGGTTACGGTATCATAAAGCCTATGTAACAAAAGAGTAGACTCTAGGGTTAAAAACTAAACCAAAGTGGGTCATCGCAATTTAGAAGCAGTGGCCTAGCAGAAGACCACCCCAGGCTTTGCCTGCCACCTCGTATGGGAACTTGGACGACATTGCAACCACGAATCTATTTTACGTACCCTAGCAGCCAATAATGAACACGATAGATCTTTGACCGGCTCGAGCCCGAACCTATAACCCTCCGGCTACGAGATGACTGTCTTTGCCAACTGAGCTACCGCGGCTCATTTATAAATATATTGTTTTTCGAAAAATAGCAATTTTCAGAAAAATAAACAAATGGGAAAATGTATTGTGTTAACTAGCAGAACTCTGTTGATAATTATTAAAAGAACCCTCTTTTTTATCTCTTAAATATTAGCAGTTGCATAGGTTATTACCTAGTAAATTAAAAAATATAACTGAATATTTTAAAAATGAATATTTAAGATACATTTACAAATATCCTCTGAACCAAACTGTCTCTACACTTTAATCCTTTCAAATATTTTCAAATTTTAACCTGCTCTAATACTTTTTTAACTTGCTATCGTATAAAAAATAAAATATGTTTCTAAAAATAATAAAAGGAGAAAAGTGGATGCTCCTTACTTCAGCAAACAAGAAAAGGAGGATTATAACGAAGAATATTTTGAGATCGCTGGAAAAGAAACAAAAACAAAATTATCATAGCCGCAATAACTCACTTAAATAAAAAATTAATGTAATGAATTAAGGGTATTTGAATTGAGCGAGTGGAACATTTAATTTAATTTAAAGCTAATAAAGATATAATATATATATTTCAAAATACTGAATTAAGTCAATATTAATTACACACCAGAAATCCGAGCTCATACGAATATTATGAAACCTTTGTTACATTTTTTTCTCTTATTCAGCATTATTTGATATTTTAATGTTAGTAGCTGAAAATAAAAAAGGGAATTCATTTGGTTTTGTAGGCTTAGTAATGCTGTTTAGCGGAATTTATAATGGTTTAATAAGAGTAGAGAAAACTACATAAATGTCATCATCAACCGATTGATAACAACATATAAAGATAATTAGGTATTAATTTTTCTTTTAAACTACGTACATGTGGACATTGAACAATCAGTAATTCAGCTGATCATCATTTCAACAGATTAGAAATTTCTCAAGTTATAACACAGTGTGTCTGAAACACATGTCAAACTTATCCGCTGTGAAATAAAAAATGTGGTTATCATTAACGAAATTCAAGGACTTGACACTTGTCGCGGTATGTAAGAGAATACATATACAGGACTTTTCATACTATTTTCCTGTGTTTCAGATGGTTACAAAAAATATTAATAAAACTACAGACAGGAAAAAAAATTGCACTGGTTTGTCGATATCGTAACCGGAGGGTAGCATGATCGAAGCCCGAGTCGGATAAAGATCCAACGTATTAATTACTGACAGGAAGCTGGACACATAAAAATGGTTCGAGGCCACAATGTCCTTCAAGTTCCTCAACTTTACCCCTAGAAGTGGAAGGCCAAGCCTGGGGGTCATCTGTTTCCTCCCTGCATCTAAATTACGAGGTCCCACTTGAGAAAAGTTGTACATTCATACTTGGGATGACCATCAAACATAAGGCACACCCCCTCTTGTGGTTTAGTCGTATTCAGCCCACATAGTTCAACGCTCAAATGAAGTTGCGTGTTACCCTTATCCATGAACCAGTCGTATACCGCGATGGAGTCAACTGGACCTTGTGTAGGCTTTCCTAGGATGGAAAACAACAACACAATTTAACTTTTATTTACAAACTTTGTGAACTATGTCCCACAACATAATCAATGCAATGGTCTAGCTCTTGGCAGATTCCCCATGGTTTATCAACAGTATTCACAAAAATTGTCTGGCTATAAGTTCTACTTCATTGTTAAATGAACTACCGCTGCTCCTTATTAAGGGATTGCAGGATCGCATCACACATTCAAATTAGATAAGTGTGTTGAGGTAGCTCAGTTGATGAAGGTAGCGATCTTGTAACCGGTGGGTAGTGAAATCAAGGCTCAAGCCGCCTTGTTTATTATTGGAGGCTCGAGCACGTAAAATAGAATCGTGGTCACAATGTCCTCCAAGTTCTCAAACTATACCTCTGGAGGTTGCAGGCCAACCTTTACGGTCTTCTGCTTGGAGGACACATTCTTGAGTGCAAGTCAGTCAACAGCCCTTGACGTTCAGAGTGAAGCAGTATATTCTCCTTATCGTGGACCAATCGCATATAAAGACTGGATATATTGACCGTGATGTAAGCTTTAGTGCACCAGAGGGATGAATAACAGCAACAGCAAATAAGTTTATATGAAGTGAAGCAAAAAATGTATGTCCAAATCAGTTGTTTTAATCTGAAATTATATTTGATTTGACATGACTATACATCTTTCAAACACATCCAAACTAAAAGCGAGTATTTTCGCTTTCACGTCTTCACAGCTTCCCACCACAGACCAGTTTATTAACCAATTAAATTTTAAAGCACTAGCCCCAATGTTTAAAAGTTTATTGCTCTAGCTATTAGTGATAGAATTAAAACAAGAACCGAGCCCAAGTAATTTGCTACTCGCGTCGCGTAATCAGCGGAATATTTTACTTCCCTCTTCATTCTCTTCTCCTTCCCCCCTAAAAGATACCTCTACAAAATAGCGCCCTCTTATTTGTTTTCATAATGAGAATCTCTCCTTCCTTCATCCATCTTTTACCTTTTTTCCTTCTTTTTTGGCGCGTGTTTTGGAGACATGGATACCGACGCATAGTTACGGAGAAAACGATTTGGCGAAAAGGGGAGGAAAAATTTTTCTACACGGGGAAAAATTTAATTTAAAAATATTTCTCGTTGTTAAAAGAAAATGGCTCACTGTGTCCCGGATCACATTCCTTAAATTTCCGAAAATGAATAATTTAATGGAAGGCCGATTTTTATTCCCTCACCTTTTATTATGGTAGATTAATTATTAATGAATAAAAAGTTGATTACTGGCGGATTGCTCAAGCCTAATTTTTGTCATAAACTAATGCACGGCCTCGCATTAACGAAGACCCAAGGAGGAAAAATTCGCTTTAATTAGCTTCGCATTATAAATAAGTTATTCTGTCTATTCTTTCGAAGATCTTTAAAATAGATTGTCTCTCTATTCAGTATCATAAACGGAGCAAATCTTTAATCCTCCGTTCTAATTTTTTAATTAAGGATGGCATAGGCATTCATATGTATAAATATATATAATATCTGTCAATTTATGACGCTAATAAAATTAAAGGTATATTGATATTGCAGATTAGATATTTTATTTTCATAAATGTCCAACATGGGGTATGACCAGGTGCCATTTCGCTAGACAATGAACGAATCTTCATCAAGGAACCAATAGTCAACTGATTCCTATTGTATTGCCCCTAGCGTAAATGGTAAAAAAGTGTTCAATTCTCACAGATGATTCTCGTTTTCTTGAAACATCAATAATACTTATCTAGTAAAATCTCTGTTATTTATAATACTACGAAGGTGAACACACCGTAGTTAAGAGGTACGTAGTTTCTTATCTTCATTGTTGACAAGTTTTTTATTTAATTGTCTTTTCCTTTTTATTTACATAGCTAATCGAATTTAACTGATAACTCTCTCGTGAAAATGAACCTTATATGAAGTTTTACATTGTTTTCAGTGATACATTTACACATCACATCTAATCTTCGCATGTTTCTCCAAATTTGGTTTGGTTCTCGATAACAGTTGATAACAAGATTGAAAAGGTAGAAAAGTTAATGCTGCATACTTTTTAAAAATTAAATATAGAAATAAAATATTTTGCTTCCGTTTCATTTTAATCACTGTAAAAATAATTTTTAAAAATCATTTTAACAATATAAAACGGTATTATAATTATAAAATGTATCACCTAAATTCACTACACATTTTGTTTAATTTTTCTAAGCATATATGAATTTTCAACTATTAAAGCGTCAGCCATTAAATACTCTAACGAATCTTCTTGGGTAGTACTCAATAAGATTTTGCCATACAAAAATATTTTTTCGTGCTGTAGAACAGAGATTTCCAATTTGTAAGAGCTCAATGGCCACATTGGAAACCTTATGAATGACTGCAGACCACACTTTCAGAATTGGTCAGTTTTGTAAAATTTTACACGGGAAACTCAGGTACCATTTTGAAATATTATCCATGGTATAGTTAAAACAAATGTTTAAAGTTGCCTAAAATTGGAGACCTCTAAGTGTTAAAATGTATTTTTAATGTCCCATGGCTATTTGTACATTAAATGTAAGAATAGTACATTAAATGCAAAAGTAGGAAATCAAAATTAAAAAAATCTCTCTTTTAAAGACTAGAGCAAATAATTGAAATTATTTTAACACTAATAATTTTACAAATGCATAAAAGAATGAAATTATAAAAATAAGCTACAATCTATTA
The DNA here is from genome assembly GCA_032207245.1 of Pardosa pseudoannulata. Classification (NCBI taxonomy): domain Eukaryota; kingdom Metazoa; phylum Arthropoda; class Arachnida; order Araneae; family Lycosidae; genus Pardosa; species Pardosa pseudoannulata. The sequence continues at coordinate 104,157,198 of CM063505.1, read as the reverse complement.
AATTTCAGAAAATTGAATATTGCGAATACTTACTCGACTGTGTCAGTTTATTTGTTTTTATATTGAAAAATGAGAATAAGGAAAAATGATATAAAGACGACTTAATTTAATAATTTAATCAAAATAAAGTTATAAAAAGGATGATTTAGAGAGAGTGTTATAGATGGTCAGCTGCTACAACCATTGCACGGATGTCCAGTACCAGCTGTACTAATGATAATCCCAGAAGATAAAGCAAGGACAAATTTCCAAGTCAAATTCTGGATAGATATTTTATGAATTTCATCGTGTTCAAGACAAAACTACGTAACTATGAAGTATTTTCATTTCAAAAATCTTACACTGCCTCCATGCCGCTTGCAAATCGCAAATCGAGAGTAAATGTATTCAACCTATGGGTTGCGACACCATTTCAGATTTAAAAAAAATTAATTTGAGGTGTCAGAGGGCAAACAAAAAAATGTAAATAAATCAAACTGAATAAGTCCTTTATCAACTTTTGAGAAAAAATAACTTTTTTCAAACTGTGAAATTTTATAAAATTCTAGTGAAATTACCCTGTGTTTTAAGTTTCTGAGCATTACATGGCATGTATTTTTTTTACTAGTAAATGACAGGTGCTGGTTGATTTTTAACTAAATATTTGGTAACTGCAGATTTAATTTTCAGCATTTTATACTTATTTTAATACTGTTAGTTTTATAAAAAAAATTACATCATCTTGATTTTTAATATTACATACTGATAGTTTTTAACAAATAAAATTAGATTATTCATAATTTTACTTTTTTTTGGTCCACTATTACCATGATACCATAAGTAGTATAGCTCTACCAAAAGGGTCTATATATCACTAAAGTCCAGACCATTTGACTGGCCTTCGGAACCAGCGTTCGAATCCCACTATGGCATGGATGTTCATAGCCGTTCGGAATCGGCTTTAAGTAGTAGGTCCCGGTCTCATTATCCCTTGTGTTGCAAAAAGTAGACCTTAGTGCTCCAAAACCAAACCAGACCAGACCATTTGAAGTATATAAATCCACAAAATAATCTTTTTTCTTCGGATTTCACTTAATAAGGGAGAAAGAATGCTTTCACTAGTAACTAACATCCTAAAACAATTCAGTGATTAATACATTAGCGATCTTTAGTGGTATAAAATGTTAATGTTTCCAAACCAATAAATCATAAATAAATTCCCAAAATACCAAGGTTGTTTATAATGACCAATGATGAATCATATGATTAAATTAAATGTCAATATTTCTAATTTCAAAAGTTGACCAGGAATAAAGTCTCATTTTTCCAAAGTGAGAAAGTATTCATAAAATTAAAAAGATATTCGTTTTCTGTAAAATATAAATAATCCTTCTACTGCATTCTTAATTTTTTTTTCAAAGTTAGTTTGGGAGCCCCTGATCTATAAAGATTTATTACTTAATTCAATTTAATCCAAATATGTATGCAAAAAGATAAATTTATCTACTGCATCAAAAGTTGAATAATATTTTTGATAATTTAATAAATTAAAGTCTCGGAGGTTTTCTCTTTCCTTTTATCCACACTATTTCGTTAGTCAATCAATAAAGATCAACCACATCTCCTCTTGAAACTAAAACAAATAAACAAAAAAAAAACCATTGCCATATCCAATTGAGAAATAATGAAAACTTAGAGAGATTTTCTCTCTCTCTCTCAGCTTCGGGAGAAAGATGTAAACCTGTTGTGCTCTCATAACGTTGAATCTCTCTTTTTTTTTTCATTTCGTTTCCAACGCTAGTTTCCAAATTAAACGGTTTCTGCTCCTCGTAAGTATGCAGCCTCTCCAGGCAGAATACTTTTCACAGGAAAGCATGGTAAAAAAAATAAAAAGAATGTCAAAAAAGAAACACCGTCTCATAAAAAAACTAAACACAAGAGAGGCTCATTAAAAAAAAGAGAGAGAGAGAGAGAAAAGGAACTTTGGTAAAAGAAGAGAGTGAGTGATCTTCATTTTTTAGCTCGGAATCTTACAGTTGAAAATATCTTCATTGAAAAGATTTCATGCAAGAAGGAAGGAGTGAAAAATGGTACTTGATCTGCAAGATAAGCTCTCATGCAAATCATGGCAGTTACCAAAATTTATGATATGAAAAAAGTATATGTGCCTCAAATTCATTTTGTAAAAGAGTTGCTTAAAAATTTACGAAACTCTTGTCTGTGAAGTAATAAAACTCAGCGGAAGAAACGGTTACGAATGCCAGCAGTGTGCATATCTGTTTGTATTATACAAGCATAATTTAAATTGCGTAATCATTGCTCTGAGTGTCCCGAAGACCGGGAAAGTAATTCTAAATGGAGAGAGTACAGGATGTAATCAAAAATCTAAAAATCGGGGAAGAAAGACTTGTACTTGAATTTTCTAAAGAGTATTTCTTGTTGAACCTTGCTTCGTTAAATTGTTCCGCATTTGTTTGTCAACGTGCAAATATGAAATTATTGAAGCTACGAAAGAACATCAAGTTTGTTTTACGGATTAGTTACGACTGAACATTAAAATACTTTTTTGTAAAAATCCCATAATAACCCAAGAATGTTTGAAGATTCAAAAAACAGCAAGAATTGCTTGATGAACGCAGTCTTGTCAAAGAGGCATTTTCTAAGAATGGGGAAAATAGGAAAAGTATTCTTGGAATTCTAATGAAATTTTTTACGATATATTTGATCATGAAGGATTAGTAAAGAATGAGAATAAAACTGAAGATCTGAGTAGCATATACAAAATTTGATGAAATGTGTTCTTGCATGTATAGTTTAATCAAGATCAGATAGATTTTCGAACTTAAGAGGATTTTATGCACTTCCTACAAGAAACGGATACTACTTTGTAATTTTCCCGTACGCATGACCAAAAAAAAAAGACAAGAAATCAAAAGAATACACCTGGTTACCCTCGGCGGGATTCGAACCCGCAATCCCCGGTTTAGGAGACCGATGCCTTATCCATTAGGCCACGAGGGCTCGGTAACCTCTAGTTTATCTCTAGTTTAGAAATTGTCTATCTCTAGTTTAGAAATCGGCTATCTCTAGTTTAGAAATTTTTATACACATTAAAAATAAAAAAGATAAATGTGCATTTATTGTTACCCTTCTTATTTTCTAAATAGACTACTCGCCTTTATCAGACGAAGGATATTTAATCCTCGGATGGACTATATAAACTTGAAAATAAGAACACGTGATTTGAATTACGAAGCACATTTTGGCTGGCTCGTAGAGTTTAAAATGAAATTCTATTCTTCACCGTAAGAAATTCTGCTTTTAACAATTGCTTTCTTCTGCTTTCTGTAAAAAGGAAATGCATATACTTTCCGGCTTTCTTGCTGAACTGAAAAAATTAATGAATGAATAGAGATTTTTTTTCAATGCATAAAACTTGCTTATATCACCAAGAAAAAACGAAAATATTAAGATGAAAAACAGAGAAATGCGGTGTACTAGAGTGATTGCTTTATATTTTAAGATAAACATACAAATAAAAGGAAGAACTATATTTTTATTTGTGTGTTTCGCATAAAGATCTGTCTTATTAGTACGCTTTTATGGAGCTTTGATAACCAATTCGTTAAATTATTCATACGCTATATTTGCTGAAAATAGTTAATAAAATATTGAAGGCAAAATAGTAAGTTTTTACTTTATTTAACAGTCAATGCAAAGCATTTCTTTACATTTTACAACAATAAAAAGTTTCTTAAAAATGGAGAAATTGTAAAATTTAATGAGGTTTAATAATTTAAAGTAAACTTTGTCTTCTAATACAAGGATCTTTAACAGTTATATAATTTACTAATTATGGTACTATGTTATACATTACGACAAATTATGTATTGTAATTATGGGTAGATAAGTCATGGCTTATATGTGTTAAAAAGGTGAAATTTAACGTCTGCGGAGTATATCACGGGATGAGTATCTGAAGAAATTTTATCTTTGCCAGTACAAAATATGTTTAACTGAATGTTTTTCACGTACTTTCAGTATACGATTAATCGGGTTGTTTTCGCCTTCTGTGCCGTACAGTATCAACCAAATGTAGGGTGCTGTTTGGTAACGACGAGTGTTATTCCTATGCAAGTGCCTTGGAATTGAACTAAACGGGTGTACGGAAATTACAGTAACTTCAAGGTCTACTCTCGATGGGTTTAACTTTTTTATATTTTTATCTTCAATTTAAACTATGTGCTTCTTTTTAAATAAATATGGTGTAGCAATCGGGTATTAAAAACTTTTTTGAAGAACCTATGATCCCATGAACTTTTTGTAGATTATAATGCGTGGGGCGTATACGCGAAGCCAGTTAATGCGATGAGCTTTCATTTTCACTTAGTCAAATATCACGTATACGCCAAAACTGCTTATTTACCCGAAACTACAGTACACTTAATTATACACTTGCAAGGTAGAATACTGGCCTCAGAACCTTTTATTGTGAACAACAGTATGTACAAAGCAGATCTAAGATTTACAACAAGAATATCCACATTGCACAGATTTTCACTTCTTGTGCAACCCGTAACAGCTCTGAGCTGTCAAGTCTCAGTTGATATTAGTGCTAAAGCAATTTTTTGCAAACTCGAATGTCTTTAGATCGGAATCTAGAGCTTAAGATCGATTCCAAGCTATCCAAGACAGCAAGGGGATTCCAACCCTTTTACTTCAGTATCGAAGTGTAAAGTCCTCACTGTTTTGATATCGTGGGGCTCTGGATTACTAAGCTCAATATCCAGTGCTAAATCATACTGAAACTTAACGGAAAGTATGGGTGCTTACTTTATAAAAGCAATGAAACAACCATAAAAAGCATAAACTATGAATATTCAAATATTCAGTATGATTGTTGCATAGTGTTATTGATAAATTTTTATATGTGGCCGCCGTAGGTAAAGCACTGTACTGTAAATAATGGCATATATGTTAATTGTATGCTAATGTTTGTTGTATATGTTACGCATTTATATAACATGTGCTAATGTATGTTAATGTTTTAACACTTTGACTGCCATGGGGGTCACCGATGACCAGCACTCGACTTGGCTACTATGACTTGGGGGCCACCTGTGACCGGCGACGTAGCAAATCATAAAAGTACATAATTATAGTAAATACGGATACTGATAATTTTTTTAATAATACCATTGTTATTATAATAGTTTGAAGAAATTAATGAAATATAGAACACACAAAAATAATTTTATAAGTACATGAAAAATATACATTTTATCAGTGCATATTGAGATGAGTCAGATTGAAACATTCAAGACAAAAAAAAAGGTGAATCAAAGCAATCGGAACAATATGTCCCCATTGTTTTAGTCAAAATCTTTGCTATAGTTCTTCTTAGTTGCTTTGAATGCTAAAGAATGGTAGTAGTAATCACTTAGCAATCGAAGCATGATTGTTTGAAAACGAGTACAATCTTAACAATTGCCTACCGCTCCCTAGATGTTACCGGTGACCCACCATGAAAAAGGATTTAAGCATGATTTTAAAACTCATTTTATCTGCTGCAAATAATGTTTCAGCATATGCATCGCATAATGGAAAGTTCCTTGAGCAAAACATCCAAAATAAATCTGGAACTCAAAGTGTTAATAAGATTGTTCATGGTAGATTCAGATCTTAATGGCCACTTTGGTATGTTCTACCACAAACTACTTTTAGGGGTTGATAGTGGCCTATAAATATTTTCAATCTATCTATTCAGTGCTGTGGTTCCCAAATTTTTTGACCACGATCTCATAAAAATAAGTTTTAACAATACTCATCCTTTTTAAGGTTACAATAAATTGTTATTTTAATTTCAGTCTGCATTAGGTTTTACTTAGAAATAAGTATATCTCAGACAAATAGTTACTTTTATACAATTTTATAGAATTAGTAGAACACCGAAAAGAAAAAATTGTACTAAATATTATCTACAAACAGCTTCTTGTTAATCTACATTATGTATTCTCGGAATCATTTTATAAACTTTGCAACAGTTCAATAAACCCTTGTGTTAATTAGCAAATATATATCCAAGTATAAAATATATTTTAATTAGAATAAAGTGTATCTCGGGAATTTTTCTTTTTTATTATTTCGAGGAATAACCAACAGACCAAAACCTGCAATAAATACAACGGCATTTTTTATCTACATAATATTTTCTGTGTATCGTTTTCCCACTTCGCTGTAGTTCAATAAACTTATGTTCCTATAAAGACATTTTTTACTCTATGATATTAGAACATTAACCCCCTCGCTTAGTTGAATCTCATATGACGCTTCTGATTAAAAAGATAAAAAAAGGTTTAAATAATATTTCAACAAATATTTATCTGTAATGACACTTCATGTGCGTCTCTTATGCGTATGTTGCTTCACATTTGATTGATTTCTTAATAATTGTTGGTATTCCAACACTGAAAGTTTTATTGTTGAAGAAGTAAATACAGAGAAAAATATAAATTTTCTATTCATTAATTTTCCATTTGTACCATGGAGTTCATTTGAACCTCACACAAGGCTCCTGATTAAAGTGATGAAAAATGATTTAAAATAACTTTTCAACAAAATTTTATCTTTGATGTATATACTTATGTTTCTCTTATGTGTGT
>CM063505.1:104135557-104148057 GCA_032207245.1 Pardosa pseudoannulata | reverse complement strand
GTCGGAATAGCCCTAAATTTGAGTCATATAAGAGAAAACTCACATACTTGGCGATGATAAATACAGATAAAGAGTCAAATTCCGTTGACACCCTAAACTGCACTGAAGCCAAAATACATGGTTTCTATCAATCGAGACTTCCAATATCCGAGGTATCAGCGGTCCCATATAGTTCGGATAATTGAGGTTCTATTACACTGTTTATAGGTATTTAAATGTTATTGTGCAATTTAACCCCCGAAACCCATATTAATACATGAGTCATTTATTTTTACCTAATATGTATTGATGAATATCTTCGTAGATTAAGGCAAATATTAAATTTCAATAATTTTGAATGCTATAGACGGTAATGATTACTGATCAGCTGTCGTTAAAAATATCACAAGATAGCATTTATAATACAGATGTACACCATATGTCTCCCTTGTACATCTATTACATCATACATCTTTTCTTTTATTTTGTATGATGCGACATTAGAATAATCAATTGCACATTGTCTTCAACATTCAAAAAACATTTCATTTCTCAAGGTTTGGTGGTAGACCTTAAGCACTACCCTCTGGTGGAGGCACAAAGCATCAATATTCGTTATAATGAGACATTTTTTTACATAGATATTTTGTTCTAAAGCGAAATAGTTCTCAATGACAATACTTCTTTCACGCCCCAGACCAAGCCAGGAGGTTGTCCGGACTGATCACCTAAACTATGACAAAACTCTCTCAACTAAACCACATAAACTCTTTGATTGGCTAATGGAAAATTCGGAGAACCTGGAGGCCTTGTAACAATGATGAGTTTAAAATGTTTCAAAGTCTTTGTATATAAAACTTAGCACTGTACCGCACTATATATAATTTTCAAGTAAATATCTTACGCAGTTTCCTTTTATTTAATGTATTTCTATGTACTGTACACGCCGAACGCTGGCCGATTGGTTAGGGCGCTGATCGTCGGTACCGGAGTTCATGGGTTCGAATCCCACTATGGCATGGATGTTCGTAGCCGTTCGGAATCGGCTTTAAGCAGTAGGTCCCGGTCTCATTAGCCCTCGTGTGCAAAACCGTAGACCGTAGCGCTCCAAACCAAACCAAACCAAATCAACATTCAAAAAACATTTCATTTCTCAAGGTTTGGTAATAGAGCTTAAGTACTGCTCTGTGACGGAGGCACAAAGCATCAATATTCGTTATAATAAGACATTTCGTTACTTAGATATTTTGTTCTAAAGCAAAATAATTCGCATTGATGATACTTCTTTCACGCCCCAGACCAAGCCTGGAGGGCGCTTGGACTGATCACTTAAACTATGACAAAGCCCTCTCAACTAAACTACGTAAACTCTGTGATTAGCTAATGGGAAATTCGGAGAACCTGCAGGCCCTGTAACAATGCTGAGTCCAAAATGTTCCAAAGTCTTTGTATGTAAAACTTAGCACTGTACCGCACTATATATAATTTTCATGTAAATATCTTACGCCGTATCCTTTTATTTAATGTATTTCTATGTACTGTACATGTCTTTATTTGCATATAATGTATTTGAATGTGTTTATTTGTAATATTTATTTTACTGTATTTGTACTACATTGTATATTATGAGCTGCTGTAGACTGTACATCCAGGGACACCCAAAATATCTTAAACCTTTGTTTTAAGGTTGATGGTCCTCGTCAGTGCAGTTAATATTTCTTTTACCTTTTCTTTAAAGGTAATATTTTATTAAATCGTAATGCAAATACATCGATCAAAACCTTAATTTGTTTTTAACATAAATTAATGATCTTTTAAAAAGTCACTTTAATAGTTTTGTAAACTAAACCGACGAAAATGAGCTCCAGGAAATAATCTAATTGTGTTTCAATGACAAATGCTTCATTATTTCACTTTACCGTTAAAAAAAATAAATGGCGTCATTAATCAGTAATACTCGCCATAAAAAAAAAACAGTAATCCGTGGGCTTATATAATTCCTTACTATCTCATTGTTCCAAATAATCTAGCTATTATTTACCCAAACCATTTGTAAAACGCTGAAATAGTCAAAATATAATCCCATATTAGCATGAAAATCAAAACAAACTGTTAGAAATTCGCTCCTCAATCCTTTACATCGAGAAATACCGTTATCAATCTAACACTCGGTGCACAAGTATGGAACAGGGGGCGGGAAAGGGGGAGGTCGAAACTTTTAGGGGGAGCCGGTTCGAACTCAAACTGTGTTCAAAACAGATGATGTATGACGTCAGCATGTTTAAGCTCGTAATGCCAGTGTTATAAATGATGCCAGTTTTCAGAACTAATCCTTATAAATGATGTACTACGCCGACGTCTTACGCGAAGTGCGCTAATTCAATTAAGCCTCTACTTGTTCTAATCTTACTGAGTGATGACGTCGAGGAATTTTGCTTTTTTTGATTACCAATTCCGAGGATTTTATCAGAGGCCTTGCAGAGGGACTTGTCGAAAGGTTCAGAAAAGTATCAGGAATTTCATAAAGAAAAAAATTGTTTATAACGTAATCGCAATTATTATGGAAGAAAGATAGTAGAGCTGACCTTTTTTTTATCTCACGAAAAAAAAATGATTAATTGATGTGACATGAAATGTCACAATTTTATATCAACATTAATTCACGTTCCTCTTCAACCTTAGAATGAGTATTTTGATCCCCAAATTAACATATCCTGACCCATTGTAATAATTTAAATACCCTTTATAATAGTAAATTGAGGTAATCAGGTAATTTACCATTTCACTGCATGTTGGACTACTTCTATCTCAGAGTAAGTCTGACAATGGGACTCAAACGTTTCAAACGTCTAATATATGACTACGTCATTTTTAAGCTTATCTACATTAGAAAAATTTTGAAAAAAAAAATATATCACGATACTTGGAACAGGTGTAAATAATGTCACCAGGTTCCCAAATTAGGCGATATCACCAAATTTGGTGATTGAAATTTAACTGACAAATGAATTTAAAAATGACATGTTTGTATTGGGATGTCTGCTTATTTCTTTAGTTACCTTTGTTTAAAATGATATAGTCGATTAAAATCTTATCTACACAAAGTATAGAAAAGCAGATCTGTAGGTGCAAGGGGCATGCTCCCACCGAGGCACGATAAGTATGTATGCGACTATGTATATGTTAATATATTTTCTTTCAATACAAAATACACTCTTTTTTATTTATTTTATTTTATTTGTTTATTTCTGAGATAGCATGGTCTAGTCGTCAAGCAAACTTAATGTAATAGTTAGAAAACTATTCTTAGGACCTTAGTTCTTCAGTTTCGATTCAAATTAATGACGTGGGTTCCAAAATCTCTGTTTGATGCAGTCTTCTGTTTGTTCTGATGCATTTGATTTCGGCATAAATAGTCCAAAACAGTAACCACAAAACTGCCAGTCAATGAATCAAGTAAACGAATTATTAGTTTATATAAATAAAATTACAGTTATGAAATAAAGTTAGGTCACTGCAGCTGATACTCCCTGAATTCCACATTACAAAACTTGTGTACTGAAAGTCTGTTGAAATGTGTTTTGAGAAATGAAAAAAAAACTTAATGCATTTTATGATCTTTGGTATTTATATTTTTTAATCTTACGAAATCCCTACATTCGTTTGCATTCATTTTATATTTTGGTCATAATTCAAAATAAAAATTTTAACTACATTATGTCTTGCATGTTCTTAAGATTATATTTAAAAAAAAAGAAAAGAAAACTCCGAAAGACGGTCTGATATTTGAGGCCTGTAAAGGCTTCTGCGGTTTTGGTACCCAATTTTGGCGTGGGTGTCTCCAGTGATTCAGACAGTATTTATAGCTGGGCAGATTAGGCTGCAGCCTAGAAGACTCCACAGTCAAAAAGTTTTGGAAAAAACTAATACTTTTTAAAAATAAGTGACTTCTAAAAAATATCCAAACGCTCTCTCAGTATTCAAAATATTTGTTAAATTATATTACTTATAAAATATTAAATTTTAACAACAAAAATGTTTCAAAAACGAACTCAAAAATAATATTTTCAAAGTATTTTGTCTTGTAAATGAGAAAATCACCATGAAAAGTTCAGATTAGGTCTTGTTTTCAAAATACAGAATCTACTTTGGTAATAAAATCTCACTCAGGCTGGTTTGGGAGAAATTGACTGCCTGATGATTGGCACTCCTGAAGTCTATGATTCTTCTCAGCTTCATTCTATTTCATCTTTTGAAATTCAAATATTTTAATGTATAATCCTTCGAACATATTTTTAAAAAACACCAATTTTCAGCTTTAACTTGCCACGGAAATGGGTTAAAACAAACAACATCTTTTGTAACGTCAGTAATGAAAGGACATTTTCGTCCCAGAAGCGAAACACTGACCCATTTGGGAAGACATCTTACTTCCAATACTTTAGTGTGGAAGCAAAAGAGAATAAACCATGGGCACCACATTTGTGTAGTTTATCTCTTTTTTATATGAATCGGGGCATGTTATTAAAGTAACTTTTTCCAAACCCATGAAAGATTGGTTTATTTATCAGTATTAATCGTCTAAAACTGACTGACAAATTTATGTGTTTTTGAAATTTAGAATTTGAGGATTGATTCCGAGTATGCAGTAGATGCCAATTTCTTCAAGTAGTAACTAAGCAAACTATTAGTCAAATCTCATGTGACTAATGTAACGTGATTAGCGCAATGTACAAATCTATATGCACAAAGAAGAGTGCCTGATAGTTAGTATGTCCAGCAACTTTGTCTACAGTTTTGTTCTGATCATTATGAAATTTTGTACACTATACCATCTTAACGATAGGAAGGTCAATATGTACTTTGACGCATGTTACTAATGTGGTATGTTCTTTGATCAAGAAACACTACTTTATTTCTCAAGATTATTCCTCTAAAATTAAAGCCCAATGGCGTTAAGGTAGCACTTTGGACTCCCAAGCTACAGTTTCGATCTCCGGGATGGGCAAGGTTGACTCAGTCTTTCATCCCTGCAGTGAGTTGACAAATTGAGGACCAAGCCTGCTTGGGAACTAAAAACTAAGGTTTCCACGTAAGGTACCACCTAACCAGGATATATATTTTCCACCCCAGGACCATATGTCTCGGAAGCGAAGATTGCTACCGTACGCCTTGGCCCCTAATTTTTGATGGTACGCTTAGGAGTATTAGTTTAGTATTCCTCTGAGAAACTTACACTTATGCATTCTTTAACTTAAGGATTCGAGGATTAATTCGGAATATGCAGTAGATACCGATTCTTCTCAGATAGTAACTAAAGCAAATACTAATCAAAATTTATATGACTAACGTAACGGGACTAACGCAATAAGCAAATCTATATGAGTAAAGAAGAGTATCTGTTGATTTGTCTGTCCCGCAATTTCATCTACAGTTTTGTTCCAATCTCGACGACATTTTGCACATTAGACTATCTTGACTATAGGAAGTTCAATATATACTTTCTTGAAACTTTAATAATGGAGCTATTGCACATTAGACCATCTTGACTATAGGAAGGTCAATATCCCTTTAAAGGACACTAATATAAATTTCTCAGGATTTAATGAAATTAGTTTATAAATGTATAATACATGAAAAAAATGTGCAGTCTTTCGAAGAAAGAAAAATTATAGGGCTGGTTTAAATGCAAAAGTATCCCTTTCTACTGTGTGAAAATAATATTTTCTTTTAAATTTTTATTAAAGTGAGAGTACAATGAATAATTATCTTTAACAGTGTATAATAAAAAATAGCTAAACAATTTTTACGTGTTATTTGTATAAATAAAGGTATTTGGGAACACAAGGAAAATCGAATTTCTGAATTTTCTGGGTAAGGTAAGTTTAAAAATGTCTATTTCAAAGGGAAAAATGAATTAAGTGTAGTGTTTTTATTTGCTGTAAGTTTAAAATGTCATAAATATAGAAAATTTTTAAAAAATCATTCATATGTCTTTAAAAAGTAGAAAAAAGAAACTTTTAACAGGTGGATTCGCTGCAAAACCCCGTTCGTTAAAGGGATATATACTTTCTTGAAATTTTAATAATGGAGCTGTTTAACATTAGACCATCTTGACTATAGGAAAATCAATATATACTTTCTTGAAACTTTAATAATGGAGCTATTGCACAATAGACCCTCTTGACTATAGAAAGGTCAATATATACTTTCTTGAAACTTTAATAATGGAGCTATTACATATTAGACCATCTTGACTATAAGAAGGTCAATATATACTTTCTTGAAACTTTAATAATGGAGCTATTGCACAATAGACCCTCTTGACTATAGAAAGGTCAATATATACTTTCTTGAAACTTTAATAATGGAGCTATTACATATTAGACCATCTTGACTATAAGAAGGTCAATATATACTTTCTTGAAACTTTAATAATGGAGCTATTGCACATTAGGTCATCTTGACTATAGGAAGGTCAATATATACTTTCTTGAAGCTTTAATAATGGAGCTATTAAAGCCTTCAAAGCTCTAAATTCTTCAAGCTTTAAAATGTACTTATCAGTGAAAAAGTATGCAGGAAAATGTTTGCCAAAAATTTCGTACATTTTAAAATACCCATCTGTTTGTTCTAGCAGGAATTAGACTAATTAAAAAAATGTAATTAAACCGTAATTAAAAAATTTAAATTTCTATTTATTTTTTACAAGTTTAAAATAAAATGATCAAAATTCCACTTGAAAATTCAATAACTTGAATTTTTATCTGAATGACAGGAATTTTTATTTCCAAACGTGTATATGAAATAAGTGGCATTACTTAAACTTTCAAAACATTTTTCAGAAATTATGAACCATAAAAATAATTTTCTGTTTTTCAGTTAAAAGTTCAATATCGACGTAAATTCTCACGAGACCATAATTTCATGCGAAAAAAATGTCTTTGCACCCAGCCAACTGAAAACAGCGCTTTTTCTGCTCTGGACAAACAAACGTTAAACATTATGTACACCGCAGCTTAGAATTATAAATAATATTTCTTTTGTATGAAAAAAATTAACAGCTTTGCTTTAAATGTAATGTTTCATTTGCATGAAAAATATTAACAGTTTTTTTAAACCTTCGTAAAATATGCTACCTTTCACCTACGTTCAAAATAATCAACTTCAATCTAAATAGAATATCAAACTCCATCTTTACACGGACTACGCAAGGTACTTGAGTTACTATTTGTATAATAATAAGAAATATACAAAGTAATAGTTAAATGAATGTCAATATCAATAGACGTTTCAAAATATAAACGCAGTATTTATTTACTGTAGCTATATTTAGAAATACAGATAGAGCAAATAATTATTTTTCCAAAATATTTGTACTCAATTTTACATTGTATCTCAAAACTTCAGTTATATTATCACACTTTTGTCGAGTGACATATGTATATATATATATATATATATATATATATATATATATATATATTATATATATAAATTGTATAATATATATTAATATATATGCGTGATATATATATATATATATATATATATATTATATATATAATATATATATATATTATATATACATATATATATTATATATATATATATATAAACATATACATATATATATATATATATAAATATATATATGTATATATATCTGCCGTATATATATATATATATATGTATATATATATATATATAAATATATATATATATATATATATATGTCTCTTTGTGTGTGAGTTGTGTGTTGTGCGTGCGTGCGTGAGTGCGTACATGTATGTTATCTTTGATATCTCATTTTTTTTAATTTATTATAAATAAATTAAATTCATTTACAATATGGTGCAAACCATGCTTGTATAAAGTGCTGCCCAAACCAAATTATGAAATATATTTAAATTTACACATATTTATTAAAAATATAAATATTTGCTATATTTTTCATATATAGTCGGTTCGTTGACATTTATTTTAAAATAAAAATTTCAATAAAAACATCTTAGTATGCCATGAGAATTTACATTTCGAATTATGAGTGTATCCACTCGACGGCAAATTTTTGGAAGATTTACAATATTTGTATGCAGCATATTGCATTGTATTTTGATTTCCTAATCCTATTGGCCAAAGCAATGCAAATAAAAGTAAAAGATTTGACACATTTTAGTATTTTTGCTGCACATAAAGCTGTGACAAAATATCCAAAATATGCTGCATTAATTTTTTATTTAATTCAAGGGTTTCAAAGTATATTTCAAGATATCCAAAAAAAAGGTCACTGTTGCTAAATTACGAGGACCCACTTTGCTTCTATTGACTTAGGGAGTAAAGTTGGCAGCCTGTATGGTGCTCTTATAGTAAAAGCATCAGCAAATTACTCGGTTTTCACGGGCGAACGTTTAACAAGCAAATGTCCCCGTGTTATACATATAAAAAAAAATTTGTACTTTATTGACAGATATATATCCCGAGATATATCTAAATTCCTTAAATTTATAATCAATAAATAAATCCCTCATATAATAATAGCCTCTGTCCGTCTGTCCTCGAATTTATGAAGCAGATGGACTTAGAATGGATAGAGGCATCCATATTAGATTCTTGATGAGCCAGGGTTAGCAAAATTCAAAGCGAGTAAAGTTTATCTTCTCCTAAACTATCTATCAGATTCTAAAATAAATTGGTATAAATATGCTTCATATCACAGAAAAAAAATACTGTCATCTATAAAACATTCGAAATCCACCCCTTCCCCCCTTTTCGAGCGTTTAATGCCATTATATCAAGCCCTATTTTCCCCTGTTAGGAGTAGGCAATTAAATTTATCAATTTATCACAAAATAAATAGGTAAAAATAACGTTTTTTTCTAGCATCACGATATCATTTCTTTAACCCTCTCATTGAGTCATTTCTTATTTTACATTATTTAAATATCCTCTGCATTATTTTCATACGTTTTTTCACAGAACTTCAATATTAAGTAAACAATTTTCTTTTATATTTGGATTAAATAATAGATTAGGTTCATATGTGATAATTTTAAGTTTAAACATTGATTATTTTTTGCTGCAAGGTAATTCTCAGCCAAAAAAACAAACCATTTTTTTATCTCCCTCATAGGGTGCTTTCTAAAAAATTAAAAATTTTACTGATCCCGACATATAACGGGCTATACGCTAGTTGATAATAAAACTGCATTTTGTTATTTTTTAAAAGGTTTTCACATAATAAATAGGAATTTGTAATCTTTATAAAATGTTATTAAAAAGACCCTAATATACAAACTTAACATAGGGCGCAGAAGGTAGGAATTTAAGTCTAGTTAGCTTTAGAGTAGTGAAAAAGTAACATTATTTAAATATACTCTGCATTATTTTCAAACGTTTCTTCACTGAACTTCGATATTAAGTAAACAATTTTCTTTTATATTTAGCTTATATAATAGATTAGGTACATATGTGATAATTTTAAATTTAATCATCGATTATTTTTTGTTGCAAGGTAATTCTCAGCCAAAAAAAAACCGGGTTTTTTACCTGCCTCATAGGGTGCTTTGTGAAATATGAAAAATTTTACTGATCCCGTCATACGACGGGCTATATGCTAGTTGATAATAAAACTGCATTTTGTTATTTTTTAAAAGGTTTTCACATAATAAATAGGAATTTGTAATCTTTATAAAATGTTATTAAAAAGACCCTAATATACAAACTTGACATAGGGCGCAGAAGGTAGGAATTTAAGTCTAGTTAGCTTTAGAGTAGTGAAAAAATAACATTATTTAAATATAGCCTGCATTATTTTCAAAAGTTTCTTCACTGAACTTCGATATTGCGTAAACAATTTTCTTTTATATTTAGCTTAATAATAGATTAGGTACGTATGTGATAGATTTATATAGGTTTTTTACCTGCCTTATAGAGTGTTTTCTGAAAAATTAAAAATGTTACTGATCCCGTCATATCACGGGCTATATGCTAGTTGATAATAAAACTGCATTTTGTTACTTTTTAAGATGCTTTCACATAATAGATAGGAATTTATAGCTTTATAAAATGTTATTAAAAAGACAATACAAAACTTATATACAAAAATATACAAAACTGACATAGGGCTCAGAAGCAAGGAATTTAAGTCTAATTAGCTTTAGAGTAGTAAAAAATAACATTATTTAAATATAGTCTGCATTATTTTCAAGCGTTTCTTCACTGAACTTCGATATTACGTAAACAATTTTCTTTTATATTTAGCTTATATAATAGATTAGGTACATATGTGAGAGTTTTACATTTAATTTTATGTGATAAGTTAAAATTTAATCATTGATTATTATTTTTTTTTGCAAGGTAATTCTCAGCCAAAAAAAACGGTTTTTTACCTGCCTCATAGGTTGCTTTCTGAAAAATTAAAAATTTTACTGATCCCGTCATATGGCGGGCTATATGCTATAATAAAAGTGAACTTTTTTTACTTTTTAGAATGTTTTCACATAATAAATAGGAATTTATAGTTTTTATAAAATGTTATTAAAAAGACCCCTAATATACAAAATTGACATAGGGCTCAGAAGCTAGGAATTTAAGTCTAATTAGCTTTAGAGTAGTAAAAAATAAGATTATTTAAATATAGTCTGCATTATTTTCAAACGTTTCTTCACTGAACTTCGATATTACGTAAACAATTTTCTTTTATATTTAGCTTATATAATAGATTAGGTACATATGTGATAGTTTTACATTTAATTTTATGTGATAATTTAAAATTTAATCATTGATTATTTTTTGTTGCAAGGTAATTCTCAGCCAAAAAAAATAAAAAAACGGTTTTTTTTACCTGCCTGATAGGGTGTTTTTTGAAAAATTAAAAATTTTACAGATCCCGTCTTTTGACTGGCTATATGCTAGTTGATAATAAAACTTAATTTTGTTACTTTTTAAAATGCTTTCACATAGTAACTAGGAATTTATAATTTTAATAAAATGTTGTTAAAAAAACCCTAATATACAAAATTGACATAGGGCTCAGAAGCTAGGAATTTAAGTCTAATTAGCTTTAGAGTAGTAAAAAATAAGATTATTTAAATATAGTCTGCATTATTTTCAAGCGTTCCTTCACTGAACTTCGATATTATGTAAACAATTTTCTTTTATATTTAGCTTATATAATAGATTAGGTACATATGTGATAGTTTTACATTTAATTTTACGTGATAATTTAAAATTTAATCATTGATTATTTTTTGTTGCAAGGTAATTCTCAGCCAAAAAAAATAAAAAAACGGTTTTTTTTACCTGCCTGATAGGGTGTTTTTTGAAAAATTAAAAATTTTACTGATCCCGTCATATCACGGGCTATATGCTAGTTGATAATAAAACTGAATTTTGTTACCTTTTAAAATGCTTTCACATAATAAATAGGAATTTATAGTTTTTACAAAATGTTATTTAAAAAAACCCTAATATACAAACTTGATATAGGGCGCAGAAGCTAGGAATTTAAGTCTAATTAGCTTTAGAGTAGTGAAAAAATAACATTATTTAAATATAGTCTGCATTATTTTTAAACGTTCCTTCACTGAATTTCGATATTACGTAAACAATTTTCTTTTATATTTAGCTTCAATAATAGATTAGGTAAAGTAATTCTCAGGAGGAGGAAAAAAAATGTTACTGATCTCGTCATATGACGGGCTATATGCTAGTCGGTAATAAAACTGCATTTTATTACTTTTTAAGATGCTTTCACACAATAAATAGGAATTTATAGCTTTTACAAAATGTTATTAAAAAAACCTAATATACAAACTTGACATAGGGCTCAAGCTAGGAATTTAAGACTAATTAGCTTTAGTGGAAAAATAACATTATTTAAATATAGTCTACATTATTTTTAAACGTACCTGCACTGAACTTCGATATTACGTAAACAATTTTCTTTTATATTAACTTCAATAATAGATTTGGTAAAGTAATTCTCAGGAGGAGGAAAAAAAATGTTACTGATCACGTCATATGACGGGCTATATGCTAGTCGGTAATAAAACTGCATTTTGTTACTTATTAAGATGTTTTCACATAATAAATAGGAATTTATAGTTTTTACAAAATGTTATCAATAAAACCTAATATACAAACTTGACATAGGTCTCAGAAGCTAGGAATTTAAGTCTAATTAGCTTTAGAGTAGTGAAAAACTAACCGCAAAACTACCAGTCAACCAATTAAATAGATAAACTGTCAGTTTGTATAAATAAAACTGAGGTAACTAAATCGGCAGCGTTAGCTGAAGTTCATTGATATCCATGTAGCAAAATAAGAGTTAATAAGGTGCTTAAACATCTTTTGAGTTTACACTTATTACCCAGAAGTGCAAATATTATTACTTAAAGTAAATATTTGAGTCAAAACTTCTGCATTTAAAAATTTGCTCTAAAAATGTTTTCTAAGTATCACGAATTTCATACAGAGAGTCAGGAGGTATAAAGAAATTTACTTAATTTGCTCATGTG
>CM063505.1:104120557-104125557 GCA_032207245.1 Pardosa pseudoannulata | reverse complement strand
CAAAGGAAGCATTTGGATGATTTTTTACGTGGTAGAATTATCGGACGACTGGAATGTGGACGTACCCAGCTGGAAGTATCCGAGGAACTTGGAATCGCCCAGAGTGTCATCTCCAGCTCTCCAGGCAAACATGATGGTAATGTGAGTAGATGTTACAGCACAGGTCGCCCCCGAGTTACTACGCCGAATGATGACCGGTATTTGGCAGTTACTGCCAAAAGAAACAGACGGAGCACAGCATCAGACCTGTCTCGTCAGCTCTCTTCAGCTACCGGTACGACAGTTTCAAGGCAGACCGTGTACAGACGCTTAAGGAACATTGGTCTATATGCTCGTAATCCTGTCAGATGTGTTCCCCTTACCGCAACTCACTGTCGCCTGCGATTATGCTGGGCTAGAGAGCATGCATTGTGGACACCGCAACAGTGGTCTTGTGTGATGTTTTCCGACGAATCCAGGATCAGTTTACATTCTGATTCTCGCCGGACTTTCATATGGAGAGCGCCAGGTACCCGTTACCACTAAGAGAACACCATTGAACGACACCGTTACGGTGGTGCAGGATGGCTCGTTTGGGGAAGAATTATTCTTGGTTCCAGAACTAACCTGCATGTTCAGAGTGTAACGATGACAGGCCACATCTATCGGGATGTCATTCTGGAACAACATGTACGTTTGTTTCGGGGCGCCATGGGTCCTGAATTTCTGTATATGGATGACAACGCCCGACCACACCGTGCAAACATTGTAGACGAATGCCTTCAATCGGAGGATATCACCCGTATGGATTGGCCAGCATACTCACCGGACTTGAATCCAATAGAGCATGTGTGGGACATGATTGGCCGAAGAATTGCAGCCCGTCAACCCCCTCCCAACTGTCTATCGGAACTTCGGAGGGCATTGCTTGGTGAGTGGTGTAATTTTCCCCAAGATCAGATTGATAATCTGATACTCAGCATGCGTAGGCGTTGTAACGCTTGTATTGCATCGTCCGGGAGACATACTCCGTATTAACCATCATACTAACCATGTTATAGTGTTTTCTGTAAATAAGTTCTTTTTTGAAATTTGCTCCAGGGAGTAAAAATCGCAATTTTTATTAATTATATCAAATATATAGCATCTTTTTTGCTCTTTACCTTTTGTTTAATAAATAGACTTTACAAATAAGTCAAATTTGTTTTGCTTTTGTCTCTTTCATTGTCTGAACTTCATTATCCTTAATTTATGGACATGAGTGTATGTTTTAGCAAGCCACAAATGAATGCTTATCTAAAAACTATTTCTCGTGGGAAGTTATCTATGCGATTTTCTTTTCCGAGGGATGGTTTTTTTACGGATTAAACAGAAGCACGTTTGTCTGTGAAAAGCCCGTCCGTTTGTCTCTTGTCTGGGTAAGACGCGTCTGTCAGTTCTTCATCCTTAACTCTGAAATAAAGGACTTTTGATAACTATATTGCTTGCTTGATCTTAATCTCGGAGTCCTTTCTCATCACGATGACAGCATCTGGGTTACATACCCAAATTAGCCCTGGCAATTAAAAATATGGCCTATTTCTTCCGTGTAAACGGTAAAGAATATTTTTAACGGTGACATATTTATATAAAGTGGATCCGTTTATAACGTTTTCTCAGACACCCATAGTTTCAAAGAAAAAAATGTATCACTATTCAAAAGAAAATAGTTGAACGTATTTATAATCGAGCGTAAGGAACATAATTCCAGTCAGTCACTTAACGCGGGCACGCGGAAAATTCAAAAATACGAAGACATAATAGGCATTTCGAGTCATTTGCATGTGAAAAGAGAAGTAGATAAGAATACCTCGGGGTGCAGAAGGCAGTTTGCCCCACTGTCAGAACGCCATGCATGTGACTCATTTCCGCGCTTATATGGCCAAGTTCTTCCTTTTGTCGACCCCTTTCCCATCATTACATATTCCTTATTGTATTGCCAACGTTTCGGAAGCTCCAAACGTAGCTGAAAATTTAAAAAGGTTTTTTATTCGAATTAGTAAACTCAAGCAATGTCAGAGTTCAAATTAAGCTGGATTCCTTACTTTCCTGGCATTATCAATTACTATAACGGGGTTCAACCCTTTATTTTAGGTAAATATTTATATATCATCAAAATAATGTAGGACTTGTCGGTTTACTTCGATTTTAACCACTTGCCTGATTATCCCGAATTATCTCTGGTTCGTTTGTATTACAGTTAATTATTATCCCGAGAAAACTCGGGCGAAGCGGAATTTGTCAGTACGATTTGTTTTATCATGGTTTTACTCGGTCTGGAGGAAATGAAAGGTAAAATTCAGCTTTGATTGGAAGTTTGCTAATGTTTGTTGGTTGCATGGTTCTTTTGGCGGGACTAGTCACTTGTTTTCCACTAATTGAGAAATTAATTTCAGTCAAACCCTTCATCTTAGGTAAATCTTTATATATCGTCAAAATAATGTAGGACTTGTTGGTTTACTTCGATTTTAACCACTTGCCTGATTATCCCGAATTATCTCTGGTTCGTTTGTATTACAGTTAATTATTATCCCGAGAAAACTCGGGCGAAGCGGAATTTGTCAGTACGATTTGTTTTATCATGGTTTTACTCGGTCTGGAGGAAATGAAAGGTAAAATTCAGCTTTGATTGGAAGTTTGCTAATGTTTGTTGGTTGCATGGTTCTTTTGGCGGGACTAGTCACTTGTTTTCCACTAATTGAGAAATTAATTTCAGTCAACCTTTCATCTTAGGTAAATCTTTATATATCGTCAAAATAATATAGGAATTATCGGTTTACTTTGATTTTAACCGCTTGCCTGATTATCCCGAATTACCTCTGGCTCGTTTGTATTACAGTTAATTATTATCCCGAGAAAACTCGGGCGAAGCGGAATTTGTCAGTGCGATTTATTTTATCATGGTTTTACTCGGTCTGGAGGAAATGAAAGGTAAAATTCAGCTTTGATTGGAAGTTTGCTAATGTTTGTTGGTTTCGTGGTTCTTTTGGCGGAACTAGTCTCTTGTTTTCCACTAATTGAGAAATTAATTTCAGAAAATCGTGACGAGTTTTCTGCCTCATCAGGAGGACCCAGCATTAGTCCCTTACCACTAAGGTTAACCTCAAGGTATTTTCCAAATTTTATTCCTGCTACTGAAAAGAAAATCAAGTACAACGAGACGAGTCTGTGCTCCCCATAACACAAATTCCAGAGGTTAGCCAGTTAAAGACCAGATATTAATGTACAGAATGACAGGTATCACTTTGTGTTGTCCCTTGTTTTCAAAAACTATCATACAAAGACTAATATTTAATATTTTCCATTTTCCCGAGATAACTAGGGATAGTAAGCTAATAGTAAAACTATATGATTTTGCACTAGTAAAAAATTAAAAATTCAACTTAAAATCTACATACTTTGTTTTGTTTCATTTCCTTGTATTTAATAACAAAATAAAAAAAATTTGATGATTTTTTGCAATTTTTTTTCAAAAAAAAATTGTAAGGGAAGTGGTTAATGTGTGTTTTAGACATTCTTTTACATGACTGTATTGCTGAAGCAAATGTAGATCCAGGATCTGTATTTTTACATCATTATAGACCTGGATCAAGTGTGTAGATCTCTAATGCATGTAATGTGTAGATCCAGTATCTGCACTTTTAGGTCATTATAATACTGAAATAAGTGTGTGGATGGCTAAAGTTCATGATATGCAAATCTATGACAGGTCACTCTTACATCAAAATACCCGTAAAGAAAATATGCATATGACTAATGCTCAAAATGATTAGATATAGGATCTACACTTTCCCGTGTTACATGAGTAAAAGTTCCATTCCCTTTCAGATACAAAAGACGATGGTAGTGTGTTGCCTTTTGGTACCGGACTCCGCAAGTATCAATCCAGCTGCTCAAGAGGAATTTCATAGCTGCTTGGTTTGGTTTGGTTTGGAGAGCTACGGTCTACTTTTTGCAACTCGAGGGCTAATGAGACCGGAACCTACTGCTTAAAGCCGATTCCGAAAGGCTACGAACATCTATGCCTCTGTGGGATTCGAACCCACGAACTCCGGTTCCGAAGGCCAGCACCCGAACCATTCGGCCATCGTTCGACCATAGCTGCTCGGAATCGGCTTAAAACAATAGGTCCCTGCAAAATTATCCCTCGTGTAGCAAAAGAGCAGAATGCAGAACACCAAGCAAAAACTCCTCCAGAGACAAAATTACATTCTTACGAAGATTTACATCTATATCAGTGGTTTCCAACATGGGAGGAGTGGACTACTATCAGGAAAGGTGCGAAAACTTTTCTAATAAAACATTATCTTATACCATAATATTTACAAATAAATAAAACTTTATATCGTAACGTAACAATAAAAAATCGGGTTGATGATGTTGTTTTTCATACATTTTTATGCACCCAATTTGATTTGAATATAAAACAGCCGGAGTGGAAGAATTTTAAAATATCGCCTTTATAAACTCTTTGTTTTGACAATGCGGTTGCTTCTAGCAATGGTATCTTAAGAGAAACGGGCTTTTCAGCACTAGTTACAATGAAAAATAATTATCGAGCCCTATTAATAGTCGAAAAAGAGTTGGCACTCTACAAATCACCCCTAATATTTGAAAGACTTTGTACAATAAACAACCAAACTCGCATTAAATAAGGATATTTTAGATGTAGTTTAAATTATAATTTAAAATAAAAAAAAATTACATGTTTGTGTATGGTATAGCAAAACCTTGTTGTTATTATGTTAACTGTAGTTTCCAACAGTCTTTTTTTTTTTGTTATAAAGTTAGTATTAGGTGAAATATATTATTATACCTACAAAAAGTTAAAGATAGACAGGCGCGGGGAAATTAGTGAGGCGTAGTACCATAAAGGTTGGAAACCGCCATTATGTATTCACGTTTGGTTGGTTATTTTGGAGCCTTGCGGTCAATTTTTTGCAACTCTAAAGGTAATTAAACTTTTAACTACACCTTCTGGC
>CM063505.1:103935557-104115557 GCA_032207245.1 Pardosa pseudoannulata | reverse complement strand
AATAGACCATGTAAACGGGTTTCTCCTACCCTCCTAGCAAAATCCCTTTACCCGGGTAAAAAGAAGGGTACATGACTGGCACATGTAAACGGGGCTTTTATGTCTTAGAACGCCACACTATGCATTAACAAAATGCTAGGACTAGGCAAAGGTGGTATTTTCCACGGACTCATCAGACATAGGGCTGCCGCACAATTGTGAAAATGGGATCTGAAAGAGGACGATTCGATCCGAGTAGAAATAAGAAAAAATTGAGAAACTTTCGATTTTATTTACAAAATCAAATGTATTTAATAATTATTTTTTATGAATATTCTTATTTTTTTAAATGCTTTTGAGTCTAAACTTGTTATAGATTTTTATAAAATGTTTACCAAACACTCCTAAAATGACTTAATCTGGTTATTCGTTTTAAGTTTTGAATTTATTAAAGTTATTAAAAACTAAATTTAAATTTGTAAATTAGTCAATATTTTTGAAAGTTTAACGTACAAATAAAAAATATTCCCCTCAAATAAACTATTCTGTTTATCAGCAAAATAATATTCCCAGTGTTCAAAAATATTTTAAGTGTTAATAAGGTAAAAATATAAGAAAAAGTTAAAAAATTAATATACTTAGAAACATTTTAAGAATTAACAAAATATTTTTGAGTTCATTCTGAATATATATGATATAGAAAAAGAAGACTTGTTTATATATTTTCCCACTATATTTGTCAGTAGGGGCGCAGACCAGTTTTTTGTCACGGTCTCAAAAAAAACCTAGTTGCGACCCTGCAAAATGCTTACTTTGCCTTCCTTGCCTCCCCTTTTGGATTAGTAATGTAACAACTATCGAGATCACAACAGTGGAGGACACCTGCACAGACCATAAACAAGATCGCAAGAAATGAGGAAAAAGACGAAATGTTCTGGAACCTATACAATGAATCCTCTAAAACACGAGAAGCTTTGTCAAAAGTAAAACCCGTTACATAATCGCTTAGTGACAGCGATAATGTACTTTCAAATTTAATGGTGCTATAACTCATTCTTTGCAGTAAGGTATTCCGAAGCCGAACGATAGCCGATTGGTTAGGGTTCTGGCCTTCGGAATCGAAAATCGTGTGTTCGAACCCCGCTGTGGCAGGGATATTTGTAGCTGTTCGGAATCGGCTTTAAGCTGTAGGTCCCGGTCTCATTAGCCCTCGTGTTGTAAAAGTAGACCATAGCACTCCAAACCTAACCAGGTATTCCGATAGTACAGATCCGGTCTGGTGAGCAGAGCTACGGTCTACTTTTTAGCTACAGGAGGGCTAATAAGACCGGAACCTACTGCTTAAAGCCGATTTCGAACGGTTATGAACATCCGTGCCAGTAGCGGGATTTGAACCCGCAAACTCCCGTACCGAATTGCACCGCACTTTCATTCAGCTGTAAAATTTTTTTTTTTTTTTTTTTTTTTTTTTTTTTTTTTTTTTTAAGTGTTAAGTATCATTCTAAATATAAGTTATATTTTATAAAATGGCAAGTATTTTCAGTCAGTATCCGAAATAATTAATTAAATTCATGATCATATATTTTGTCCATTTTCTGCATCCATCGTTTTCCCGCACTTTTCGTTTTTCATTTCTGTTCTAGCCGAATGATGGTCAAATAGTGGAAGGTTCTACTTTTCAGTACTGGAGTTTGGGGATTTAAATCGGTTTTAAGCAGTAAATGCTGGCTTCGTTAGCCCTCGTGTGGCAAAAACTACTGACCTTCGACTGCGGTCAGCAAGAACAAGCTTGGTTTAGATAGCACACCAGACTGAGCCACAATAATGAATCCCCTTGAAAAACGACGGATCGAGGCTCTATTGTATATAAATATAAGCATATAGACAAATAAAATTAAAAAATGAAAAAAAATAATAAAGGCTTAGGTCTAATTAAATAGAAAAATAAATAAATCTATAACCATGGCAATGGTATGATGAAGTTTTAAGGCAGTTTTTTTTTATTAAATAGTGTATAATGGAATTTGGAAGCACACGATGAAGTGAGAAAGCTTAGGGAAAGTCGAGTTCGGGTGGATGTTTCTTAAATTTTTACTAAGCACCTTTCTGTTCCGTTCTGGAGGTTCACGTGTTTGAATTAACTCATATCTTTCATATGACATCCTCCCAATCTTCGCTTTTAACTTCGTCACTGTCTTTTCACCCCCGTTTCATTTCGAATTAGAGATGAAACTGACTACGCCTGTAAAGTTATTTTACTTTCCATTATGCATCTATGGTTTTAAAAGTTGGTTAGTTTTTTTTTATTACTAATGGGTTATATACGCCCCCAATAAAACCTAAAAAATTACTCCAGAGAAAAAAAAATACTTGGAAATTTACAGTAATGTAAACAGTCGTAGAATCAAATCAGCTTTAAAAACTTTTTTCAAATAAATTTAAAATACTAAATCTGCCTTGCTTATAATATTTGTAATCATAAGTAAATTTGTTAATTTATTTTTGATTATAGTTGTAATATTATGTTTATGATTATAATGCAATTATAATGTATTAATCTAATACTTAATGATATCTTAAAACGATCGCAAAACTCTTGATGTTCTGCAGAGATCATCAGAAACATCTGTAAGTATTAGTATAAGTATTAGTATAACCCTATAAGTATTTCGCAAATGTAAGCCTCTCCCTTATGTGTCAAAAAATATAGCAACTTGATGTATTTTGACAGACCACAGCCTTTTTTAACATGCCTTGTACGTTTCAATTTAAATGACACCACCAGCAACTGTATTTGCCATACCCATGGAAAGGCTTAACATTACTTATTTTATTGCAGTCTTATTTCATCTTTTTATTTAAATTAAAAAAACTGGAAGTAAGGAATATGAATCAATTAAGATATCAAAACTAAATCACTGCAATCCAAATAATACAATATATTTTTCTGGTCTTAATCTCATATCCAATTAAATCCGTCATTGCAAAAACCCTATTGGGCGAACTTACATATCAGAACTGAATCACTACGATTCAAATTATACAATGTGTTTCTGGTTTTAAGTTAATATCCAATTAAATCCATCATTTCAAGAACCCTATTGGGCGAACTTAGATATCAAAACTGATTCCCTACGATCCAAATTATAAAATGTGTTTCTGGTTTTAAGCTAATATCCAATTAAATCCGTCATTGCAAGAACCCTATTGGGCGAACTTAGATATCAAAACTGATTCCCTACGATCCAAATTATACAATGTGTTTTTGGTTTTAAGCTAATATCCAATTAAATCTATCAGCGGGGAACCTAAATTACCCCAAATGGGGTAAAAATGAAATTTTGATAAAAATAAACTTTTTTGAGTAAAAAGTATATATTTTTAATTTGCTATTTTATAAACTTGTTAGTATTTTTTTCAACTTAAACAATTTAGCGACATATGCAGGCCACGCCATCTCACTACCCACCACACTAAAGTGTTCTCGTCAATCTCACTACCTATCACTAAAGTGTTCTTGAAATCTCCCTACCCACCACTTAAGTGTTCTCTTTGAGCAATAAAGCACATTTTATTTTACTTTAAATTGAGTACAAATAAAGTGACAAGTCTGAGAGCGAGTTTTTATTAGTTAGTTGATGATTTAAAAATTATTTCAATTATTTTTTTTTAATTTTTTCAATTCTAACTATTGTTTGTTTTTCTTTATTATTATTATTATTTTGTTACAATACCGTTATGGATTACTAGGTATTACATTGATAAATTGAATAAATGAAGTTTAAATAAAATTTTTAGTTGTTTTCTTTCTAAAATTATCATGGGAGGCGTTATAATATAAATCGTTTTTTTTTCTCTTCGCCATGGGGTAATATCAAATTACACAAAAATATTTTGGTAATGATTAAAAAGTTCGACCAATTTAAATCCATTTGCAAGAGTATTGGGCGAACTGATACAGAACTGAATTATACAATGTGTTATCTGGTTTAACTAATATCCAATTAAACCCATTAATGCACCGTAAGGTCGTAAAATGTTTAATTTGATTTAACTATTTTAAGTTTATTCTTCTTTTGTAGTCATAACGGATTCCTGTAGCAATTCCAATGTAAATTACCCCAAATGGGGTAAAAATGAAATTTTTGGGAGTAAAAATTAAACTTTTTTGAGTAAAAAGTATATATTTTTAATTTGCTATTTTGTAAACTTGTTAGTATTTTTTTCAACTTAAACAATTTAGCGACATATGCAGGCCACGCCATCTCACTACCCACCACACTAAAGTGTTCTCGCCATCTCACTACCCACCACTAGTGTTCTTTGCGTAATAAAGCACATTTTATTTTACTTTAAATTGAGTACAAATAAAGTGACAAGTCAGAGAGCGAGTTTTTATTAGTTAGTTGCTGATTTTATCATTAATCATCGATATATCGATAAAGGTAAGCCGCAATTTAGAAATTTAATTTAAATATTTTACAAATATTATTTTCTGTCTCCCTTCATATGATCATACCAAGAAGAATTCCTTAATTACGGTTTTACACAAATAGAAGACAATGGTACAATGAAACCACAGTGTATTGTATGTATGAAAGTACTGACTTCAGAATCTTTCAAAAAAAGTCAATTGAAGAAAAACTTAGATAATTTGCATTCACACCTGTCTTCCAAACCGTGAGAATACTTTGCAAATTTAGAAATATCTGTTAAAAGACAAAGATTGAATAGCAACTTGTTTGGTACATTCGATCAGCGTTCAGCATCAAGGGCTAGCTTTGAAGTAGCCTGGTTGATTGCTCGAAATAAGAAACCATACACTATTGGTGAAGATTTGGTTAAACCAGCTGCTGTAAAAATGGCAGAGATTATGTGTGGTCAAAAAGAAGCGAAGAAACTGAATTCAGTGCCTTGTCTGCAAAAATTGTGAAAGAACGAATATCTATATTAGCAGAAAATGTGAAGGATATATTTTGGGGTAATGATTAAAAAGTTCCCCGACCAGCTTAATTTTATTCGTCGAAATATTAATGTTGTTGTTGAAAAAAGTATAAATATTAAACACAATTTTTTTTTTTTGTTTTTTGTTCTTAAAATAATAAAATATTTTTCATAGCTTACAAAAGATCTTAGTTTGTTCTTTGTATTGACATTTAGTGTAATTTTTTTTTTTCTAATAATTGGTTAAAAACACAAAAAAAAATCGTAGCATGGAATGTACATTCTAAAATAACTTTTTTAACATATTCTAAAAAAAGTATTAAATTATTTTAAATTATCTTTTAAATGATTTTTTAATCTTTACAGAAAAACAGAAAAATTTTGTTTTGCAAATTCCTCATTAAACGTTATTCTTTTCTAACATAATAAGCAAATGTTACAAACAAATAATATTGCACAAAAGTTTTTTTTTAAAAATCCCCATTGTTTAGAATGCTATGGTGAATTTTTAAACAACCCTTATGCTAAACTCTGAAATTTAAAAATTAACACCCTCGAAGTATTGCTAAAACAGGTGTATTTTCTTTCTGACAGATAAATAAGCTTTTATCTTCCACGTAAACCCAGCTGATTGGGTGTTATTATTTGAACGATCAAATTCGGAAATTTTAAATTTTGTATCGATGGAACCCAAAAGAAACTGTCAAATTTTATTTTAGATATCGTAATTTAGAAGACAGAACTTTAAGATTGCATCACTGTAACTGGTCTATTTCAATTTGTATGAAAGTTACAGGTGTTCGTGATGTTGGGTAAAAAAAAAAAAACCAATCGCTGTTATACAGCGCCATCTATGAAGCATAATTGAAATCAGTAGTACAACATTTGCCAGTTTTAAATATTCCTGTAATCAAATAACGTGGATAACTTTTAGAAAATTAGCACACCTACAATTACTTTTAAAAACACTTTAAAAATACTTTTTAATTTTTCAGTAACCTTCAATAATTTTTTGTCGCTACAATTCTGTAAGGGTTCGAAGAGTATAAATTGAAAGACTTAAAAGCAAAATGTTTTTATTTACATTAATATCATATTGTAGAGTCTAACACATCTGCTTCCACCGTCCTATTGTTTTCCTATCAAATGTTTACTGTCGTTTCATTCCACTATCAGAATGAAAGCAGGCTGACTCTTTTGACAAAATGTACTTCAAAAAATTGCAAGATCGACCTTCGCATAGTTGAAAGACAAGACTTTTACAAAAGTTAAAAAAAAGTTAATAGTTCCAGATTATATATTGCGGATAGTGACATTATTTAAAACAAATAATAAAAAAATGACTAATGACAAAACTTCCAAGCGAGAAAAGAATTTTGGTTTTGGGTCACAGTCGCAATAATAACGTGTCAAAAACTGCACATTGATGGATAAAATATTGTAACAACCACATGCAATCAACTGAAATCTCACTTCTACGAAGATGTAAATATTCTACACTTAAATCTACGAACAATCACAATAAATCTGTTTCACTGAAATCTATGTTGTGTTAGTTATATTTAGCTTTAAAATTTTATACTAAACAAAATATAAAGTGAACCATTCCCTACATCCCACTCTCCTAATAAAATAAATCATAAAGAATTAAAAATTCTTATTTTTAGTTTCGGTTTAAATTCTCTGATGGTGATCTACAGTTAAAATCCAATTGTTGATTCTGAGTTTCCCATGAATCACGTTCTAGAAAATACTTAAAGAGAAAGTTTAGTAATTTAGTTGGAGAAATAAAATTCAACTATTTCCCCAGAGATATTTCAGACAAGCTAAAAAAGGTTAACATAATTTTTTAAATTTTACCGTATTTAAGACATTTAAGAAACCATATTTAAGAAATAATTGTACAGTTCACATTCCTTTGAGTCTTGCTAATATAAGTGGACATAGATTATTCTTTCACATTTTAGTCGGTAGATGGCAGCAGCAAATGTATTCTTGTTTTGCAGTGAATCAATTTTGAGGGGATAGAAAAACACAGCAGGAAAAAGAAAAAGGAGGAGGTGGTGTAAGCTTTCCAATTCATAAATAAAAAATTAATTTTTGATAAATCCATTACTAATCTTAACAAAACAAAAGATAGGCCATTTTAGTTTGAATTTGAATTTCTTAAAGAGTAGGTATCCATATATTGTGGAACACGTTCTAAACAAGATAACAAATAAAAATTTCTAAACATCAACAACAAAAAAGTCTCAAATGTTCCAGAAAAA
Organism: Pardosa pseudoannulata; assembly: GCA_032207245.1. NCBI lineage: Eukaryota > Metazoa > Arthropoda > Arachnida > Araneae > Lycosidae > Pardosa > Pardosa pseudoannulata. The sequence goes on along the minus strand of CM063505.1, from coordinate 104,108,364 downwards.
AATAAATTTACACTTACATTAATATAAAAAGTTAAGAATACTAAAATAATTTTGCTATTTTTACTTCAATTGCATAATAATTTCTAATTTTAAATATATATAAATATATATATATATATATATATATATATAATTGGTAGTAAAGTAGGTTTAGAATTCAACCCAATCACTTAAAAAGTATATATATGCTTTTAAAAAAGATATTATAAATTTTTCTTTCTTTATTTTACTGCTGTTTAAGAGCTACTTTTTATATTAACGGTTAAAATAACAGAGTTAATTTTGTTACAGGACAAATTTTTATATGATCCAAAAACCAAAACGGTTCCAATAAACTCCCGTGAAAGTCATTCCAATTTATCTGTTTTGGATACTATATTCATCTGAAATATTACATTTCCAACGCTCAAACCCACTATTCAAGCGCCCATACACTAAATAAATGGTGAAATACTAGTTCTTTATCCCTGTATTTAGTTTATAGATAATCTACAGAAAGGAAACCGTACGCGAACACCATTTTCTCCTGCGTCTTCAAATATAGTAGATACTAGCTTTGATTCGTAAGTTTATTGTCGTTAGATCTCAGAAAGCTTCAATTTTGTTGCTTAATAAAACAATTTTCAATAAATCTGTAATAGTTCATCTGTAATTCTTAATCCACCCGAATCCCCTTTTCTGTAAATAACACGGTTCTTTTATAATTTAGTCTTTATATTGAAAAATTTTAAAGTTTTTTATTTTCTACTTTGTAAAGCTGAAGGGCGGTATTTTTAAAATTGTCTATGGAGACAAAAATGCAAAAGTTGACCCGGTTTTGCAATTAGTAGTCTGAAAACTATAAGAAAATGCATTGGTAAAAAATATAACAAATAATTCACTTGACCGCCGTCAGTTTCTTAGTTTCTAAAATTCTAAGGCTAAAGATTTTATGATCATTTACACGAAAACTGGCTCCAGGGGATATGCAAGGTAAACAATTGCCTCGGACGACAAAATCACTTGAACTACATCATGATAAATAAATAAATACATAAATAAAAATAAACATATTACACAAAAATATATTTTTATTAGCTGAATCTAGAAAATAAATGAGTAGTGTTGGCGCCGATAGCTCAAAACCAGAAAGTAATCAAAAAATAACTAGCAAATTAACGAGAGCAGACTGTATTTTGTTCAATTTTATTGCTAGACATACTAAAGCTATTACTTCTACTATAAGAAGTATATAATAAATTACAAGAACGAAGTTTTGAAACAAGTTTGGCAAGTTCAGATCCCCATAGAACCAAACTTCTGATCTGAACATCAACCAACTGCTCAGTTTGTTTATATATATATATATATATATATATATATATATATATATATATATATATATATATATATATATATATATATATATATATATATATATATATATATATATATATATATATATATATATAATATATATATATATATATATATATATATATATATATATATATATATATATATATAAACTGAGCGTTTGGTTGATGTTCAGATCAGACGTTTGGTTATATATATATATATATATATATATATATATATATATATATATATATATATATATATATATATATATATATATATATATATATATATATATATATATATAAGAGGACGTTGATTTCAAATCCATCACCATGACTTTGATTTCACGGCTAATACAGCACATAACAGCCGTAAGAAGTAATAAAATCAAATGGAATAATACCAGACAGGCAATAGGCACTCCTATACTTTGGGTACAGCACAAAATAAATCTCACAAGATTATTCAAATGTAACACAACTAAACAAACCTATGTATATTTTAATATGGTAGATAGTAGTTTTAATTTTTAAAATCGTTGTCGTTAGATCGTTAAAAGTTTAAATTTTGCTACTTAATACAACAATTTTGCATAAGTAGTTCAGCTATAATTTTTAATTCCCTTGTATGTCAATTTTTTGGATCTTTTATAATATAGTCTTTATTTAAAAACTTTTTAAAGTTTTTTTTAACTGTGGAGGAGGAGGAAGGATGGCATTCTTTTATTGTCTACGGCGTCAAAAATGTTACGGTTGACCCTGCTTAAATTAGTAGTCTGAAAATTATAACAAATATTCCTTTGATGAAAAAGGAAAACAAATAGTTCACTTGACAGCAGTCGCTTTCTAAATTACTTTTTTGGTAAAAAGATTATAGGTTCTTTTATACTAGGACTGCCTCCAAGTGGTAGGCAAGCTGGGCCTACAACGTCAACAGTTAGGAGTGGCAAAACCACCTGAACTACATCTCGATAAATAAATAAATACATAAATAAAAAAATAAACACGTGGCACAAAACGTATTATTACTACTTGAATCTAGAAAATAAATTAGTAGTAAACTCAAACGGGACAGAAATATACAGGCATTTCTACAATTTAGGAACAGCACAAACTAGATTTAACGAGATTATTCAAATATAACAGGAATAAACAGACCCTTGGATATTTGAATATGGACGATACTAGTATACACAACACAGGACACCATGGCATTGTATGGCGATGACATGGACCACAACACTGGTCCAAGGTTCAATCTCCGGGTTGGGCGAGATCTTTCATCCGTTCAGTGAGTAGACAAACTGAAGACCAATTATGCTTGGGAACTAAACACTGGGGGTTCCGCGTAAGGTTGACCTTCGATTTGTACCGAAGGCTCTGGCCCACTAAAAGCTGTTACGCCGAAGAATATTTTTTTTTTTTTTAATGCTAGTTTTAAATTGCAAGTTCGTTGTCATTAGATCCTTAAAAACTTGAATTTTGTTGCTTAATAAAACAATTTACATCAATTTGTATTAGTTCAACTATATTTCTACATTTTGCCTTGGATGATGTAATAAGAGTTAGAGAGTTTCTTAAAGAAAATATTTTTGTGAATTACTTTCTACATTTCATGTGTTTGAAAATTTAAAACTTATAAATGATTATTATTTTTTTATTTTAAATCATTTATAATTTTTCATTTTTGCTAAAAAAATTTTTGAAAGGGATTTTTTATCATACGAAGGAAATACGGGAGAAAGTTTAATATTTCATTTAATGATCTTAGCTAGTGATTAGTCGATGAAATTTTATTTAGATAAATTTTACTAATATCCTAATAAAAGATACAAGAGATATTTGAAAATTGATAATTTCTCAATTCTGGAAAACAATACAATAAGACAATTTTCATCAACAGTGAATGTCAACAACATACATTTTTCATATAAAGTGATTCGCCAAAGTATATTTATTTTTGAAGAAACCGATTATGTTTAGTGCTGCCATCTATACGCAAACATCGAAGTTTAATTTATCAGAAATACTGTGATTTCTTTTCCACAAAAGGGATAACAATTTTTATAATTTAACTTTATACTATATAACCCTTTCTGAATTCTATATTTTTCTATAATTATCTGAATTTTCAACATACTAAATATTTTTTATTGTTATGAAAAAACAATAATTGAAACAGTTCTGAAAATGTGTTCAGATCTTATATATACGTACAAAAAGTTCCCATTATAAATGACAAAATTAATCGACATAAAAATAAAAGTATCATTTTTTAGGAACTTTTATTAAATTTAAATGTTTATTTTTTATCTTAAAGGTGAGGAAAATTTAATTTTATGATAACAAAAATCATTTTTATTACTAACTAAAAATACTTTGGTACAATCATATTTCTTTATTTATTATAATGTAATCTTACATCCAAACAGTTTGAAATAGGTTCTATATAATAATTTCTTTATATATTCTTATAATTTTTAGTAAAATCTTCAAATATTCAAAATTCATATTGCATCCAAAACTTAAAACATTGGATGCAAACATTTCTTTCCTACTAAGTTCATAATATTTTGAATCAGTAGCATTTGTTTTGGTATTAGAGTCAAGGATTTTGATTTTCAATACATTAAAAACTGCAGGTTATTTTTTGTGAAAAAATGATTTTACATTTGCTAGATCAAAATTGTTCTAAATCTAAAATGTAAACCATAATATAAATTTACTTTTTTGTAATTCTTTTTAAATAGATATTTTAATGTAGTTTTAAAAGTATTGAGAAAAGGATTAGAATGGAGGCCTCATGTAAAATTTATTTTATGTATTTGAAGACGAGAAGACAAAACGTTAAAAACTTACCTTCTAATATTAGAGAAGGTAGATACTGATTTTCACTTATAGTGCTGCCATCTATATTTCAACGTTGGAAGTGTTTTGATCAAGCACGGAGTTAAAATGAAAAGAATTGTAGTAACATTTCAAACATTTATGAAAGATTATAAACTCTCAAGGATGTTATATAAATAGTCTACACATTCTAAAATGACTTTTTTTACGAGATTTTAACTCTTGTACCATCTGCTTTAGCAAAAGTAAAAGAAAATGGTGCTTAAAATTTTTAATAAATTTCAGATTTTTTAAATTCTATTTCAAGTCAAATATGCGGATTTCTTACTTTTAAATTAGTATAGTTCTAGTAAAAATTAAAAATATAAATATATATATATACATATATATACATATATATATACATATATATATATATATATATATATATATTATATATATATATATATATATATATATTATATATATATATATATATATATATATATATATATATATATATATATATATATATATACATATATATATATATATACATATATATATATATATATATATATATATATGTATATATATATATATATATATATATATATATATATATATATATATATATATATGTATATATATATATATATATATATTATATATATATATATATATATACATATGTATATATATATATGTATATATATATATATATATATATATATATATATATATATATATATATATATATATATATATATATATATATATTATATAATAGTACATAAAATATAAGAATGGTGTTAGTTATTTTTCAAGAAATTGTTAAAAGTTAAAACTTAAAGTTAAAAGTTAAATCATATTACGTACATTAATCCACACAAATACTTTTAAAATAAGAAGCCTGTTATTTTAATCTGTAGGGAAAAGTTTATCCGAATTTAGTTTCAATATTTTGTATAATATTTAACTTATAGAAATATATATAATTCGTGATCTGTATCAAAAATTATTTACTACTCATTTATTACCTTGTCTGAGAAATAAAACATTCATTATATAATTAGTATAACATTTTCGTAGTAACCATTCCCAATATGTACTCTGAAAAACCATTAAAAACTCCCATATTCTTGATATTGCCGAAATTAATTACTATATTTTCAGATAGCCAGGGCAAGGCTTATATGTGTTTGAAAGTTGAATGACCCGCGGTAACTCAGTTGGCAAAATCATCGATCTCATGGCTGGTTAGGAGCACTACGGTCTACTGTTTGCAACACGAGGGTTAATGAGACCGGGACCTACTGCTTAAAGCCGATTCCGAACGTCTACGAACATCCATGCCACAGTGGAACTCGAACCCACGAACTTCGGTTCCGAAGGACAGTTCTCCAACCATTCGGCGATCGTTCGGCTCTTCGACCTCATAAATGGAAGATATGACCTCGAGACTCGAACTAGCCAAAAAAATCCGCGTGTTCTACATTGGTGGCTAGAGAACATAAAATAGGTTCGCTATCGCAATCTTCCTCATGTTCCAATGATACCTCTGGAGGTTAGAAGACCAAACCTGGTGATATTCTGCTAGGTCTAAATTATGACGACCCAATTTGAGCAAGGTCGTTCTGTCAAATTAGCATTGCTGTTCAAACGAAAGGTGCTACCCTTCGCCTTAATTCGTCTAGCCTTTGACTCGCATGCTAGGCTCGTTCAAATGACATTTGCAACAACAACAAAAGTGGAAATTTAACGTCTACTTCACGTATGAAAGAGCTTTCAGTTTTCTTATCACCAGTCCAAGAATGCTTTTTTAACTGAGCTCTTTAAACGTGCGGCTATTATGCAATTTATTTAATTTTTTTTTCTTACTGGGTCAAACAGTGTTAACTCGACGCACTATGCTGTATGATATCAGCGAGTGCTATTCTTATCTAAATGCACCGAAACCGGCTTAAAGCGATGGTATGAAGATACTGGAGATTGTTATATTTTGCTAAAAGAATTTAATGTTGAAGAGAGACTCTCCAAAAGTCGGAAAAAGGATAATTATTTTTGGTTCCGATATCAGTACAACGGCGAGGGCTAAAAGACGTACTCCTTAAAGCCGATTAGATACTGGTATATGCTAGACTAGCTTATCCAATGAACTTTCTTTTAATTTAGGTCATTTAATATGTATGCATTTTCATAAGCCAAGGCGACTTATCTACCTAAAATTAAGTAAATGAATTTTAAACCTTGGGTTTGTTTGGAGTGCTACGGTCTACTTTTTGCAACAGGAGGGCTAATGACACCGGGACCTGTAGCTTGAAGCCGATTCCGAACGGCTACGAATATCCATGCCAATGTGGGATTCGAATCGACGAACTCCGGTTCCGAAGGCCAGCACACTAACCAATCGGCCATCGTTTCAGCCTCGATAAATCGGGTTTATTTTATCTTTATAATCAGTATCTTATTATTGTAACCATTGTTATCGCATCATTGAAAATATCATTATTATTTCATTATAATTTTCAGTATCTCATCATCACTATCATTATTATCATTATAATCATTATTATCATTATAATAAATATAGTTCCAATGAAGGTGTCACTTGTATGTTTACCCTTGTTCATTGTGGACACATTAAAATTAACAGGTATTTAGAAATATGTACAAACATAACCATCATTAATGGAGTGCATGCATTGATAACTTGCCTGAACACAACCCAGTCTCTCTCTCTTTTTTCCCTCTGTTTTGGGAATATGTGTGTGTAGGGGAGGGGAAAGAAGTCAAGCTTCTCAGGGGAGGCTACGGACTTCATAATCATTATTATCATTATAATCACGATTATCATAATTCTGGATTTTTTAATAATGATAAATGATCACTGGAGATTTAGAAGGGCTTCAAAACGCAGACTAAAAAAAAAACCCCTTAGATTGGTCGGAAAGAAAACCAGGGCTGAATTTAGAGGGAAAAACGGTCTATCTTAGTTCGATAAATATCAGCCCTCTTTGTTAACGTAACCAATTTCGAACAGAAAAACGGAGACTGGGAAAAGCCTTTATATTGGTTGAAGCGAAAACCAAAGCAGAATTGGTTTGGTTTGGAGAGCTAAGGTCTACTTTTTGCAACACGAGGGTTAATGAGACAGGGTCCTACTGCTTAAAGCCGATTCCGAACACACATGCTACAGTGGGATTCAAACCCACGAACTCCGTTACCGAAGGTCAGCACCCTAACCATTCGGTCATCGTTCGGCAAAGCAGAATTGAAAAAAAAAATTCTTTTAAACACCGGTTGATTTATTTTGGTTCGATATATTTCACTAATTTTTTTATTGTAACCAACTTCGATGCAACTTATTTCAGTTGTTCAGTGCAACGAAATACGCAAATGTGGCTAACCTCCCAACTGACTTTCTAGTGTTTCTCAGTGTTTCCCCAATTTGATTTCACTTCATAATCTTCTGATATTCATTTACTGATAATGCCAGTGCATATGTATTTATTAGTAAAATTGATTTGTTCTGTATAAGTTTAGCATATTTTTTGCAGTACTCATTTTAAAATTCATCTGTGATTTTGTACTATAACTTAACAATTGAATAAAATACTAAAAAACACCTAAACACTTTTTTTAGTCTTATTTTTACACAATGAATTAACACAATGGTTTAAATAAATGTACACAATTATGCATTTATTTTTATTGGGTACATTTTTTAGAAAGCATGGTTTAAAACACAAAAATAAAATTATTCATAAAATTACAAGTAAGGTTTTAGATGAAATAAAATTAAATAAAATTTTTAATTAAATTATAATTAAATTAAATAATAATAATTTTATTATTTAATAACACTTTTATTAATTAATAAAATTACAAATAAATGTAACTAACAAGATTATTAATAATATTTAAATAAAGTAAAATTAGTAATAAGATTATAACTAAAATAAAGTGAATAAATAAAATTAGTGATAAAATTATAATTTAAGTAAAATAAAATAAGTAAATAAAATTGTAAATAAAACAAAATAAATTAAAAATTGTAAATAAAAGGAAATATTCACTTAAAATTGAATAAAAAACCGAAAATATCTTTTTTTTTTATTTTTTTTATTTGAACCAGAGTTAAAACATTACGGTTTGAAGCCCAGAGAAATAGTTTAATTTATATAGTATCTCTCTAATCGTGATTTCACGCAGTTGCATTCAGTATTTTTCAATATTGGTTATTCTAGATCAATATTGTTGTTATGGCAGGTGATTACTCCAAATCGAGATCTGTAGCACGCAACAATATATTTTCATTAGTCAAATTAGTTTAATTTCAATTAGTCCTATTGCCTGAAAGTGGATTATTAAAGCAGGTGGATATTCATGTGGATTTTGAAATTACCAAATAAATAAAAATAAATTTTTAAAAAAGTAGATTATTTTCTATGGTAGGTTTTTTTTTTGATGGGTTTTCAAGGGGGTGGGGGGAGGGGTGGTTGGTGGGGGGGGGGGGGGGAGGGGGGGGGGGGGGGGGGGGGGGGGGGGTGGGGGGGGGGGGGGTCGGGAGGGGGGGGGGTGGGGGGGGTGGGGGGGGGGGGGGGGGGTGGGGGTGGGGGGGGGGGTGGGGGGGGGGGGGGGGGGGGTGGGGGGGGGTGGGGGGGTGTTAGGGGAGGGGGTGGGGGGGTGGGCGGGGTGGGGGGGAAAAATTACTCTGTTTCAGGCGGTAAAATAGATAAAAAAGAGAAATTATGAAAAATATTTGTAATGAAATATTTTACTTTATTACAAATTTTACATGAAAATAGAAAAGGAATCTCATCAAGAACGCACGCGCGCGTGTGTGTGTGTACCATGAGAATATTCACTTAAGGTGATTCGGTGGTACGATGGTACTAGATTTCTTTAGATCAATGATTCTCAACCTTTTTTAAGCTTCCGCTCTCCTAAGGAGAGAAAAATTTTTCACCCCCCCCCCTTCCTCAAAACTCCGTAATTTGAAGTAGCAGGAAGGTGAAGTATTCAATTATAAAATGGTTGGTTGGTTTGTTTGGAGTGCTGTGGTCTACTTTTTTGTTACACAAAGGCAAATGCGACCGGGACCTACTGCTTAAAGCCGATTCCGAACGGTTACGAACATCCATGTCGCAGTGGATTTCAAACCCACGTACACCGGTTCCGAAGGCCAGCACCCTAACCATTCGGCCATCGCTCGGCACAATTATGAGAAGCAAATTGTTTAAATATTTTTTTCAATGGAGTTACACGCCAAATTTTTATTTTTTAACTCCATACTTTGGCCCGGACTATAATTGTAGTTTATTTGTTCAAATTCAAATAGATAAAACAAACAAAAACACGTTATAAATAGTTTATTCTCAGTTAATTATACAGCCAAAATTATTTTACTCTAAAAATCAGTATAAATAAATAATCAGGGAGACTTATATGAGTGGGATGGTTGAACTTGATAATTCAGAGACAGTTTCTTCGAACGTTCGTTTCAAAATTACCGCCCAAGACATGCTTCCTGCAGCCCAAAATCAGCTCACCGCCCCCATTGAGAATCAATGCTTTAGATCCACGAGGGGGAAATGGGGACCTATGAGTGGAAATGATTTTACTTCCGGGTGGTTTGCATATAAAGATTTCTCTACTAAACATTTTACTACATAATAAAAACAAAAATTCTCCACGGTCATGAACGACTAACTTGTTAAAAAGAGAAAGAAATATGTAATTTAAAATTATTTGTGATAAAAAATTGATATAGGTTTCTTGAACGAACAACATGGTAATTTTCCAGCATAAATTTGAATAGCAATCACGGATTATTCTCGAGAATTGTTCGATTTATTATGTGGTAAAATACGTTTCATGAAATTTTAAAATTTAAACAACCGGGAAGTAGAACAATTTTTTCATAGGTCAACATGAAGCTAGAGAAATCCAATATATCTGGTAATCAATTACCTTAACTCCATGTCAACCAATTAGAAAAAAAAATTGAGATTTTTCAATCCTAGATTTTTTTTTAAATTCCTACATAACAGTGTTTCCTTAAACGTTAGTTAGAAAAGAAGGTAACTTCTGGTTATGGAATAAAATGTCCTCCTCTGATATTCGTAAAAATTCCCTAATGCATCTAATATTAATTTTAATTCTAAAGGTTTGTTGAAAGAAGAGTAAAGCTGGCATAACCGAAGTAGTATTTCTGGTTAAGCATTGGGTATGAAAATTAAATTAAGAACCGTCCATCTGTAAAAACAACTTTACTTGGGGAACAGCCCCATAATTTTCAAAAGATGTAAAACGTTCAAAATTTCGTAAAAATTATTGAAACATTAAAAAAAAGGTTTTTTTTTCAGTGTGGGAGCACTTACCTTTACTATTAGCATTCACCTTTTACAAATACTCAGGAATTTGCTAATAACTTTTAAATGTGTGAGCACCATACAGGTAGGTCAACTACTTAACCTCAGTGTGGCCGGGAAAAAGCTGAAAACATGTCATGAAATGCTGTCTTTCAGACCAGGTATAGTTCTCGATTTATCAAGACTGACTAGATGTGTGAAATGCCCCCAAAGCTAAAAGCTTATATGGAGCTCCTCCACATATTAACCTTCCTGTTAAGAATGTTCTCAAAAATCCCTTTAAAGAAGAAAGTATCATTAGCCATCACTTTCCTAGAGCTTCCCACTTTCCTAAGTGTGGCCACCCCATTCTCCAAACTTTAACCAGTGCGACTTTTAGTTTTAAGGACATTTGAAACATCTAGTCAGTCTTGATAAACCAAGAACTGTACCTGATCTGAAGACAGTATTTCCCCGGACACACTGCGATCTACTGTAAAACATGCTATCTTTAAATTGTAGCTGAAAATGATAGACGTCTTGTTGAATGCGTCTTTTTGTAATAATTTTTTTTATCTAGAGTAAATGTTGGCTAAATGGGAATTTCATAACACCCCCTGGAGGTCAACGTTTGAACTAATGTTTTTTATTTGCTCTAACAACTTTCCCTCTCTTTATTATGTACTACACAACATTCCATAACTTTCTAAACAATAATTTCGATTGTAGACAACTTTAAATTATTCTTCTTCAGTGGCATGACAGCCCATGATGGGCCTTGGTCTTCTCAATAAGCTTTTTCCAAGACATCCTTCTGGAGGCCAAATTCTTCCAGTTTTTTACTTTAAGTACCTGAAGGTCTTTTTCCAGGCAGTCTGTTCATCTCAGGTTGGGTTTTCTTCATACTCGCATTTCTGTAGGTTTTGCATCGAAGACCCTTTTTGTTTTTCCGTCATTGTCCATTCTGATTAGATGGCCTGCCCACTTTATTCTTTGCAACTTGATGAAATTTATTGTCAGGTCAACTTTACACTAGGGAAGTTTAATAATGGACACCCTGTATAATATTTATTCATCACTACGCCAAACCTGACCTACACTTACAGTTAAAGATATATTATAAAATCAAGACTATTCGACGGCCAACTTCGTGCATCGTCCCCTAGGACACCTTTTTCTTTCTCATTCTACCGACATTCTCTCCTTTCTGCCTCGGTCATGTGGTGTACTGACGTCACTTTGGCATCATAATAACTTTTGCATGGTTTAACGAGAAAATATTTGGAAGCTATACATTAAAAGATATATATTTGTTCTTATTTGCGTATTGTGTGGTTTAGAAATCCGTAAAGTAAAAGAAGAACCCATTCGTATGAGTATTTTATATTAATTCTAACGGGTAATTATATATTAGTAAAAGGTAAGTACTTTTTAATACGTTTCAAGTGCCGGGAAAATAAATGTCAGCAGTAGCAAATTGGTGCTTGGAAAGCATGAAAAGCACATTCAAATTTCTTTAGAAAATAAATCGCAGTGCGATCAAAGCGGGATTTTCAGGAGAAGGAACGCAACTTCTGAGCCCACGAACTGTTCATTATTCAGACGATAAAGTCTTTCAGAAAGTTACTTTGAATCCGATGAATGCATCTCCCTCCTTTGGTCAGACGGAATCCGCAAACATCTCAGACCAAAGTTTCTTTCATACTGACGGGAAGCAAAGACGCTAATAATTCCGTATTAATTAACACAGCACTTTATCTGGCAAAGGAAAATTAGATGATATTTTCTTCCTAAAGTTTTCACGAATAAGAAAGCTACCACGTGCCTCCAAGAAAATTATCACATGAACCTGGAATATTGAGTGGAACAAGAAATTTTTTTCCCTTTTCAAAGTTTAATTCTTCCCAGAAATATTATGTACCCTTGTAAAAAATTTCACTCTTGGATACTTACCTGTGATTCCACTACATCGGTGAGACGGAAAAAAAGATATTTGAGAAACATATTGTATGAAATATCATACAGACATAACTTTAACTTCATTTATGGGATATAAAATAAAAATCAAATAGAACTAATATTTAAAAAGAAATTGCAAAATTTTCGACAAAAAATGTTTGGATTGATATGTTTTCTTTCTTTTGACACCTCATCCCCTATATAATAATAGCCTAAGTTGTTTGTCCGTCTGTCCTTGAATTTAAGAAGCGGTTGGACTTGAACTGGATAGAGGTAGCCATATTGGATTTTTGAATCTGTTAGGGTTAGAAAAATTCAAAATGAGTTCAAAAACGTTCGAAATACCTCTGGGGGTGGCAGGCCAAGTCTATGGGTCTTCTGCTTGGTCCCTGCTTCAAAATTACGAGGACCTACTTGAACGAAGTCGTTCTTTCACCTTAATGGTGCTCATTAAAACGAAAGACGCACCCCTTGGCCTTAATACGAGAGCCTGCAGGCTCAATCGTGCTTGGTTTGTCCAAGTGGCATGAGAAACAACAACAACAACAACATGGTGTTATCTGAGTAGAGAATACAATATACTCAAATAACGATGTTATCTGCGTAATCTCAAATGATACTATTTAGGGGTGAACGATAGCAATTTCACACATAGCAAGATCAGGAGAATATGATGAATGTTCTGTCACTCTGGTGTGTGTCCGTTCAAGAAATATGACTGACAATTTTGTTGAAAGGCAGACGATTAGCCGGGAAAGATGAATCCCCTATTATTTTCTTCTTGAAGACTTTTTAGAAAACAGTAGTGTATCATTTAACTGCATCCTCTTCTGTTCTTCCTGCTTGATGGCTTTTGCCTGACCCGTACTTCTGAAGAAAACAGTATAGAATATTCTTTTCATAGTTCATCGTCTTTTTACCATTGTTATCCTGAAGTCATCTTCAAAGATCATATTTTACTTTCTTCACGTTTTGAAAGTTAAAAAATATTTTTTTACGTTCCCTCACGTAGTAAAAATAAGGTGGTGTTTCCCATCATTAAATAATTTTGGGGTTTCTTTACATATTCTGACATTCTTCGCTTTTTGATGTTCAGTTGAATAGCGGGAAACCTAAAATCAAACAATTTTTTTCATATGGAGTTTTTTTGAATATTTTTTATGAATACAATTATGTTCAAATGAAGTGTTAAATTCCTTTTGTATCATTTGGTAGGTGCATCGATTTTTTGATTCAACAATTAAGTTTAAAATACAATACATATTTACCTTTATATTAATAAGACCACGAAACCGAATTCCCTCTAACTCGTGTGTAGCGTGGAGTTATTTAACTCAAGACAAACACAAACATAGTTCATAAAATGCTTTTTTCGGAATCAGGGAGGTCTAAACTTTCTATATTTATCCGAATATAATTAAAAAATTACAATTACAGTGCTTCCTCTCTATATTCTTCATATATAAAAAGTAAAAATGGATATTTTTTTTTAAATAAAGTACTGAAGAGTACAAAATACCTTCAAAATAACGGAACTCCAACTTTCTCTTGCCCAGGAAAGTCAGGCTAAGTGTGCAAATTTTTATAGAGTTAATTGTTAATCAGATAAATATTTTATTTCATTAAAACCTGTTATTTTGTAGCACATCTCTGTTTTAACATTTATAAATAATTTTAGCCTCTTGAAAATCTTTTCACGGATCTCCGGCGTAGTTTTAAGCTTTCATTAAAATAGGCGGCGCACCTCTAACTTAGTGCTTAATTAGTCTTCGTGTTGCAAAAACTGACTATCATTCAAAAATAAACCAATTAATTGAAAAATTTCTTGTACAAATCAATAAGAAATTATCTAAATCCAGTATCGTAGATACCCAGTAACATTAAACGAGGTAGAGAACATAGATAAGAAGGTCGAAAAGTTTAATACACAGTCTTTTCTGTCCATCGTGTGACGTACTTGGAGTAAGAGTAGGCGAGGCCGTCAATGATACAGGCTGGACATCTGTTTACTCTGGATTAAATACTTTATTCAGGTGAATAATTATGTACAGCTATGTACACGTTTTATTAAATTCCGAATCTTCTGAGATCTCGTGTTGAGATAAATGTTAACACAACTACAACACGTGGGTAAAGTGAAGCTAGTCCTTCTGGAACACAGAAACAGTTCGTTAATTAGTGCCGGTAAGGGACGCTGACACTATAATCTCCGGGCTGACGATCAGTACAATCGACTACCACACTAAGGCTCGAAACGCTCAAAGTGCGTATCTTGCTGCAGTTCTTTGAGTAAACTAAGGATGGAGGACGATCCAAAATTAGAGTAAGTGTCACTCTCAGCGACCTACTTCTAGGCACGAAGTAGAAAAAAATATTAAAGATGACGGGAATGAGACCCCAAAGTCGAAAGTCGACTTCTTAGCAAAAAGCAGAGACACTGGCGGTCTCTAAAGGAAAGAAAGCTCTGGCAATTGGAGAGACAAGTGGACTCCTCTCGAGCTCTACAAAAACAAACTCCTCCAAACCAACTCCAAAGAAAAAACCCCCTTCTTGGCTCAGCCAATCTTCTTTTATAGGAGTCCCGGTTCCCCTTGCGTGATTCTTCCGGAAGCTCCCAGAACTAAGGTGAAGCAATCTTGCGGTGAACCGACCATCCTGGATTGGCTGAACCGTTTCCAGATGTGGCCGAAAGGTCGTCTTTAAATTAACCGACCAAAACAACTTAAATTCATTAGTAGCACCGGCAACTGGGATTCCACCGTCACTCGATTTATAATTATTGTTCGAGTCTTTTGACGGCAGTATTCATCATAAAAGCTTAGACATACTGGCTCCGGCTTACTGACAGTTCTTAATTTACCTCCGCTTAAGCGACTGCCTCGGCTTTGTGTCGGAGATGTTAGTACACAAACGGCTTTTTCCGGACCACGCGTGTCTACTTACCGCTAACCATAATTGTCCGCTGAGAAAGGTCACTTTCCGTTCTTCTTTAGCTCGGGTCATGTAACTGATCGTTACAACCCAGAGCCTGATTTCCGACAGGGCAAGCGCCCGGCCCCCTGTCAAAAGGGGCCCCCAAATTAACTGCCATTTCAAGTTAAAAATATGATGCGTATGTCTAAAATTCACTTTAAATTATCGACAATTTCTTCTTTTAGTTTTTGACTTATTCAGTATCATTAGAGAGCTTGTTCACAAATGTAAGTGCTGGCAAAAAAATGTAGAACACGCAGCTACATTCTGTTTTAGGCAGGAAAATTCCTCGGGTAAGGACTTACAAAATTCTAATATACGCTTTACCTTCCAGGATTTTTTTTTGTAACTTTTTTGTTTATAATTTTACTTATTTCCTAATTTTCATTTTATTTTATTTTAAACTAATCTTATTTTACTAACTACATTGGTGAGTCAACTTTAAAGGCTCTGCGGGCCATTGTTAAAGCATCACTACATATAACAATCACCCCGTAGCCACCACCTGTGTACAGCAGAGTGAGGGGGCCCCAGATGAATGGGTTTGCCCTGGGCCCCCATTTCTGTAAGTCGGGCCCTACCTCTCCCATAGAAAAAAATCTAAACCTTTTCCTAAAACAGTCAGACAAATTGAATCTTTGGTCTTATCCTCTCCACTGATGAGTGAAATTTTGTGAAGGATATGTACTAGACTGTTAAGAGCTTTATTCGGATTAGTGCTTCCTTTAAATTGTTATGACCCCTCACTTTCAGAAAATGAAATGTTAGTTTTCCTTCAGGGCGTATATAAGGCTGATTATTTTCAAATAATATATGATCACCATTGGAAACTAATCTTTTGAAATTCGTAGTTTGTTGTTTAAAATTTATTAACAAGCAATTTTGGTGCATGCCGACAATTCTTTTAAGGTATTAACTTTTATTAATTTAAAGCAGGCTTCTTCATTCTGGACTAAGGGAAATAACTAGGATTCTATCAAAATTGCCATTGAACTATAAAATGATCTTTGAAATCTAGAGATAAGTTTACAGTTCAATATAAAAGTGTGTTTAACACTAGATTTACGAATGTTGATCATATACCTATTTTTACTGAAGTAAACCAATTTGACTCATACAAGAAAATTGAAGTTTACTGCAAAGAAAATAGTTCCAAATAAATTTTTTCCACGGGTGGCAATTTCCTTCTAAAAACTCTTTAAAGCTGCATTGTTTAAAAGTGTTTTTATCTAGTGTTTTTATTCTTCTTTTATCTACATTAAATTGCTTTTTTATTCTGCACGTTATAGTCAATATTTTTCAACTGGAAGATTTGATATAGCTTGAGAATTTACGGCCTACCTTTTGCTATAATGAGACCAGGACCTATTGCTTAAACTCTATTCCAAATGGCTATTAATACTAGATTTACGGATGTTGATCATACATCTATTTTTACCGAACTGAGTCAATTTGACTCATACAAGAAAATTGAAGTTTTTTGCAAAGAAAATAGTTCCAAATTAATTTAAATAAAATGCTTATTATCAAATATTCATATAAAACATTTTTTACATATAAAATATGTTTTATAAACACATTTTCGGAAAACATTTCTATTACATTTAGAACAATAGTTTCTACATGTGTTTCTTTTTTCGTGATTGTTGAACTTGACAATTCTTCCGTGCGTCAGTAGCATGAATTTCTGTCATTGGAATAGGAGTGTTCTCGACTTCTTCTCTATATTTATTTTTATACTATACTTTATATACTTTTTACTTTATACCGGGTGGCCATAATTAAACTGACAGTGCTTACAGTGTTCTATAGCCCGATCTATTTTCGAGAATTACGCCCCATTTTGTAAAAAGATTAAACAAGACGAAAACTAAGGATTGCTCGAAAAAACAAATTAGTTCCAAAGTCACCGTTAGGGGAATATTTGGCGCTGTGTTATAGAAAATAGAGTGTTAACAAATGCAAATTAATACGGAATAAAATTACCTTTTATTATGCACATTTTCTGATTTAGTTCAAGTGCAATATGGCAACACTTTTAAAAAAGCGTAAAATCTACATAAACACCGATAAAGTCTCGTGATCTGCAATATCACGTACGCTGAGCAGAAGAAGAAGTTCTTTATTCAAATTTCACTTTACATCCATTGGCACAGTTAAGAAATTAATTTCTGTATTGATTTGCATTTGTTAACACTCTATTTTCTATTACACAGCGCCAAATATTCCCCTAGCGGTGACTTTTGGAACTAATTTGTTTTTTCGCGGAATCTTTCGTCCCCCGTCTTGTTTAATCTTCCTACAAAATGTGGCATCATTCTCGCAAATAGATCGAGCTACAGAACACTGTGAGCACTGTCAGTTTAATTATGGCCACCCGGTATTTATTTTATTCTATATTTATTACTATATTTATTTTCATATACATTCTATGAGTCAAATTGGCTAATAATTTACCGGCGAATCCTTCAAACATTTACCAGAACACAGGATGAAAAACCGTACTTTAAAATAATAAATAATAATAATGGAAAAGTATGATTAAATGTTGAATGATAATTAAAAATACTTATGTAATACCAAATCCCTATCATCAAACATTCAATGTCTTCAAAGATCATATGGAATGAAACCTTACTTCTTTAACAAGAATATAGATCACCTTAAGTGCCCTTTCCTGACAATCAGGATTAATTTAGTATATATATGGACATGCTATAGAGAAACTAACATTCCATTATTCAATAACAGGTAAGCTTGGTTTAATCAAAGTAAATGTATTAGTAAAAAAATCATTAATCATTATGAGCCTTTTTTGAAAGGGTTCATAATCATGGTACTCTCAAATTAACGAATGGAACTTTAGTATCAGTGTTAATTCTTCATTTACATTATTTTTTACTTTCTTGTACTAAGTAAAGGGAGTATTGTATTCATGAAAAATTTCAGTGCTCAAATTTCAAAAGAATGTTCATTTTTTCAACCAATTTCAATTTTACTTATGTACATAAACAAGTGTGTTTTACGCTGACCCATCCGAAGACATACAGCAGAAACTAATGATGACCATGAAGCGACAGTGACTCCATAAATGGCTACCAAGTCACCACTGACCTACGAGAGGCCCGTCATGATCCGATTTTAATGTGGTCCAACCCGGTAAGGAGCAAACACTACAGAGGTAAGCTCGAGACTACCAGGAAGAACCCTAAGAAAAGATCACTCAGGTTCCCCGGGGTCGTGAAGCCCTTACGTACCTAAAGGAGGTGTGCCCATGGGGACTATGTACATAAGTAAAAGGAACTTTAACTCTGAAACTTTAGATATTCATTTTGACAATCTCTGTTAGAATTTTGAGTAGTTTCTTTGTGATGACTACGTACTTACATATGCACGTACTTGTATGTGTGACGTAACTCGTATAACTCAAAGACAATTAGCTGTAGGACTTTCAAATTTTGAATTTAGGACTGAAATCATTGTTCCCCAGCTAACCCAAAGATTAATAGCTTTCTAGGTCAATGTGAGCAAACTTTTTAATAACACCAGTCTGCAAGTTAAATCACCAAATTGTGATGCAGTAGTGCACGTAATTTTTTTAGAAGTGCAAATTCAATGCAAATGAAGTCTTGGAAAAATAAACTCTACCAATATGTTAAAATATAACCTTTATAGATTAACTAAACTCCACTCTCTCACTAAGCATTGTCACTCATCGTCACTCATGTCACTCAAGAACGAGACCGAAAATGTGGATTATTTATTTATTTATATTTTTTCCTTCGTGATTCTTCTTAAAATTTAAGCATGAATTCAGCGTTTTTCTTGTATATTGCCTAAAGTTTATTAAGTTATGTGAGAAAAATGAAACAGGAAATGCTCTAAATTAGATTAAGGGGACCTGCTTTGCATATTTTAAAATAACTATATTTAAATTATTTATTTTCATATAGAAAAATTTTATTTTATGGCTAAAATTTGAAAATGTTGAACTCTATTTTGTAAATTTGAAAATTAAAAAAAATTCTAATTTAATCTTAAATTTTTTTTATTTTATTTTTCTTGTCTTCACAAAAATATGCTTAATAAATTAAGTGATCAATTTTTCAACAAACTAATCTGATTTCAAGAAAAAATATATATAATTTCTGTTTTAATGAATTTCATATATTCTGAAATTCATTAAAACATACAAATACCATTAATTTAAAAAGTATATCTATTCCTTTTATTGTAGCCGAACGCTGGCCGATCGGTTACGTCGTTGATCGTCGGTACCAGAGTTCGTGGGTTCGAATCTCACAATGGCTTGGATGTTCGTAGCCTTTTTGAATCGTCTTTAAACAATAGGTCCCGGTCACATTAGCCCTCGTGTGCAAAACAGTAGACCGTAGCGCTCCAAACCAAACCAAATCCTTTTATTGCAAAATCCATTCCTATCTATTAATCAGACCTTTAAGAAAAGGCAAAATATATAAAGTCATCCTTAGATATTTTTTTTGGAGTCTTAGCATTTAAAATGCACATATGTAGGGGAAGTTCTATATCTTTTATTGACCGATTCTGTAGGTTTTTGGTAAGTGTATGTAATTTTATTATAATTTTTATAATCACTACTTTTATATTTCTCAGCATTTAACAATTACAGATTTAACTTTAATTGTTAAATATTAAGTCTAAGATACAACTTTGTGATATGCATTAGACCTGTGAAATATTTAGTAATTAACTCCTAAAAGCATAGACACTTGCCTAACAGTGAATTAAAGTACTTAAAAAATAAGATCTCTCTACAAGCTAGCACCAATCTAGGCTCTTATGGCCGTGAGGCCCTCCAGGCTTCTTCCGTAGGTGGTTGGCGGAGTTCGTGGGTTCGAATCCCACTATGGCATGGATGTTCGTAGCCGTTCGGAATCGGCTTTAAGCAGTAGGTCCCGGTCTCATTAGCCCCCGTGTGCAAAACAGTAGATCGTAGCGCTCCAAACCAAACCAAACCAAACCAAACCGTTGGTGGTTAGCAGATCGCAAGTATTGGGCTACCCCCACGCCGCCGGTCACCTTTGAAGTGCCCGGAAAGCGCCCGTTGCGCCATAGGAGCAACCTACGAGCGAACGCAGCAGAAATGCACTCGGAGGAGGATGCTCTAGTAGACCTCTTGACAGACCAACAATGAACAATAAAAAACTAGTAGAATTTAGCTAGTTGCAACCTAAAAGTTAAAACAAAAGTTACAACCTAAAAGTTAAAACAGAATGATAGGAAATTAAGAGAAGTGGCAGACGCAAATCTAGGCCTCAGAAACTGAGAGGTCATTGCGACGGAAACTTGGCCCACCCCGCGGAACCTCTGTTACTCGGCTTGCTCGAAAAATACCAAGCTGAAACCTCGCAATAATTTCAGGGATGAGAGAAGACCTAAACTAGAAACCTCGATCGTTAAATTAATGAGAAAAAAATAAAGGGGAGGTGATGAAGGAAGCGTACTCTCTCACTGCTCAATTTGTAAACCGAGATCTCTTTAAAAATTGCGTATTTTTTTGTATAGTTTAAGTGTATATATATATATATATATATATATATATATATATATATATATATATATATATATATATATATATAATATATATATATATATATATATATATATATATATATATATATATATACATATATATATACATATATATATATATATATACATATATATATATACATATATATATATATATATATATATATATATATATATATATATATATACATACACATATGTATGTATGCATATATATATATATACATACATATATATACATATATATATGTATATATATACATACACATATGTATGTATATATATATATATATATATATATATATATACATATATATACATTTTATATATATATATTACATACACATATGTATGTATATATATATATATTTAAATATATATTTATATATATATTTATATTGGAGAATTGAAATACTAATTGTTTTCTAGAAAAGATTTTTTATATTCACTTTTTTCATGAGAAAATAAGCTTTCAGAAAAACTAATTTCAGATGTTATCACATAAAACATTTATTATATAATAAATTTCAACTTTAACATAGTTAGTTTCTATTTATAACATACTATCTATCATCCTGTTATCTAATATAACTATAATAGTTCTAGTCATATAATTCTATTTACCTAATTAAATGTCTAATACTGTGTATAATTTATTCCACTGGTTAAACAGTGAAAAGGCGGAATGTGCTTCTTAATAAAGGAAGAAAAACACATGCCCACCAAAATCGCGGGATGAGCAAATTTTGCTACATTTGAATTGCCCGTGGAAATCGCGGGATGAGCAGTCAGAGGGTTAAAAAAATGAGCTGTGGCCCTCTCTGGGATTGTGGTCACTTTGGTTTGGCAGCGAAGATTAACCCCAGGGGTCGTAACCTGCAGCTTATGCTGACCACATTGACGAGTCATTTATCATAGCAGAAAGATCTAGCACAAGATATCATCTTTATTTTAATGCAAATAAAAATTAACCTTGGGCGAAGGCTATTATGCCTTGTTTCTAGTACAAAGAAAATACAAACATGTCAATCCGAGGTACAGCGAGTAGACTGTGTGAACAATTATTATTTATAAAGATCTGGTTATAAAATTAGTCTTTGACGTAGAACTGTTTTTTTATGATAGTGACTGACTGATAAAAAATATTGAATGTCAAATCATCACGGTGTTAACCTCAGGAAAAAAAACTTTGCATTAGTATAAAGATGAATTCTAGTAGATAGATTTTATTTTTTTAATATCTTTATTCCCTATCGCACAAATATTTATGCTTTTTGGAATTAATTGCAAAATATTTCACAGGTTCAATTTATATCAAGGAGTTGTACCTTGAACTTATTTAACTTTAACGAAAAATCAAACTATTCAATTTAAGAGATGCCGTTTCTGTAGGTGAGCTGATCTAGAAAACTTACTTATTTGCTATGTACTCATACACTCTACAAGAATGTCTATAAATGAAACCTAATTATTCAGGAGAAAAAAAGAACAGTTTAGAATCATAGAAGATCAAGGTATAACAGGTCGGACATAAAAAAAATTCCCCTACACAAAAAGAATGACATAAAATCACTTTAAAGATTTCGGGAGCACATGGCCATTTTCAAGAGAGATAAAAAAATAAAATTATTTTAAGCACTTCTAATTATTGAATCGTATAAAAAAAAATTCCCAATAAGCTAGAGGAGTAAAACTAAATTATAATCTAAAAATTGAAAAATCGATACTTTTGCCAAAATAAGGATGTCAAATACCCTTAAAAATACAAAATTTTCATAGTAAAACACAGGAATCCATCCACGAGGATACTTAGTAAAAAAATTCCAATTTAAAAAAAAATTGTATTTTATTCTGAAACACGGCTTTATGCCTCAAATTATCAGATTTCAATAGCATTATAAGCATAAGTGAAGCTTTCATTCATACAACAGAAATAAAGAAACAAAAATCCGTTTCGAATGCAAACTCTTTATTCTACTTCATTCTAAGTATTTAGGGAATGTAGTTTTAAACTAATTAATGTAACCATAAAAACCTCTTGGAAACATTGCACTCTTTTAAAGATTGAACTATTATATATTTAAAAAAATACTATTTATAAACAAATATCAGACAATAGCATTCGTATATTTCAAAGACACCCAAAATTCTTTTGAGAAATTTTTTTATTTATTTATGCGCGATTTTCTTCAAAAGTGTAATGAAAATTCACTCGATGAATTTACTCAACAACTTGAAATAAAAATTAACAGTAAAATTCCGACACATATTTTAATACGAATGTAAGCATTTCAAGTGTTAATTAGGGCAAACGTTTTTTTAAATTCATTGAATAGATTCTATCAAAAGAATTTTCGTTCACCTGATGAATAATATTCTTGAAAAACCTAAACTTCTTTTATGTCAGACGGGTTTAATACTTCATGGAGAAATTTCTAAAGAAAAGTACACTACTTTTCCGTAATGTGTGTTTCCCCCTGTTTCATTTTAACTTCCTGCGGAGCTTGTTCAATACGCTTTCATCCCAAATGCAGAGCGTGTTCACAAGTAAGATGCGCAAAGATAAAAATTCCACCTTTATACTCGCATTGTTATTAGCACGAGACAGTATCTCGAAATCTCCGTTCAACGACTGGACACTCCTTTTATAGGATGAAGCGACACGTCTTTTGTCTGGAATAGTCGAAGCGATCAGAAATCGCTTTTCTAAACCTCCCTGTTCCCGTGATAACACGGTATCCAGTGTCAGGCAAGTCGCAGCTACCTTTCATTCACGTCTCTTATGAATCTCCAAGCAACAGAATATTTGAAGTGAATTCTGCATTATTATCGCCGTTCAAGTAAATTGTCGTGTCTCAGATTAGAAGTTTAAAATCGTGTGGTACTTTACAGCCAATTGTACCTGATATGTAAAAGAGATGCTTTTCTTTGTAGCAGTGTACTTAAGACCCAAATATGTATACGCAGTGTTTAAGGAGACATAATACCTTATTCTTTTAATGCCTGACGTATCTTTTTAAATACCTCTAAAAATATCTTGTAAAATTATGCTTTCTTAAAACGAGTTGTCTTGTTAGTTTTGTTTTTGGTTTGGATTGCTACGGTCTACTTTTTGCCACACGGGGGCTAATGAGACCGGGACCTACAGCTTAAAGCCGATTCTGAAAGGCTACAGACAACCATGCCTCTGTGGGGTTCGAACCCATGAACTCCGGTACCGAAGGCTAGCACCCTAACCAATCGGGCATCGTTCGGCAGTTTTCTTTTTTGAGAGCAGCTAGAAGGTAATCTTATAAACGATCTACAAAATTTTCAAGTAATTTCTATTATTTAAAAATTCTTCATTTAGATCGACATTTTATGATTTTTTAACCCCTTCCGGTAAAATGACGAATCTAGCTCGTCATTAGTTTTTCATTCCATACCGCACAATGACGAGCTACACTCGTCATGCGATTAAAGTTACTGTTAAATATGATAATTAATTTAGTTTAAAATTTCTAGTGTACTGAATTTGGCAACACTTTTATCACTTGTGAAAATCACAAGTCACTATTGCATATAAGGCGATTTCACGCAGTAAGGCAAATTCTCAAATTATGACAATTCTGGCTTTAGTTTCAAACGGAAGGGCAGTTCATTGTTTGTCTATTGGCTGATGTAAACATGAAAATGAATGGAAAGGGCATTATAGTAGTTCGTGACGTTGCGACAAATTGCCTTATTGTTTACTTAGAATTTCTTGGTACAAGTCATTGCCAAATTAATGAGTCAGAATAAAAGAAAACCTACTAAGAAATGCCGTGTGTGTTACAAGAATCAAATTAAAAGTGAGACTACTTGGCGGTGTAAACAATTAAGAATTCCTTTGCACTTTGTTTTGAAAAGTACCACTAGCTTGAAGACTATTATCTGTATCCCTTATTAATGTTTTGCTTTGATATTTTCTTAATTTTACTGTTTCTGATATTATTTAACGCTATGTAAAAAGTGGATTTTAATTAAGAATATGTAAGAATTGTAAAATGAAACAAGTTTCTAAATAAAAATTAAATGGTTATTTCATGCACAGTTTTTCATTATTAAATCATACCGGAAGGGGTTAAATAGCGCACATAAATTTACTTTTTCGGCAGGTACATAGACTGATATCATAACAAATGGCATTATCTTTTACAAAACTCCCTTTTACGGTATTTATATCACATTCTATAACAAATACCCCTTTTCTTCACGAAGTTCTTCCTTTTCCATGAATACATCCTTTAATGTTTCAAATGATAGCTGATTACTAACGGGACGTGCTATAGTATTCAAAGTTGTTTAAATTACATATTTATTTTATTATGTGCAGTTTATAGTAACGCAACTTTAAGAAATGCACTGATATGCACTCTGCAGAAATGACTTGAGCATTAAATGGTTAAGACTTGAAAAGTGTTAAGTAAAACAACTAACTTCTGATTCAATATGCAATAAAATTTTCTGATCTGTTTAGAATGAATTTTTTTCATAGACCATAACAAAAGTAACATTATAAAATTAGTTATTCAAACTTTATAAACTTAATGTTAATTTTATATACAAAATTAATAATAACAAACATTTTATTCTCTGAACCTTAATTATATTAATAAGGGCAATATATTTTATCTTATAGCACAACAAATGCTAATTTAAACAAAAATTTAATTTTTTCAAATGTTTTAACTTTTTAAGATTTAAAATATCAGGTATTTTGAGAGTTTCGATTTACAAAATAAAACAGATATTTAACTTTAATTTTACATAAAAATAAAGTTAATTAAATGTAATTAAAAATAAGCTGATAAACAAATTTCGAAACGGTATCGTACATGTAAATAAAATATATGCTTTTTATTTAATGCATTTTATTCGTATTAATATGAGAAATATACTACTTGCCTTGATAAAACTAAATAAGCTTTTTAAAGGAAGCGTTAAACAAATTTATAAGAAATTCACTATAAAAAAGAAAAATTTTTTATATTATGATAAATCTAAAAAAAACTCTTACAGTGAATTTTAAGTTATTCCCTTATCTCTTATTTCAACAACCCCAAATTTCAATATATTTTCAAGAATGTTAAAAGGCCATATTTTAAACATGAACAAATCATTACAAAAATTTAAAATGCAAAAATTTATTGGAAGAAAAAAGTATGTTCTTCCTAATAATAACGCATTTCTTAAAAAGATTGTAAATTATTTTGCCAAAAGTTATCCTCGTATAAAGAATTTGAAACTGGTTCTTTAAGAAATCTACTTGTAAAGTGTCCATGTTCATTTTTAATTTGACAAATTCAAAGTTCATTTCAGTTATAATAATGCACATCTGATCAAATGATAACTGAAACTTTAAAACAGAGATTGTTTTTTATACTGCCGTTTGATACAAATTCTACGATGAAATTGCGTTAAATATAGTATTGAAAAATAGACACAATCAATGAAACGGATTTTTAAAGCTCACTGTGAAAATGACATTAATATTTGTGTATGTTGTAGATATGCAAGACGGTGGTACAAAATGTTAAATTATTTAAAAGTTTTGTACACACATTTGTTTTCCGAATTTCTTTTATCAAATAAAATTTGTACATAAATTCTAATTAAGTAAATTCTAATTAATAAAATTTGTACATAAATTCTAATAAGTAAATATGTTAGCTATTTAGGCTTTGTTCTTGCCCACTTTCTAGTTTGTATATCATTTTTCAAAGATGAAAGGTTTGGAGAAGAAAAAGGAAGTGTGTAAATTAAGGCCCCAAGGATTTTCTTTGTGGTTTCTCTTGTTAATTAATATACCAATTACGAATGAATATATATATATATCATAAATTTTGTTATAAATGCATCTAAAAATTTTAATCTTTTTTTTTTTAATTTTTGGACTTGTGGGCAGCAATTCAAATAACTTACACAAAAAGTTTCTACGTGCATATGAGAGGAGGTTCAATTATCAAAACACACAAATAACGATAAAAGAGAATGTATTTATATTTAGAGTTTCCAGAAAAGAATTTAAGTGTTTTAATGCTTGAAGATGATATTTAAATACTCAGGTAGCAAGAGGTTTTAAGTATGTCATACTCTTCCTTTCCTCTCAAACTTTTCACAATGCTGCAGCATCAGACCATAAATGTAACAAACAGCAGTTAGGGGAGGCTTATGTTGCAATAAAATTTTTAAATATAATTTAAATCATGACTTCCAAAAAATATGATACAGCATGAAAATGTGCTATGTGATCAGGTGTTTCTGTCTACAGGGTTGCCAACAGAAATTACTCAAAAGCATGTTATCGAATGAGTACACAAAGTCAAAAACTTTCAAGGAACTTCCGAAAAATGTTATCACGTATGTGGGCCTATGAAACAGAAGGTCTCACTATAAAAGATTCCTAGCCAATGAATCACTAATTTCATGTAAGTAACGAGGGATTTCTATCCGTTTAGTTCATTAAAAAAAGCAATTGAGTTGTTTATTCTTAATGCATAATAGAGTTCAGAAAACCATCTTGATGGATTTTCATAACTATATATATATATATATATATATATATATATATATATATATATATATATATATATATATATATATATATATATGTATATATATGCATATATATATGTGTGTGTGTGTGTGTGTGTATAATATATCACAATTATTTAACTTTAATATTTCCTTAAAAACCTCCTCTCTCCCATTCGAATTCCTTAAAATCTTTCTCCCAGCCTCTAAATATCCTATTCAAAGAAGTGTCTTCAACTTAAAATTCTTTCGATGCAATTCCCAAAGCTTTCTATCCTATAGATTTAAATTTTCTGTCTATTCAACATGTTTTCCAGCTGTTGCCGGCAAATAGCTCCACGTTTTATCCTGATTTTAACATTTAATTCGCTGAGTAAGTTTCTTCTACCCTGGAAAAATTCTTTCTGTCTTCGTTCTTGGGTGCACCTCTGTTCGAGTAGAGTGATTTTTGTGTTTTTCCTTTTTTAGTAAAGATGTCCGTTTTATCAGCTATAAAATAAAATTTTAATTAAATTTGTGCCGTACTCTTCAATGTGGCCTGACTACTTCGTTATTGATGTTAGCTATTTAGGCTTTGTTCTTGCCCAGTAGCCCGGGCAAGTAAAAACAATAAGGGCTACATAATTATTGTGACTAGAAGAAATAATTGTTATATATATATATATATATATATATATATATATATATATATATATATATATATATATATATCTGTGTTTGTGTGTGTGAGTGTGTACTATGGTTAAAAGTAAATCCGCTGGTTACACAAAATTATGAAAGTTTATCCCTTATTGTTTTTACTTGCAAGGCTTGATGGGCAAAGAAAATTCTAATTAGAAACGCAGTCGTGGTATCATGAAATGTCCAACGTGGAATATAACTTTTATTTAGGATCTAAGAAGGTGACATATTTCTCTGGCGAGATCAGAGAATGGAATGATTACATAAAAATTCAAAGTCGGCCCCACAGTGATAAGTGAGACGAAATCTTTCCTAGATAGAGTAACTTAATCAGCCTTATTCTAGCAATTTAGTCATTGTAGGAATCAACTACTTGCCTGGGATAGCTGAAAAATATGACGAGTGAGCAGAAAATTAGCATATAATTCAGAACTAGCTTTGGGAGACTGCTTAAAGAATTTTATGTCAGCGTACACTCCTTCAGATAAGATATTTTGTGGCTGGAAAAATAGATTTGAAGGAATAAGAACAAAGATACGTTATTTTATTTGAGTGATTAAACAGAAAATAAGTTCGCTAAACAAACCATGCACCGAAACAGTTAACATAGCATGGACACAACAGGAATTAACACACCATGGGGAAAAGTAGTGACTTCCAAGGCAAAAAAGTGCAAAATACAGTTGCACCGAGGTACTTTCCCACGATGGTTTGCACGTGCATGCACAGCTGTGGGAGAGATTTCCTAGAGGAATTTAGGACTCCAATTGTGCACGTCTAGTTTAGGGACGCAGAAAAGGTATAGATCCCCGCAGAAAAGGTATAGATCACTGAATGGCACCGTAACGGTCAAGCTTGCACAGAGATGTAATCGTGAGTTATGGGAGCAGGGGCTAAAAAATAATGTCAGCTTTAACAAAAGGGGCTAATTTAACTAGCCCACCTGCACTTCAAAAGGGGGTGCAGATGTGAGTAAAATTTCACGAAACAGGCGATTGGAAAGGAAGAAAAAGGGGCGTTAAAACCGAGGTGAGGAGTTGAGAAACGAAGTTATGAAGAGAAGTTGAAGTCGGGATTCGAGAGAAGTGGGACATAAAATCCGAAGCCCCGCTCACCATCGCCAACTCGTCCTGTGCGCCCGGACCGACACCGCATGAGAAAAGCCCCTGCCTGATCCTTTGGATCCACTGAAGAACCGACACATGGAGTGAGAAAATCCCCTGCCTCCTTCCCCTGTGCCTTTAATGGAGGTAAAGATAAAATAATATTTACAGTCACTTAGGCCTCTGTTAATAATTTAACCTTATTATTGAGTAATAGAGAATTGTAATAATTATGGTGTAAATATAAGACATAAATAATTGATGATTATGATATATGATAACCAAGAATCAATTTGTAAATGAATGTACAGAATAAATGTCTGAATCTCAATATAAAGTATTATATTCTTACTGTGTTTCCCTTTTGTAACAGAACACTGGTGTTAAGGTTGTGAGTACATTACAACAACAGTCAAAAGTTGAAAGTGAAATAACACAAGAGTAGACAAAATTTAAATAAAAGAATTACAAATTATAGAAAATCAGGCATGTGAGTAGTATCATTAATTAAAGAAGAAGAATTTTTAATAATATGAAAAGCTTGAAAAACTCTGTCAAAAGTTTTACAAAAATCAAAATGAGATTACCGAGCAAAATAGAGAAAATTACTGCTATTGTTTCTTTACCCAAAGTTTTGTATTCTAAAAAGGAACAACGGAGGATTTGCATTTATTGAAAGATATTGTGTTAAAATAACAATAC
Organism: Pardosa pseudoannulata; assembly: GCA_032207245.1. Classification (NCBI taxonomy): domain Eukaryota; kingdom Metazoa; phylum Arthropoda; class Arachnida; order Araneae; family Lycosidae; genus Pardosa; species Pardosa pseudoannulata. The sequence continues at coordinate 104,078,298 of CM063505.1, read as the reverse complement.
GACGCAGCTTTCATTCTCTTGCGTTCATTCATTTCTGAGCCTGAACATCTCTTTCTCATCTTGCTCTCAAAACCATTAGTTTATTGTGGATTACCGAAGAATGATGTCATTCACTCGGTGATATCATTTGTAACATTTTAACAACTTTCCTGTTAATTGAAAAGGTCCTTCATCAAAATTAACATTTAATTATTGAAACATATCTTCACTATTTTACTTATAGTTTTTATGAAACATTGAGTTTTTTTCTATTTTCTAAATAGTTCTCTTTAAAGGGTATTTGTATATTCACAGACTTCATTCATTCTGATAATTTGTACTCTTTTGAATTATTGCTCTTCTGTTTATATAATGCAGTAATTTTGAATCTCAGTATGAACTTCAAAAGTTTTGTCTCATTGATATGCATTCACATTAAAAGCTGGATGATTAAATTCAAAGGGATATGAACGCTATTATACTTGTTTTCTCAATTTGTCGTAAGGGTCTGGTGCAGTCAAATGCTGTGACTTGCAATTTCAGGATTGATTATTAGTTGTTCTTAACCATAATTACCTACTTTGAGTCACAGATAGATAAATATAGTTTACACAATATTCAGATGTCCATACAACATGCAGAACTTAAAAGCTTAACCTTTTGGGCCCACGACGACCTTGTAGTCAAATTGCTATGTCGGCCTGCAGGGTTCGAGATTGGTAGGCGAAATAAACATTTCTTTGTATACTAGCTTCACAGTTTTGATCGAATTTCAGTAGAAATAAGACAAGCAAAGGCTTTTTTATACTTATTTAACGTAAATTCAGTTTTGGGTTGGTTTTTAGTTATTCTTGTATATTTTCCCTTCTAAAAAGTTTATACTTATTTATTCAAATAAAAAAGAAAATCTCCAATGCTGAAAATATTGAGGGAGATAAAAAATGTTCTCTGCGCGATATCTCATTAAACATGCACATAAGTATGTTGCTTATACATGAGATCAAAGTCCTTTTATCAATATTTTATGCAACTAAATGTTCTTAATGAGAATTCATTTAAATTCCCTAAAAGCATTCAAAAGGAAGACAAAAACACGAACAAACACACAAACAAGAACATGAACAAATAAAATTGTAGATTTGAGTTAGACAAACACAGGCATTAAATACTTTTTATGTAAAATTATTTTGTAACTGTATAAACTGAAAACAATTGGAAAAATATAATTAATTATAAAAATCCGAGTATATGTTTAGGTAAAATATTTATTCCAATATTTAGATTTAGTCCCGTTTGATATAATATCTACAATTGTAGAACAAAAACCATATTACAAACAGACATAACCCAATTACATCCATATATCAATAAATATAAAATTAATAAAATAATATATGGATATTATCGAAGATTAATATACATAAAATATTAATTTTATATAATATACATATACAGCTGTTGTATTTCAGTCTATATTGCATTTATTGTTTTCCTCTACACACGAACATATATACAATGGCATATTCTCAAAAATATTTTTAGAACTTGATTCTAGCCCATTGATCATTGCCAAAATCTCAATTTTATTGTTACAATACTTTCTCTATACTTCGAATTCAAAATAGGAAACAGTTGCATTGAAAGTACAGGTTAAATCTGTTGGTCTAGATGCCATCCGCTTGTTTGCAAGTGCAAAAGAGATAAAGAATCATGAGGAGCACAATTCTCTCCTTCTGAGGATGGTCAAAATTGAGATGATTCTCTACAGTGGCATCATGAAGGCCTTACATATATTAGATTAGGCAACTCATTTTTAACTATTATACATTTAAAAAAAAGAGTTTTGAAAAAATTCCTATTTCAAGAATCGTAATGTGCTGAAACTTACTCGGCTAGTACCTAAAAGGATGCAAAAAGCCCTTTTTTCTATATAAGGCTTTAAAAGGCATAGTTTCAAAAAAGTTCTCTGTTTAGCTTTCCAAATGGTGGAGAACACTTTCTAACCCTCTCACAGGAAGAAATGCTCTACAATTCAATATATACAGAAGTTAATGCAGACGAAGCATTTCACTGATTGACCTAAATAAGGAACTAAACGACCTAGAGGTCAGCATGTAGGGCTCGAACTCAGGAGCAAATTTCTCCCTTTTGACGACGGTCAAAATTGAAGCGCAGACATCCCATTTTGAATCTGAGTATTTTAATAGATGTAAAGGTTATAATCATTGTACTGGTATACCTCGATTTTTTTTCTTTGTATTTCATAAGAGTCTAAATTCGTTTCATAAATCTGTATCTCAAAAGTTTGAGTGATTAAAAATAGGCTAAAGAGGACTTTATAAGTGGATCATTACTTTAAGATTAAATTACATAAATGTAGAATTGTACAATTTAAAGCAGGAGACATCTGTTTCTTGACGCATACTGAATCTGGCAATAGAAGTGTTTTGTTTTTTTTAAATTTGTTTAAAGAAATAATTAGTGGCAGTCATTCACTGTCAGAAGAAGTTTATAAAAATTTTCAGAATTTTATATAATATTTGTAGTTTTTATTTGAGAAAATTAAATCATAGCTGTTGGATGTTTCCGTAAAATAATATAGAAAAGAAAAAAAATCTTATGTGAACACCACACGATTTCCTTGCACATACACCAAACATTAAAATTGTAAAATATTTGCCGCTACACCTCATTTAAGCTTATTTTATTTGAACGTAAGATACGACCTTTTAGTTCTTTAAAAATGAGTTGAGAGTTACACTATTGCTAAAATATTAACTTTCAATAGCATAAAAAATTCTGCAATATTAATTCAGCAATTCAGTAGAGCTCAAGTATTGTTGTGGGACGGTGACTGGTAGCGTATTCATTTAGCAGGCAATTTCACTCAGCAGGGCACATCTCAACTTATGGCATTTCTGGCTTTCATTTCAAATGGAAGGGCAGTTTATTGTTTGTCTATTGGCTGTTGTAAACATGAAAATGAATGAGAAGGGCATTATAGTAGTTTGTGACGTTGCGACAAATTGCTCTACACTTTTTATACAGAGATAGGACTGCAATCAAAATCCAGGTGCACAACTAGAATTTACAACAGCCCTAAACACATATACATATGAGATACATACTTATGTAAGTACGTACAGATGTATAAACGTCAAGACGAAACTAATCTAAATGCTTTAAGGAATGGTCAAAATGGGCATTTATGTTGAAATTCAAAAGTTTTCGTTATTACTTTATTTTCTTTACCTCGTACAAGGAAGTAAAAGCCTTATTTGCTTCTAATTATTAGTTTTTTTATTCAAAATTCGACGATACAGTCGTATAGAGTTTTCACTCAAATTTCAGCTAGTTGGAAGTTTATTGCAGTCTTCAAGAAAACTTCGTGTATCTTACAAAGCCGAAGAAACTCTAAATACGTTAAATTCTATTCAAAGTGCAATCATGAAAAACCAAACTGTGGACTCTACCAACGAATTTCTCCAACGCTGAAGTAACGACTCGTCATCCTTTTGGGAAGAGGGAGTATTTATTAGAAAATGTTCCTAATCTCAGTCTATGAAAAGCGACATATGAATGGGAGTTGGAGGGAATGCGCGTAGTGAGAGAGATTTGCTTCCATAGTTCTTTATACTAAACAGAAGAATGGGTATCAGGGTTCTATTTCTCATTCACTTCCGAAGCAGAGACAAATGATACGAAACTTATTTGCTGTGCAGCTCATTTTTCAACCCGAAATGTGGCATCCCGACATGCAGGCTGAATTTATGCAGCTTTGTAATGCATTAATAGGGGCCCAATTCGCCTGTCTATCGGTATAAATAGAATTAAGTGGATAAATTTATCGACTTACAGCTGCCTGTAATTTAAGTCTCGTACCTTTCTAAAAAAAGATTTGTTGCTTCCTAAAAGTGTATTTTGACAGATCATATGTTTTTAATACTGAACAGAATACTTGAACAGTGAACTTTCGCAAAATCCTGTGAAAGATTAACGATCTGATTTAATTTTTATAAAATTAGGAAATTATTCTTCCTACTAAACACTCTAAAATTAAAGAAGTACTAATAAAGAATAATTTAAAATTATATGCTATATATGACCTGTCCTGGACAACCTATAACACTCAGCAGGCCGCATTATAAAGCCATTTTATTCTCACTGGCCGCATTTTACATACATTTTAAAGTGAAATTGAAATCAATACATTAATATAGTTATTTTTCACAAATTAACAACGAAAGAATTAAAATTTATAAAAATTCAGGAATATTTTATAAAAATAATCTATAGATTAATCAAATAATATTATATTTATATAATAGAATATTATTTCAATTGTAAATCTCGGAAATTCCACCAAGGGCCGCAAAAGTTTACTAATGGGCCACCATTTGCCCACTCCCTCATGTCCTCCGGGTTATGTTACGATATGTAATATCTAAAAAAAATCTACTCGATAGGTAATTCTAACATTTTGTTTCTGCGTATATAGTTCTATTTTTAGAATCAATATCATTCAGATAGTTTAAAATTTAGGTAATATTAAAGACCAGTTAGTTATTATTTCCTTCTATTTTTTTTAATTGAATGAAGATTTAATCTTCTAATGGCAAGAGAATAGCTGTGTTATTAATTCATTCTAAAGAATATTTTATAAGATATAATATAGTATAATTAGATATTACTTTAATTTGTAGACATAAATTAAGGTAGACATAAATTTTAGAAGACATAAATTTTAGTAGACATAAATTTTAGAAACAGTGGTGTAGCGAGTGGGAGACAATGGACTTTATCATGTCGTAAGCACCCCTCCAAAAAGTCGCCAAATGGTATATTCTAGATATTAAATTCTACTTTTTTTGGGGGGAGAAGCTTCAAAATTCATTCAATGTTCACCATCTATTATACATCACTGAATTAATACCTATGTTCTAAATTATCTTGCAGACCATAATATAGCATATTAATTTTTCTTAAAAATTCTCATTTTAATTGTCCTACGTTTTTAATTTTAACAAATTAAGACTATTTTTTAATGATTTTATAAAAGTTGAAACAGTTCTAAAATGTCTCAGGTTTTGTATAATTAAGTATTTAAAAACTTTTATCCATTGTAATAGATACTCTTTTAGCAAGTAGTAAAAAATATTTAGAAGGTGTAAGATCCTTCATATGCTGTTAATCTTTACAAAAACGTCCCTATCAAAAAAAATGTACGGCATTATTAAAACAAATTTCATCCATAAGAAAATCATCGTCAAATCTACTGAATTAGTTCTCATAAAACTTGATTTAAAGCTAATAAATCTCTTTCTTTTGTAAAGCCTTTTTTATTTTTCTTGAAACTGTAATTTAGTAATACATGCATTTAGAGCTTATTAAGCCACTCCATTTCTAAAATAAGTATCACGAATCGGCTATGTTCATAGCAAAAGTAGTTCCACATTTTGCTACTTAATGTAAAATTGGACCAAAACCTATAACTGAATGCCGATATTGATAGACTATAAATATCTATATCAAAAATATAGCATAAAATCAAAACTTTTGGTTCCAAACGCCAACACCTTAAATATGTGGGATTCATAACGGCGTTAGAAACAACATGTCTGACATATGTAGATAAACATCTCTGCTCTGGTTTGGAAGAGGAATGTCACTGTAAAGAAACAGCATACAACAATCCAAAAATTGGAACTTAAACGGTGATATAGTAACTTCTAAGTGCAAATTAATCAAGGAACAAAGAAATTGAAAGCTCAGATTAAGCAGAGAAAATAACAAATCAGGCATAACAATACAAAAGTTAATTGAGTCCAAAAACACCTAGTTACCCAACAAATAAATTGGAACTTGGAAAAGGTTAAGAAATATTTTAGGACAACAAAGTGCCAAATAACTCATAAAGCGTACCAGTTGTGAGTTCAGTTTTAATTTAGAACATTAATCTTTCATGCAATGTAAAAGTATTAGTTAAGCTATATATTTTTTCTTCTCTTCAGCTAGGTTTAACCATATTGTTTTGTACGCATCACAAGGTTTGGTTTGGTTCTGGAGCGCTACGGTCTACTTTTTGCAACACGAAGGCTAATGAAACCGGGACCTACTGCTTAAAGCCGTGTACTACCTGTAACAAGCCACCCACCCAAAGTCGGATGTAGGTTGTTGAATTGCTGGTTCGGTCTGACCGTCAGACTACAATGCGTTGCATAAGGGCCAAGTCAGCATTCCACCTACAAAATTTAAAAAAACAAAAAAAAATGTAGAAAATCTAGACTAATAAGTACAACTAATGCAGTTTACGAAAGTGCGGGGGATACTCCGCAGGAGTCCTGCCCAGGATAAAAGTCCGGTGTACTACATGAAACTTTCTAACATGAGAGCAGCTGTTTGTGAGGGAAGCAATATCTGCACAGGGCAGTTGTGATGGCCATTCGTGAAGGGGTACTTTGACCATTGCGGTGTGGTTTTAGGTTAAAATTATGGCCCCATGATGGCACCTTGATTAGCGGTGAGCCAGTCAACCAGGCTCTTGCCCTTCCTTATCAGTACCGGGTTTTTGATTAGGCTCTCTGCCCAGAGTTCCTTAGATCTGCCAGAGGGTTACTTAAGATGCAAGCCGTGTGTCAGAGGGCAGTCGTGCAGATAGTGATTGGAGTCACCGATTTTACCTCAGACACAATCTCCCGATGAGCTATCCGAGACCTGGAATCTGTAGAGATGCTGAGAGAAAGGTCCATGGTTCCTACGAACATCCATGCCACAGTGGGATTCGAACCCACGAACTCCGGTTCCAAAGGCCAGCACCCTAACCATTTGGCCATCGTTCGGCACGCACCGCAAGGTAGAGCAGCCGATATGGAGTAAACTAGAAGTAATATCGATGAGAAACAAATATATTTAAAATATACCAATTTTTCAATCAAAAAATGGAAAATTTAGTTTCAGGTATTGATTTCTAATTTTAAAAATGTATTTTAACGACACTAAGTAATAATCATAGTATATCTTTCACAGAAGACGACTTAACTCCTATAAATTGTCCAGTTATAAGAATGAAACTAATTAAACACATACAAATACCTCATATAGTTAATTCTCTTCATATCCACAAAGATTTCCGAGAATAAAGGGAAGTGCAATTTCCGCTTTAAGCTGCCTCGAGTATTTTCTTATCACTTCTCTTTAGTACTTCCCTCAAATTTTGTCGACATTGTTTAATAACTAGTCGATCTCTTTATCATTAGAGAAAGGGTAAAACCATTATCTCCCGCCATCAGAGTTGAGGTGACTATCATTTACCCATCCCTCCAGTATCCGCCCTGGTGTCATGCGATGCTTCCGATGAGGTCAAACTCGTCAGTTACTCAAGCAATGATTGTGTGCTGAACAAATATATATCCGAATCGCAATGGCTCAGCAAGAATAGACTATCTCTGCTTTATTAACATACGAATAATTGTTTTAGAATGATTTCCAAAACTCCGGGCTTGAAATTTTACAACTAAACCTAAAAATTTGAAGAATTTTAAGTAAAAATTATCGTGCCATGCTCAAGGTTAGAATGAAAAATTCTAGAATTCTATAACACTAGCATCCAGCCCATCATATGACGGGATAAGTAAAATTTTTAATTTTCCAGAATTGTAAAGTACCCTATGCGGCAGGTAAAAAAAAATGGTTCGTTTTTTGACTGAGAATTATCTGGTACACCATCAATAATTTGTTTATCTTTATACTCCTCTGAAGTCTCCCGATACTATGAATGCAGTTTAGAATCACCTGAAATTCATTTAGTCTAACTGTGTGGTTATGTATAAAAACAAACATACAAACGAACTTCTTAATTCTGAATAAAGATTGAAATAATGGCATTAAAAGCTCGAAAAGAGAGGAAGGGGTGGATTTCGAACGTTTTAAATACAACAGTATTTTTGCTGTGATATGAAGCATATTTATACCAGTTTATTTTAGAATCAGATCGATAGTTTAGGAGAAGATAAACTTTACTCTCTTTGAATTTTGCTAACCCTAACTCATCAAGAATCCAATATGGATGCATATATCCATTCCAGGTCCATCTGCTTCCTAAATTCGAATACAGGCGGATAGATAACTTAGACTGTTATTATAAAAGGGATTTATTTATGATAATAAATTTAAGAAATTGAGATATATCTCGGGATATATATCCGTAAACAAAGTACAAATCTTTTTATAAATATAACACTGGGCACTCGCCCCGTGTTATATTTCATTCGCCCATTTCGCATCATTTCACCCAAACATTCGCCTATGCAAAGCCGAGGAATTTTCTGACCATTTTACTATAGGAGCACCATACTGGTGGCCAACTTTACTCCCTAATATAATAAAAACAAAGTGTGTTCTCATAATTTAGAAGCTGTGATCAAGCAAAAGACCCCCAGGCTTGGCCTGCCACCCCCCAGAAATATCGTTTGAGAATTTGGAGGGAATTTCGAATACGAACCTAATTTACGTGCCCCAGTCACCATTAAAGAACATGGTTGATCTTTTGCCCGTTCGAGCTTTTAACCCGCGTGATAGTTGCTTTTGCCAATTGAGCTACCACGGCTATGTGTACGAATATTTTATGTAAGCATACAAATCATCATACAAATCATGGACACAACTGTATGAACCATTTATACCATGGGTGTCTACCAAGAATAGCTGAGAATCCAATATAGATGCCTCTGTCCATTTCAGGTCCAACCACTTTATAAATTCGAGGACAGACGGACCGATAACTTAGGCTATTATTATATAGGGGATTTTTTAATTATAATTTTTTATTATTTCCCTGACAGATGGAGAAGGAGAGACTATCCATTTCATATACATAGATGCATACAGAATTTCACTTTGGTCTAGGTCCAAGATCGGAAACATGGTTGAATAGATAGAACGCCACTGTGTGGTATCAGAGTGCGTGGGTTAGAAATCCATTGCAATCATAGATATTCGAAGTCATTTGGTAACGACTATAACCCAAACCTTAATGCCCGAGTCATTTCTGTCGATTACATATCAATTCATATCTTAAGTTTAAGTTATTATGGACAGCACAGGATGAAATAAATATTAAGTTTAAACAACTAAGAATGATATAGTACTTCACATTAGGGATCAGCTGTCGTTTTAAACGTCATAGGATGCCATTTATGAAAAAAAAGTCATAAAACATTTATTTGGTATTATATGTAAAATAATTGCTGTAATATGGAGTTTTATAATAGATAAAGATTTTACAAAGATTTACAAAGATTTTAGGCTATGTAACTGCCAAAAAAAAATTTATATGCGCTGTTAGAAAATTCATAGAGTTTTGATCCAAATGATTGCCTTGTACCTATTTAAAAAAACTAATTCTAAGAAAATATAAAAAATTCTACAAGCTATTTTTCGTACCTAAATTGAAACGCTGGGCATTAAATGGTTAAGCAGAAGATCTCGGACACACTAACCTACGTGTAGCAAAACAGTGACCACACTGTTGTAAACGAACCAATCGAGGTCAACAACCGATAGTATGTGTCGTACATTTAATCGTGCTTAACCCATTAACGCCCAAATTATTTTATTTTCACTCACTGACATATAATTCATAAATTGGGTGTCTTTTACCATCGACATGAATATTATTATCGAATTTTATCAATACGTACCTTAGTTTTTTAAAAAAATGCTGATCTAAAAATAGATCACTGGGCGTTCGGAGGATATATTTTAGCAAATACACAACAATCATTAGTACTTCAATAACGTGGTAAAATCGAACCAAATAGATAAAAACTAATGCATTTTCTTTTAGAAAACGTTTATTTATGCAGAATTTCACAATATTACAGAATGTACTTAGTAAAGTTTAATTATTTTAAAATAATAAAATTTCAATGTTTCTACAGTTTAGTGTGGAATTTGAAGAAACACTTCTTGCATCAAGTTTCATCGCACTTCACACAATATGTTAGGGGCCTTCCATGGCACCCTACAATTCGACAGCGTCTTTTGCCCTTTCTTTGTCCCATAATGTGATCCCTTTTATAAAAGCGAACATCATGACTGAGATTAGCTTTTGAGGATGAAGGAAAACTGTAACGTCGACCTTTCAAAACATTTTTTCCTAGTCCCAATTTTAGATATTTTACAGTAACAGCTCTTCGAAAATCTTAAATGGGCATAGAATCATCTTTATGAACATTTCTGTGCAGAATACTAGCTTTAACTACAGCCATATCAATTATTCGAGTGAATAGACACCAGTACCATATTTTACCTCTTATTCTCTCCAAAAGGAGTTTTATCTTGCTTTGTCATTCTTACGTTCATCTGTTTTTGAAATGTCTTGGAAATGAATATATGACTTTATTTTTAGGTAAGCATTTCTATTAAAAGAGTCCTGTACAAGACCCATCACTAAATCTTCTACATCACTCCAATAATATCTTTCACTTGAAAGAGTAAGATAGCCAAAATATATCAAAAACCCTATAAATATCTTTATATCTTCTTTAGTGATAATTAAATCATGGTCGTTTTTGACATTTTTAGCATAGAGAATAGTCTCATCCCCAATTACGTTATATACTTCATCAGAAAAAAGTTTTTCAAAGCAATGATGCAAGATGCATTTGCAAGATCATTTTCCATTGCCAAAATATTATTCTTATAAGTTTCCCCTAATTCCGACCATTTGGTATAATTCGGGGGGGGGGGGTTCCAAACAATTTTTAGCTTTTCTGTTTTTAATATTTTAGGCTTCCTCTCAAACGTTGAAGGTAAATCTATTTAATCACACTCATCTTTTGATATTATTTCTATTTTACCAACAATATCATTTACAAATGGAGCATGTAACTTATCTATTTTCTCTTCATCTGTCAGTTCATCTACATCAGTGAATATAGCAATAATATCTTCTTTAATTTGTTCAGAAAACAGATAATCAACTGCATCCTGAAAGCTATTAAATACTTTTCAACTCATATTTCCATCTAAAGGTGAAAAAACGTAATATTACCAGGGTCAGGAAAAAAACGCCCGAACGCCCAGTGATCTATTTCTAGATCAGCAATATTTTGACACTAATTTTTACTATTTATATTTGTTTTAAGATAACATCGGTTTATATTCTGATAGCTACATCTATGAAGATATTAAATCACCAAAAACAATTTAACTTTCGCTTATTACTTAGCTGTTTTCAGTGTTTATGCTAAGAAACGTAGAAAAACGGCGGAACGAAAGGGCGATACAAACTTTCTCTTATCGCTTTAGATCAATGATATAAACAAAACAAGAAAACCACTTGTTGGTAAACAGGTGCATGCCTTGTCTTGCCCCCTGTGCAGTATAGAATGTGTGGGGTGGGTTTAAGGTCATCTAAAAGCGAGTTTACCAAGCCATGTTTAGCGATCTAAAAATAGATCACTGGGCGCTAATGGGTTAAAGAAATTCAGATATTTATATTTGCTAAAAACGTTAATGCCTTTTTTAACCATCGCAGTCTACTTGAATGAAATATTTTTTACATGTTGCTGTGGCATCGCTGAAAACAAGAACAATTAAAGCAATTTTAAACCAAAAGTGGCAATTGTCACAGTAATTTTTTATTATACTACGTGTCCCTAAACTTTGCGTACAAACATAGAAGGGATGATGGAAACATCGTTAGGAATCATAATCATATAGGAAAATATGAGCAAAAATGGATAGGTAGCTCTGTAAGCGAATTCTCGACATCGGCATGTGCGATATAACGCAGCGTTAAAACAGCACAATAAATATTTAAGGAACTTGCCGTTTCTGTAATTTTAGATTTAATAAATGTATGAGAAAAAATTAAATATGTACATATAAATAAAATATTTACAACATTGAACAGGCTTTCGACAGGAGTGCTGAGTGTTCCGCTAATGGTTAACTGACAGTTCTCGTCCACGATAAGAGATTAATACCGAACTAAAGTTTGACTGGACTTCACTTCCAAAAAAAACTCAGTTTCTCCTACTCTATTTATGCCTTTACGGCAGCGGATGTAATTTTGAACACCTCTTGTGATGTTTGTACGAAATCATGTATTCTTTAGTTGCTCAATAATGTTTTTACACAACTTTACATTATTGTTTTTTTTTTTGCGTATCTATTTCTATTAATCACGTCTATTTATCACTGTATTACCACCCATGCGTTCCTATTTGATTCTAATTATTAACGATGTTCTCAATATTCGTGTAAAGGTCAAGACCGACTGAGCTTCAAGGCCAGCAGCACGTATAAGTGGAGTTCCCTTGACGAATTACAAATTTTAATGAAAACTAATTCCATCTGCTATATCTTTTTTATTTTAAACATTAATAAAGGTGAGAATAAACAAAAACAACGCTAATTGCACGATCATTCCAAATGAACCATGCTTATGTGATGATCTGCCCTACAAAGCGTCTTGGCTTTACAGAAAAACAATGGTGAGAAGCCTGCCGCAAGAAAATTTTAGCTGCACACTATTCCTTCCTCTCTCTCCGAGGGGTCCCCCAGTTCTTCCAAAACGTCTTTTGCAGCGTTGCCTTGACCGAAGATGGCTACTCTGTAGTTAGAAACTCTTCTTGTCCAATCTGGTCGAAGTTGAGGGTCACTGACACCATTTTCGCCTTTCTGTCAGCCTGAACGTTGTACTAGTGTAACTCTTTATAACACTACCAAATTTGAGCTTAAAGTTTTGAAAACTTTATATATAACTAATATTTATTTCTATTTTTGTGCTAGCAACAAATAAATACATCAAAATTATTATTATGTAAATTAAATGAATATCAAATTCAATAATTGTATTAATGCGTAATTATGAAAATTATTTTACTGGCTGAATTTTTAAGTTTCGAATTTGGTGGTCCACATTTTCTAAATCGTTCTCATCCGCTGCTCAAAGTGTACAGATCCACGTTGAACATTCTCAAAGAGGAGGGTTGTTTACTTGTAGAATATAGTATGTAAAAAAATGCCACTTAGGGTTGTTTGTTAAGTCTTCACCTGTGCACAGTTTTCTGCTTTAAATTTTAAGCATGGAAGTCCTGTTAATCGCATCGTTTAAGAATAGGTGCCGAATACTAAACACTCTTATATGGACACCTCACAATTGTCTTGTACGCCTATTAAATTATAAGCCTATTCTTATATTTGCAGCTACTGAATTATCAATTATACATTCCCTTAAAAGTTTTATATTAATTTCATTTCTTGAGGTAATGGTTTTGTCCAAATAGAGTTCAAGTACTACCACCAGCCGGGGAAAGACAGCGTTAATATCAATTACATTCAGATTTTTCGTTAGATAGATATTTCGTTATAAGCCGAGATTTTTTGCAATTACAGTATATTCTTCACTCCATACAAGGAAATAATAGAACCTTTAAGGATCAAAATTATCCCCAGACAATAATAGTTTTTTTTTTCTAGAAATGGACTTAAAAGGCAATGTTTTAAATGTACTAAGTCGTTATCGTTCTTTTCGACTGTTGTAAAGTTCAAGCACTGCCATCTGGAGGAGACCGGTGTAGTTAATATCCGTTATATTGAGAATTAGATCGTGGATAACTTAAAAATGGTTATGTTCAACTAAAGGTCGTTTTTTACTTTTGCAAGACGCGTAAGTACAGAAGTGTGGTTGAAACTAGTCAAAAAGAAATCTGAAACACTCAAGGTGGATATTTAAAGTTTGCCTATAGATACATTCGATTTGGTTTGGTTTGGTTTGCAGCGTTCCGGTCTACTTTTTTTACAACACGTAAGCTAATGAGACTGGGATCTACTGCTTAAAGCCGACTCCAAACAGCTACGAATATCCATATTATAGTGGAATTCGAACCCAAGCATTCTGGTAACGAATATCAGTGTACTAACTATTCGACCATAGGTACACTCGGAAGAGACTACTAAGCCAGTTACTATTTATACCAGTATTTTCACAAATATTGTGTTTCAGTTCAAATCTGCAAACCGAAAATTTTCGTGATTACTATTTTTTCTTTTCTTTGTACAGGAAGTAAAAGTGATGTTGGATCTCAGAAATCAAAATAATTCAGATGATCTTCCCTTTTTATTTTCTATGAACTAAAAGTTAAATAATAGGTAAACTTTTTATATGAATCATCCTTATTCTAGTTTCAGTTTCTGGTTTCATTTTATTTAGTTTCAATTCACCATGATTTTCTCTGATAATTTTTATGAGATAAAAGTTAATTGATAAACTCTCCATATAATTCATTCTTATTTTAGTTTAAGTTTATTTAGTTTCAGTTTTCACCATGATTTTCCATCCTCGTTTTTGAGATGAAAGATAATTAATAAACAATTTCATATGAGTCCTCCTTATTTTAATCTCTGTTTATATAGTTTCACTTTTCACCATGAGTTTTCATCGTCATTTTTTATGAGATAAAAGTTAATTAAATTTTAAACTCTCCATATGAGTCATCCTTATTTTAGTTTAAGTTTATTTAGTTTCAATTTTCACCACGATTTTCACTCCTCATTTTTTATGAGGTAAAAGTTAATTTATAAACTCTCCATATGAGCCATACATGTTTTAGTTACAGTTTTCACTCATAGTTTATTTAGTTTCAATTTTCACCACGATTTTCACTCCTCATTTTTTATGAGGTAAAAGTTAATTAATTGATAAACAATTTCATATCAGTACTCCTTATTTTAGTTTCAGTTTATACGTATGACAGGCAGGTTAAGCATTGTCTAGAACTAGTGTGAAGGAGAAAGTCTTTATATGACAGATATGCAGTTTTGCCGTCATTTTACAATATATCAGATAGATAAGAACCTAAACAAAACTGAAAGTAAACAAAAATATATGTGTGTGATACGTAACTTACATAATTCCTGAAACTTCTTCTTTAAGGAATTCATTAATTTAATTCAAATGTGATCAAAAAAATTAAGAAATACATCACTAAAATTTCGTATCAACTGCTGTATCAGTCCACAATAATCTGTGAAACAAGAACGCGAAATAATCATGAAACAAACATATAAATTTACTAACGAAACACATCAAATATGTACATTTAAAACTGAGCCAGGAATATTACAAGCTCAAAACCACACAGATATACACACATGTATATAAATCCATTTGTATGTAATGATATTTTAAATCAAAACTAACTTAATTATAATTGTATTCTAAAATAGAATTGTCTCAATTATATCCCTAAAATTACTAATTTGAGTAAAAAAACTTTTCTTCTAGTCTGATTATGATAACGTTTGCCGACTTCCCATACACTAAAACCAATTCCTGTTTAGTTCAAATATTCTTATATGAACTAAGTTTTATTATTTACCCAGTTCGGTCATTCGTGTCCCCCATGTGACTAATTCTCAATATTCTCATTGGCTGGCTCCAAAGCATCCAAACGTTACACGTTTATAAAACCAAATGTAACTGCTATAAAACCTAATGTTACACGTTTTGGCGACAAAATCGCCAAAGACAAGGTACCTCAATAAAACTATATTATTTTTAAGTTCAAATTTTGATGTTTCCTATCTAAGCCATGACTTTACGTTAACAAGCATAGATTTTTCATTTGTGGTAGATATAAAAAACTCATTATAAATACATATATATAGGTATGTTTGTATGTATAAGTATCTACATATGTAATGTGTATTTTCTACCCACTACAAAATTACATTTATATTTATGTTGTATTCATTGTTCCATGTTTGTTCCTTTTACTCTACATTACGTTTATTTCAATCACGAAAAGCAACACGAAATAATTTTTTCACCAAATTTGGTACCATTATTAGCATCTACAAGTTCCATCCCACTCACTTCTATTACTCATTTCCAACACACAAATCTTAGAAAGCAGAAGAGCCTTAAAATGACATAACGATTGCTTTATACTTAAAGATTTATATTGCTAAGATTCGGGGGTTTTATTCCAAGAAATGGCAGAATAGCAATAACAATTTTGACGCATGTAACATTGCCCTTAGTAAACGAGAGTAAAAAGTTTAAGATAAAATAGTTAAGAAATTAGAGCTCAACCCTTCGGAACAGCTAACATACAAGTATTTGAATTTATACGATTCGGAGTCTGATTTTGGGATATTCAATCAACGCCTTATATAGCCCATGTGCCGAACCAAATCCAAAGGACAATGAACCCCAACATTAAGAACGATAGAAAGGTAGGACAGACAAGTTTCAGGATATATTGGAAAAAGTTAGAATATATCGAAAGATGAAAGTAACAAATACAAGAGCAGACTAAAAATCAAATAAATGAATGGTTATTAATGTTTAATGATATTTTTGTCCTATCTTGTATTCTTTCACTCTTTCCTTTCATTTTGCTATGCACTGTTACTTAAATTCTTAGCAACACAGTATGTACACGCATACACACATATATGTGTGTGTAATATTTTAACCAAATTAAACAATTTTAATTATAGTTATATTCTAAAATAAATTTTCCTAATCTATTTCTAAATTATATCAACCCTTCAGGCGATCACCAAATAATACCCCTCTTTTTATATTATCTCAGCTGTCCTTATATATCTATAAGGTCTGGCGCGTTGGTGATGTGACGCGAGCCCCCACTTGATTTCCATTCATCCTTTGTCATTGGCTACTAAAATCCTACCAAAGAATTCTAAATATATATTTTGGGACTTTTAATAGAAGACCGACTGAAACTTGCTACTAATAAAACCTTGTTCTTTAACCTTAGAATATTTCTTCTAAGGTTAAAGTAATCGTTCCAGATTTAAACGATGTAACAGATAACTAATTCTGGTTTTTCTTTCATTCATATATATATATTTATATATATATATATATATATATATATATATATATATATATATATATATATATATATATATATATATATATATATATATATATATATATATATATATGTGTGTGTGTGTGTCAGTTCTTAAAAAGGGGTAGTTAGAAATTACGTGAGTTATAAACGATTTTAAAAAGGGACCTCTTTTATAATAATAAAATAAATGAAAAAGACACACGCTCACGTAAGCTTTTAAGATAATCCGGTGAGGCGGAAGCACTTTTGAACTATTTGATGAGCTTGCAAACATATAAGATGAGTCAGCGCGTGGACATGGCACTGTGAACACACTGAACACACTCTATGCTTGTCGCCACCACGAACAATGAAAATGGTGCAAGTTTGGCTTTTAGAAGAAACGTGATTTAATAAACTTATTATTGTCTAGAAAGACTGTTTACCATTCGCCTTAACACTGGATCACGACATTACACACACACACACACACACACACACACACATATATATATATATATATATATATATATATACATATATATATATATATATATATATATATATATATATATATATATATACATACATATATATATATACATATATATGTATATATATATGTACATACATAATATATATATATATAAAATATATATATATATATATATGTTATATATAATATACATATATACATATATATATATAAGATATATATATTTGTATACATATATATATATATGTACATAATATATATATATATATATATATATATATAGATAGATAGATAGATATAGATATAGATATAGATATAGATATAGATATTTACAAAAAGTATTCCATAAACAGAAAGATTTTTTTTTTGACGCAATTGTAACAACGCGAAATAAAAAAAATAAAAGTACTGGTGATTTTTTTAAATTAACAACTGAACGTTTATGACTATTTTAAATGAAGCAAATGGTTTTATTTTCTTTGTTTCGTGGTTGCTTTAAAGAACTGTTCTTATTTGCCTTACAAAAATGGAGGTGAGTAATTCAAAGTTAAAAAACGAAATACGTTGTGCCATAGAATTTCGTTTCTATGAAACAGCTCCAGAAACATTTAATTTAATGAAAGAAGCTTACAATCCCAAATGTTAGGAACAAAACACTTCATTTTAGAGCAGGTTATGAAAGCATATCAAATTTGTATTAGCATATATACTCTGAACATATACAGTTTTTTATAAATTATCTAGAAAGTGAAATTATCTTGAAAGATTTCTTATATTACATCAACACCTTTCATTGCAATTCACATGAAATTATCTGCATATTTTATCGCAGTTTTTAATCACAAATTTAAAAAAAAATTAATAAATTTTAAATTTTCAACTTTCATTGGTTTTGATTTAAGTTATTTTTAATTAGCCCAGTTTTCGCAGTGCAGTTCTGTAAGCGAACAAAAAATGAACTATAATAAAATTCAATGCCATTATCTGTGCCCGGAACTTTTATTAGGCATATTTATGCTTATTTTTTAAAAGCGACTTTCTCAGTTTCAGAAAGGAATATTAATAGAGCAAATAGAATTGATCATACATACAAGCCATCAAAAATATGCGCAATGCCGTAAAACATTTTTTAAAGGGAACAAAAAGTCGCCATTTAATGCAGTCCACTCAAAGAAGACCACCGAAACAACAATAAAAACTAATTTGCATCTTATCAGATACGACTCGGTTCAATAAAAAACAATCGAAAAAAACTTCTAAGAAAAGATTTAAGACAATATTGGCTGCATTTCAAAGAAGACGACAAATGCCAGCATCTTAAACTTTTTTCATCACTTCTAATTCTCCAATCAAAAGGAAAATGAAAGGCAGGAACCCGTCTTCTCTGATGTATCTTATTTTCGTTGAGATTGAAATCATATTCGTTGACAATGAAGACTTTTTAAAGAAAACAAGAGCTAGCGCGTGCCCGCACAATGAAAGAAGAATGAAGTACCAACGCGAATTGTAAATAAGAGACTTCCGCACCCCCTACTCTCTTGATTCCTATTGTCATTTACCCTTTCTGCCGAGAGAAACACTCTTCCTAATGCACCGCTAAGCAGTCACATTTTTTTCCCTCCTGTGATCACCCACACTGTTTCTCTCTCTCTCTCTCTTCCCATTCACAATAAAATAATATACGTCACAATGGAAAAAAATAAGGCATAAAAAGAAGAAGAGGAATAAAAATCCATTTGCTTTAATCCTGGCCGCACGCACTTCTTTAATGCTTCTCTGTTAGTCAATGCAATAGCTATGAAAAGCGACTGTCTTTAAATACAGAGAAGAGCTAGAGGATAGAATAGGGAGCACGGGAATAAAAGGTGTCTGAAAGGGGGGTTGCATCATCCGGCGCCCCTTTAACTGAATGGCAGACGACCACTCTAAGCCCCCCCTCTCCTTTCGAATCTTTTGTTCGGCGCGTACATATCTTATTCAGCTTTCTATGACACAAGCTATAGAGCCGTTCACGCCCAACCCCTATTGTTGTACCCAACAGAATTGTTAACACAGGTCTCCTTCGCACAATGGGACCGCAGAACAATACCTCCACAGTTATCTACCCCCCTCCGAGCTTTCGAACAGTGCGTTTTGCGTCCCTCTTCTTTGATTCTGATTTAAGTAAATCGATCTTCATAGTGATGGTGATCTCCCTGCTCTCTCTCTCCGAAGATGATCATGTATATGCGGGTGTGTGTATGTGTATGGGAAGTGTGGGTGCGTATGTGTGTCGCGAGAGAATGTGTATTCTTCGCCCCGGAATGATGCTTGTCATAATCATTTCGGTTGAAAGGGAGTGAAATCTCTTTTCGCGTTGACCGGCGGGGACGGGGTGTCAATTGCCCCGCTGCTAATTGGAGGGTGAAATGCGAGGAAGCACACGTAGCAAGCAATATGTAGATGAACCCGCAAATTTCCCGGCAAAATTGGGTTCGCCTGGGCTCAAGTCATCTGGACTCTCTCTGCCGCGGCAAGTGGTGTTCTCTTTCTTTTCTTAATGGCTTTTCCCCTGAGGGCTCTTCCACGAGAGACAATTTTCTCCACCATTGTTTCAGAACACGAGCATCGTTAACTTTTAGGTTGTCCTGTTGTCGCCGCTCATCGTTTGTTTGCAGAGGAACGATTTGTAATCACTAGTGAAAACTACATGGATTTTCGAATTTAAATCTTATAATGGAATTCTTAAAGCAACCGAAGCAGTCATCATTTAGTATGCATGGCTAAAAGTCTAAAATAATATATCATGGGACTATAATGGTAATTCTTTCAAATTACAATAATATTCTTTTGACAGAATATATTTAAGAACAGTGGCTTTAACCATAAATTGGACTTAAGTATACAAAAACTTGAATCATGAACTTTTTGGTTGTCCTGTTGTTAGCGTTCATCGATTTTTTTGCACCCAACCAATTTGTAATTACCAGTAAAAACTACATGGGCAGTCAAATTTATATCTGACAAAGAAATTCTGAATACAACCAAAGCGGTCCATCCATCAATATATTTGCAGCCAATGAAAATCATGTTTCCAACCTCATAAGCTATTCAGAAGTATATAAGAGGGTTTACCAAAGTTCCCGAACGTCACCGGCATACAACTTTGCACTATTTTGACTTGAAAGCATGTCAAAGTGGTAGTGAACATGTTAATGTTCTTTTAAAATATTTTTTCAAAAACTTATTTAATTTTACTTTATCGTATTTATTTCTTTATTTATTAAAAGAAGATATTTATACCATAAACTTTCGAAATATATAATTCATATAAACTTTCGAAATTAGATCTTAAAAGGAAATTTGCTATTCTTAAGGAACAGAAAGCAGTCATCCTTCCATTTGCATGTGTAAAATACCAAACTAATTTGCCTTGGGACTTTAATTGTAATTCATTTAAATTTCAAATTGCAGGAATATTTTTCTTTCAAGACATATTCGAGAACACATAACATACGTGCGGTTTGCGTGTTTCCCTTCGATGAGCCTAAATAAAAACTAATATTATAAATAATTTATGAAAAAAATTATGAAGTTTATGAGCAGGATAAAATGAAAGAAATATTGGAAGAGGGTAGTTATTGTTTGTAGAAGAAAGAATAATAAATTCACAAATAATTTCATAATTATTATATTTTATTATTGTTGAATCAACCTAAATGGCCGAAAGCAGGCATCCTTTAATATGCATGTCATAATAATCAAACTAATTTACCTTAGAACTGTAATCGTAATTTTTTGAAATATCGAATTATAACAATATTTATTTAATTTTTTTAACTAAGAGTTTTATAATACATTTTTATAGAAGCTACTGTTGCTTGAAATGCCTGTTTTGCTTATTTCAAAAAATATTTGCATAATATTTTCGCTAACTGTAACAAAGAGTTACAGTTGAACCAGCCAGAGCGAAACCAACCTAGAGGTGAAAGCGGAGTGACCCTCCTTCGACCCTATTGGTCAAGAGGGGTTGCTAACCGCGGAGTAGGCCCTTTCGGCCCAGCAACGCTCCCAACGAACTTTTTTTTTTTAGAAGATCTGCAGACCCCCTAGGAGAGAGAGCACAGAGGAAGGAGCTTGGAATCTTCAGAAAAAGTTTTGAGCACCATTTTTTTTTTCTAAGACGCCATTTTGATAGATCTTCAACCTAGTGTGGTTTCTTCGGCATCATAGCCCAAATACCAAGTTACATAGCATATGCCAATTACGTCTTCATTTAATATTTAATAAACAAAGTTCAGCAGAAAGAGTAGTTTTTATTTAAATTAACACTATGATTGCGGCTGGCCTTGACGCTATGTCGGCCTCTTCTTTATATTAACCAAACTGACTTATTTACATTTTGTTAATATTAAATCTTAATTTACTCATCGACGGACTTCAATATGTTGTCTAGTTTATAAAAATGTAAAATGCATAGATAGTATCATAGATATGAAAATTTAAAGATCACTTGTGAAATCCTTTAGAATACCCTAAAAATAAAAGACACCAACCATAATTAGGAAAAGTTTAAAAAATTCAAATCTAAGTTCTATTTGAATGACTAGACTATATCAAAGAATAATCCATGGAAATTTGAAATGTTAATAGCGATAATATGATGATGTACTAACACGAAATACTCATTAACATCGACTCAATATAATAAGGATATATGGATCAATATAAATTTATTTATTAAATGTACTATATATTAACCTGCCAGAGACTACGGGAAAAAATCAGTTAATTATGAAAAAGGAAAAGGGAAATATTCTGTGTTAATTCTGTAGCAAAACTAACTTTTCCTCATAAGGTTTATAAAGTACACAATATAAGAGAAAAATTATACAATTCAAATAATACAAATTTAGTATCTAAAGTATGAATTATATTATAGGGCTTTAACCCTTTGAAGATCATGATTACAAATTATTTGGTATTTAATGGAATTAGGTTATAAATTTTATCTATGAGCCTTATAGATTTGAAATATATGAAAAAAAAATATTTTTACATTCTCTTTTTTTTTGGGGGGGGGGGAGCGAGATTTAGAGAGGTTGGTTTAACTGTGAAACGTTCCCCTTGTGCAGCAGAAAATATTTCTTTATTAAAACTTTAAATAAATTTGGAGAGCTGTGAATAATTACCCTTAAAATAAGGTAATTAATAAATAGGTAAACAATGTATAAGTAATGTTTTGGGTAAGTATTTTCATATGAGATCATGATGAAAATCGAACTCTTGATTCTTTCATGTAAAGCAAATTCAAAAATATATATTTCAAAGAGAAATAAATTAATTGTAATGATACCATCTATTTATAAGAGAGAGCACAGAGGAAGGAGCTTGGAATCTTCAGAAAAAGTTTTGAGCACTATTTTTTTTTCTAAGACGCCATTTTGATAGATCTTCAACCTAGTGTGGTTCCTTCGGCATCATAGCCCAAATACCAAGTTACATAGCATATGCCAATTACGTCTTCATTTAATATTTAATAAACAAAGTTCAGCAGAAAGAGTTAGTTTTTATTTAAATTAACACTATGATTACGGCTGGCCTTGACGCTATGTCGGCCTCTTCTTTATATTAACCAAACTGATTTATTTACATTTTGTTAATATTAAATCTTAATTTACTTATGAACGGACTTCAATATGTTGTCTCGTTTATAGTAATGTGAAATGCATGGATAGTATCATAGATATGAAAATTTAAAGATCACTTGTGAAATCCTTTAGAATACCATAAAAATAAAAGACACCAACCATAATTAGGAAAAGTTTAAAAAATTCAAATCTAAGTTCTATTTGAATGACTAGACTATATCAAAGAATAATCCATCGTAATTTGAAATGTTAATAACGATAATATGATGATTTACTAACACGAAATAATCATTAACATTTATTCAATATAATAAGGATATATGGATCAATATAAATTTACTTATTAAATGTACTATATATTAACCTGCCAGAGACTACGGAAAAAATCAGTTAATTATGGAAAAGGAAAAGGGAAATATTCTGTGTTAATTAGAAGATCTGCAGACCCCCTCGGAGAGAGAGCACAGAAGAAGGAGCTTGGGATCTTCAGAAAGAGTTTTGAGCACCATTTTTTTTCTAAGACGCCATTTTGATAGATCTTCAACCTAGTGTGGTTCCTTCGGCATCATAGCCCAAATAACTTGTTACATAGCATATGCCAATTACGTCTTCATTTAATATTTAATAAACAAAGTTCAGCAGAAAGATTTAGTTTTTATTTAAATTAACACTATGATTGCGGCTGGCCTTGATGCTATGTCGGCCTCGTCTTTATACTAACCAAACTGATTTATTTACATTTTGTTAATATTAAATCTTAATTTACTTATGAACGGACTTCAATATGTTGTCTCGTTTATAGTAATGTGAAATGCATGGATAGTATCATAGATATGAAAATTTAAAGATCACTTGTGAAATCCTTTAGAATACCATAAAAATAAAAGACACCAACCATAATTAGGAAAAGTTTAAAAAATTCAAATCTAAGTTCTATTTGAATGACTAGACTATATCAAAGAATAATCCATCGTAATTTGAAATGTTAATAACGATAATATGATGATTTACTAACACGAAATAATCATTAACATTTATTCAATATAATAAGGATATATGGATCAATATAAATTTACTTATTAAATGTACTATATATTAACCTGCCAGAGACTACGGGAAAAAATCAGTTAATTATGGAAAAGGAAAAGGGAAATATTCTGTGTTAATTCTGTAGCAAAACTAAGTTTTCCTCATAAGGTTTATAATGTACACAATATAAGAGAAAAATTATACAAATCAAATAATACAAATTTAGTATCTAAAGTTTGAATTTTATTATAAGGCTTTAAAGGATGAGAGTTTGGTTTCAATAATAAAATAGAATAGGGAAATAGTTACGATTTAGTCCAGTATATCTCCTCTGTTCAGTAAATAACTCGAAAATAAAAATTGTTTTGAAATCACATTCATTATATTTTAAAATCAAAATAGAAAATTATTAGTGTTGGTATTTGGAATAAGTTTCCAGAATCATGCATAACAATAAATCTTTTACCTGCAAAAATTATTGAAATTCAGAAATATTGACTAAAAACATTTTTTTGATAACGAGGGGTGACTTGACTGTTAAGCATTTCCCCATACAACGCCACTGATTTTATTGATCATTTCATTATAAGAGCAACATAGAGACAATCAATATTACTCCCTAAGAGAACCCAAACAAACAAAGTGGGTCCTAATAATTTAAAAGTAAGATCCAAGCAGAAGCTGCCCAGAAGATTGGCCTGGCACATCCAAGGGCATATTTTGGTAACTTGAAGGACGACGCGACAAAAAACCTATTTTTCAGAGCCCTGCAGCCATTAATGGACACATAGGATATTTTCCAATCTGAACCTTGAACCGGCAATCCTCTAGTTACGAGATCACTGCCTTTTCTGACTGAGCTACCGCAGGTCTAAATATATTTTAGTATATTCAGAAAATAACTATAAAAATAAATCGGAGGCTCTCATTGCTTTGCAATTGTTGTCAAAAACAGAAATAAATCAATGACTAAAAATTATAAAAATACTAAAATTTAGATTAACTTAAAACAATTTCACACACATTAAAAAGCAAAAAAATACAGAATATCAAATAAGCACATGAAGGAAATACATCTTTTTAAAGTATTGTATACTATTTATAGCTCACACATATTCGTAACACTTTTCATTTCTACGTGATTTCTATAAAATTAGTTCAAGTCAAGGAACTATCATTCAGAAATGCACAAGAGAAAATGTTGTTAATCGGAGACTATCATTACTTTATAATTGATGTAAAAGCGGGAGAAAAATCTTGACTAAAAATTACAGAACATTAAAATTTGTAATAATATAAAACAATTTCAAAAGCATTGAAAACAAAACTTTTTTTAAAAATTGAATAGCAAATATTCACATAAAAAGCAGAATAAATTTTATTTATGTTTTGCATACTAATTACAGCTTACCTATACTCATAACACTTTCGATTCTAGATGATTTCTACAAAATTAGCTCAAGTCAAGGAAACAGCATTCATAAATACAGATGAAGAAATCTTACATACTGAATCTTCATAAATTATATTATGATTAATTAGGTCAAGGGAAAGAAAGGTCTTTCAGTCCAAGACTTTCCACATTCAGTATAATGGCACAATGGTTATCCTCCTGTATAAAGCCAATATATTTTAGGTACCTTAGGAAAACATTACGAGCTTCCTCTTTTTTGTAATTTTTAATTTCGTCTCTCGGAGAAGTTTTGAATTGATATTGCAGAAACAGATTGTTGAGAACATCACACTAATTACTCATTCCAAACTTTAACTGACTATAATGAAATGTTACTGATTAAGTTAAGTGTCACTTACCTGTGTTTCTAGATGGTGACTAAAGAATCTCGCTAAATGATTAAAATTTGTTAAGAACGGTACGGTTAATGTATTACAACACGAAAGATAAAAAGGCAAAAACTTACTTCTAAAAGTCGATTCCTAACAGCTACAAAAATCATGCATATTATGGGATTCGAACCTGAAAACTATGGTATTAAGATGCAGTGTCCTACCTTTTAAAACATCGTTGGCTTCTAGGAAAACGTCTCAAGCTTTTCCTAGAAGCTCGGAGGTCATAAGTCTGAGTGCGTCATAAGTGTGCTAGTGTGTCTTGAAGACTAGATCTAGTTCGCTGTAGTTATTAGACACTAGACGTTGTTACAATGGAATGTTCACTACTTTATAAAAAGGTTACATTTTCAAGTAACTTGTCGAAATCTATCCCACTTGACCGTATACCAAAAATTATGTAAATGTAGCCCATATGGAAGGAGGCCCGTAATTTCCATTGATCCAAAAAATTACCTACTGGTGAATGAAAAACCACTTGCTCTCATATAGAATACCTTGTAGACAAGTATCTTAATAGCTCTTAACAAACCACATTTCTTGACAGGTTTAAGGTTTTTGAGATGCTCTGCTGTATATTCTCCTCAACTTTTATCATCCTCAGGAGGTGTTATGCTTACCTCTCGCACACCTGCCGACCTCCCAGAGAGAGAATATCCCGATCCACTGATTCATCCTAAATGTTCTCTATGTACACAGGGAGAGGTTCCAAATGTTTGGTATTGTTTTAACATATCACTTCAGGATTCTAGCTCTACAAGGTAAGAGCATAACGGTGGTCGAATGATAGAGCGCTGCTTTTCGGTATAGGAGTTCTAGGGTTCGAATCCTACATGGATGTTCCTTCATGGAATTTGCTTCAGGTCCTGGTATTATTATCCCTCCAAACTTACACAGTAAATGATAGGTTGCCTTGTACTCAAACTGCTTTGGAATTGAAGACCATCGTCGAATAAGCTGGTACCTCTTATATCAACAACATACCTCCCTATTATCATCAGTCAACCCATTCTATTCATTTTTTTCTAAATACTTGTATTTTTTAGCTTCTTTTGGAAGAAGAAAAACCAACCGGATTGGTTAATAAATTTATTGGTAGATTAAAGGTGAAGTTTTGCAACACAAAATCTAATCAGACAAAGGTGAATTGCTTAAAGTTTATTGTTAACTGCTATCTCAATACTACAAATGTGATATGATATTATTCTGGTATCAGCAGGCATTGCCCTACTTGTTCGTCCATTGTCTGGCATCAAATTAATAAAAAAGTACATATAACACATTTCAAATCATTAACAATAAAATTTGAATTCGTCCTTTTTTTGAGCGTGAGTCTATTTTTATGCATTCAAAAAACGGCCAGATCAACCAATTTAATTAACGTCGGTTTATCCCCTAATTTACCTGAATTTCCTAGAAATGATTACCAAAATTTAAGCTCGAATATTTTCTTCACTTAATCTCTCTCAATTACTTATTATTTACTTAAAACTTCTCTTCATATCTCTGACACGCGCTAAGGAGGAAGGAAAAAAAAATTCTCTTTTCGAATAAAAATGAATAAATGTTTTCGTCGAGCGATCGACCATTCTTCTCGGTGCGGATAAGAACAACAGCTTAATCTATTCTTTTATTCTCATTCCTTAAAATCCTGAACCACTTTTTCATTCGGCATTGTCTATAGTTTTTCTCCTTCGTCGCAAAAATGTTTTGAAAGAGTTATGAGACTACAAAAGGGTCGCGTTTTTGTTTTTCGCCGTGCGACATTTTTGTTGGGGCGTCACCCTTTCAGGCGCACAATAGGCGCTTTCCTCGCGTCATTCAAACCGTTTAAAACAACGAGCTACGGATTTACATTTTTTCCGGTTCTTCTTCTCATAAAGAAAAGCGGTTCTTCAACGGCTTCTCGTTTTAATTAACACGCAGGGATAATTTTTTCCCCGGTGGCCCTTTATTATGTGATTCGCTGGAAAAATAAATGCAAAAGCCTCCAACGGAGGGATTGAATGGCGGGCTTGACATTAAAGCGCGCTCTACATACATCATAAAACCGCTACTTCTGGGTGGGAGAGAGGAGGTAAGACATCCTGGTAAAAGGTATACGCAATTGTAGCTCCCCTATATCATGCGGAATTTATAATGACAATATGTTCTTTAGTTGACAATATTTGCATGATTGATGTAATGTAAGGAAATTTAACACCACGTTGTCAAATGTAACAAAAAGCAATGATCTGGAGAAAAAAATAAGATCTCAGGAGTGATTGTAATTGCCCCTTTATTTTTCCGACAGGAGAAAATATTATCACCCACTTAGTGTTGCCTCGGGTGCACTGAAGTTTCAAATTTGCAAAAGTCGAGAAAGAGGTTGCATCCGGGAAGAATTTATACCGAAAGCGATCTCACAGTTGTGTTTCACGTGGAAAACAACTAAAAAAAACCATTCAACTTACCAAATTGGTTCGACTGAAGACACAACTTGCTTGCTTTCAGGTAAACAGGTATGTCATGTTGAAAAACTGACCTTTAGCTATCTCACTTTTTCAATTTTACCTTTTCAAACTACCGAAGCATGTACCTTTGACATCCATGTTTTTTCACATATGTTACTGAAAGGAATTACTGTGAACCTTATCGTTTTCTATATCTGACTATTTCTCTAATATCTTGAGTGTGGTTTTAAATACAATTCATTTTGCCAATCTTACCCTTGGCATACTTTTCAGCATCTTTTCAAAAATATTCTTTTAACTTAACCGACAAATTCCAGCATTGTAAATTGTTAATTTTTAGATTGCCCGAATACACTCTTTAAGGTTAACAATCTTAGTTTTATAGTTCTCTCTCTCTCTCTCTCTATCTATCTATCTATCTATCTATCTATCTATCTATCTATCTATCTATCTATCTCTCCTCAACAACAGCTCCTAGGGGGCTAGTGCCTACGGTGTCAATCTCCATTTTCTAGACCAATGGCCCTGAGGTAAGAAGCATATGTTCCGGTTAGGTGGTCAGCCTTAAGCAGAACCCCCAGTGTTTAGTTCTCAAGCATGCTTGGTCCTCAGTTTCTCTACCCACTGAAGGGATGAAAGGCTGAGTCAACCTTGCCCAGCCCGAGAATCACACCTCGGACCTGTGGAGTGGGAACGCGAAGTGCTACCCCAACGCCACGGGGCTTAGTTTTATAGTTAGATATTGAAAATTCAGCAAAAAGTTTACCTTCTCATTCATTTTCATACATCAGTCCCTTTTATTAAATAATTAACTGTAGCTTTTACTTATTATAATCTAGTAAAAGATTAAAGTTCTAGAGAATTAGATCTCAGGTAAAAATTACGTTTAGTGTAGTTAGTCCAGATTTGGTAATAGTTAACAACCTAACACATATTAAAGAAATTCCACATATTTTCTGACCTAGTATTTATGTAAACACTTCATGTAAAAAACATATTAAAGTAAAATATTATCATTTTTTTTAATCTAAAGTAGAAATAAGAATCGTTTAGCTTAATGGAAAGTGTAATTGTAAATTTGAAATCACTCTTGCTATCTTTTACCATAGCAGAGTTAATTTTCTGGTGATATATTGTTTATGACCTATTCAGAAATAATAAACTTTCGTATTTATTGGTGCATTCTCCCATTTCTTAAAAACCTATTGTAGAGGTAAGCAATTTACCAAGTCCAGTTGTTTTATTAATTTTTCTAGTTTTCATTGTAAAGGAAGAAATTTTGTATATGTCGTCTACTTTAGAAAGAAAAGCGATTGCCTTATTCTTCTTATTTAAGAATATTTGGTTCAAACTGATTGGGAGATGTTTTACTATTTGAGGATTAATTAAGACAATCGCACATCGATACTTGTCCAACGAAGTAATAAGACGCGACTTTAATATATTAACTTTCAAACAATATATGAAAAATCATCTAATATTTTTTATAATAAAACAACTGTTACCTAATTAATAATTGCAGAACTCCCAGATTATGATATAACCGAGTAACTCTAAGCAGCCGCGTGCCACAATGCTTTACTGACAATAGATTCTCTACCTAATTACCCTAAAATTTATTACTTCATCCTCTGTCCCTCTTTTATATGTTATGCCGTAAAGTAATATTTTGTATTTAAAAAAAATGTGTATTTTTTATTATTATAGGAAAATGTACCTGACTGTGTTTGATGTTTAATATTAGACGTACTCCATCTAGTGTTTCACACCGTGTATACTAACCACAACTTTCTTTTCAGGTGTTAATCAGATATTGTTGTATCTTTACAGGTATTACAACATAAGTCACAGCTCTACTGATTTTCTCCTTACTACCTTTTAATGACCGCACCTCTAAATTACTCCTTTTCTAAATTTTTAAACTTAATAGTACCTTACAGTTTTACCCTGCTTACTGTTTACTTTAGGATCGATAAAGCCGTCTGGCTAAGGACCCATAACTGTCCTTATAAGGATAAGTCAACAGTGGAACAAATCTGCAGACTCTGATTCCAAACCATAACTATTGTTCTTTCAGCTTTAATTCATATGGAATAGTGCATAGTTTTTATACCACAGTTTACAGACAAATCAAACATTTTTTGGAGATTTAACATATACAACAAAAGTTTATCTTCTCTACTATTTTATACTTTGTATCCCAAATAGCTCGCTTCAATATTTAGAACAAAGACATTTAGAATAAAAAGTAAAAGCTTTTTTTTCTATGCCTTACACAGCAAATGTATCCATTGAAGTTACCCCGCTTGCATCCTTTTCTAACTTCTGTCATTTGGTCCTAAATTACCTGTACTTAATATTATTGTCTTGTATGATAGTGAAACACAAAGGACCTAGCGTGTATTAATATCGCTGGAACAAAAGGTCTAAAATTTATACTGCAAATAACTGCAAAAAGACCTTATCACATGAAACGAACGTACTGACAACTGATTACCTCGACTGTTTTATTTTAAAGTTGTGTGAAAATATTCTATCACAAGGATATTTTCCCTCACGAAACAGTCATGCTAAACAATTGTTTATGTCTGTCTTCATCTCATATGATACGAGTCATACAGGTAAGTGTGTTTTACGCTGACCCATCTGAAGACATACAGCAGCAACTATTGATGACGGTGCATCAACAGTGACCCATAAATGGCTACCAAGCCACCGCTGACCTACGAGAGACCCGTCATGGTCCGATTTTAATGTGGTCCGACCCGATAAGGAGCAAACACTACAAGAGGTAAGCTCGTGACTACTAGGAAGAACGCTAGGAAAAGATCACTCAGAAACCCGGAATCGTGAACCCCGTACACACCTAAAGGAGGTGTGCCCCTGAGGTCTGGGTCATACAGTGAAAGCAAACAGAAAAACTTTAAATTTTAAGTTTGTCCTATGCTTATTTGATAGCATTTCACTTCTGCCAAAAAAGACTTTTTTCCAAGATAAACTTCTAAAACTTCTAAAAGTTTACTATAGTAAACTTTTGGAAGTTTAAAAAGTCTAGAAGTAAATTACTAATTTTATTTTCATTTTATTATCATCCATTCATTTATTTAACACTATACATACCAACACTTAATACATACCTATTTCTACCATAGGCGGTCAAATGACCGGACTTTATTTTTTCTGGTTATAAATGTATGAAATATGAAAATTGGAAGGAAATAGACAAATAAACTTTATTATAACTAAACAAAATTGTATAGTGTCAATTTTTATGTATTGCAAACACAAAGAATAAGAATTTTTAATTCATTTCCCATCGCATTTTTTACATAAACTTTATGGGTCATTTGACCCGTTATATGGTATGTTTAGTGTTAACACATATTATGGACTTATCACACTAGTGCGTTCGTTCTGACAACCATTTCATGTGACTCTTTTGAGGTACAGTTGGGTGAAATGCATATGATATAGAGATGTTTTTCATTTTCGACCTCTCCCTTTTGGTGTGGGAAAAATCGAACTAGTCGAACTAAATCAACCATTCTGAGATCGTCAGGATGCTAACTTCAAGATGGTTGCTGTATCATGCATGATAAAGTGGTGCACTGAGTTGGAAATAATTTTTATTGCATTAGTAGTGAAAAAATTATATATGAAACATCAAGGATCATTGGGTTGATGCATAATATTCCCATAGATAAGAAGACTGCAAATGCCATTCCCCTCTCCGTCTTTCTTTTGTTTAACGCTGGTTTCGTTAGGCCGCTGATCGTCGTACCGGAGTTCGTGGGTTCGAATTCCATTGTGGCATCCATGTTCATAGACGTTCGAAATCAGCTTGAAGCAGTAGGTCCCTGTCTCATTATCCCACGTGATCAAAACAGTAGACCTTAGTGCTCCAAAACCAAAATCAGGTAGTATTTGTATAACCGCCAACGCCAGTATGGGATTTCATGCCAATCAGAAAAGGCGAATTTGGATCAACTACTTCCACAGATTAGTAAACCATCTCTGCACAATTGGTCGAAGTCACAGCGTGAAGCAGTTATCTGTGCATTTCAGAACGAATAAAAATTTTGAATATTAACTAAGATTTTGTGGACATTGCTATGAAAAACGTAGAGAAAATTTGAAGTTTTGGAACCACACATAGATTTTCACTTGTCAACAGCACGAAACAGGCGCGCGAAATAGTTGTTAGTATTTTCGTCTCAAGTGATAATGCCTTTATATAACTTCCAAGCACTTCTTTGTCAAAACTATGTATTAAAATACATGTTTCGATCTTATTTGCTCATTGTTAGGTTTAGTAAGGCATATAGTAAAATTTGAATTTAGGATTCGTATTAAGTCTAATAGGTAGTTATTAGTTAATAAAAGATAAGTACTTACTAATATTCTGCAGGTACCGTTAAAAAATTGTTAGTTATTACAAACTAGTCTTTGAAATGCACGAAAAGCACATTCAAATTTCTTAAGAATTTAAATCGAAGTACGATCAAAGCGGGACTTTATGAAAAGGAACACAACTTCTGAGCTCACGAACTGTTCATTATTCAGAGGTAAAGTATTTCAGAAAGTTACTTTGAATTCGATGAATGCATCTCCCTCCTTTGGTCAGGCGGAATCCGCAAACATCTCAAACCAAAGTTTCTTTCATACTGGCGGAAGGCAAAGACGCTAACAAAAGCGTATTAATTAACACTTTAGTTTATCAGGCAGATGAAAATTAGCAGCTATTTCCTTCATAAAGTTTTCACGATTGAGAGGGCTACCATGTGCCTCCAAGGTGATTTTCACATGAACATGAAATAAAGAATGAATACAAAATTGTCCTCGCTACTCGAGTTTTGTCCTTTCCAAAATTATTTACCCATGCTTTCACACATAAAAACTCTGTCTGCTATTCCACCCATATCCGCATAGTGGATAAAAGATGTTTTCAAAATATATTTATATAAAAATTCATATAAACGCATCTTTGAATCTACTTCTAGAACATAAAATAAAAATCCAAAAGAGCTGATATCTTGAAATAAAATGATTATATACCAAAAATATTTAGATTGGGATATTTTCCTTTCTTTTCTAATTTGTTCAAATTACTTTATAAAAAGCCTGTAAAATAAAAGTATAGCGCAAGAAGAAAAAATAAGTTAACAGAGTGATTTTTTTTCTATCACTGAATCACCAATGCGCACGTAAGAGCGAAAAAAGTTAGAAAACAGTATAAAATTTCTAAAATTAAAATTTTTTAACAAATCGCATGATTTATTTATTTATATACTGATAATTATTTTTTTATATAATGAAAATATCCAAAAATATAATTGTAAAATGCTTTTTACAATTATATTTTTAAGCATTTACAATCATATATTCAAGCATTTTTTGTAATTGCATTATATTTGCAATTACAAAACATTAGAACATTTAAGCTATGAACATTACCTACAGATTAGTAGGTAATGTTCATAGCTTAAATGTTATAATATTTTCTAATAAAAATAAATGAATATATAAAAGAAAGGGGGAAAAGTATCTTGTTTGGAATGAAACCCAATCCTCTAGCGTCAAAAACGACAATTTTATAGATGAACCACAAACGAACCTGTAAACGAGTAAAAAGGGAGGAACAATTCAACAATTTGTAGAAATTATGAATTTATTACCAAGACTTTTATATTTATAGAGATTGAAATTGGAATCCTCCAAGTCTTCTGAAAAGTTTCTTACTTATATCTCATTACTATAAAACTGCTGTTATGGAGACCTGTAAAAAATATCTACTCAACAAAAATAATGTATATGTTGCTTTATCGAGATAAATGTATTTTTGTTATCTAACAATGAAATAATTCCCACTTTAGTAATTTAATTAATGCATTCTTTATTGAATCTTTATATAAAAGTTTCAACATTTATATTTCAACAATTTTCACTTTTAATTCAAAAGGTTTTTAAGTTAATTTATCTCAGTCAGACACATACTCTTAATCATTAATGTTGTTTGCACCGACTTAAAATCACAATCTAGTAAACTGAAGAAAGTATCCAATGTACTTAACACATTGTAAGTGGGACACGTACTAATACGTTTTCTAACGATTGATACTTGAGCTCGGGTCACGTACTAGTACGGATTAGTGAAACAATATGGTTTGTTTGTGGGTACAAAAATAACGATATATGCAGGAGCACGAAGCCGAATGTTCTTGTCCAAAAATTTGGGCAAATAAAAACTAGTTTTTACATTCTTAGTTTTATGATTGCTCTTTTCATTTTTATAATGTAAAAATGTTTATATACAACAGAATTCGAAAAAACTAAAACTATATACCACTATATCTATTTGATTTTTCATATTTACGATACTATTATAAATTTATCGACTAAGAAATATATTTTTTGTTTACAAAAATCTTATGGTTATTTATATATTTCTATTTATATATTTATTTATATATTTCAATATAAATGCGAAAAGTTGGTTAAAAATTAAATAATTTTCGATCTAATGAGATTTAACTGAATAACTAAATTTGCTAGCAAAACGCCCGCTCCCGGTACAATTCCGCTGCGAAATGTACCGACACACAATGTGTTAATATTAAAAGGGCTTCAATATAACTACTATATAGCTTATTATATTTTTTAAATTTCTTTATATTTCCTCTATCTCACATTCAAGGACAGAAATGTAATAAACAGAGACTTGAATGTCATACGTATTTTAACGTTTGAAATTTCATAAATGAGAAACAAAATATTTCATAAAAATAAGTATTATTTATATTTTTCAAAAGAAATTAGTTTCAAACACATGATTTTCATTTAAACTTACCAAGAATCTCAACTTATGTAGGAATTAATAGTCTGCCATGAGTGTTATATATATATATATATATATATATATATATATATATATATATATATATATATATATATATATATATATATATATATATATATGTGTGTGTGTGTGTGTGTGTATGTATATATATATATATATATATATATATATATATATATATGTGTGTGTGTGTGTGTGTGTGTGTGTGTGTGTGTATGTATATATATATATATATATATATATATATATATATATATATATATATATATATATATATTTCTTTTGGGAAATAAACTCTTCCCCAACTCTTTGATAAAATCCTGTCTACATTAGAACGTCTTTGCAAAGTAGTGAAAAATTAATATGGCAGCTTCCTATTACCTTAGGAATAAAATGTAAAAGGAAATATTTTAAAGGGTGAAAGTAACATCGAATTACAGTGACAAAAACCCTACATAAGCTCGCAGAATAATTAAAAAAAAAAGACTTATTTTAATTACAGATAAATTTTTACTACTTTGTAAGATGGAAATTTATGTGCTGATATCATATTGCATTTGCTGCCGCCTTTACAGATTAACAGCAGTAACATTTGACGAATAAGTTATATAAATGCTTAAAATCTTTCTACTATTTTTTATGTTTTCTTCCAGCAAAATGTTTTTCTCATACCGATTGTACAAAGAAAAATATATATATAAAATAAAATAAAATAAAAATAAGTAAAATAAAGAAATAAATAAATAAAACTATAGCTATTTTAAAGTACTGTGTTTCCAGTTAAGCTATGTAATAACCTGATACTACATAAAAGAAATAAAAAGGGAGTTAACTTCTATATAGAAAAAAAATCTAGCTGTCTATAGAAATACATCAGTGCATTTTAAATGGCACACAAAAATGATAACTACTTTTTAAATTGCTTACAGATAGTTTGATTGATGTGTTTCTACACAATACAAAAGCACATTTCTTTATTTTTTTAAAAATAAGTAACTTCAGTTTTACTATTGTTAAATATTAATATTTTAATTTAATACAGATTGGATGCTATTACTGAATGCAGATGGTCGTTCGCATAATAGTTAGAACTAAAGATGAGTTTTAGCTCGTAATCTATTGTGAGGAAAAAATAAACTAAACCTTATGCGGTTATCCATTATTAATTCGTAATTAGCAGAAGAAAATAACTGAAGGCCAGTCAGGAAACGAATGCAAGGTTCATAAAACCGGTTTCTATTAGAGAAACCTTTCTTTTCATGGCTCGATTTTAGCTGCCTTCCAGTATTTCAGTATTATTAAAATGTCCTTTCATCTAGCTGTGTGCCAAACTAACGACAAGATTTTTAAATACAATTTGTCCCAAAACTATATTTTATACAAAGATTCAGCCATATAAAAATCACTGCAACAAAGGATTTCAAAGTTATCAAAATTAACTTAACTGTAGCTTATCTTTTCGTTTAAAATGCGCAACAGCCCCTAGGGGGCCAAGGCTTACGGTGCCAATCTCCGTTTGCGTGACCAAAGGCCCTGGGGTGCGAAGTTCCGGTTAGGTGGTCAATCTTACGCGGAACCCCCAGTGTTTAGTTCCCAAGCATGCTTGGTCCTCAATTTCTCTACCCACTGAAGGGATGAAAGGCTGAGTCAACCTTGCCCAGCCCGGGGATCGAACCTCGGACCTGTGTCGTGAGCTTATCTTTTGACTACCATAATATTATATCAATCGCTAATCGCAAATATCTAAATCCTGTTAATAATGCGGAATTGTTATAATCATCTAAATTCTGGATCATGGGAATGTCTTAGGAGTGTTATGGGGAATTCTCTGGGCGTACTCCATTACGCATGAGGTTTGATAGCTTTGATAATTCTCGACGGCCAAGTGGGTGTAACGTATTGGATATTCCTACAATCCATGGTAGAGAAAGATCTGGAAACAAGTTTGTAAAAGGATATTCCCCTAGATATAAACAAAATTATTTAGTTATTTATTCATAATCTCTTGATTAGTAATTAATCATGAACACTACGCTCCATTTATGCCAGCATTCCCATTCAGGTGAAGATCAAGTCCGAAGGATATCCATTTTTTGGCCCTGATGTGCTAATGTAAAACCGTACCTCTCAAGTAAGCTTCACAACTGCCCTGATAGATAAAAATGAATTAAAAAGCCTCAACTTTACAGCTGCACTAATGTTCCAGGAAACAATATATATTGCTGGCAGACGTTAAAACTGTACTGATGTGCGAAAACAAAATAACAAATATGCATTGTTATCAGAATATGAAATTCTTCACTGATGTGCAAAGGTAAAATATTGCGCTGATTTTCGAAGGTAAAAAAATTAAGTCTCTGGTAGATTTCTATCCCTCTAGAGAAGATCTCCCAAAACCGCTTAGATGAACAACGATTCTTCGGTTCTCTATCCTTTCTCCAAAATCGTTGTCTTCTTCCTTCCTAGTTGGCGCGCCAACACGTCAGTTCCGCGTAATCCTCCAATTCGTCTGTTACTAGTGACGTCAGCCTTTTTGGGGAGAGTGATGGGGGTACAAACTTCTAGAGTATCGCATGCTTATACTTTTTCCCTGAAGCAATCGGCCTGTCCATTACGGCAGATCTTCAGGGCGTTTTTCTAATGTATGGATAACATGTCTCTCCAGATTTTCTGGCATTAAATGATTGTTTGTTAGGAAACTTCTTATGGTGACTCATTTGGTGAACAATAGAACTGCAACTTCCCGGGGACGGTATTCGTTATAATGGGTGTAAAATGCTCCTGATGGAGATTTTTTTCATTTCTGTTATCTTCAGGAAGGGGATATTTGCTTCTGATCATGTACCTTCCCTCACTAGCTGACCTCCAAGCCAGAGGACATTCGAACTTACAGATTTATCCCGCACGTTCTCGGCTTATAGAGAAAGATGTCTCTGGCACCTGTCTGTGCTCAAATTCACCACAATGAGATTCTAGGCTGGCATACAAGGTTCCTCTCGTACCCTAAGAATGGGATTTGCATTTAAGTTTGTTTGAATCGTTACTAAGGAATTTCGAATACGGCATTCAGTAGCAAAAGGCAGCGTCATACTAAATTGGCTGTTATCTATCGTTACATGCATAAAGAAAGAGTCCTCACTTTGCTCCGAATTTGATAGGTACATTCCCTAATACCTTCAAATTAAAATCTGAGTATCTCGAACTAAGTGAAGCGAAATAGTTGTCAATTGTAAATGTCTATAAAAATAGATGACTGATTGGCAGAGCCAAATATGACCAAAATATAACAAGACAAGCAGCTCATGTAGTGTTCTCTCTCTCTCACACACACACTCTCTCTCTCTCTCACTCACCCTCTCTCTCTCTCTCTCTCTCTCTCTCTCTCTCTCTCTATATATATATATATATATATATATATATATATATATATATATATATATATATATATATATATATATATATATATATATATATATATATATATATATATATATATATATATAATATATATATATATTATATATATATTATATATATATATATATATATATATATATATATATATATATATATATATATATATATATATATATATATACGCAGGTCAGAAAATAGATATAGAAGAACTGAGAAGGGAAAAAAAGAAAATTAGAGAGATATTTTAAGTGTAATATTTATATATATATATATATATATATTATAATATATATATATATATATATTTATTACACTTAAAATATCTCTCTAATTTTCTTTTTTTCCCTTCTCAGTTCTTCTATATCTATTTTCTGATACTCTGTATAGTTCCGATCGAGGGTGTGTCTTTCTCCTATTGCGTTATCATTAATGAGTTTATTTATCTATTTAACTATTTTTAATTATAACTGGCTTAATTTTTAACCCCAATTTTAAACCTGATATATATATATATATATAGTTCCACCAATTACATAAGTAATTAAATTTAGTTATTAATTAAAATTTAATATTGGGCATAATTTTTATATATCTAAAAATTAAACTAAAACTATATTTCAATTATTATTATTGTTATTATTATTAGTGATTTAAGCAGTGTAATAAATTAAACGATCTTAATTTATTCTTGGGTTTTGGAATATATGTTTAGCATCATTAGTATCATAATATGTGACATGTTGTTCCTCGTATTTTAACTTCCTGCTTAAAAATTTTCAATATCTTGCAGTACTTGCCGTGACCTTCACTAATTTTATCTTGTCAAATGCTTCTTTACTTAGTGTTATAGTATGAGATGTTAAAATGTTTTGTTCTTTTTCATATAAAGATTACATAAAAGCAAGATGTATTTAATATACAGAACACATCTTTCAGAAACAATTCTTTTGTTTAATGATTTTTATGGGTACTGTTGATAAGACGCAACATCATTAAAACTGAAACGTCAAATTTTTTACTTGAAGCAGGATTTTAATTTTCTGTCATTGCAAAGATCGTAATTACAAAGATCGTAACTTAAATGCTGCAGTATAACTTCCTTTCTTGTCTATCTTACACGCAGCATGTTATAAATCGCTCTTTTCTCACATTATGAAGAGAAATAAATAGAATACAATCCCTCGTTTAACACCATTACGACCCTAAAAATTTGGGATAATTAACGATGTCTTTAGACACCACGGTCCTCTCATAGTAGCCAGCGCTCCCTCCCAATAACCTAAGGTAACCAATAACAAAAGTTTAGGTCTTCGTTAAGAATAGAGTCATCTTTAGAATGACGCGGAAAGAGCTTTAGAGTTTGATTCATTGGCTTCGCATAGAAACTTTTTAACTTTTCTAGAGGCTTGGGAAGATTATTTCCCACCTTAATAATTTTACAAATGCATATAAGGCAAGCGCAAAAACCACTACAGACTTGCTAATACTCCCTATGGCATTAGCTCATCATCTAATAGATGAACATTCCTCAAGAAAAGAATAAGGCTGTCCTGTTAGCTTCCAAACAAAGAAGCGTCCTGTTCTGAATGGCATAAACTCAGTCAGTATGAGTAATCATACCAAAGTTGGTTTCCAACTATAGCCGTTGAAGGAAAGTAACCCAAAGGTTCAAGAATACAGGACTCACTTATATGTGTGCAGAATCGATGTACTCTTGTGGATTGCAACAGGATTTTCATCTTTTCAAGGCAAATAATCATTAAATTGAATTTTCCCTATGATTATAAATGTGGCAGGTTTACTTACTACCTTTAAAATTTAAGCATGAGTATAAAATTTTGAAAAATAAAGTGCCTTTCCTTACTTTCTATTATTTCATTGATATTAAAACACAAAATACTGGAAGAAATTCAGAAAAAAAAACGCCCCACGAAAGAGTAAACAATCTGAACAGTAAAATGTATGCCATATAGCCTCCACACTATGGCCCATGTTTCACCACTCCAGTGCTAGTCCTGATGACGGCCTTGAAAGATGGTTTACGGGTTGCATCCACACACTGGGCCACTATATGAGTAGAACACCCGTATGCAGAGAATCTACTGCGTACTTTGGTAGCACATGCCGGCTGTCTTTGATCTTTGGAGAAAAACCGCTTCAGATGCCATCCTCCTTCAAGGCCATTTTATCGTCTGCCATCGTCGATAAGCCATACCCCCTCCAGACAGTAGTAATCGCTTGCAGTGGACCATAGTGTGGAGGGGTCTTTAGATGTTCAGTAGCATGGTATACACTAGATACAAATTCCGCCATTTTTTTCTTGTAAAAAACATGGTGTGCATCATAGAGTAAATATATAGTATATATGAACGCGCATTCATCTGAAGCGGTAAAAGTTACATATTTATACAGAGCTGAAAAGTAGAAGACTATAGAGGGGATTTCAGATGTTCAGTTTCACGGTATACACTAGATACACATTCCGCCATTTTTTCTTGTAAAAAACAGGGTGTGCATTATAGAGTAAATATAGTCAACTCTCAAGTGGGATAATAAAATGATGCTTTTTGAAATGATGAATGTGTATAAAAACTAATAGCATATTATATTCCCATTATCTGAAAAAATAAATCCTTAGTGAATTGTTGGCAAACTGTCAAAAACAGAATCTTAAGAAACAAAGATTAGACACGAAAATCTCATTAAACAACAACTGAACTTGAAGTAACTGTATTGCAAATAGAAATTCTTTATCCCTAAAAATAATAAAATAGGAGAAATGAGCAATGTATAATATCCGAATTTTCAGTCGTTTAAAACAGTATTGTCAAATAGAGTCCATGGACCACCAGTGGCCATGAAAAAATTTTGATGGTCCGTAGAAATAAAAGAATAATCATTTATTGTAAGCTGCAACACAACTAACAAAACGCTTCATTAATATTCAGATTAAGAAATGTGACATAGATCACACTAAAAATGGGAAATGCTTAAGTAAAGTTTTTTTAGTTACGATATACCTTTTTTAATTTTAATATGGGCGTTTTGTATTAATAAAATATAAGTTTCTGATTATTACTCTATAAATATATATATTTACTGCTTTTTTCAGTTTTAAATTCATACAAATTGTGGTCCGTTAAATATAAATTATATATGAAGTGGTCCTTAGAGTTGTAATGTCTTCCGACAGTGGGTTTAGATGACACAAAATATGAAACAAAAATTAACCCTAAAACGTATTTCTTAATAATTGTACTCTGATTATCTTTATGTATAAAATTCTTCTGTACGAACGTTCGTAATAGAACTTGAACTCCTCATAAACAGTTGGACTGATTTTGATGAAATTTTGTGCATGTAATTAATCTGATTCAAAAATGGTTTAGATTCACAATTTGATCTGACAGAAAATGATTTTTTATTTAAAATCCAGAACTGCGTGCTTATTGAGTTTATTATTATAATGCCGCTTGAAACCGCTTACTATCAATGTATCTGTGGCGCAGTGGTCAGCGCAACGGGCTTCGTTGCGAGAAGTCCCAGGATCGAATCCCCGTACAGGAGTTGTGGGAATTTTAATTTAATCTAATTACACTTGTGATGACTGTAAGCATATTGGAGTCAAGTATCTGTAATGTAATTTCGGTTTCCTTTCTTTTCCATAAAAATGGTAGAATTTATAATTTATTTAGAAATATTTTACAATTTTTGGAATTACAGCGTTAAAATATGACAACGTCTGTCAAGTCGTCAAGTAAAATTATAATATATTTCTTTCATCATAATATCTTATCTTATAAAGGTTTAATCTAACATATTTGTCAAAATACTGAAATCTAAATCTAAAATTTCAACTCTGAACGAAAAATTACATTTTGTTTTTAATTTAATCTATCTCAGGAACTTGTTTGCATCAAAAAATATTTGATTTTATTATTTTCTTATGTTAAGTGTATTAAGACAAATTTATACCTGGTTAAATTTTTAAAAATCAGTCGGTAATAAATGTGAAATTTTGAAAAAGATAAAGAGAAAATTAAGTTATATTTTATTAAAAATTAATAAATACGTCTTTTTTTCCAATGATAGATTGCTGAATACCCATTTTTACAATTATATCTCTAAAAGCCTTAAATAGGCTTTGGCAACTGAGTAGACAAAGGCAGAGGTGGTAGGGTAGCAGGATCGAAGATCGAGACAGCCATAGATTTGTGTGTTCATTAATGGAGGCTAGGACACATAAAATAGATTCGTGTCCGCAATTTTCTCTAAATTCCCGAACGATACCTTTGCAGATGGCAGGCCAAGCCTGGGAGTCCATCTAAATTACGAGGACTCACTCTTAGAAATCCAACCTGTCGAGGCAATGGCAACCCTCTTTCCGGAAAAATTCATTTGACTTTTAAATGGATACGACCCCACCGACCAATTAGA
The DNA here is from genome assembly GCA_032207245.1 of Pardosa pseudoannulata. Lineage (NCBI taxonomy): Eukaryota > Metazoa > Arthropoda > Arachnida > Araneae > Lycosidae > Pardosa > Pardosa pseudoannulata. Next base: position 104,035,282 of record CM063505.1, on the reverse strand, counting down.
GCCAGAAATATTGTTTGATGTAAGCAATTTTCAATTAATCAAAATTCACTCTTTTTACTTCAAAACTTACCTTTCATGTTACAGTGAAGACGACCAAATATGTAATATATTGATTTCCTGTACTGGGAATCCTATTTCAAATTCTACTTTTATATTTTGTTGACAGGGATATTTGTAATCATTCGGATTTCGTTAAAAGCAGTAAATAAAGACATAACCAACCTCCTTGTATATAAAAAACATTCCATAATGCATGAAAGGACAAACTTAAAATCAAAGTACAAGCTTTGTAATATGTATTGTTCAGTACTGGAGGCTGGGACACATAAAATAGATTCGTGTCCCCAATGTCCTCTAAGTTTCCAAAAGATACTGTTAGAGGTGGCAGGCAGCCAAGCCTGCCACGTCCAAAGGGCCATCGCCTCCAACTGCCATCTCTTCTGCTTGAACCCTGAATCTAAATTACAAGGACCCACTCTTAGAACTCCAACCTGTCGAGGCAATGGCAACCCTCTTTCCGTAAAAAGTCATTTGACTTTTAAATGGATACGACACCGACCAACGAACTAAGGCCTTGAATATTTTTTAATGTAAACAGTTTTCAATTAACTAAAATTCATTCTTTTTACTTCAAAACCTACCTTTCATGCTACAGTGACGACGGCCGAATAGGTAAGATATTGAATTCTTGTACCGGGAATCATATTTCAAACTCTACTTTTATATTTTGTTGGCAGGGATATTTGTAATCATTCTGATTTGGTTTAAAGCAGTAAATAAAGATATAACCAACCTCCTTGTATAAAAAAAATTCCATAATGCATGAACCAACAAAGTTAAAATCAAATTAAAAGCTTTGTAAAGCTGCAGTTCCTTTTTTGCATAACGAGGGCTTTTTTGACATGAACATACAACTTAAAGCTGATTCCAGACAACTACAAGTCTTCATGCCAAAAGCGGGATTAAAATTCCGAAAGGCAACGTTTTACCTGTCCGTTCAAGTTACAAGCTGTTCAAGTCTATCTCCCCAGTTTCACATTTTCACGAATAACCAGATTACCTGATTTATATTTAGAATTTTAAAAAGAGACTATTATGTTATAAATTAACAACAAACCATCTGGAAAAAATACCTCATCTACTGAACAAATAACATATTTCATTCCCTACGCTCGGAAGCAGCCTTTGTATAAGCTCGAATTGAAATCTATACACGAATATTTTTTTGTACCTAATCTCATTACCTATTATTTACGCAAAGCTTCTATTCTTCTTAAACATATGCAGGAGAAAAAAGCAATTTTCAAATAAAAATGAATAAATGTTTTTCGCCGAGCGATTGGCCATTCTTTCCTTCTGCGAGTAAAAATAGCAGCTTAATCTATTCTTTTATTCTCATTTCCTAAAATCTTGAGCGACTTTTTCACTCAGTATTGTCTATAGTCCTTTTTTTCTCTTACCCGCGCAAAAATTGTTTTGAAAGAGTTATGAGACTACAAAAGGCCGCGTTTTTGTTTTTCGCCGTGCGACATTTTTGTCGGGGCGTCACCCTTTCAGGCGCACAATAGGCGCTTTCCTCGCGTCGTTCTAAACATTTAAAACAAAGTGCTCTGGATTTGCAGTTTTTATTGTTCTCCCATGGAAAGAATAGTTGTTCTTAGAAGGGGTCTCTCGTTTTAATTAAGACGCCAGGATTATTAAATTTTTTCGCCTACTTTTTACTAAGTTTGTTTAGCTCAATATAGTTTCCCCTTTTTTGTGCCTTTAATTTGTAGGCGAAATTTTCTACTAAATTCTTCAGTGATCTATAAAGTCTGGCGTCTTCATTAGTTTGGTCACGTTGCTATGGGGAGTGTAAATATTTAGCACCAAGTAGAGCTATTAAATTAAAAGGCGTAGAGTACCGTTTAAGGTTGCAGCAATTTGAGGAGAGTGAATTAATAATAGTGTTACATAAATTTAAATTTGTCGATTTTGAATTCAAAAAATACTCTGAAAATTGTAAAATTGTTTAGAAATTGTAGTTTGATAATAGAATAAAATTACGAAATATCATTTTAATTTTATACTACTTTTTAATTCCTCTGTATTTTATTTCTTTAATTTATTTCGCTTACAGTTTCGAGATATTTATGATTTATATGAGATTTCATTCTTCAATTTAACAATTTTTAGTATGAAATAAAAAAACGAAGTACAAACTTGCTGTACAATACAGCACATAAGCACACAAATGTGCTATATAAATAGAATGAAATTACGACATAACATTTTAACTTTATTCTAGCCTTCAATTCCTCTGTATTATATTTCGTTAATTTATTTCACTTATAGTTTGGCGATATGTATGATTTATAAATGAGATTTCATTTTTGAATTTAACAATGTTTAGTATGAAATTTAGTATAATAGATTATGAAATAATTTATGAAATGATTTTAGTAATCTAGTATAATTTAGTATGAAATAAAAATACAAAGTACAAACTTGCTCTACAATACAGCACATAAGCGCACAAATGTTCTAGATAAATAGAATGAAATTACGAAATGACATTTTAATTTTACTCTAGTTTTCAATTCCTCTGTATTATATTTCGTAAATTTATTTCACTTATAGTTTCGAGATATGTATGATTTATAAATGAGATTTCATTTTTGAATTTAACAATGTTTAGTATGAAATATTTAGTATGAAATTTAGTATAATAGATTATGAAATAATTTATGAAATGATTTTAGCAATTTAGTATAATTTAGTATGAAATAAAAATACGAAGTCCAAACTTGCTCCACAATACAGCACATAAGCGAACGAATGTGCTAGATAAATAGAAATTACGAAATAACTTTTTAATTTTGCTCTAGTTTTCAAATCGTCTGTATTATATTTCGTTAATTTATTTCTCTTATAGTTTCAACATATGCATGATTTATAAATGAGATTTCATTTTTCAATTTAGCAATTTTTAGTATGAAATAAATATGAAATTTAGTATAATAGATTATGAAATATTTTATGAAATGATTTTAGTAATCTAGTATAATTTAGTATGAAATAAAAATACAAAGTACAAACTTGCTCCACAATACAGCACATAAGCGAACGAATGTGCTAGATAAATAGAAATTACGAAATAACTTTTTAATTTTATTCTAGTTTTCAAATCGTCTGTATTATATTTCGTTAATTTATTTCTCTTATAGTTTCAACATATGCATGATCTATAAATGAGATTTCATTTTTCAATTTAGCAATTTTTAGTATGAAATAAAAATACAAAGTCGCTCTACAATACATCACGTAAGCGCACAATCAAAGCAGTATACTGAAATTAAACTATTCTAAAACATTAATTCTCTAGATAAATTTTACAAATGAATCACATAGATACTTTCAATCTAGATTATACCAGAAAGTTAACGATGTTAGAATGAATAGGATTCTGCACTCCGGTATCAGAGCTGATGGATTCAAATCCCGTCGCTGATACGAAAGTTCGGAGCAGCTCAGAATTGTCCTTAAGTGGGTCGCAGTTCCACTAACCTTCGCGTAGCAAAAGTGTAGACCGTGCCAAATCAAAACTTTGGGAAACTAATGAGATAGGCTTGAGGAAATATTGCTACACCTCTTCGTTGCACCATTGCTGTTAAAAAGCCATTGATAATATTCGTAATAGCATCCTACAAAATACTCATAAAAGAAAACGCGTCTTGTAAAAAAATAGTATCTATAAATTACATAGCAATTTCATCGACGAATTATAGATTTAGAAGATGCTTCATTCTTGTATAATAATAGCCTGTTATCTGTCCATCTGTTCTCGAATTTATGAAGCGGGTGGACCTGGAATGGATAGAGACATCCCTATTGGATTCTTGAGTTAGGGTTAGCAAAATTCAAAGCGAGTAAATTTTATTTTCTCCTAAACTATAGATCTGATTTTAAAATAAATTGGTATAAATATGCTTCATACCACGGCGAAAAATACTGTCGTCTTTAAAACGTTCGAAATCCATCCCTTTCCCACCTTTTCGACAGTTTAATACCATTATTTAAAACCCTATTTTCCCCGGTTAAGAGAAGGCTATTAAGTTTATCAATTTATTGCATAATAAATATGTAAAAATAACATTTTTTCTATCATTATGACGTCATTCCTTTAACCATCTCATTTAATCATTTCTTATTTTGAATTATTTAAATATCGTCTGCATTATTTTCATACGTTTTATCACTGAACTTAGATATTACGTAAATAATAGATTAGGTACATATGTGATAATTTTAAATTAATCATCGATTATTTTTTGTTTCAAGATAATTCTCAGGCAAAAAACAAACAACTTTTTACCTGCCTCATAGGGTACTTTAGAATTCTGGAAAATTAAAAAAATTACTGATCCCGTCATATGATGGGCTATATGCTAGTTTTTAAGATTGGGTTGTTTTGTGCCGTGATGAAATGCGAAATTCACAATTATGTAATTGCATTACTTCTATACAGAGTCCAGGGATTCAAGTTCTTATTGTTCCAGAAAAAGTGAAAAGGAATTATCAAGGGAAACTGCGATATGCTATTGGGCTTAATTTTCAATATGGAAAACTGTAAGCTATTATGCTGCATTTAGATTAAGCTACATTTATTTACACATTTCTGGAGAGAAAAGTATACAACTACCCCAAGATTTTAAATTTTAAGTATCATTCTACTGAGGCATTTCACATCAAAACTAACCATGCAATTAAAAAAAACTCTCCATGAATAAGTTTGACAAAAATGGGTGTAGGACTTGACTAATAATAGCATATAATCATTACCAATGTACTTAATGAAGACCAAAATTAGATTGCATTACCTTTCTGTCATGATTCTGTTGTTCTACTGGTTTCTACCCAAAAAGGAATCTTTCATACAGAGAATCCTAGTATTTGGTGTTAAAAATGTAAAAGCATAGGTACTTAGAATGTAGTCCTCACTTGTTGAACATACGAATGAATTGTTGTCCAGCAAACTTGCATCTGTAGTTTCTACTCGCCGTACAGGTTCTAAGGTACTACCGTTAACCTCAAATATTAGATTAACTGTTGCTTGTTGTCAAACACGAAGAACGCATACAGTCAACAATAGTTAAATATTTTTATAATTTCGACCCAGAAAGAATCTGGTTGCAAATGTCATTTTCAATTTATGTATTCAAAAGGGTTACTATTATGAGTTATTTCATCTACCCTGTCGAAAATCGACTATGATGGTGTGATTTGAAAGACTAAATATTTTTTATTAGATAACGATACGAGCTATACATAATGCAAACGAAAAACCTTATTTACATCACTAAACAGTTTGCATAAAATGGTCTGTGATGAATAAGTAATTTTCATATTGCAATTTGCAGTTCATTTTATTTATACTTTGCTGTAATGCACGTTATTTAAAGAGAAAAAATACTTAGAACTTTTTAAGTCTATTAATTAAATTTCTTTCGAAATTTAACGCAAAACATTTTTCTTGGACTTATAGGGCTTTGATACAGCTTTAATTACGACCACCTTGTGTAAGCGCATGCAATTTGGTTCGGTTTAAATAGCTAGAGTCAATATTTTTTTTCTTCAAGGCGATTAATTAGCTATTACTTAATGCGTTTTTCTGAATGGTTACAAGAATCAATGCCAACAAAGGAATTAGAAAACATGGGTTCTGACATAGAAAGTTCCTTAGCTTTAAAGCCATCCCCCAGATTTGGGGTGTGTGAGAAAGATAGAAGAGTCAGGATAGAGGAGGGCTCAGGAATTTTTATTTTATTTGAATACTGGTTAAGAACAGAAATAAGTTTTGTGACAATTTTACAGTTGTGAATTACTTCTATTAATACTTTCATTGTAGCAATAACTTTTACATATTAATGGAGATAATTATTTATCCCCACTTCCTGAGGATAACTAAAATTAAAATTTTTTCCGGTGTAGCGTTCGACGGTTAGGGCGCTGACCTTTGGTATGGGAGTTCATGGGTTCGAATCCCACTGTGGCAGGAATGTTAGTAACCGTTCAGAAATGGGTTTAAACAGTAGGTACCAGTCTCATTAGCCCCCGTGTTTCAAGAAAGTAGACTATAGTGCTTCAAACCAAAACGGCGTACCGGTTAGGGGTACGCCATAAACTCGTTAGGGTAAGTGACCTGTTGGAAGTTACCAAACCTTGCAATAGGTCCCCGAAGAAATCTATGGAGACAAAAAGTGTTGATTCTAGCAAATATAGGTGGGACAACCCACTACATATAGACATAGATTTGTACAAAGATAGGTAACAATATTTACAAATAAATCATCTGAAAGTTGGTAAATTATATACTAAATAAAATTTTTGTATATAACCTTGGTTTAAAAAATAAGAAGTAAAACAAAATTATAATCATTAGCTTGTAGTTATATCTTACATTCATGCAAGAGGTTGAATTTCTTCTATTAATGCATGACATCTATGTTTCCCAAGTAGAAAAATGTTTGAAAAATTATTTCATTTTATAAAAAAAAAAAAAATATTTAATATATTCGAGTCATTTGACACTTTAAAAATGTAAAAGTAATCAAATCCGTAGCTGTATTGTAAATAACTTATAAAATCCTGGTGTTTTCCTTAGAATGTCGTGATCATTCATTGGAATATGATAGTCCACTAAAATTTCCACGTGTACATTAACATCACTTTTTTTTAAACATTAAAGGGAAATCTCCTCACACTGATGTCCTTAAATGTCAGACTTTAAATAACTCCTTCGGGACATACTGTTCGAATAATAGAATCCTAGACATAAATGGGTTAAATTTGTCTATTGAAATATTTTATTACTGAATGGTAGGGTGCTATTTTTCGGGAACGAAATTCGTGGTTTCGAATCCCGCTCATGGCATTGATGTTCGCAAGCGTTCGGAATCGGATTTAGGCAATAAGTACTGACTGCAGTTGCAAATCAGTAGGCAGTACTACTCCGAAGCAAAGCAAAGAAAACCAAATATTTTATTATCTTTATTAGAAATTAAATAGCTTCTAAAAAACTGTAAAAATGTACTGTAGAAATGTCTATGATATATTCCCTGAATATATAATATACTAGCATATAGCCCGTCATATAACGGGATTAGTAAAATTTTTAATTTTCCAGAATTGTAAAATACCCTATGAGGCAGGTAAAAAAAATGGTTTGTTTTTTTGCTGAGAATTATCTGGTACACTCTCAACAGTTTATCTTCATACTCCTCTAAAGTCTCCCGATACTGTGACGGAAGTTTAGAATCACATTAAATTCATGTAGTCAAACCGTGTGGTTATGTATAAAGAAAAAACACAAATGAACAAACTTATTAATTTTCAAAGATATATAACTTAAAAAAATGATTTGGTTTTTGGCTGAGAATTATCTGGTACACGCTCAATAATTTGTTATATTTACTGACCGCATGTTAGTTGCCAACTTTATCTTGTCACATTACATGACACAGACAAACACACAAAAGAACAAACTTCTTAATTTTCAAAGATATATAAGTCTTAATACTACGGAAATTTATTAGTATGAAATTTCATGAAAAAATTCGTTGTAAATTTAATACATCAATATAAAAAATTTTAAACTAATAAACAAAAAAACACAAAAGAACAAATATTTCTTAATATTTAAGATATATAAGTAAAATTAGATATTTATTAGTATGAAATATCTTTGATTTATAAAAGAAATGTTAATATTAAATTTAAATTGCAACAAATAATCGATGATTAAATTTAAAATTTCACAAAGTACCTAATCTGATTTAAGCCAAATATATAAAATTATTTACTTAACTAATCAGTGATAAACGTATGAAAATAGTGGATTTGTAAAATAATTTAAAATTCACATAAATGATATAAGAATACGCATGATTATAATGCTGTAGATTTTTTATATGTGATAGTTGAACTCAATAGCCTGATTTCTTAAAGTAAAAAAGGGCTTGATATAAAATTAAACGCTCGAAAAAGAAGATTTGAACGTTTTAAAAAATGAATTTTGCTAACCCTAACTCTTCAAGAATTCAATATGGATACTCTTATCGATTCCAGGTCCAACCGTTTCATAAATTCCAGGACAGACAACTTAGGCTATTATTATATAGGGGATTTCTAAAATATATTCTATGAATAATAAAAAAGAAACAATATTTTAAATGAAAAAACAAATTAGTATTTAGTTTGGCTTGGTAGTACGGAATATTGGATGCAACTCAAAGGATCGGCTTTATCCTAGATAATCCAGATGCCTAGGCATCTTCGGAAACAGACAAGGAGAGGCAGAAAGAACGGATTGCATTAGAAAATAAAAACACAGTTACAATTTAGAATTTTTACACTAATAAAAAAAAGATATTTTATTGTACAAAATTTTTTGCATTGCATAACTTTGCATAGCAGATAAACATTTTGATATTTCTAGTGAATGTTTTTTCTAATATCTGAATGACTAAAATATGTATAATTTTCATCATGATTTGACAAATTTATCAAGTGATTTGTTAAAAATAGTTTAAAGAATGGTAGATGTCATACTTTGTGTCAAAGAGCAAGCAAGACACAATCTACGAATGATGGGATTGCACTTCCGGCTTCACGTGGTTCTGACAACAATCCCGGCTAAAATGGAGGGTGAAATCACTGCTCATGTAAAAGGGTTTTTGCTGCCTTACGTGTCTTTACGGGACGTATTAAACGCGTCTCGTGTATTTAGCACTTGACTTTTACGAAATTTAAGACTTTATTTTATACAAAACAGAGAGATTTCACGCGTCACGGACCACTTTAATTCTTTTCTCGTACATTTTCATGTTGACGATAGCCAATAGGCAACCAATATGCTGTAACGTACTGGGGATATAGTAAGCGAAGCCGTCAATGAAACAGGCTAGAAAACTATTTAATCTTGATTAAATATTTTATTCAATCGAATAATTTATGTACAGCTATGTGCAGATTCAGTAGGATGTTAACTATTAGGGGAACTCGTGCAGAGATGATATTCACACAATAAGGATGCGTGGGATACCGGATACAGTATGGCTAGGGCTTCTAATCACAGGAATTGTTCGCTAATTAGTGCCAGTAATAAACGCTGACACTATCCCCTCCGGTTGACGATTAGCACAGTCGGCTTTCACAGCAAGGTTCGAAAGTTCATAGTGCGTATCACGCTGGGGTTCGTGAAGGAAATCTCAGGATGCAAGACGATCAAAAATCGAAAGCAAAGTCACTCTCGGCTACCTACTTCTATGTAAGAGCTTCTATGTATTAGCAAATAACGGGAAAGGAATTCCCAAGTCGAAGATCGACTTCCTAGCAACAGAGACGCTGGCGGTCTCTAAACAAGCAAACTCCAGGAGCGGAGATACAAAGCTACGAAGGCACTATCAGGTAGAAGCCTCAAGAAGAAAAAAGCCCCTTTTTAGTACTGTCACCCTTCTTTTATAGCGGCACCGTTTTTTCTTCGGGAACCTTTCAGAACCAGGGTGATGCAATCTTGCGGTCACCTCTAGCCTTGGATCAGCTGTTCCGTTTCCAAATGTGGCCGAAAAGCCGTCTTCAGATCAGCCGACCCAAACAACTTAATTGCCTTTTTCGCTACCGCTAATGGGCTACAAGGTGCACTGTAATGTATGATGGGATTGCACTTCCGAATGATCACGTGGTTATGACGACAAACCCGGCTAAAGTGAAGCGTGAAATCACTGCTCATGTAAACGGGTTTTTGCTGTCTTACGTGTCTTTACGGACGTGTTAAACGCGTCTCGTGTATTTAGCACTTGACTTTTACGAAATTTAAGACTTTATTTTATACAAAACTAAGAGATTTCACACAACCTCACTGACTACTTTAATGTTTTTTCCGTTCATTTTCATGTTGACGATAGCCAATAGGCAACCAATATGTTGCCCTTCCGTTTAAAGGGAAATCTAGAATTATCATGAGTTGAGCTGTGCCATTCTGCGCGAAACTGCCTTATATTTTTATTTATATTTATTTTTACAATAAACCGACTTTAAGAATTCAATCTTTGATAAAAATTAAAATTCTACTAAAATTTTGGTGCTTTGACTAAGCAAGCATAAATCAATTGCAGAACACCTGTCACATTTCCAGGAATTCTATGGTTCCACGGTACCTAGGTTTAAGACTTCTGTTCTAACGTAAGAAACAATAAATCTATTCATCACGTTATAATTCAAAAATAAACGGATCACTTTACATTTATAATAAATATAAAAGCGCGAATATTTTTTACTAATGTAAGATAATTTTACGACTGTGGCATGATAGATGTCCTTTTCTTAGCTGAAGAAATTGAACCCCGAACTAAGGGTTAGACAGCTAGTTAATAATCAATAATAAATAATAAAAAGCGCTGAAGAATGTATCATCCCGAGTGCTTAAACGACTAGAACTGGCCCTATTCTTTCAAAAATAAAGGATAGATCACAAAAAGTGTCATATTTTAGTTCTATATTGATAAACAGTTTCAAGACCAATTATGCAACAAAATAGGGACATCGAAAAATAAGTCTATTCTGCTATCTTATGTAACAAGTAATCAAAATCCGCTTATTTAGAAATACTAGTGAAGATAAAGATTCTAATAAGGTAAATTTCTTTCACATCTGGAAAGTGAATTTAAAATTAAAAAAAAAATATTTTGTTCAAAATAAGATCAGATGTAAATAGAAGAAAAGTTTTTTGCAGATTTAAAAAGGTATTTACTTCCTTACATGTTTTTTTATATATTTCTTATACATGTTTTATTATATCTTATATTTCTTGTATTTGTCGTTTTCAAGACTAAATATTCAAACTTGAGATAATAGTAATATGCATATTCTTCCGTGAATAAAGATCGATCTCTTATGAATGTAACAAATTAAACGCGAAACTGGTTGATCATTAGTTCCGTGACCAAGTCCGTAACAAATTAGGTAAAAATTATCAAGGACAGGTCTTTTCTGCCATCTTCTGACGTAACAAGCAATAAATATCCATTTGTGAGGAAATCCTAGCAGAGACCTTCACACACACACGCACATACAAAAACATTTTTCTTCCTCCTTTCCATGCTTGCCGAAATGAACTCGCCCTTGGAACATAAAAGGAGAGCGCCCGTTATATTCTCGGACACAATGGAACGTGAGTCCATCTCCATTGTAACAGGTGCCACTCTTTTCAGAATAAAACAGATAACAACAACGCCGCAAAAAAAAGACGAAAAAAATGGACTCCCAGCACACAAAAGAGGTGCCCCAAATTACATGCACAAACTCCTTTTGTGCCCGGGGCCCTTTAGCCGGCCGATTATTGGGGCGCCGGGCCCCGCGACAATGGGGGCCGGCCAATAACTCCCGCATTCATCTCTGCTCCTTTTGAAGGCTTCTTTTACGCGGGGGAAAAAAGGGCGCGTGGCTCCCGCTTTTGTAAGAACGACTAAATGGGGGAGGGGCCGGCCACAAACTAAGGAAAAGTCAACTTGCAGAGTATGCAATTTCAACCACGCAGGTTGGGGGGTATCAGGTGCTTGGGGTTTTTCCTCTTTTTTTGTTATTATTTAGGGAAAAGAGTTCGGAGGGAAGTTCTACGAGAGGGGATTCGAGAGTTTATATATATTTTTTTCACGTTTTGTTTTTATCTTTCTTTTCTTCAACGGAAAGTTCAGATCCCAAAAGAGTTCTATTGGATTCAACTGTTTTTAAATTTTAAACTCTTTTTTCTTATTTCTTATTAAAAAAACACTTAACTAAATGTTAAGTATTTATGTGTTTTCTTATCTTGAATTGAAGATAAGAAACTTTTATATACATTTATATATACATGGTTTTGTTTGGTTTCGAGAGCTACAGTATAATTTTTTTCTATACAAAGTCAAATGAGAACCGATATTATAGCTTGAAAGCTATTTTGAACGGTTATGAACATCCATGCCAGTAGTGGAATTCGGAACCCATGACAGATGAACAGTACCCTATTCATTCGGCCATCGTAGAAGTTGATAATAAAAAGTGAACACTAAGAAAAACATAGAACTAAAAAGAAAATATTTTATGATATTGTGTATCATCATCAGTACCCGCAAACATCGTTAAGGAAAATAAAATTATTGCTTCTGAAAGATGTAATCTATATAATAAGCAAATATTTGTGCTGTACAATCCTTATATAAAGAAAATATAGAAACATCTCATGCTAAATAGCTAAGTAAATATGAACCAGTTAAGTTAACAGTTAGTGAAATTAACCCCTTGTACTGTCAGTGGATTACAAAAATTAAATCAAGGAGTTAAAATCGAGAAGTAGTATCAATATCTCAACTACCTTTCTAAATTTTACCTTTGTATAAATTATATAATTATTCAATAATAAGATACCCGTTATCCCCAAGCCTTGGCAGCTCACTTTCTCATCAAGACGAAGCTAATAATTAGCATTTTTACTCCTGCTGTTTTGAATCTGCTACAATTTTTCTGTAATTCTAAGAGCTCACACGCGTGTGCGAAAATTTTAGCATTACGAACGGACTTAGCAAGATGAATATTTACCCGCGTGTTTTTTCTTGCTTGCACCGGGGATGATATTAATTCCTTAATCGTCGAATTTCTTTTGCGAATTTACGAAAACAACTCTTTTGATTAATAGAATCAATATATGAACTATCCTAAATTCAAAAATTCGCTTTTGAAAGTATGCAGTATTTTGCTTGACCTACTGTAGTTTTTCCTGCAATGCATCTATGTTTTAAATTTAAAATATCTTTACAATCTGTCTTGGACATCAGAGCATAAAAACTAGATTCATCCCTAAACCGTAATTATTTATTATAGATTATTTATTTGCGCAATTAGTAAAAAAAATTTGGCTACGAATATGAAAAGTAATTTAATTAGTTTTTTAGTTGAAATTCCACCAAAGATACAGATTTCTTATCGTCATGTGGCATACGAAATCTACTGTACGCTCACAAAACGCCAAGAATCGAAGACTTAATGGCTAGAAAATTCACGGGAACGAACATGAATTTTTCTCTAATTTGATGCTTGAAACAAAATAGAGGATTTCAGGGAAAACCGGACTCTCATTACAAATTTAAAGTCTTCTGATTACTATTTTAAGACTTTTTAATTTCAGAGCGAAACACTGACTTAAATAAGGTAATAAATTAGGGTTATTTCTGCTCCAATAATATTATCTTAACTAATTACATACATAAATACAAATATGTGTGTTTATGTGCCTATATGTGTGTGTGTGTGTGGGTGTGAGTGTAATGCCAAAACTTAGAACGATAAATCCTCAAATTCTAAAGTCATTTATCTTCTTTTAATAGGCAATATAAAAATTATTTAAGACAAAGAGGTAACAAAAAGGCATTCTAATGCTCACTTACTTTAACCTTTTTGTTTCTGGTATATATGCATATCGCAACTGGGAAGTGATACTGCAGAGTCAGCAATCGTAGTTTGTAAAAACCTTAAATAATAACAGCAAAATGTGGTCAAGCTTTTGGTTTTAAGTTCATCCCTTTTCTCTTATTGGCATATTTTAAAGTGAAGCCATACTTAATTGTAGATTTTAGTGCTTCATGATGATCATATTAAATATAAGGAATAAAACATTATTAGCTGGAGAGATTTATTTTAAAAGATACAACTATATTTCAGTTACTTCTCAACATAGGAATCACCGAAATCCTAACACTTGTTATACCATGCAATAAGTTTTTGTGTCCAGTGCTATAGAATGGAGCCAACGTGTTATAATTGTCAGGAAGAATTCGTTTGTATTTTCCTACCAAACTATTTTTCTTAAAAATATTAATGTGAATGACACAAGAAGCTAATAATAATGCTGTACACTACTAAAAGTGCAATAATAAAAGCGTAAAACAATGTAAATAAATAAATCGATTTGTTCTATTAAATTTTTTTGAAGACACGGTACTAAATTCGTTGTATAAATGTGTCAATTGTTTTCAGAAATCATAAATTAATTTGCCCATAATTTCGTGAAAATAAGAAGAGCAGTGTTCCATGCTAGTATAATACAAATCGGATTTATGGGTGTTCTCATTAACTATATAAGTCCGTCACTCTCTAGTATTTTATATCAAAATCAAACAGAAACAATAAATAAATAAAGGAAATTTTGATGCGCATAATATAAAATAAATGTCGGAAATTATTTCATTTGTTATAGTTTTTAAATTTTCTTTTAAATAATGTTTTATAGATATTAAATTACACACTTCTTTTGTGAATAAACTCATTTATTCAAAAATATTTTCGAGGATTTAATCTACTGCAACATTTATTGTAATCAGTAATCTCTACAGCAAGATGAATTCAGTATGTGCAAGTTCAAAGATAAATAATTTTGTAAAAGGCAAAATGCTATCAAATGAAACAATTTTCATTTTAAGAATAGGTTTTGAACTTTGCAACAAGAATAGTTTTTATTTTTTTCATGCATGAATGTTAAATATTACCTAACTATTATAATCTCTACAGCAAGATAAATTCAATATGTGTAAGTTCAAAGATAAATAATTTTATAAGCGACGAAATACTACCAAAAGAAACAATTTTCATTTTAAGAATAGGTTTTGAAATTTGCAACAAAAATAGTTTTTACTTTTTTCATGCATGAATGTTAAATATTACCTAATTATTACAACTAACTCTATACGGAAAATTCTTTCCCTTTCGATGACTTCAGTACTAAATGAAAAGGTTTAGATATTATAACAGTTGCTTTCATTATATAATAAAGCATCGCAGATTATACTAATTTAAGAAGAATAGATTTCTATGATAAGTCGTTGTCTCTTGCCCATTTGAATGCATCCATTTATCAAAGGAAGCAAGAGACCTGAAACAAACTTCTTTCCTCATAACGCAGTTTGAAATCCCGTGAAAATTTCTCAGACGACATATGCATATTTGTTCTGGAGTGCAGCTGAATGGCGATTACGCCTTCTTTCCTTTCTACCAGTTAATCGTATGTCGATATTAAAATATTTCATTGAACATCCGAGTATAATAGCTGCACGCCGAGGCCAGATGCTTATGGAATCGTCGGCGGAACAATTGTTAATTATATGCATTGATGTCAGTCATGAGCTTGGAGCTATAAAAAGTGATCTATTCAAAGCCCTCAGAGTGAAAAGCTCGTTTCTATAGCAACTGCAAACATCATATCTCATCCGAGATGAAGAATGTACTCAACCGGTCGGAAAATTCATTTAATAGATGTCACCTGTCTTCCTTTTAACTTTCACGAGCGTCACTCCCCACCCCTCCTTTCCACTTTCATGTTCTTCGAAAAATTCATGCCACGACAATGGAGGTATTTTTGTGAAATTGAAGTGTGAGGAGCTTCGCAATTTAGCCAGCAGGTGAACTTTCAAAGGCTCCCTCAGCAACTCCCTTAGAGATCGCACTTCAGAAGTTTAATGCCCCTCAACTCAAAAGAAAACAACGATTTTTCCCTTTTTAGCTGGATATTTAAGCATATTTGTGTTGACTTTTAAGATTCTATTTATGAATACACATTTATGGAAAACTGTAGACTGCAATTTTGGAAGTAGAATTATTTAATAATTATGTTCCATGTACATTTGAAAGTATTTATTGGATGGCAAAATATTCAGCAATCGTAAAAAACTATGTGCATCCTATACGTCTGAAAATATTTAGTCGTATTTCTAGGATATTTTTCTTAGATAAATAAAAAATTAATCTTACATTAGTATCACATCGTTAAATCCCAGTTGTTTTGGAGTATAAAACTTGTTTCACTTTTGTATGTTAATTTAAGGTTTGAACCGACTGCTTATTTTGCTGTTATTTTTTTTTTAATTAGTTTCTTCAGATTTACCATTCTCTGTGACTTTTCATGTAATGTGCTATGAAAATTTAAGGCTTATTGCGCATTTGCTACATTTGAACCTCATAATGTACAGAATAGCCTTACTGATATTTTTATGAGTTCTGAACAAGAACACAACATTGAAATACCTGGTTTTGGAAATATCTCAGAAGATGTAATTTTAAATACGCAGATTACCAATCATTGTCACTCTTGTTAATATATTTTGATGGCGGTATTTTTGTTTGAAGCGCTATGGTCTACGGAAGATAGTTTTATGAATTGTGAAGACTTCGAAATTTTTCCAATTAGTGCATTCAAAGATTTCCTCAGAATCTCCCTAGAAATCGTACTTCAGAAGTTTAATACCCATCAAAAACTAAAAAAAAAATCAAATATTTTTCCCTTTTTAGCTGGATATTTAAGCATATTTGTGTTGACTTTTAAGATTCTATTTATGAATACACATTTATGGAAAACTGTAGACTGTAATTTTGGAAGTAGAATTATTTAATAATTATGTTCCATGTACATTTGAAAGTATTTATTGGGTGGCAAAATATTCAGCAATCGTAAAAAATTATGAGTATCGTAGACGTCTGAAAATATTTAGTCGTTGCATTTCTAAGATATTTTTTCTTATATGAGTTAAAAATTAATCTTATATTAATATCACATCGTTAAATCCCAGTTGTTTTGGAGTATAAAACTTGTTTCACTTTTGTATGTTAATTTAAGGTTTGAACCGACTGATTATTTTGCTGTTATTTTTTTTAATTAGTTTCTTCAGATTTACCATTCTCTGTGACTTTCCATGTAATGTGCTGTGAAAATTTAAGGCTTATTGCGTATTTGCTACATTTGAACCTCCTAATGTATAGAATAGCCTTACTGATATTTTTATGAGTTCTGAAAAAGAACACAACATTGAAATATTAGGTTTTAAAAATATCTCGATGTAATTTTAAATATACAGATTACCGATCATTGTCACTGTTGTTAATATATTTTGATGGTGGTATTTTTGTTTGAAGCGCTACGGTCTACGGAACATAGTTTTATGAATTGTGAAGACTTCGAAATTTTTCCAATTAGTGCATTCAAAGATTTCCTCAGAATCTGCCTAGAAATCGTACTTCAGAAGTTTAATACCCATCAATAACTCAAAAGAAAACAAAGATTTTTCCCTTTTTAGCTGGATATTTAAGCATATTTGTGTTTACTTTTAAGATTCTATTTACGAATACACATTTATGGAAAACTGTAGTCTGCAATTTTGGAAGTAGAATTATTTAATAATTATGTTCCATGTACATTTGAAAGTATTTATTGGATGGCAAAATATACAGCAATCGTAAAAAATATGTGCATCGTAAACGTCTGAAAATATTTAGTAGATGAATAAAAATTAATCTTACATTAATATCATATTTTTAAACCTCAATTGTTTTGGAGTATAATACTTGTTTAACTTTTGTATGTTAATTTAAGGTTTGAACCGACTGATTGTTTTGCTATTATTTTTTTTTAAATAAGTTGCTTCAGATTTACTATTCCCTGTGACTTTCTAGGTAACGTGCTATAAAATATAAAAATTTAAGGCTTATTGCTCATTTGCGACATTTAAACTTCCCAATTTATAGAATAGCCTGTACAGATATTTTTTATGACTTCTGTACAAGAACAAAATATTAAAAATATCTGATTTTGAAAATATCTCGCACGATGTAATTTTAAATATACAGATTACTGATCATTGTCGCTGTTGTTAATATATTTTGATGGTGGTATTTTTGGTTTGAAGCGCTACGGTCTAAGGAAGATAGTTTTGTGAATTGTGAAGACTTCAAAGTTTTCCCAATTAGTGCATTCAAAGATTTCCTCAGAATCTCCTTAGAAATCGTACATCAGAAGTTCAATACCCATCAATAACTCAAAAGAAAACAACAAATTTCTCCTTTTTAGCTGTATATTTAAACATATTTGTGTTGACTTTTAAGATTCTATTTATGAATACACACTTATGGAGAACTGTAGACTGCAATTTTGGATGTAAAACTATTTAATAGTTATGTTCCACTTATATTTGGAACAATAGCCGAATGGTAGTGCTCTGCTCTTAGATACCGGAGTTTGCGGGTTCGAATCCTGCTGATGGCAAGGATGTTCGTAGCCGTTCGGACTCGTCTTTAAGCTGTAGGTCCCGGTCTCATTAGCCCTTGTGTAGCAAAACAGTAGACCGTAAAGCTCCAAACCATACCATTTATATTTGAAAGCGTTTATTAGATGGTAAAAAATTATATTCATCGTTGACATTTAAACATGTTTAGTCATGTTTACTAAATAAGATATTTTTTTCCTTTCAGCAATGAAAAATTAATTTTGCCGTAACAGCAAGCACATCATTGAATCTCCAAGTGTTTTGATGTATAAAACTTTTGTCGGTTAATTTGAAATTTAAACCGACTGATATTTTATATCGTGTGGAATTTCATTTACAAATAAGTTGCTTAAGATTAACCATTTTCAACGATTTCTATTTTAGTTAATGTGCTATAAAATCTTTAGGCTTATTGCGCATTTGCGATATTCGAACGTCACAATTTATAGAATAATCTATACCGATAGTTTTATGAATTCAAACGGATTGTCTGTACGACATTCTGATCAAAAACAAAATATTCAAATATCTGGTTTCGAAAATAACTCAGAAGATAGAATTTTAAATACACGGATTACCTATAATTGTAGTAGTTGTTAATTATTTTTAAAAGAGGTATTTTGTATTAGGTTTGGAGAGTTACAGTTTAGGAACGGGGGGGGGGGTAATTTTGTGACTTGTAAGAAGATTCGAAATTTTCCCAGCAGATGCTTTTAAAGATTTCTTTAGCAGCTCCCTTTAAGATTATGCTTCAGAAGATTAATGCCCTTCAAAATATCAAAACGAAACAATATTTTTTCACTTTTTAGCTGGATATTTAAGCATGTTTGGGTTGTCTTTTAAGGTCCTATTTATGAATACACATTTTTAAAAAACTATAAGTTGCAATTTTAAAAATAAATTATTTAATAATTATGCATATTTTATATTTGAAATCCTTTATAAGATAAAAAAATCATCAATAGCAAAAAAATTATATGCAACTTTAATTGCTAAAATTATTTAGTCGATCCAGTTATCCGGTTATAATTATTACTGGATAAGATATTTTTCTAAATTTGAATTAAAAGTTAATTTTACTGTAACCAAAGTATTCATAACTTGAAGTGTTTTAGGGTATAAAAATTGTTTTATTATTTCGATTAATCTTTTATTTGAACAAATAATTATTTGATTATTTATTTTGATTTAGAAGCAAGTTGCTTCAGATTTACTATTCTTGTGACTTTTGTTTTAGGTAACGTGCTTAAAAAAACAATCTTTGTCACATTCTTAAAAAAATAAAGTGCAAAAAATTTCAAATATTCGCTTGGGTTGAGGTTTAGGGATCGGAATTTCCACAGGTTAGGAAAGGAGCGACTGATGACATGTTCTTCTGTAAAGTGATTTTTGAGAACGTTTTTAGCAGGAATGCTAATGTGTGTAGAAGCTCCACCTTGGAATTTGGCTTTGGGGCATTTGGAACATCTAGTTAGTCTTTATAAATCAACTACACCTGATCTGACAAACAACATTTCAAGATATTTCCTCAGACACACTAAGGTCAACTGTAGAACACGTGATTTTTCTTCAATTGGTAACTGAAAATAAAAGTTGCCATGTTGAACATGTCTTCTTGTAATACATTTTTTAAAACTACAGTTAATTTTGTCTAAATGTGTATATCCAAAAAACGCTCTCTGATCGTGAAATTTTGAGCTATCTTTTTTCACTCGAACAAATTCCCATCTCTCTATTATGCCCTACACAACTTTCTGAACAATTGTTTCTACTATAAACAACTTTAAAGGTGGGAAGTTTAATTATAGACACCATATGATTATGGACCTTTAGTCGTGATCGATTTCGATCACGACTAAAGGTCCACTCTTATAATTAATTGAAATTCAAATAAGATTTTACCATTAATTCATTCATTTCGCACAATACGATTTCATATTTCTGAAGTAAATGTTAGGTTTCGTGAATTAGAACTATCATATAAATCTATATATATAAAAATGAATTTGTGTGTGTCTGTCTGTCTGTACTCAATAGACTCAAAAACTATGCATCCAATCGCCATGAAAATTTGGGAAATGTTTAGGTATATCCCTGGGAAGGTTTTTGTAAATTTTCAACGTTCGAAATTCATTCCTTCCCCCTTTTTCGAGCATTTCATGTCATTATTCCAAGCATTATTTTCCCCGGTTAAACGCAAACGATTAAGTTTTTAATTTATCGCATCATATCTAAGGGAAAGAAGCAATATTTCTAGCAATGTGACGTCATCCCAAGTAATTGTTTTAAACGCAGTTTTCCACGGTTAAAAGCAGGAGATTAAAATGTTCAATTCATCACATAATAAATAGGCGAAAATGATATTTTTCTATCATTATGACGTCATTCATTTAAATATTTCATTTATTCATTTCTTATTTTATATTATTTAAAATCGTCTGCTTAGTATCTATTCGATTTGAACTGAAATTTGAGATATAAAGTGATTCACTTTCATTTCTATGTGACACAAATTGTAGCATTTTTATATGAGAACTAATTTTAAATTTAATTCTTGGTTCATTTTTATGTTACAATGAAATGCATATCAACAATATTCTAAGTACAAAAAGTACAAATTTCAGTGACTCTCATGGCCAAATAAAACCTATCATTTTATATAGTTATCTTCATATTCATATGGTTGTCGATATGAATGTGTGTTTCTGTTTCATACAAAACTATGTGGTTTGTCATAAATTTCCTTAATTTTGGAAAACATTTATTACTACCAACAAAATTAGCACTGTTGCTGTCAAAACCTGTGCTTCCTATTCTATCACGTAATATGGCAAGATCTGTTAACTTTGCTAATCAACGTACAGTAGTAATACAGTAATGCAATTTAGGGTTAAGCTTATATTTTACAATAAAAAAAGTTTGAGCAAATTTAATATAAGACAAATTCGATTATAAAAACTGAATAATGTTATAATACGCTTATGATAGAAATATATAAACATGCCAATGTCTCGAACTGAACTGTGACGAATTTAGAGAGTTATTCACGAAAATTAATTTGCCCATAATTTCGTGAAAATAAGAAGATCAGTGTTCCATGCCAGTGTAATACAAATCGGATTTATGGGTGTTCTCATTGACTATATAAGTCCGTCACTCTAAAGTATTTTATATCAAAATCAAACAGAAACAATAAATAAATAAATAAAAGGAAATTTTGATGCGCATAATATAAAATAAATGTCGGAAATTATTTCATTTGTTATAGTTTTTAAATTTTCTTTTAAATAATGTTTTATAGATATTAAATTACACACTTCTTTTGTGAATAAACTCATTTATTCAAAAATATTTCCGACTATCTAATTCTAGTGCAACATTTATTGTAAATCAATAATCTCTACAGAAAGATGAATTCAATATGTGTAAGTTCAAAGATAAATAATTTTGTAAAAGATGAAATACTACCAAATGAAAATTTTTCATTTTAAGAATAGGTTTTAAAATTTTCAATAAGAATAGTTTTTATTTTTTTCATGCATGAATGTTAAATATTACCTAATTATTATAATCTCTACAGCAAGATAAATTCAATATATGTAAATTCAAGGATAAAATAATTTTGTAAAAAACAAAATGCTATCAAATGAAACAATTTTCATTTTAAGAAATAGGTTTTAAAATTTGCAACAAGAATAGTTTTTATTTTTTTCATGCATGAATGTTAAATATTACCTAACTATTATAATCTCTACAGCAAGATAAATTCAATATGTGTAAGTTCAAAGATAAATAATTTTGTAAAAGGCAAAATGCTATCAATTGAAACAATTTTCATTTTAAGAATAGGTTTTGAAATTTGCAACAAGAATAGTTTTTACTTTTTTCATGCATGAATGTTAAATATTACCTAATTATTACAACTAACTCTATACGGAAAATTCTTTCCCTTTCGATGACTTCAGTACTAAATGAAAAGGTTTAGATATTATAACAGTTGCTTTCATTATATAATAAAGCATCGCAGATTATACTAATTTAAGAAGAATAGATTTCTATGATAAGTCGTTGTCTCTTGCCCATTTGAATGCATCCATTTATCAAAGGAAGCAGGAGACCTGAAACAAACTTCTTTCCTCATAACGCAGTTTGAAATCCCGTGAAAATTTCTCAGACGACATACGCATATTTGTGCTGGAGTGCAGCTGAATGGCGATTACGCCTTCTTTCCTTTCTACCAGTTAATCGTATGTCGATATTAAAATATTTCATTGAACATCCGAGTATAATAGCTGCACGCCGAGGCCAGATGCTTATGGAATCGTCGGCGGAACAATTGTTAATTATATGCATTGATGTCAGTCATGAGCTTGGAGCTATAAAAAGTGATCTATTCAAAGCCCTCAGAGTGAAAAGCTCGTTTCTATAGCAACTGCAAACATCATATCTCATCCGAGATGAAGAATGTACTCAACCGGTCGGAAAATTCATTTAATAGATGTCACCTGTCTTCCTTTTAACTTTCACGAGCGTCACTCCCCACCCCCCCTTTCCACTTTCATGTTCTTCGAAAAATTCATGCCACGACAATGGAGGTATTTTTGTGAAATTGAAGTGTGAGGAGCTTCGCAATTTAGCCAGCAGGTGAACTTTCAAAGGCTCCCTCAGCAACTCCCTTAGAGATCGCACTTCAGAAGTTTAATGCCCCTCAACAACTCAAAAGAAAACAACGATTTTTCCCTTTTTAGCTGGATATTTAAGCATATTTGTGTTGACTTTTAAGATTCTATTTATGAATACACATTTATGGAAAACTGTAGACTGTAATTTTGGAAGTAGAATTATTTAATAATTATGTTCCATGTACATTTGAAAGTATTTATTGGGTGGCAAAATATTCAGCAATCGTAAAAAATTATGAGTATCGTAGACGTCTGAAAATATTTAGTCGTTGCATTTCTAAGATATTTTTTCTTATATGAGTTAAAAATTAATCTTATATTAATATCACATCGTTAAATCCCAGTTGTTTTGGAGTATAAAACTTGTTTCACTTTTGTATGTTAATTTAAGGTTTGAACCGACTGATTATTTTGCTGTTATTTTTTTTTAATTAGTTTCTTCAGATTTACCATTCTCTGTGACTTTCCATGTAATGTGCTGTGAAAATTTAAGGCTTATTGCGTATTTGCTACATTTGAACCTCCTAATGTATAGAATAGCCTTACTGATATTTTTATGAGTTCTGAAAAAGAACACAACATTGAAATATTAGGTTTTAAAAATATCTCGATGTAATTTTAAATATACATATTACCGATCATTGTCACTGTTGTTAATATATTTTGATGGTGGTATTTTTGTTTGAAGCGCTACGGTCTACGGAACATAGTTTTATGAATTGTGAAGACTTCGAAATTTTTCCAATTAGTGCATTCAAAGATTTCCTCAGAATCTGCCTAGAAATCGTACTTCAGAAGTTTAATACCCATCAATAACTCAAAAGAAAACAAAGATTTTTCCCTTTTTAGCTGGATATTTAAGCATATTTGTGTTGACTTTTAAGATTCTATTTACGAATACACATTTATGGAAAACTGTAGTCTGCAATTTTGGAAGTAGAATTATTTAATAATTATGTTCCATGTACATTTGAAAGTATTTATTGGATGGCAAAATATACAGCAATCGTAAAAAATATGTGCATCGTAAACGTCTGAAAATATTTAGTAGATGAATAAAAAATTAATCTTACATTAATATCATATTTTTAAACCTCAATTGTTTTGGAGTATAATACTTGTTTAACTTTTGTATGTTAATTTAAGGTTTGAACCGACGGATTGTTCAGCTGTTATTTTTTTTTCAAATAAGTTGCTTCAGATTTACTATTCCCTGTGACTTTCTAGGTAACGTGATATAAAAATGTAAGGCTTATTGCTCATTTGCGACATTTAAACTTCACAATTTATAGAATAACCTGTACGGATATTTTTATGAGTTCTGTACAAGAACAAAACATTAAAAATATCTGATTTTGAAAATATCTCGCACGATGTAATTTTAAATATACAGATTACTGATCATTGTCGCTGTTGTTAATATATTTTGATGGTGGTATTTTTGGTTTGAAGCGCTACGGTCTAAGGAAGATAGTTTTGTGAATTGTGAAGACTTCAAAGTTTTCCCAATTAGTGCATTCAAAGATTTCCTCAGAATCTCCCTATAAATTACACTTCAGAAGTTCAATACCCATCAATAACTCAAACGAAAATAACAAATTTCCTCTTTTTAGCTAAATATTTAAACATATTTGTGTAGATTTTTAAGATTATATTTATAAAGATATATTTATGTTAAAACTGTAGACTGCAATTTTGGATGTAAAACTATTTAATAGTTATGTTCCACTTATATTTGGAACAATAGCCGAATGGTAGTGCTCTGCTCTTAGATACCGGAGTTTGCGGGTTCGAATCCTGCTGATGGCAAGGATGTTCGTAGCCGTTCGGACTCGTCTTTAAGCTGTAGGTCCCGGTCTCATTAGCCCTTGTGTAGCAAAACAGTAGACCGTAAAGCTCCAAACCATACCATTTATATTTGAAAGCGTTTATTAGATGGTAAAAAATTATATTCATCGTTGACATTTAAACATGTTTAGTCATGTTTACTAAATAAGATATTTTTTTCCTTTCAGCAATGAAAAATTAATTTTGCCGTAACAGCAAGCACATCATTGAATCTCCAAGTGTTTTGATGTATAAAACTTTTGTCGGTTAATTTGAAATTTAAACCGACTGATATTTTATATCGTGTGGAATTTCATTTACAAATAAGTTGCTTAAGATTAACCATTTTCAACGATTTCTATTTTAGTTAATGTGCTATAAAATCTTTAGGCTTATTGCGCATTTGCGATATTCGAACGTCACAATTTATAGAATAATCTATACCGATAGTTTTATGAATTCAAACGGATTGTCTGTACGACATTCTGATCAAAAACAAAATATTCAAATATCTGGTTTCGAAAATAACTCAGAAGATAGAATTTTAAATACACGGATTACCTATAATTGTAGTAGTTGTTAATTATTTTTAAAAGAGGTATTTTGTATTAGGTTTGGAGAGTTACAGTTTAGGAACGGGGGGGGGTAATTTTGTGACTTGTAAGAAGATTCGAAATTTTCCCAGCAGATGCTTTTAAAGATTTCTTTAGCAGCTCCCTTTAAGATTATGCTTCAGAAGATTAATGCCCTTCAAAATATCAAAACGAAACAATATTTTTTCACTTTTTAGCTGGATATTTAAGCATGTTTGGGTTGTCTTTTAAGGTCCTATTTATGAATACACATTTTTAAAAAACTATAAGTTGCAATTTTAAAAATAAATTATTTAATAATTATGCATATTTTATATTTGAAATCCTTTATAAGATAAAAAAAATCATCAATAGCAAAAAAATTATATGCAACTTTAATTGCTAAAATTATTTAGTCGATCCAGTTATCCGGTTATAATTATTACTGGATAAGATATTTTTCTAAATTTGAATTAAAAGTTAATTTTACTGTAACCAAAGTATTCATAACTTGAAGTGTTTTAGGGTATAAAAATTGTTTTATTATTTTCGATTAATCTTTTATTTGAACAAATAATTATTTGATTATTTATTTTGATTTAGAAGCAAGTTGCTTCAGATTTACTATTCTTGTGACTTTTGTTTTAGGTAACGTGCTTAAAAAAACAATCTTTGTCACATTCTTAAAAAAATAAAGTGCAAAAAATTTCAAATATTCGCTTGGGTTGAGGTTTAGGGATCGGAATTTCCACAGGTTAGGAAAGGAGCGACTGATGACATGTTCTTCTGTAAAGTGATTTTTGAGAACGTTTTTAGCAGGAATGCTAATGTGTGTAGAAGCTCCACCTTGGAATTTGGCTTTGGGGCATTTGGAACATCTAGTTAGTCTTTATAAATCAACTACACCTGATCTGACAAACAACATTTCAAGATATTTCCTCAGACACACTAAGGTCAACTGTAGAACACGTGATTTTTCTTCAATTGGTAACTGAAAATAAAAGTTGCCATGTTGAACATGTCTTCTTGTAATACATTTTTTAAAACTACAGTTAATTTTGTCTAAATGTGTATATCCAAAAAACGCTCTCTGATCGTGAAATTTTGAGCTATCTTTTTTCACTCGAACAAATTCCCATCTCTCTATTATGCCCTACACAACTTTCTGAACAATTGTTTCTACTATAAACAACTTTAAAGGTGGGAAGTTTAATTATAGACACCATATGATTATGGACCTTTAGTCGTGATCGATTTCGATCACGACTAAAGGTCCACTCTTATAATTAATTGAAATTCAAATAAGATTTTACCATTAATTCATTCATTTCGCACAATACGATTTCATATTTCTGAAGTAAATGTTAGGTTTCGTGAATTAGAACTATCATATAAATTGTGTAATAAAATTAAAGTTCTATTGTTTCTAATATCTTGAATTGGGGGATTCAAGAAAAGGAATCGAAGACAGGAGAAATAAATTGAACAAAACAAATAAATTGAATTTTCCTGTTATAAAGTCTATTCAGGATGTTCACAACCATACAAGAACAATGGCTGATTAGTTAGGGTGCTGGCCTTCGGTACTGGAGTTCGTGGGTTCGAATCCCACAGTGGCATGGATGTTCGTAGCCGTTCGGAATCGGCTTTAATCGGTCTCATTAGCCCTCGTGTGCAAAAAAGTAGATCGTAGTACTCCAAAGCCACCACAAACATACAAACCAGTACATGTATTACAACCCACAAATTTCATTACTTAAAGGTATCTTTCTGTTATTTTCCCCCTCATCTAATAACAACTGAAGCTGTTTTTAAAGTTGTACATGTAAATTCCCATTTTTTGCTTTATACTTGGATATGTTACAAATATACCCCTTGAACGTTGTTAAATGTGAATAATAAAATTCTCGATATGAAAAAGTTATCACTGTACATTATCATACAAAATAAAAACATCGACAAGTAAATATTTAGCTCAAAATCAAATATACGTGTGATTTAAAAGGTTCATAGTGAATTTATTTCTTAAAAAGGTTGACAACGAACAGTGTTTCAATAGGTTTGCCCTTCGGAACTAAACATTCTAGAAAATTCATTCTTTACGAAAATTAAGTAATGTGGCCTAAGGATGTATGTTGATCATTCATGAGCTGAACGAAAAAAAAATCCCAGAAATTTCGAAAGCCGATTAGAAACCAGACAACATAACACTCCGAATATAAATAAAAGAAGTTGTGTCAATCACTTTCAGCGTAGAGTGAAAGTGGCCGTTCCATAATAAACAATCTGCCCTTTCCATCATACAAAACTCTTGAGAGAGTTAAAATATTAACTTCAGAAACCAGACGGGGCTATTGAAAAGAAAACTTTTTTGAAGTACCCTCAACTATCAACAGTTTATTTTGTGTCCGTCCATGGGCGAAAAACTGCTCGCGAAGAGAAGTGTATGAGGAAAGGGAGGGGGAGCGGGTTCTGTGAAGACGTCGACAAAACAAAAGGCGGATCTTGTTATTATTAGTTTCACAAAAGCCGTGGACTTATTTTTGCAGCGTCCTGCCACAGCCAAGCAGCTCCACACCCCCTTCTCTTCCCGTATTCATAATATAGCAACGGAAAACGGATGAATATTTATTAACCCACTTTTGTGCCCGGCACTCGTTTTCATACCTGAAACTTTTTTTAACCCTCCGTCCTTTTATTATTATGATTCCGTCCTTCTGTCTTTTACTTCCTCCTTTTCATCGCCGAAAGGGGAGAAAAGGGGGGCTCTGTCGGACAATGTCGCTCGGCGGGGGAGCCGTCCCGAAAACAAAAGGGGGCTCAGGTGAAAAGAAAAGAATTAAAACATCCGGCGCCTTTTGTAAAACCTGTCTTAAACTCTCCCCCCTTTGTGCGAGGGGACAAAAGGCGAGAGCTGCTTCTCCGCGGAGAAAAGAAGTCTCTTCTTGCTCTCTCTCTCTCTCACTCGCTCACTCCCACTCACTCTCTCTGTCGTGCACTACCCTCGCCCCTTTGGAATAGCTTCACAATGGTCAGTGGGAGAGCACGTGAGGGTGATATAGCTGTGCTCGACTGCCAAGCCATTCAAGGAAGGGTCCGCATTAGGCGGGCTGCATACACCATGTGTCAGAAGCAGGCAGGTCTTATCTGTATGAGGAACTTCTTTTCAGTGACGCAACCGGAGGTAGGCATCGAGTTATGATTAAGGCGAATCCTTTTAAACAGTCCCTGGACACTCACAACCCGTACTCGAGAGGTCGGAGTCTTTCCGAGAACAGACAAGATCGTTTGTTCTTCATTTACTAATAGTTCTCGTACATTGACTTGAAATCGATTTATTAACATCGCTTTCCTACAAAAGTTTTATATAAACTATGCTCCCTAAAGAACTGGAACAGTATATTCTACAAATAAAGTCTTGCACACTCAAATTTAGAGATAGTTTCTACTATTATTTCAGTTAACCTTTTTAATAAAAAATTTTATAAAGTAAACATATCGTACTTCAAAAGCAAGCATATCTTATCTGCAATAGTGTAAGTTAGCTCAGTCTGCTTTTACTAGCCACCGAATCCTCTTACTGCCTGCGTATTATTTCACCTTATTTATGTTTTATTTGCGTTGTCTTTAATTTTATGCTGAAGATCTTATCTGTATGAGGAATGTATTTTCCATGACGCTAGTGGAAACATATATTCAGTGATTTTAAGGCGAATCTTTTTAAACAGTCAATGGACAAGTATTACTTGAGAAGTCAGAACTATTCCAAGAACAGACGGGGTCTGTCTATTTCATTTTATATCATTCTTGTGAAGACGCCAACTTTTAAAGTATCACTTTTATAGTATAGAATCGTATGCATAGAAAGCTTAGTGAGAAGTAAATAAAGCTAATAGCGCAGAAACGAAGGAAGCTATAATCAGAAAAATTTATACAGTAACTCTTTCTGGAACCTTCAAGACTTCTCGAAGCTCTTTTACCAAAATACGGAATAGTTTTGCGTTTGTCTAATGTTTAAACGATTTTCCACAAGTTTTCACTCACATCATTTACTGTAGGTATAGAATCATAAGATACTGCTTTGCTTTGTCATCTTGAAACTTAGACTACTTCTTTTCAAATAAATGATTTAGATATTACCAATTTCTTTTGATCTTCTAAGTAGTACTCTTTTATGGTATTTGAAAAGAAGATCCATTTTCTTGTAAAATCGGAAAACCTTCCCGAAATAATACAAGATAGAATATTCAAAACTATTGAAAGCATTGCATATTGGAAAAAAAAGAACAAGATGTGATACGTACATGTTTATTGTTTTCTCGAAAAGACAATTTAAAACAGTTTTACACAACAAAATTTTAATCATTAAATTACTTCCTCATAAGTAGGAGTCCAACAACATTTCGCAGGTAAAATATACTAATTGCATCAGTCTGCAAATAGCTACCATCCATGAAAGAGAAATGAGCGTTGTGTGGTTCCATGAAAGCAAATCCGTTGCAACTTTTCAGAGATGTTTCAGTTTAGAATACTTAAATCATCGTCTTCCAAGTAATGACTCTACTAAACTTTGATGCCAACAGTTTAAGGGCACAGGAAATGTGGAACATAGGAAAGACACAGTCTCCCTTACATCCCTAGACCTTCTTCTTTTGGGATATGATAAGGACTGAGTGCGTGCCACTTCAGTTCGATAACCAGATATCAATGACCTTAAACGACGAATCAGTGAAATCATCGGAGGAATACCTGCTGAAATGCTGCAAAACACTTAAAATGAAATTCAATATTGGCTGGATATTTTGCATGCCACTAATAAAGCTCACAAGGAAGTTATTTTTTGTGTAAAATTGTGTCTGTAAAACGATTTTAAATTGCATTTCCAATAAAACAATAAACATGTATGTAACTCATTTTGTTCTTTTTTTCTAAACATGAAATGCAATCAAAAATTTTTACCACTTATTGTTTCAAATTTATACAAGTTAATTATTGAATCATCCTAACTTTTATTTAAAAAAAGGGGGAAACTATCAATTGTAATTATTTCATTATTTCTTATGAATTTTAAAATCTAAAGTGATCTGGAATTACTCGGTGTTCTCGGGGGTAGTTAGCCAATAGCATGCCAGCGAATTTAGGACATTATATTCCTTTAATGAGCATGTTTTTGGAATTTATTTTTAATCTTTAATATAGGTAAATATAGTGCACATGTAAAGCTCACAAAGATAAATTAAAATTGCTACTTTGGAAATTATTTGAGTACCACACTTTTTAAATTCCCTATACAATAATAGCCTAAGTTATCTGTAAGTCTGTCCTCGAAATTATGAAGCGGATGGACCTGGAATGGATAGAGGCATCCAT
Source organism: Pardosa pseudoannulata (assembly GCA_032207245.1). Lineage (NCBI taxonomy): Eukaryota > Metazoa > Arthropoda > Arachnida > Araneae > Lycosidae > Pardosa > Pardosa pseudoannulata. Next base: position 104,004,733 of record CM063505.1, on the reverse strand, counting down.
ATTGGAGTCTTGATAACTTAGGGGAAGAAAAATTCAACGCGAGTTCGAAAACTTTCGAAATCCATCCCTTACCCCCTTTTCGACCGTTTAATGCCATTATTTCAAGCCCTATTTTCCCCGGTTAAGAACAGGTGATGATTAAATTCATCAATTTATCCCATTATAAGTAGATGAAAATAACATTTTTTCCTAGGACTATGATGTCATTCCCTTAAATATTTCATTTAATCATTTATTATTTTTAATTATTTAAATATCCTCTGCATTATTTTTATACTTTGTATCATCGGACTTAGATATTATGTAAATAATTTTCTTTTATATTTGGCTTAAATAATAGATTAGGTACATATGTGATGATTTTAAATTTAATCATCGATTATTTTTTTCTGAATTGAAAATTTTATTACCGGATTTAAAAAACAAATTCTTTTCATAAAAGTCTAGGAGTCTATTTCAAGATCTAACAAACATCTAGAGTTTAAGTTATATATCTTTGAAAATTAAGTTTGTACGTGTGTTTGTTTTGTATACATAATCACACGGTTTGTAATGGATTCGCTAAATTTGGGATATCATTCAAATATACAGTCAAATAATCACATCAATAAGGCGATTTCAAGCAGTAGGGCAATTTCTCAAATTACGACAATTCTGTCTTTAGTTTCAAACGGAAGGGCAGTTTATTGTTTGACTATTGGCTGTTGTGAACATGAAAATGAATGGGAAGGGCATTATAGTAGTTCGTGACGTTGCGACAAATTGCCTTATATTAAAACCTCTGTTATCCATCCCATCACATAATATAACAAGATAAATTAAGGTTGGCAGCTAATATGCGGTCAGTAAAGATAAACAAATTATTGAACTTGTACCAGATAATTCTCAGCCAAAAAACAAACCATTTTTTTACCTGCCTCTTAGGGTACTTTACAATTCTGGAAAATTAAAATTTTGGAACAGATGCATTATAGACGCCGGTCCCGTCCGCCATGTTTTTTTTTTTTTTTTTGGCGACCAACAGAAAAACGTTTGAAAAATCGCCAAGGAAAAAAACATGGCGGCGGTGCGTTTTTTTCTGAAAGATCAAAAAAAAAAAAAAAAAAAAAAAAAAAAAAAAAAAAAAAAAACATGGCGGCGGTCACGGGGCATATTTGAAACACAACATTGACAAAATTAAACTTTTAAAAGGAAAAGACAGATTAACAATTTACAGCATTATTAAAATAAAATTTAGCATAATAATCATCATTTTTATGTTATTTAAAAAATAAATAACAGATTAGTAATATTTATGATATGTGTCAACAGAATAAATACAATATATAGCATTTTAATAAGCACTAATATTATGAAAATTCTAAAATATGAGGGGGGTTCCCCCCCCTTAACCTCCCTTGTAATAAAAGAAATGCAAAATAAACAATAACAAATAAACAATAATAAACAATAACACTTTTTAACACTTTCAAAACCGAAATAACTTCACCCGTCATAACTAAATTAACTAAATCCCAGAAAATGATAAGAACAAAAACAAAATGTTCCAAACCAAAGCATCTTTTTTGTTTTTGAGTGTTTTGATACTTTTTAACAATTTCAAAACCGAAATAACTTCACCCGTCATAACTAAATTAACTAAATCCCAGAAAATGATAAGAACAAAAACAAAATGTTTCAAACCAAAACATCTTGTTTGATTTAGAATAAAAATAGTAAGAACCGAAATAACTACACCCGCCATAACTAAAATCCCAAAAAATGATAAGAACAAATAAAAAAAATACAACCTGATCTAGGCAAATGTAAACTAAAATATCAGCTAAGATGCAAATTTCTGGAAACACCCGCCATAACTAAATTACTTACCTAACCTAGGTGACACCTTACCACTCCGCGTCTGGAATGAAAAAAACAGCTAAGAACATTAAGAACAGCAAATTTTCATATAGTGTCGGGTAATGATGTCAAAAATCACTTGCACCAATAGGATGCAAGAACATATCTGAGATTCCATATCCCCTAACCAAAGTTAGGGTATATACAGCAACCCAGTTATCGCCCCATAAAATCGCCAAGTCTGGCGAGAAAAAAATACTGCGTCTATAATGCATCTGTACCAAAATTTTTAATGATGCCATCATATGACGGGCTATATGTTAGTTTATACAAATAAAAGATTATCGAATTCTAAGTTATTTACTTTATTCATTACAATCTGGATATTGTGCTGTTAACTTAGCCTGTTCTTATAGCCTTTTAAACTACAGCTTTTTAATTTATCGTTTCCCAACATTTGAAAGAGACATTTTGCAAAAATTAAACCTTTCGCGCTAAAATTTAGTAGGATTTTTAGCTAGTACTAAAATATTATTTTAAATACATGCTTTTGATAAAGTTAGCACAATTCCTGTATTTTAATACTATTTTGTAGTCGGTTCTATAATTTGAGTGTGTGTGTGTGTGTCTGTAATATAACAAAATTATTTAACTTTAATATTTCCTTAAAAAAAACCTCTCTGCCATTCTAATTCCTTAAAATCTTTTTCCCAGCTTCTAAATGTCTTAATCAAAGGAGTGGCTTCGACTTAAAATTCTTTCGATAACTCCCAAAGCTTTCTATCCTATAGATGTAAATTTTCTGTCTATTCAACACGCTTTCCAGCTGTCGCCGGCAAATGCCTCCGCATTTTTTCCTGATCTTAATACTTAATTCGCTGAGTAAGTTTCTTCTACATTGGAAAAATTAGCACAGTGATTTTTGAGTCTTTCTCTTGTCTGTCGTTGACTAGTAAAGATATCCATTTTAGCAGCTCTAAAATAAAGATTTAATTAGAATTGTGCCAGTCTCTTTCAATGGCCCGACTGCTTCGTTCTTGATTACTGCTAGCTGCATAGCCTTCTCCTTGCCTAGTAGCCCGGAGAAGTAAAAATCATAGGGGCTACATAATTATTGTGACTAGAAGAGATAATTTTTTACATATATATATACATACATATATATATATATATAATATATATATATATATATATATATATATATACATATACATATATATACATATATATACATATATATATATATATATATGTATATATATACAATATATATACATATATATATTCATATATAATAATACATATAAACATATATATTATATACATATATATATACATATATAAAATTTATACATATAATACATATAATAACACATATATATACATATAATACAAAAATACATATATATACATATATACATATATATTATATATATACATATATATACATATATAAAACATATGTATAATACATACATATATATATACATATATATACATATATATACATATATAAAATATATAAATAAACATATGTATATACATACATATAATATAACAATATATACAAAAATAAAAAAAAAATTATAATATAATATAAATATAAAATAAAAAATAATAAAATATAAATAAATATATAAATAAATAAAATATAATATATAATAATAAATAATATAAATAAAAAAAATAATAAATAATATAAAGAATATATAAATAATATAATATAATAATATAAAAAATATATAAAAGATATTAAATATAAAATTCACTACATATCAAAGAAATTAGGATTAATCGTTTTCTTTAAAATAGAAAAAAGAATTTTATTTACTGACTGAATGATATAATTTAAAAAAAATGTTTGATATTTTTGATACGCAAATCTATATAAATCGACGTGACAGAAGTGTATCACTTAAACATATAACATATGAAGAATTGTTGTAAAGGTTATAGGTAGCAAGAAAGGTAAGAAAATTAAAAACAATATGTATAGTGAAGTTTATAATGTAATATACAAACTATCAAAGATTCATATTATATATATATAAAAAAATCATATATATATATATATTATTATATAAAATATATATATAAATATATGTATATATATATATATATATATATATATATATATATATATATATATATATATATAATATATATGTGTGTGTGTGTCTGTAATATAACAAAATTATTTAACTTTAATATTTCCTTAAAAAAAACCTCTCTGCCATTCTAATTCCTTAAAATCTTTTTCCCAGCTTCTAAATGTCTTAATCAAAGGAGTGGCTTCGACTTAAAATTCTTTCGATAACTCCCAAAGCTTTCTATCCTATAGATGTAAATTTTCTGTCTATTCAACACGCTTTCCAGCTGTCGCCGGCAAATGCCTCCGCATTTTTTCCTGATCTTAATACTTAATTCGCTGAGTAAGTTTCTTCTACATTGGAAAAATTCTTTCTGTTTTCGCTCTTGGGTGCACCTCTGTTCGAGCACAGTGATTTTTGAGTCTTTCTCTTGTCTGTCGTTGACTAGTAAAGATATCCATTTTAGCAGCTCTAAAATAAAGATTTAATTAGAATTGTGCCAGTCTCTTTCAATACTATCGTTCTATTAACTAAATAGCCTTTCTTAACAGAAGTAAAAACAATAGGGGATACATAATATTGTGACTAAAATAAAATAATTTTTTATATATATACATATACAAAACATATAATATTATATATATATATATATATATATATGTATAAAATATATATACATATATATATACATATAATACATATATATACATATTTTATACATATATATACACATATATATATATATACAATATATCATATAAATACATATATATAAATACATATATATATACATATTTATACATATATACATATGTATAAATATAATATACATATATATACAAATATACACATATCTATACATATAATAATATATATATATACAATATATATATAAAGAATAAAAATAAAAATTAATAACAAATATAAAATAAAAGAAATAGAAGATAAAAAATATAAAAAAATATCAGGTGGGAGAGAGTTGAATTATGGATTGCGTGTAACTTTTCATTTGTTTAAAATATTAGTTCGGTATGAATTCTATTGGAGCAGAAGTGTAGCTCCCTTGATTATTATTTTTAAAAAATTGTTTGTTATTTTTGATACGCTTGCATCTAATTATATTCGACGTGACATAAGTGTATCACTTAACATCATTTACAGGACTGAAGCTATATAGGGAGCTGGGTCAGGCAAAGGGGCGTAAGCAAGGGGGGGGGTTAGGGGTTTAAACCCCCCTTGCGATCTTCTTTTTCCTCCATACAAATACCTAGAATAACGGGAAGACAGAAAAATCGAGCTAATTTTCCGTCATCGAAACTCGAAATATATTTTAGAGTTAGTGTATTTATTCCATTTATAGAAAATGTTATAACACAGTTAGACTTAAGATTTGTATCTCATCGTGATATTTTGAAAGGATTTCAGTGCCTTCTTCCTGTCGATTCTTATATAAAATAAGTCTAAATAAAAAGTCAAAATTGTTTATCTGTCTGAATTAGGGAAATAATAGTGCTTTATTACATACTCGAATTTCTTTTGGTAATTTCAGAAAATTATGAATTATGAATATTTTTAAATGTGTATAATTTACTATGGTATAAAATTTTAAATATTGCTCAGATTAATATAGCTGAGAATCAGAAAATAAAATAAATAGTTAATTTCTTTTTCATGTAAAAAAAATAAAAAGTGAAATAAAATAAGTCTAAATAAAAAGTCAAAATTGTTTATCTGTCTAAATTAGGGAAATAATAGTGCTTTATTACATACTCGAATTTCTTTTGGTAATTTCAGAAAATTATGAATTATGAATATTTTTAAAAGTGTATAATTTAATATGGTATAAAAATTTTAAATATTGCTCAGATTAATATAGCTGAGAATCAGAAAATAAAAAAATAGTTAACTTCTTTTTCATGTAAAAAAAAATAGCTTCTAAGTTACAAATTTCAAAAGTTACATTGCGGGAATTTATTTCTATTTTTCCCCTTAAAGTACATATTTTAGATTTTTCAAAAAGTATATTGTTTCCTACATCAAAATTAAGGGATTTTTATAAAGTTAATGATTAATAATCAATGAGAAATTTTGTTGTAATGAAAGCAGGTTATTTAACTTTATATAGAATCAAATATAAACTGTTATAATGAAGATATTTAACTCAAAAAGTACTATGTCCCTTTACTATTATAAAATGTTTCTTTTTCTAAATAAATATAATTTTTAACTGATGCAAGATCGAAAATGAGATCAACATTTTGCAGAACTTAAAGAATACCAAACCCCTTAAAATATACAAAAAGCAGATTCAAAACATAAAAAAAAAAGTTTAATACATAAATATCTTTTTGAAATATTTTGCTTAGATATAGTTTATGAGATTTATATGAATAATAAAGAAGCGAAAAGTTAAAATAATTAAAACCGAGTTAAACATTAAAAATATTTTTTTAATTTCCCAATTAACCTTTCTGTGCTTTAAAACGCATTCATTTCAAAAAGCACAAGGCTTTTGGAAACAGCGAAACAAAGCCGAAATATTAACAGCACCGTTTTAATTTGAAAGGTGAAATGATTTTCAATAAACCTATCTTTTGAAGTCAACTTGCAGTTTAATCAAAACCAAAAGATAAATCCTTTTTAATGCTAGAAAAAAATGCCCCAGTTAATTATTCTTTCCAAAGCTTATTACGATAAAACGATTCAGCTCATTTCGGTCTGTATCTCAGGTGGGAGAGAGTTGAATTATGGATTGCGTGTAACTTTTCATTTGTTTAAAATATTAGTTCGGTATGAATTCTATTGGAGCAGAAGTGTAGCTCCCTTGATTATTATTTTTAAAAAATTGTTTGTTATTTTTGATACGCTTGCATCTAATTATATTCGACGTGACAGAAGTGTATCACTTAACATCATTTACAGGACTGAAGCTATATAGGGAGCTGGGTCAGGCAAAGGGGCGTAAGCAAGGGGGGGGTTAGGGGTTTAAACCCCCCTTGCGATCTTCTTTTTCCTCCATACAAATACCTAGAATAACGGGAAGACAGAAAAATCGAGCTAATTTTCCGTCATCGAAACTCGAAATATATTTTAGAGTTAGTGTATTTATTCCATTTATAGAAAATGTTATAACACAGTTAGACTTAAGATTTGTATCTCATCGTGATATTTTGAAAGGATTTCAGTGCCTTCTTCCTGTCGATTCTTATATAAAATAAGTCTAAATAAAAAGTCAAAATTGTTTATCTGTCTGAATTAGGGAAATAATAGTGCTTTATTACATACTCGAATTTCTTTTGGTAATTTCAGAAAATTATGAATTATGAATATTTTTAAATGTGTATAATTTACTATGGTATAAAATTTTAAATATTGCTCAGATTAATATAGCTGAGAATCAGAAAATAAAAAAAAATAGTTAACTTCTTTTTCATGTAAAAAAAATAAAAAGTCAAATAAAATAAGTCTAAATAAAAAATCAAAATTGTTTATCTGTCTAAATTAGGGAAATAATAGTGCTTTATTACATACTCGAATTTCTTTTGGTAATTTCAGAAAATTATGAATTATGAATATTTTTAAAAGTGTATAATTTACTATGGTATAAAATTTTAAATATTGCTCAGATTAATATAATTGAGAATCAGAAAATTAAAAAAAATAGTTAACTTCTTTTTCATGTAAAAAAAATAGTTTCTAAGTTACAAATTTCAAAAATTACATTTCGGGTAAGTTATTTCTATTTTTTCCCCTTAAAGTACATATTTTAGATTTTTCAAAAAGTATATTGTTTCCTACATCAAAATTAAGGGATTTTTATAAAGTTAATGATTAATAATCGATGATAAATTTTGTTGTAATGAAAGCAGGTCATTTAACTTTATATGTAATGAAAAATAGACTGTTATAATGAAACTATTTAACTCAAAAAGTACTACGTCCCCCTTACTATTAAAAAAAATTTCTTTTTCTAAATAAATATAATTTTTAACCTATGCAAGATCGAAATGAGATCAACATTTTGCAGAAGTTAAAGAATACCAAACCCCTTAAAATATACAAAAAGCAGATTCAAAACATAAAAAAAGTTTAATACATAAATATCTTTTTGAAATATTTTGCTTAGATATAGTTTATGAGATTTATATGAATAATAAAGAAGCGAAAAGTTAAAATAATTAAAACCGAGTTAAACATTAAAAATATTTTTTTAATTTCCCAATTAACCTTTCTGTGCTTTAAAACGCATTCATTTCAAAAAGCACAAGGCTTTCGGAAACAGCGAAACAAAGCCGAAATATTAACAGCACCGTTTTAATTTGAAAGGTGAAATGATTTTCAATAAACCTATCTTTTGAAGTCAACTTGCAGTTTAATCAAAACCAAAAGATAAATCCTTTTTAATGCTAGAAAAAAATGCCCCAGTTAATTATTCTTTCCAAAGCTTATTACGATAAAACGATTCAGCCCCAGGTTATGATCGAATATATTAATTCGATTATAGATTTCATCTGTGGTATTTTAACAGAAAACTACTAGAATTTGACATTTAAAGTTAACAAAAAAATAGCATAAGTATAGAAAGCTATTTCTAATTCCAATCTTTTAAATAAAGGATGTCTTAGTGATTAAATTTCAAAGCAAAGCATTGGATAAATATTAGGATTATTTAACTTCCTACAATAAATAAAATAATTACATATCTGTTGCTTTAAAGCTTCAGTTCTGAATAAATATTTGTTTAGAAATTTCTTTGGCGATATTTTTCCCTTTTTTTTTTCACAAATGTGCATTCTGCTACATATAACGTACAAGCTTCAAACTCCTGCAATATGAAATATTGACCAAGTTTTCCAAATTTATATATGATGATATTAAATTATTATATTAATAATCATCACAATAATAATATTCTTTTGAAATAAATTAGTGGTTGAGCTAAACTTCATAGCAATCACTTTGAAAAGGAATTTGAAAAACAGCATATAGTTATAAATTTTTTTTCAACGCAGCAGGCGATATAGATATTATCCTAACGCCTTAATAAGGAAATTAGTGGTTGCGCTAAACTTCATAGCAATCACTTTGAAAAAGAATTTGAAAAACAGCATATAGTTATAAATTTTTTTCAACGCAGCAGGCGATACAGATATTATCCTAACTCCTTAATAAGGCTGCGGACCTGTAACTCATTTAGTACCACCCGAGGAGCAAGTGTAGCTTAAGGTATGCTACACCAGAGAGTAACATTAGCCCCGCTGGGTCCGCTGGTAATTTAGAAGCCGGGACCAAGTAGAAGACCCCCAAGATTATCCTACCACCCCAGAGGTATTGTTTGAGAACTCGGAGGACTTGGTGACCACGCACATATTTTACGAACCCCAGTCACCTTTAGCGAACACAGGGGACCTTAGGCCGGCTCCAGCCCCGAACCCAGAACCTTTCAGTTACGAGAAAGCTGCCTTTGCCGACTGAGCTACCGCTGCTCATATTTATAAAGTATAAAATTATATTTTAATATAATATAGAGGATAAAAAATATAAATACCTAAAATTTTCTGTTTTTAATTTTAAAAAGATTATTAGAATGCTGATAATGATTAATTAATGAGCTATTTTTTAAGCTGAAAAAATTTTTAAATACTTGGCTAATATTTGATGTATGGTATTTTTCATTAAATATGTTTTATTTTAGATTCGTTTTATAACTAATGGACATAAGGTAACCGAATCGGTAGAGTGCTGCTTTTCAGCTCTGGAATACACCAATTAAAATCTAGTTGCTAACGTGACGTTCATAATCTTTCGAAATTGGTTTAAGCAATAGGTTCCAGTCATATTTGCACATGTACAGCAAAATAATTGACCGAGTGCCCCAAACCAAAGGCAATCTATTTCCAAGAAATTATATATATATATATATATATATATATATATATATATATATATATATATATATATATATATATATATATATATATATATATATATATATATATTTATTTATTTATTTATTTATTTATTTATAACTGAACTTTTTAAGGATCTTAATTTCTATTTATTACAAATGGAAGAAAAAAATTAGGGCTTCTGTAAAAATTTTTGTAAACGTCTAACAAACCACTAAGTACTTTCTGGATTTTATTTTAATAAAAAAAGAAATTATAATTAAATACGTTTAAATTGTTCCCCAGATTCATGGCAATGGATGAATGAGTAGGGTACTTATTGCCTTTCGTTAGTGGAATCTACAAGCTTGTTTCTATCTACTGTCTTAAATGTTCGTAGCCGTTAGTAATTGGCTATAAGCAGTAATTCCTATTCTGATTTTTTGCTTGTTGCAAAAATTCAACCAAATGTTCCAAACCAAACTAAACTGACGATAGCTCACTGTTGTAAATGTTATTGCTAATGCCCCTTGGACGATCGGGAGCTAGAGACTACTCGAATTAAGGCGAAGGTATGTTCCTTTCCTGTTGAAGAGGGTACTCTTAATTTAGAAGCAGAAACCAAGCAGATGTCTACTCCAGGCTTAGCTGCCACCTCTAGGGGTTTCGTTTGGGAACTTGCAAGACATTTTAACCATGAACTTATACTTATTATATGCAAAAACCACCATTAATGTGCATGGCTTATATATATATATATATATATATATATATATATATATATATATATATATATATATATATATATATATATATATATATATATATATATATATATATATATATATATATATATACATATATACATATATGATATGGTCCAGTGTTAAGGCGAATGGAAAACAGTATTTCTTGAGAACAATAAGTTTATTAAATCATCGTTTCATTTAAAAGCAAAACTTATGCCATTTTTCAACTCCTCTTCTTAGCCCACTCTCCTGTTTCTAATCATGGATCTTGTTGGTGCTTCAACCACATTTGGTGAAATTGGCGTGCTTGCAGCGTGGCGTTTGAAATCTGGCAAGGGGATCGTAACTCAACAAATTGATACATAAACAAAAACAACATTTTGAGGAAAAATTTTACAAAAATTGAATATTTAAAATCTAATTGAATTAACAAAGAAAACACAAAGGAAACACATAACATTCATACTAAATAGACTGAAACATTCACTTAATCACAAATTAAATAAACTGAGTGTGATTTTCATTACAAATTTGTGATTTAGTGTAAATTGTAAAATTAATTTAATTTTGATTCTGTATTTTGAGTGGAGGTTGAAGAGGAGTTGTAAAATTTAAAATTTTTTTTCAAATCTCTTATTATTTGTTCGTTGCGGAGCTAAACGTTGAAAAGGTGTTGACAGCTCCATGTCCACGCGCTAACTGACTCATATCGTTTCACTTAATCATTAAATTCTTCAAATATCTTTCCTCTTGACCGGATTATTCCAAAAGGTTAAGCAAGCGTGGGTCTTTTTCATTTATTTTATTATTATATAATAGTTCCCCTTTTAAAATCGTTTATAACTCACGTAATTTCCAACTACCTTTTTGGACCTCACATATATATAGCTTGATTATCAAGTTATACCTTGATTTAAAGGAAACATATATTCAAAAGTACATAAAGAAACAAAAGGACCAAAGAATTTTATTTAAGGGGACTGCCAACGCTAAGATGGTAATTTTCTGCGAAAATTTCTAAACCAATTATCTTATCATATCAAAGACCATTATTTTAGGATTCGAAATCTGCTTTAATTTTATTTTTACTATAATTAGAACAGAAGTTATGCTTAATTTAATCAAAGGTGACGATTTTAATAGATCGGAGGTACCATTTAAATGTTCAAAAGCATGGTAAACATTATTAATACGTATTGTTTTCTTTCGCAATTTTGTTACCATTAAAAGAAAACATATTGTTTATTTTTGATGCATTCATACCTGTTTCTGAAAACAAGTATCATAGTTTGGTTTCTTCTGCTGTCAGTCTCTTTAAATACGTTTTCTGAAAAACGCATTTTTTAGTTATTTTAGAACTATTTTGATTGAATTTTTCTGATGTGTTTTATGAATTATTAACTACGCTATGAACTGCAACCTAAGTTCTAAGTGTCAGTACACAGCTTTTATCTAGGTATCTATAAGAAAAATGTGATGATTAAATTTTTTTTTACATTTTTCCAGAATAATTGAATTATTTCTGTAAATTTTCAAAATATTACACAGTTTGTAGTTCATTGCACACACAGATACCTTAGTAATATATAATTTAAAAAAAAGAAAATTGAAAGATATTTAAACTCATTATAGAGTATTTGACGTAAATGTAAAATGTTGCTGAAGTTTTGTACAAAGTGGCATCTTTCGGAATTTTTTATAAATATTTTGTTGTTAAATTATATATTTTCAAAGTTTTATGGTACAACGAGACTAAAGTCTTATGTGTTTAGTAAAAGTAGTGTATTTAAAAAAATACCAAAATGTAGGCATTCACCTTAAATCTAAATATAACTTAATGGAATTGCAATTTATTTAATCTGTATGGTTTTAAAGATTTACTAAAATGAAGAAAAAGAAGTGCAACACCTGATGCTGAAAAATTCACTTGTACTCTTATAAAACTTAAATACGATTTCCAAAAGAGAAAAATAAAAATAGTTCAAAAATTGTGTAAACCTCGTAAAAGTAACTCACAAAAGGAGCAAAGATCTGCATCCTGAACTTTAAAGATCAGCCCTCTCTTTCAGAACTAGTAAGTGCACATTCGTTAGCTGGTTTACATCTTTTTTATCAGCACCTGCATTACAAGGAACTTAAATTGCGTCAGGAAATGTAGCTTCCCCAAATATCCTGAATGCCCTCGGAAGAAATAACACAGCTTGCTTTTCAATTTATACTCGATCCCGATTCCTGAGAATTCGCTTATCAAAGCGCGGAAAATGGAAGTGTTTGCATGCGCCAATTGGGCAAAAGATCGTCCACGCGCTCTTTTCACAAAAATTTTCTTTCAAACAGAGATAGAAAAAAAAACTGGGACTTCTATTTCGAGTTACGTATCACAAAAGACCCCCCTTCTAACAAATGGATAGGAAATAACTCAAAACGGTGCCGCTCTGAAACTTCGGGTACAAAAGGATACCGTAATAAATAGAGAGTAATAAAAAAGATTGAGAAAAAAATACACCCAACGGAACGTAGTCTCTCCTATTTGTGTGGTGCTCCGTGATTTGTGGTGTATCTACACATTGTGCAGCATGGAATTCGTGGCTGCATTTGGATTTCAAAGGAAATATTTATCGATGTTTTGCGCGACGGGCGAGTTTGTGGGGGGCCCCTTTGTACGAAAGGAGTTAATATGGAGGGAACGAATCGAGATAAAAGGGAAAAGTCGGCCATACGGATAGATATCGTCGGGTAATGTAATGCAGCAGGATTGAAAGAGCAGAGGAGGCACATACACGAGTGTAACCACTTCTCCGCAAAGTTGCGCACAATATGCCGGAGAGTTATTGAAGCGGTGGGGCCTGTTATATGAGCGAAAATTGAGTTGAGGGTTGATATTTTTAGAGGGAAATAAGGAAGAAGCAGAAAAAAACTGCAAGTTTTCAAAGCACAGGTTGATTATGCCGAAGAAATTTGCTGTGCAGGGCAAAATAATCACCTTGAAAAGCAAAGAAAAACTTTGTAAACTAATGCCACAAAAGTCGGGGTCGTTTCAATGAATAACTTCTAAATGCTCAAACGACATCATGACCCGATAGAAAAAACTGCACATAAATAAATATAAATTCATATAAGTACACATTGCTCACAAACAAAATTTTTATTTGGGGTTAGTAGCTGTATTTTTTTATGAAAATAAGTAGGAGGGGAAACGTGCATGTTTTAAAATCCCACAAGTTAGTTGTGCTGAAGAAATAGGCTGTAAAGTGCAAAATAACAACCTTTAAAAGCAAGGAAAAGTCTTGTAAACTGATGTAACTGATGTCAACTGATGTAATTCCATATTTCCATTAAAAAAAATATTTCATCAATAAATTTATTTTATTGAAATAACTTAAAGTATTTTATTAGAATAAGTCTAGAAAAGGAAATACAGATTAATTTAAGGAATTATCCTTTCCTGGATATCCTAGATAACATTTATAGATGACTAGAGAATTTCTCAAAACACTTTCAACTGTTTCTCAAATTTCGTTCATGCTAAATAAATTTAAGGTACCTCTAATTGAGCTATAGAGTATCATACAAACTTTAAGTATTTATAAAGTCCTAATAGCAAGATAATATAAACATTATTGGAAACATCAGTCTCTTTATCGAAAAAATGCAATTGTTTCGAAATACATAAAACTGTGTTTTAAAATATTCTTAGCTTAACTAATTTCATTAAAAAGTTATTAAAATCGTTATTATGTATACAAGAATGGGCTCATACATTTAGACAACCCCATATATTTATATATAAAAATATACACCAAGAGCAAAAAATATTTCTACTTAACACTTCATAAATATATCAAAAGATAATACATTATTTTATATATATATACAAATATATTTTATATATAATAATAGAATAATAACATATTTATAAATAATTTTTGCAGATATAATTTCTAACAATTATTTATATTATACATATATATATATATAATACATATATAATATATATTTTAATATATATACATATATATACATAAATATTATATTTATATATATATATATATATTTATATATATATATATATATATTATATATATATACAAATATTATATATATATATATATACATATATTTATATATATATATAACAAATATTTTAAAAATTCCCCTAGATAATAATTTTCTATATAAAGTTGCTATATAATATATAAATATATATATATATATATTATAATATATTAACATAATATATATGAATGAACTTTCTGCTCGGCCATCATCCAAATTCGATGGGAATTTTCATTTTTTTTCTTTGTGTTTGTGTGTGTGTGTGCAATAATATAATTACTTATCTTATATACCAAATTCTTAAATTTTAGCTAAATTATAATACTATCTTGTATGTTAATCAAAATCATTTCAAATTGATTCAGTAATTTTAGTGAAATTTACATTTTTTTCTGATTTTTTAAAACTAAGTTGATTAGTTTAAATAGCTTACGAATCTAAACTAGCTTAAATCTAGTCCTCAGAAACAGCCTAAAAATAAAGATTATTAATGTTGAGAATTACAGTGTCTTATGATGAAAAGTTTGCATGCTTGAAATATTATATATATATATACATATATATATGTGTGTGTATATATATATATATATATATATATATATATATATATATATATATATATATATATATATATATATATATATATATATATATAATTTTATATGCAACCCTCTTTAAAAGTGATATTGGTAGTCATAAGATCTATCACCTATTTATAACTTTTTTCTTCATAATATTTTTGGTGGTTTTCCATTATTTGGTTAGATTCTAACAAAGATAATAGAACGTGGAAAGCAAATATCTCTTATCATTAATTATGTATCCTTCAAAATTTTATTCCTAATTTTGAAGTAATTTATCTGATTAAATATTTACGAGGGTCACATAAATAACATCACTTAAATATTTGAGATATGAATAAATAGTATATGTTAAGCTTACCAAAGTTTAGGAATTTCAAAGTTATAGCCTTCAACATCAGTACACATTTGTAGGCAAATTTTCGAAATTTTTAAGTCTCAAGCCATTCTTCTTCTCTGTTTTTTTGTATTGTTACAAAATATGCTTTTATAGTTTCATCATTCTCGGAATGAAAATGGTGACTACGTAATTTTTTTAGATTAAAAGTTAACACATAGCTTCATCAAAGAAATATGGTTGATGCTTGAAATTTGATGGAAATTTGGTGCTTTGGAATTATGGTGGACATGAAATTTGACTGTTAATTTTTGCGATTGAGACGATGCATTGTCGTGATAAAACAAAAATCCTCTAACATTAACATTTTAAAAAATTTATGGCAGATACTTAATGGTATTCTAGTCTTCTGACTCTCCATCTTGATGAATTTTAACAGTCCTGTACTGCTAAAGTAAATGACATAAATTGCTTTCTTTCTTTACTCACCTTATTTTCACCAGTGTTGGTTTGGGTTTTAATGTCAAAAAGTGGTATTATTTCTTACCTTGTACGATTTTAGAAATCGGGTTAAAGTTAAGTTGTAGGACTTATCTGTTCACTACGAGGATCTCCAAAGCAAACTAATTTTTTCCTATTATTTAATAACTTCAAAACTGACTGTTGATTTTTTCTATATCTTCGATAAATGAGCGATTATCACTTTTTATTTTTCAAAAAGTCGACATATTTTCTGTCACTACACCTGACAAGATTCTTCCTGTGTTTTTTTACGCTTATGCAAAACTGTGTAACAATTAACTATCTGACTAGTTGCACTGGATGTAAATATATAGAACTGACATTCTGGTTAATTAACCCAATTTTCACTAACCATAACAAGATATTCATTCACTAATTCCCTTTTCTTTTTGTCCAAATTTTTTTACGACTTATTGCAAAATTTAAATTATTAAAATTTTTTTCCTCTATTCTGCCAGTGTGATAAAAATGTCACGAAACCTACATAAGTTTTAAACTGATTCAAAAATAAAAAATAATGAATAACCTTTAAATTCTAATAAAAATATAAAATGTTTTTTTAACTTCAGATAAGTAGTTGGTGAATTATTTTTGTCTATAAAACAAATTGTATTCATTACCTATTTTTATTTCTGCAGTTTACGTCGGTCTTTATTTTAATTTTACAACATCTTTAAAATTTAAATAATTTTAATGTTCATTTTGATAATTAAAATTTAAATATAAAATTATATATTTTATATTATATTTTAAATATAAAATTATATTAAATAAAATTATTATTTAATTATAAAATTTAAAGTTTATCGACTTTATTACTACTCTTCAACTTTTCAGTATTAGAACTATAAATAAAAAAAAAACATATTATTCATTAAATCTATACAGACTTAAGACTATAAGTATTCTGTATTCCTCTTTTTATATTCATCTATTTTTTTCATTTTAATTTGTTACAACACATAAAAAAAATAATTAATTCATTATCTATTATATTAAATATAAATATTATTTTTATTCAAATTTAATATAAAATATTATTTAATAAATATTTACTTTTATTTTTAATTTAATATGCACATTATTTGGTTATCACTTATATATATGAAATATTTTTCAAAAAAAATATATTATAATCATAACGCGATAAAAGTATATAAAAGTATGTTTTTTTAACTCTCTTTGACTTTTGTTCTAATCATGTTTGTTGGTGCTTCAACCACATCAATTGGCGTGCTTGCAGCTTTGCGTGGCGTGCTTGTATTGGCGTTTAAATCTGACGTAACTATTTTACATAAACAAAAACAACATTTTGATTTACTTGAATATTTAAAATCTAATTGAATTAACGAACACAAAGGAAACACATAACATATTTAGACTATTCATTATACAAATTAATAAACTGAGTGTGATTTTCATCACAAATTTGTGATTAGTGTAAATTGTAAAATTATTTCAAAAAAAATACATGAAAAAAATAAAAATAATAAAATGTATTTTTTTTTTTTATAAACTGCATTTAACACAAGTGAAAAATTATACCTAGTTATTTCCTTATAAATGCTATTGGCTAATATATAGTGTCCGAGGAACATTATTAAGGCATGTTGCTGGACAACTCCATTAAAAAAAAACTGTTTTGAATTTTAATACAAACCATTTTTTCTACAGATTTCAGCGTCTTGTTTTTTTTTATGTAACAGGATTATTAAGGACATAGTTAATAGTTGAATATTGAAAAATTGAGACTTTAAGTTTCTTATATTTGTTTATTGTTGAATGACTGAATTTTTAAAAAAACTGTTTTGTATTTAAATTAAAAATATTTTTCATGTACGTTTCAGTGCCTTGATTTTTATGTTATAGTATTTTTAAGAATTTAAAAGTTAAATGTTTTTAAACATGAATATTTAAGGTCTCTTGTCTTTTCAAATCCAAAATATTATCAAAAATATTTAGAAAGGAAAAGTCATCTTTGACTAGGTTTTTTTTAGTTAATCGATGAACTTACATCATTGATCTATTGATTTTTAATCCATTCACCTTTTTAATTATTTTTGTAAATCAGAAATTAGTATATCCAATCTGTATATAACACAAAATACCCCAGAAAGACAACAAAAAGAAACATCTACATAAATTTAGTTATAGCACTAATTTTTTTTTAATAATTTTAATGATTTAAATTTTTTCATCAAAAATATCATCGAATAATATTAAAAAGAAAAAATTTTTAATGAAAATTTAAAACAGTCTGTATCTTTAAGTTATCTTGTTATTCAACATAAGAAAAAAGTGCTGAGTTTCGGGTAAGTTTTTGAAAACAAGGTCTTCACAAAATTTAATAGGAGAAAAAGTCTACACTTCCCTTAAAAGTGGTGTAAAACAGTAACTTTCCCGTATTTTTTGACGTGATGAAAGAAAATTAAAAGACAAACTTTTTTTAGTCCCCATGAGAAAAACTTTAGTTTATTAATAGAAAAAAAATTGTTCGAAAAACTTTTTGATGGGCATCCTGTGATTCCTCCGTAGAGCCCGAGGAAAAGGATCCTGTTCGAGCAAGAAAACCCGTTCACCGTATATCAACCGCCAGCGGATTACCAAGGAGAAAAGGGGTAGAAAGATGAGAAAGTGCGGGAAGTATAATCTGCCCCAAGCTTATTCAGGGGACCACCCCCATATCAAAATGAAGATGTCCATTGTTAAACATTCTTCGGAACCGCGTGCTTTTTTAGGTATTGTCAAGTGTTGGACCAACATTTTCTTTACACTGCTATGAATTGATTGCTTTAGGTCACGGTTAAGTTAGCACTGAATTTTGGTAAAATATTTGACTTTCAGACTCATCATCAAAGTTTTTGAGGCTCTAAAAGTTGACTTCATTTTATAGGTATTAAGGTTGAAGAGTTTGGGGTCTTTTAGCTTTGATACATTTATAAAGGAATTGCTTGTTGCGGTCAGTTGAATGATTTGTTTATTGCAATTATTTTTTATTATATAATAATCTTAGGTCCTATACTTAAATATTTTTTAAGCTTAAGTTAGCCTCAAACCTTAAACAAATCAATGACTAATCATAAACGCATGGTGTATTGAATGGTATAGATTATATTTTTCTAAAATCGGTGTTTCCATTTCTGTTTTTTTTTCTTTTTTTAGTAGACTTATTTTTTAAACAAAATTTTAAGCATTTTCAGTTAATTTTATTCTTTATTTTGTCACAGAAAAATCTTGATAAAATAACTGAGAGATAGCTATAAGAAAGTCATATCTAAACTGCACTCAACAAAATTATGCAGCATGCCGTTAAAAAATATATAACTGTCATTTAATATTAACTGAGAGGTTAATTTGATATTAAATACAAATACAAAAATATAAACTAAATTTTCAGTACATCAATATAAAAACAAGTATCTGATTGAAAAAATGCTTTTTTTTAGGAAAATAAGAATCAGTCTACTAAAAGTTGTTGATTCATAGTATAAATATCAGATTGTAAAGAATAAATAACATTTGAAAACGTTACTGCTGTAAATACAAAAAAAATTCAAACTGTTGCAGAGAAATTATCTTTAAAATATGAAACTCTTATTGATTGCTCAGTACAATGAGCATGTTTCTCTTTATTGTGTTATTGTATAGGAACAAACTTTTTTCATCCATTACTAATTATATCAAAGGCTTCAAGGCATTCCGCTCTATATAAAACAGAAAAGAAATATTTCAGTTGTAGCTTCTTCATTAAGCATTCTTAAATCGTTATTTTTTGCCAGAAATATATTAAGTACTTTTTGCCTATAAGCTTTCTAACATCTGGCCTTAAAAAGCCATAATAAATTATTCAGAGATAACATGTATTTCATGCCACTAACAATTTATAATATAATTTAAAAGATATCTAGAAGTCAATGTATTTTAAAGTTTTTTTAATTATATAGATAACAAACAGGAAACTTCAACTCCCGAAACTTTCTTGTTATTGTTATTTAATATTCTAATCTCATTTATGATTTAATGGTAAGAGTATCCTTGGATATTACTAATTTTACATTTCTCTTTCAGATGTTTACTGGTGAATATGTACGGAAGATCTAATATTTTAAACTTACTGAAGGAATCAAATCAATCAAATCGTTAGTTTATATCTCTCAAAATAAATAACTTTTAGTTTATTATAAATCTAAACTCTACGAGATTTTACACCCTATAATTTTTACATTGTGTAAATATCTGTAGATAAAATATTCCGTAATACTTAAAATATATTTTAAACAGGGAATGTGCTATATTAACTTTTTGCTATTGTCACTCTTTAGCTTAGATCTCGTTTATTACCTTATTAATCTTTTAGGCAAACTAAACTACCTACATGTTACAAATCCGGCAACACATTCAGTTTATTTTGGGGAAAAATTTTCAGATACTTTCGCTAGTATGAGTGTAAAATAACTCTATTTAAATAATTCTTGAAAATAACTGTAATTTCCCAAGAACGTTTCCTGGAGTTATTCTTAATGTTTGAAGAATTAAATATTTATTTTTACAGCTTCAATACTGAATGAAAAATAATTCATTTCTTTGGCCCTTTAGTTCTTAATATAATTTGGAAATTAAAAGGGAATATTTTAAAAAAATGGCAGCTGGTTTAGAAAAAATGTAAATAATAAGAATTCTAAATGTAGCAATAATATATATTATTTATTCCTTTGAAAAATTTAATCATTTATTAATTTTAAATCTATTTATTTATATATATATATTATATATTTATATATATATATAACAAATAAATAAATATAAATATATATAATATACATATATATATATATATATTTTTATATATATATATATATATATATATATATATATATATATATATATTATATATATATATATATATATATATATATATATATATATATATATATATATTATATTTTTACTAGAGAAATTAAAGTTTCACGTATTCTCTATGGTTTCTTCTTTCGCAAATATTTGAAACTAATTTTCCCAACAGAAAAAGTGCGTTCAGTGTAATTAACTTCATTAATACTCACCCCACAATATATAATTACATCATACCCTCGTTTAAGGCAAATAGTGAAGCAATGTTACACAGGTTTAGGTGTTTAGGTGACCCACAATCAATTTTTTTTTAAGAACTACACTTACAACTTCTGAATGACTACGAAAATTCATGACATCTGCAGATTCAAACCCATATGGACCCCGTATGGAGAAACCGTATGGAGAAGCAGCGTTCTACCCCTTTGACCATATTACAGCCCACAGAATATGATAAAATTGTCCTTCGAGTCAATAAGACCAGGAAAAGTTATCAACAGGTTCGTATGTGACAAATATTTTCTTTTTAATTTGAGTCTAAAGCCATTCTCCTATTTAATTTTTAATTATTATCCGCATGGTACTAGAAAAGAGAAGAGTTGTCATTGCCATACATCAGAGCTATATACAGAGCTCTTAAGTGTTCAATTATACTAATACCTCACATCCCATAAATTCTTCTTCTCTTTGATACCATAGTCAATGAGTTAGAATCCCACCACTGGAGTGTATATAGCCGTTTGGAGTCAGTTTTAAGAAGTAAGTTCAAGTCTCATTGACCCTCCAGTAAAAAAAAGTAGAACGTAGCTCTCGAAACCAGTCAAACAAACCATAAATTTTTCATGAATGTTCCTTTGGGAAAATATCTTGTGGTATTGACTTGCCTTTCGTATAAATGATATTCTTTAACTACATATAAAAAACACTGCATTTAAATAAAAAAATTAATGACTCAATATATCATGTAATGAATTCTTTGTATAATTTTTAAACACAGAAAAAATACCCAAATATATACTTTAAACCATTCATTCATTATCTAAGGAATTTTTTTCTAATAAAAGCCTAATTTCTTTTGAAGGTTGAGTTGAACAGTAAACCTTGAGAAAAAATTTCAACGCACTACAAAGGAGAAAATAAGTGTTATTTTAGTTAAAAAAACCATTTTTAAACGATAAATTAAAATAATTTATTTTTTATGAAAAGAATTGAATTACACTAAAAGCTAAAATATTTTTTTTCTAAATGCAGATCCATAAATTTTAAATACTGAATGCAATAATTGCTTAATCCCTTTTACTAACAAGTCAAGTGTTTTTATACAACCTAAATTTTATTTTGTTTTACGAATGAAGAAATACTGAAAACAATTACACAGCATATATTAGCAATCGCAATTATTTTAATTGAACTAACTAATTCATAGTAATGCAATTATGAACTATGGGAATTATACAAATTTTATCTCGTGGTATCTAAACTTTAACCGTACAAAATTAATCGAAATCCCATAGTTAAGTTTCGTATAACTGTTTTTTAACTGAAATATTTTTTCGTTAAGAATATTTATTTTCTTTTAGGATATAATTTGAATATATTGCACAAACCGAAATGTAAAATATTTTATGTCAATTTTTTTTTTTGTAATTAATAAGGAAAACAAGCATTTTATGAAATCTCCTATGCAATCCCGCCGAACGATGGCCGATTGATTAGGGTGCTGGCCTTTGGTACCGGAGTCCGTGGGTTCGAATTCCACTGTGGTATGGATGTTCATAGCCGTTCGGAACCGGATTTAAACTGTAGGTCCCGGTCTCATTAGCCCATATTGCAAAAAGATAGTCCGTAACACTCCAAACCAAACCTATGCAATCTCTAAATTTCTTTGACTCATAAATACATTGTAAAACAAAATCCAACATACTCTCCTACCATAGACTGTGTCAATCCATTTGTGCCTCGTTTGCGTTTGTTTTTCATTAATATTTTAGCATTTTTATGAGAGTCTTTTAATTTAGTCCCAGAAGTAATGAAATCCCTGCAAATTTATTATGGAATAATGTTTGTATCCATGACATACATTGTGACATTTCTTGTCTGAACACATTTACGAGAAAAATCGAGTTAAAATGTCATTTAAAATAATTCAAACTATGAAAAAAAAATTATTTCGTATTAAACTATTTAATTTTAAATCAAATCTATATCTCACAATGTGAACTATATTTGTACTCAGTTATTACACGTTGTTTAACTGGATTTAACACAAAGAATTCAATTTTTTTTTTATTTATTCACATTTTATTGTAAAATTTTTTAAAAATTTAAATTTAAAAGGTTGATCAAATTTAAAATTTTAATATAACTCCCAAACAGCTCTTTTCAAATGTTTCTTAATTTTTAGTAAAAATATTTAAATTAACTTTTTCTGGATTTTTCCACTAATTAGAAAATTTATAATATTAGTTAAAGTTAAACAATAACGTTTTCGAATTATCTTTTGTAATTAGAAGACAATTAGAAGAAGCTACCTCAAAATTTTAATTATGTAACTTAAACAAAAGTTTACCCATATTAATCTGAAATTGTGAGGCCTTAAAAAATGATTGAGATACATATACTTTAAATCATAATAGAGGTTTTTGCAAGGACAGTCAGGGTAACATCTTCTTATGCAATTTCGTAAACATGATTATATCCCCAGGCCTGACACTGGCTGTGAAGTGATTATTGATAATTACCTGACTAACAAACAAGTATACGAGTAAAATTACTGAGTAGGATTATATAAGCAGAAATCTTGTAATATCTGCCTATGTAATCATTGCAAAAAATGTGACTTGCATTAAAGGTTTTTTAAACTGTGCAGTATTATTTAAGCTTAAAAAAAAAAAAAAAAAAAAGCAATACATGATTTTTTTCGAGAACTATGCATACCAAATTTCCAAATTCCCTTTTTTTTTAATTTTTTTCTTCCACATTTGAATATCTGCAATATATAACAGCTATCCTTCCCACGCCCAACCCCGAAAAATTTTAGCCATCAATGGGTAAAAGTAAAAAAGAGACTATACCTCTAGCAGGCTTACAACCCTGGTAAAACAAACCAAACCGAAAACGAGTTAGAAAACTCGTTGTACTCTGTTATAATAAAACATTATACATATAAAAAGGTTTTATATGCAATATTATAATACACTTGCTGAGAAAGTGGCAACATCTCGGTTTTGTTTCTTCTTCAATGCAATTCACCAAAAGTTGATTGGTTTGATTTACTTTGTTTGGAGCATTATCGTCTACTTTTGTGCTACACAAAGGATAATGAAACCGGAACCTACTGTTTAAAGTCGATTTCTAACGGCTAGAAACATTTATGCCAAGAGCGGGATTTAAACCATCGGACTCCACAACCAAAAAGCAGCTCCCTACCATTGGCCATCGTTAGTCACAAAAATCTTGCAGTTCTGAAAACTAAGATAATTTATAAAGTAGCCTATTTATTTTGCACAAATAAATCTAGAGTAATATAACATAACCAAACAAAACAAGAACAAAGTTTTATCTAAGTCTTCAAAAAATGAAGAATGAAAACGTCATACATCGTCTGTAACAACTAGCCCCCTCAGAGCCCCATGCGACTCTTTAAATGAGAGGTGAAGAAATTTTTTACGATTAGGGGCCGCACTTAAAATAGCCACATAAGTTGACATACCTAAAAATGTGAAATATTATAGTTTTTGTACAATTTTATCAGTTTATTGCCTTATATAGAAATAATAAAAAATTAAGTCATTTATTTATTATTTAACATAAAAAATTGCAACATAAAATATTTTTATTCACAAAAGACTAATAACATGTAATAACATTAATCTTATAACTAACATTAATTGTCTTAACATTAATCTGATTATTTTTAATAAAAAAACTACGTAAATACCTTTTTAAATAAAAATAAAGCAAAAGTATTTTCAATTAATTTATTACATTATAAATAAATATATTGTTATTAAGTTATGAAAAGCAACATATCAATTTTCAAATGATTTCAATTTATATAATTATATATTAATTAATGCAAGAACTATATTTCATGAACATCGCAAAAGAAATTCACGAAAGCCTTCAGCCTTAAGTCCACACGTTCACCCTTTGTGCTCTAAATGATTTATGCAGCCTGACAAGGAAATAATTTTTTTAAATGAAAATATAAATATTTATATCTTTGCATTAATCTTTGATTATTTTTAATTAAAAAAACTACGTAAATACCATTATAAATAAAAATAAAGCAAAAGTATTTTTTAATAAATTTATTACATTATAAAGAAATATATTATTATTAAGTTACGAATAGCCAATATAGCAACAACTCAATTTTCAGATGATTTCAATTTATATAATTAAATATTAATTAATACAAGAACTAAATTTTATGAATATCGAAAAAGAAAATTCACGAAAGCTTTCAGCTTTAAGTCCACGCCTTCACCTTTTGTGTTCTAAATGGTTTATGCAGCCTGACAAGGAAATAATTTTTTTAAATAAAAATATAAGTACTTGTATCTTTACTAAATACGCGCATTAATTACTCATTTACTTCATTGAAATGTAGAGTTTTTACTCTTATGCGTACTTATGCGAGCAATGAGAGTAAAACAGAATCAAATCCAATAATCTGGCTGACACAATTATTACATAAAGTGGGTAATCGGCAATAGATCTCTTCAATTTTTTATTTAAAAAAAAATATTCCTTTTAGGAGACTTTTATACTTCAATTGACTTCTTCGTTTGGAAATACGTACATCTGCGAGCGTGCATTTTCGGACATGAAATGTGTCGAATCAATATATTGAAATTATATTGAAGATTGTACACTTGAAAATATAATTCAACACCAAAAACAAAAACTGAAATGGAAACTTTAAAAATAAAAATCGTTGCTCAATAATTACGTCCACAGAGTTCTTGTAGATATATTGCATAAATTTTTGTTACATTTGACAAAATATTCTTATATTTTTTCTTTATGTAAATACGCTAATTATAAACAAAATGAATTGACTTTGCATTTCCTGCACTTCTATGGTTCTCCGAAATGTTTGCGCAAGATAAAGTGTCCCGCGGACTAAGAGAACTTGAACAGCGCTGATCTGTAACATATGTCCCTGAAACCAGGTTTCTAAATAGTGGTTTGCGCATTGGTACGTGGGTCCCTCTTCCGTGAGTGAGGCGCTGAGAAAAGTGGCGCTGCCGTTCAAAGGGGGTCTTTGTCTCGTCCGAGAAGAGCGACTGACAAGGCTACAAAAGCGCGGGCCCCATAAATCAAGCGGCCATCGTCCCCCTCCGATAACACCCCCGCCTTTTAATTGAATGCCCCCGGCTACAAATACCACCCCCACACTCGCCGAAAAAAAATGCAGTCGGTCATCAAATTACATAACATTCTCTCCCCTTTGCACGCATTTACATGCTTACAGTTGTAAGGTACCCTATTTAATTACGTATAATGCGTAAATTTATTTTCAAGAGTTTAAGGCAAAAACTCATGGTTCGACACTTGTGGTTTTGCCACCGAAAGTGGACCCAAAATATTCCGCAGCAAGCTTGAAAAAAAAATCTAGAAAGGTTTACTAAAAACAAAAGCTTGAATTATAATAAAACCTGTGTGTTTTTAATTTCGAATCGGCACTCATATAAAAGACAGGCCTCGGATATGTAACTGTTTTCTCTAACTTATTGGGGATCATTCTTTTACACTTTGGGGAACTTATTAAGCTTATCATTTTCTTGAAGAAATCGCTTGATTAAAAAGAAAAAAATAGGATATCAAACCCTTCTCCTAGTCAAATTTACGAAATTATTATTGCCTTTTTATTTTATCCTAATACAAACATCTTAATAAGATATTAAAGGGTAACATAGCTAATGGTGTTTTTTCCTAAAATATATTCTATGAATAATAAACAAAAGCCAGAATATTTTAGTTTTGATTGGAAGTACGTGATATTTGCTAATACCCATAGGGTCAGCTTTATTTCAGATAATCCAAATGCGTAGGCATCTTCAAAAACAGGTAAGTAGGACAAAAAGAACGGAGGCTAATATGTGACGTAATGAGTCTCGACTAATGTTTTGGAGCAAGGGACATTTACGAAATTTAAGATTTTGTTTAATAGATAAAATATTTTTGTATATTTATTTTTACAAACAAATTGCTTTTAAGAATTTTATCTCTTATAAAAGCTAAACTTTTTCTAAAATTGCCGCGCATTGGGTAAGCAAATAGTGATCACTTGCGAAACCTCTGTCAGAGTTCCAGGGAATCCTAGACTTCTTAGGTGTAACTTTGGTTGAAGACCCCTGTGCTAATTTAATGTTATTGTTGACTACTTTTATATGAAGTAAGTTTTAGACTTTCAGCCTATATGTTTGTTTAATATATATCTCGATAATATAACTTTACTGCCAGATAATAATATAAATTTACTGCAAGACGATTGTCGGATCGGTAATTCCGGACTTTCGGTAGCAGAATTCCTGGGTTTGAATTCCTGTTGCCATAATTATTCGTAACCGATTAAAATCAGCGTAACGCAGTAGATACTGGTCTGCCTTGCCCTCGTGTACCAAAATGGTAATCCTTAGTGCTCGAAACCAACCAAATCAACAACCATACATAAAGATTAAAAACAAAGAGAATGATTGCTTAATAATGCATCCAAAACTGAAAACATTTTTAAAATTTACTGACTTGACACAAAAACTCAACAAAAAATGGTTTTTATTTATAAACCATTGGTATAGAACTTTTAAAAATCTAAATACTCGTTTATGTTAAAATTTAAGCTTAAATTAAGACAGGAGGCTTAGATAATTAATCATTTCTACATTCATCGTCTGTGATAGCTTTACCTTATTTCAAAATGCTTACCTGATGCCATTAAAGGTTTTTTTTCTACTAATATCTTATACTCTTTAGCATAAAACTTATTGTAGTAGGAAGAAAACGAGAAAACCGGACAATTTTTTTTCTTTCTCATATGACGTTCTAAAATGCGAAGGAAGTGCGTTATTTATCGGGGACCACCACCCAGACTATTCATTAAGGGCAAGTGAATGAATTTTATACCTAAAAACCTGAATATCGGCTGTCAATGAAATCATTATTAATGTGTTTGCCATCGAATTATGGTAAATGCTTAATTATCGACTTCAGCCAAAATGGCCCTCCCATTAGCAAGTCATTCATCACCGTGTTTATGTAATGCCGGTGAAGGAGTATTTTTTCTGCCCTTCGTCGATCGGTACTTTCAAAAAGTTTATTAAGTAATTCGACACTGAAAGTACACGTTCTTAATATGCGTTATTAAGGACCAATTTTTCAAAAAAAAAAATTTTATCATGACTTTATTAAAGAGACATTAATCCTTCAAAAATTCATTTTTTTACTTATTTTTAAAATTTCTAGATATATCTGAATCATTTAAAACAAACCACATTTAAATATTTGAATTAGAACCTGTAAAACTGTACAAACTATACATTTAATATCACAGCTTTTAAGGAAACTATAAAAAAATTTAAATACATTTTACTGAAAAAGGTGATATTCAACTTTCCCAAACTGTAAATAAAAAACTTATTGAACATATTAATTTCAAATTTCCAAATTACATGCATTATAGACCTACGATGATACTCCACCTACTTTTTTCATTGCTGTTTATTCATTTAGTATTTATAGTATTTGAAATGGAATTTTTAATTAATTTAGCTTTTTTGAAAATTTAAACCCATGGTGTAATATTGCTGATTATTTGTAAAAAATTAAGTAGGTGGAAAATTATACCTAATAATTATTGTTTACAAAAAAGTATAAATTATTAAGGAACTTTGTGCCTACACTTTGTGTTGTGAGTCTGCACATAATGTGTCAAAAAAATTTAATTTTTTTTAAACAAGCTCTCATTTTTCACTTCATGAAAAAAAGTTTTTTAAAACAACAGCAAATTAAGCAGATATAATTAAATAGAAATAGAGAACAAATGCTGAAAATTCTATGTACTTACGATAATAGTTAAAAAAGATATGATAAAGTGAAAAATAAGAAAAAATCTTCCCCTTAAAATTGTTTAAGAGTGATGTGTCATGATGTGTCCCATTAAACACAATTACAGAACCTTTCATTACATAAAATAACTGTAGTATGAGCACATTAGTTAACTAAAATATGTTTATCTACAGACAAAAGTAGTAATTCAACTAAATATTATAAAAATAAACAATAAAGAAAATGTATGGCAGGTAATAGAAAATAAGTTAATGACGCTATCGACAAGAAAAGCTAAAAAAAAATATTGAATGTAAAATGTCAAGTTGGTTAATAAAAAGAAATCAATTTAAAAGAGCGCATAAAATACCTCAATTGCTATATATTACTTGACAGAATAAATATACATATCTATTAAAAACTGAATATAAATTTTCATTCCAAATACTCATCCAAACAAATCACAAAACCTAACTGCAAAATACTTTCTATATTAGGTAAATTGGTTCATTCCAGGCAAATCTTTGATTCAGAAAAAAAAAATCCTAAATGTTAAAACTGTAATGTAATTTCTTCAAAAACTAATATACATTTACCTACTACATATAACTTGCAGCGAGGAAATAAAACATTTTCAAATGATCTGGTTCATTGAACTTGAACTTCCAAATATTTATGGTTCATGCTTAGTACTCACAATTCCTCAACTTAATTTATTTTATAAGATCAGTAGTAGTTGAAAAATGACATAAAACATTTCTCATAATAATTTAATATCCCAATTTATTCCAAATGTTCCTAAAAATAAACCAAAAAATCGTAACTGTAATTAAAGAAATTGCTACATTTTTGTAGAACTTTGATACAGGAAAGATATCTTAAAACTAAAACTATAACGTAATTTCTTTTTAATTTTATCAAAGATTAATAAGAATTTACTTACTTTCCCTTTTTCTCACTGTGTATAATATTGTATTCCTAATCAAACAATAAAATTAATCATTCTAGTTTCAAAAAAGAATAATTTGTCACATTGTATCCATCGTCAACATCAAAGAAGAATCAAAATTAAGAAACTGAGCTCTAACATATTTTTTAATATTTTAGAACCAACTATAAAATAAGCCGTTTCAAGAGCCATTAATGTTTAATTAGTTCCAAAAGATGTACATTCATTAATGTATAATTTAAGTTACCCCCATTCCTCAGAAAATCCTTGAAAAGTATCCCCCACCCTAACTCATCAAAAATCCAATATGAATGCCTCTATCCATTCCAGGTCCAACCGCTTCATAAATTCGAGGACAGACGGACATATAACTTAGGCTATTATTATATAAGGGATTCCTGTTCTAATTATTAGTAGATGGAAATATTTGTGTTGTTTTGTTTTTAAACACATTCCTTTTATATAACTTTAATACTTACCAATGACTAAGAAAGCTCTTCGTTTAATTTAGAATTTACCTGGTAAATTTTTACCACACACAAAAGACAAATATACATTTTTCAAGATTTTTTCTTAATTAGTGGGTCTATCTCTACAATTTAAAATGAAAAGAGTTCAAAACGAAACAGCTAAATTTTAAAAAGTTCCGTGAGAACTAATGTTGGTAACCATTGCTTTCAGAGTGAGAAAAAAAACCACTTCCTCGAGTAAATTTCCTCTCAAAGAGTGAATAGATCCCAAACCCTTCTTTTAAAATGGTGAAGTTTTTCTGACTTTCAAAAGCCACCCTCTCTCTTTTCTCTATTGCCTTTACTTGTGTCATTTTCGCTCTTTTAAAGTAAAATTCGACTTTTTTTTAGTCGTTTTTCCCCTTTTCTCACTATGTATTATATAGCATTCCTAATAAAACAATAGAATTAATCATTCCAGTTTCAAAAAAGAATTTGTCACACTGTATCCATCGTCAACGTCAAAGAAGAATCAAAATTAAGAAACTGAGCTCTAACATATTTTTTAATACTTTAGAACCAACTATATAAACCTCGAGTGAATTTCCTCTCAAAGAGTAAATAGATCCCAAACTCTCCTTTTAAAATGGTGAAGTTTTTCTGACTTCCAAAAGCCACCCTCTGTCTTTTCTCTATTGCCATTAGTTGTGTCATTTAAAGTAAAATTCGACTTTTTTAGTCGTTTCTTCCCTTTTCTCGCTATATATTCTATACTATTGTAGTTTCATTCCTAATCAATCAATAGAATTAATCATTCCAGTTTCAAAAAAGAATAATTTGTCACATTGTATCCATCGTCAACATCAAAGAAGAATCAAAATTAAGAAGCTGAGCTCTAACATATTTTTTAATACTTTAGAACCTACTATATAAACCTCGAGTGAATTTCCTCTCAAAGAGTAAATAGATCCCAAACCCTCCTTTTAAAATGGTGAAGTTTTTCTGACTTCCAAAAGCCACCGTCTGTCTTTTCTCTGTTGCCCTTAGTTGTGTCATTTAAAGTAAAATTCGACTTTTTTAGTCATTTCTTCCCTTTTCTCGCTATATATTCTATACTATTGTAGTTTCATTCCTAATCAATCAATAGAATTAATCATTCCAGTTTCAAAAAAGAATAATTTGTCACATTGTATCCATCGTCAACATCAAAGAAGAATCAAAATTAAGAAACTGAGCTCTAACATATTTTTTAATACTTTAGAACCTACTATATAAACCTCGAGTGAATTTCCTCTCAAAGAGTAAATAGATCCCAAACCCTCCTTTTAAAATGGCGAAGTTTTTCTGACTTCCAAAAGCCACCCTCTCTCTTTTCTTTATTGACCTTAGTTGTGTCATTTTAAGTAAAATTGGACTTTTTTAGTCATTTTTCCCCTTTTCTCACTATGTATTGTATACTATTGTAGTTTCATTCCTAATCAATCAATAGAATTAATCATTCCAGATTCAAAAAAGAATAATTTGTCACATTTTATCCATCGTCAACGTCAAAGAAGAATCAAAATTAAGAAACTTAGCTCTAACATATTTTTTTAATACTTTAGAACCAACTATAAAATATCCCGAAGCCGTTTCAAGAGCCATTAATGTTTAACTAGTTCCAAAAGATGCACATTCATTAATGTATAATTTAAGTTACCCTCCATTCCTCAGAAAATCCTTGAAAAGTATCCCCTACAGTTTTGCGTTTCTGTAAAGGATCTATTCATTCTATCCACACTACTATGGCTGGACGAATTACGAAAGTTGAAAAAGTAAAATAAAATATGCCTATATAACTCCCCAGTTTCATTCAAAGCTTACTATTGATCAATTCCCGGCAAAGTCGAAAACCAAACTTTTGAAGTCAAATATTTCATTTGCGATAGCTAAAGGGAAATATTCTTCCATTTAAGCAATTTTACCTATGGTGGCGTTTAAATCATTTGGTACAGATAATCAATATAAACGTTAAATGCAGCTCGAAGTCAAACTTTTAAGCCTGAAAAGTCTTTATTTAGATTCCTTATGTACCTCATCAATGTGTACACGATCTTATTTACTTGAGTTGATGTTTGAAAGGTTGATCCAATATTGAAAAGGATAGATTTCGAACGAAAACTTAATTAAATGTAATATAACATTCCTATTTCTAACAGAACAAGTTTCAAGCGTTCAGGAAAGTATATTTCGAGGTATGTATTTCTCAAAGACTTTGGAAATGTACAAAAACTTTTCATTTCCCTATTTATGAATAATCTAATTTATTAAGGGATATTGAATTTGCTAGTTAAAAAAAAAACTTTTCATCTCATCTTCTAGTGGATTATAATCGTACGTTATCTAAGTGGTACATACAATGAAATGTGCATAAGTATCTTTATTTACTTGATATTTTTTTGTTTAGGGTTCCTTATTTTCTCAATGTAAAATAAAACTTGTATTGTGTTACAAATATTTACATTTTTAGCTGTTTAAACCAAGTAAAATTAGATCCTTAAATACAATCCAAGAAATTATCCTATTTCTCACAAAACAAGTTTCAAGTGTTCAGAAAAGTATATTTCGAGGTATGTATTTCTCAAAGACTTTGGAAATGTACAAAAACTTTTACTGATTTCCCCTATTTATGAATAATCTAATTTATTAAGGGATATTGAATTTGCTAGTTTGAAAAACCACTTTTCATCTCATCTTCTTGTTGATTATAATCGTACGTCATCTAAGTGGTACATACAATGAAACTTGTGCACAAGTATATGTTTATAATAATATTTTTTAACCTGCAGGGTTCCTTATTTTCTCAATGTAAAATAGAACTTTGTATTGTGTTACAAATATTTACATTTTTAACTGTTTAAATCGAGTAAAATTATATCCTTAAATACAATCCTAGAAATTATGGGCACACTTTGTACATAAACATCTGATTCGCAAATTATCCAACAGTCTGTAACGATAACCTGTATATGACAATATGGGCCCCTACACTATTTATTGAAAAAAATTATATATTGTATTAACAATATACATATATATATTTATATATGTATATGTATACATATGTAAATAACAATAAATAACAACAATATACATATTTATATATGTATATTGTTTCATTTGTAGTGCTTCCGCCAAATTTTTCTTTCTCACCAGAGCCTACGTTTAAAAATTTTATTCTAAGGCAAGACATAAGCCTACCCTAATGTATGTGTACCCAAAACGTTCGTGTCGCCACCCCGGATAATCCCCTTAATTTTAATCAATCTTAAAGAGGGGATTTCCTTTTATTCTGAATCACGAACCTTTTTCTTCCTATTAACCTCCCATTAAAAAGACACTCGGACTAATAGATTTAATTTGCTAGTTCTCTAAGTATACAGCAAAGTTTACTCCACGTACAATGTTCAAAATTGGAAACCAGGTATTCTAGTTCACTATACTTGCCACTAGGTCATTTCGTACTCACGATTAAAGATTTGAGTGGATAATTCGAATCGGGGGATGTAAGCTGATGCCACACTGGTAATTCCCCTGAATTTTGATCATCCTCGGATTGGGGTTGTTTACTCCGTATTTCTATTCCACCTACTTTATCCTCAGTGAGATGTCATCCAAACCCACAGACTTGAGATTATCCACAAAATTTTCCCTGTCCTGTGAATATACTGGGAGATGTTTGGGGCACTTAATAGTCCTCGAACCCTGCATCCTGAGATTCTAGTTCCCTATCGTAACCACTAGGCCATCTCATGCCCATTCTTAAGTAAAAAAGGGAGGGACAATGCGTTTATGAAAACTATTATAATTAATGAAACTTTGTATGCTTTTGATACATATATAATAAAAACAACTAAATAATTATAAATAACTATAAATAAAATACTATAATTATAATATAATAATCATAATTAAGAATAAATAAAAATTGCATTTAAAAACATTTTAAATATCAGATGACTATTTTAATTTCAATTTTTTAAAATACTTTGGTGATTTTAAAAATATTCCTTCAGAGCAAATTTGCAATTTTTCTTTTATTTTCGAATTATTAGTACTTAGAATTTTTTGAATATATTTGGGTATTGATTTGTATATGTTTTGAATACTTAACTTATAGGAAAAAATTTTACATCTGTATGAAGAATTTATGAAAAATTCGAGCTTTCAAAACTTAAATTGAGTTTTAATACTGAAATAAATTTGAAACTTAAAACATACATCCAGATTTATTTTAACAAATATTAGGAATGTTTGGTAAACATTCTGTAGGAATCTATAAAAAATGAAGATGAAACGAGCATTCATTTTAAGAACTAACAAAAATTCTATAAAAAATTTATTATGCAAAAATGTTACTTGATTTTAAGAAAAAAAATTAATGCAATTAGTTAACTAATATTTCAATTATATGCATACAATTATCGAAATTCTGATTTAATAATTTATAAAAATATTTTTTCACATCCACTATCCCCTTAAAGATTTGATAATTCGCAAATAAGTTCCTACTTTGTCATGTGCAAGGTATTTCTAACACCCCGTTGGAAATTCCCTTGTATTTTGGTCCTCCTCAAGAGGATTATTTATGTTCTTAATGCCCTACCATTCTTAAAAGTTTGATACCTTGAAAAAGGCCACCTATCCTCACAGGCGTACTCATTAAAGATTTGACTTAATGATCCGAAATGAGGAATGAGGAATGTAAGGTAATGTATCACTGGAGATTTTTCTGAATTTCAATGCCACTATGAAGAGTCCACTATATTTTGCTCCTCCACAAGAGGGAGATTTTTGATCCTGATTCCGCACTCCTCTCACACATGCCAACTCCCAAAGTGAGGACATCCAGACCCACAGATTTTACTTGTACGCTTACTTGATATACATTGATATTTTTAAAAGCGCCTTCCAGGATCAAACTAGCACCTAGGATTCTAACCCAGCATGTTGATCACTGAGTCATCTCGGGCTTATGCGTAAATGTTATCAAAGGTATCTGAAGTCATTTGTGTGAACAGCGGATTAACTCTTTAGTACTCCGCAGCCGTGAAGCAACTATCTACCTTTTCGACCATCATTCCCAAAGATAAAAATATTTTATTAAAATAGACAATAATACTGAATATATGAGTTTCAGAGTTTCTGAACAATGTGTTAGAATTCAATGGGATAAAAGCGAAATATCTTAAGAAAAACTTTAAACCTCTTAACAATTGTTAAATCTTTTTCCTGGGTCGATTGAAAAGCTTTAAGCCATTTTCTGAAATTAACGTCTTGATATATTTACTAACAAATAGATACTAGAAGCTATTCCTAAATTGTTATATAAGTAAATTTGCTATAAATATCATACATTCATAATAATGATATAGAACATGTAATATCTTGCAAATTTAACCTCATTATAACATGTTTTATAATTTTATAATAACCTAAACTTTCAATAACATTTTCATGTATCTAACAGGTACCACCCAGGGTCGACCCTAGCGTTTTTATCCCCGTCGACAAACGCAAAAGATGCCACCTTCAACTATACATACGTCTTTTAATATAAAACAACACGATTCTACTGTTCCTATATTTTCTAAATAGAAGTAATCGAAACATTGTAATACGTCTCAATAGTCCACCTACCTTGACAAATGTAAAGGTTATATCAAACATCAACATGTACGTGTTGATACAGCAGCAGATTAAGTTTATACCTTTTCCCTGAGAAGCATGCATGGATTTCTCGTAATGAAAGTGAAAAATTTTCCCACACCTTATGACACTTTAACTGGAATCAAGATAAATCAGTTAAAAAAATTTCGTTATCGCAAGAAAAATCTGCGCATTGTTCATTAAGAAAAGCAATCATGATTAAATATGTGGCTTTTCACAAGTATGTGTTCACTTGTGATAAGACCTTTTAAGGCATTTGGGAGTCCACGCTGGAGAATCCCCTCAATTTTGATAATCCTGGAGCGAGGAATATGCACCTGGTTCCGTATCTCTCTCCCACGTGACAATTCTTCAACAAGGGTACAGTCAGAAACATACATTTATCCGCCACGTTCTCTGGATGTGCAAGATGTTTAGTGCTCCTGAGAGGCTTGAACCCATGATCCCCGAATTCTAGCCCTGCAGAGTGCCTGACTTTGTATGTTCAAATCTCACCGTTGGCATAGACTTTCGTAGCCGTTTGGAAGCGGTTTTAAGCCGTAGTTTGCCATTATATGGGATTGTGTTACATAGTAGTGACATATCACTTTAACAAAAGATGCAGTTATCTTATCATCTAAATCGTGGATAAAATCTTGGACATTATTTAGAGCTTTAGATTTTCCAATTCTAAATTAATTCAAAATTCAGAGTACATTTACAAATTTATTTACAGATTAGGCACATTATTAGAAAAGGTGACATTTAGAGGCCAATAGACTAGAGTAATTTATTATTGAACATATGAATATAAAAAATACATTGCAGGAAATGTAGTCACTGTCTAAGAAGCAAGTTCTTAAAATCATTTCACTAAACCTATGGTTCAATTAATCCCAATTCAATTTAAACCCCTAATTTAGTACAAAATATTTGGCTATCTTTAGTCACACGATCTTTCCCATACCCAGATGCAAACAACTGCTTGGATTAAGTTCAATCTTCGTGATCCGAAAGTAATTCTTTGTGTTATAGGTAAGAAATCGTGTTTTAATATCTTCTCAAGCATGTTAGAGGTTCTGATTTTTGTTTTATAAGTTTACAGCATGTCTGTTGTGTATAAATATCATACTGATTATTTAAAAGATCTGCTTCATATTAGTATAACATTATTGATTATTATAATGAATGTCGTATTTTTCCACCATTAATTTTTTATGTAAAATAATGAAAGATTATATATTTTTTGCTAAAAGATTCATTTTCACTTTGTTTTTCTTAAGTGGTTGCCATAGGAATTTTTTTAGTTTTTCTCTCTTTTCCTCATTTTTTTACTCTTTTTTTCAGTTGTTTCCTACATTTATGCACTCTTGGGTCGGGACATTTAAAGTAACGTCTTCATAAAATATCTTTATCAAATAGAATCCCCGATTCAGTATTCTATATCCTAATACAGAATTTCAGAGAGAGAAAGATAAAATGTATCAGCAAAAACACTTAATTTGTTCTCATCGGAACAGCATTAACTACAATTAGCCAGAAAACATTTCCCATCTCCATGTACAAGCAGTTGCAAGAGCAGTTACGAAGAGTAGAATTAAGGTAACTCCCGAAAACGAAAGTAAAGTCTATATGTTACAGGAAAGAAAGAGGATAACAATAAATTCATTATAGTAATCATTTAAAAATACAAATCTATTGACGAACTTGCTGTAGTATATCTTTTCAATTAATTTTCTTTTATGAAAATAAGTGAAATTGTATATCTTATTGATACGTTTATGTTTCTAAGCGGCTAACCTTTGAATCATATATATATATATATATATATATATATATATATATATATATATATATATATATATATATATATATATATATATATATATATATATATATATATATATATATATATATATATATATATATATATATATATATATATATACATATATATATATATATATATATACATATATATATACATATATATATATATATATATATATATATATATATATATATATATATATATATATATATATATATATATATATATATATATATATATATATATATATACATATGTATATATATATATATATATATATATATATACATATATATAGATATATCTATATAGATATATATATACATATATATATATATATATATATATACATGTGTATGTATATGTATGTATATGTGTGTATATTAGCTTTTTCTCCAGTTTTGTCTCTTATTTGATCTTTTCTTTTCTTGGTTCTTTTTTGTGATTACCCATTAATTTCCTAACCTCAAGTGATTCATTTCTGTTCAGGTATCATCATAAATGTAGATGGGATTATTCGTAGTTTAAGAAATCAGCTTCCTAAAATAACTTTGGATTCCTAATTTAGGACATTCCAAACTGTAATACAAAATTTACGATTGAGTTAACATCAGGATTCCAAATTTTAGCACAAAATTTTATGTATGGAAAGATAAAAAGTATTATCAAAAATACTTAATTTGCTTACATTGGAACAACATTGGCTACAGTTAATCAGACAATCTTTCCCATTACCCCATACAAACTCTGGAGGGAGCAATTGCGCAAAGTACATTTGAGGTAACTCGCCGTGATCCAAAAGTAAGTCTGTGTTATAGGTAAGAAAACAGGTTATCATTACTTCAGGATACATGTCAGACCGTCTAAGTGTTGCTTTACAAGTTTACAGCAAGATTGCCTCGCTGAAATATTATGCTGAGAGTTTAAGTGGATAATGAATGGTACAAAGTTTTTTTATATATTACTTAGAGTTATGAAACTTTGCACACATAGAAATAAATGTATTAGTAAAGTAATATCGTTAAACTTTTTTCTTAAAATCAGATTTTATTTATAAAAAACATTTATGCATAAAATTTTAGTTAAATTTAAACTTCCCCTTTCAATTTAGGTTTTTTAAATTTAGAATATTTACTAAAAACTGCTAACATTTTGAAATAAATCTGTGCTTGATTTAGACTTGAAATTGTTTAGATTATTAAAACTAAATTAAAATCAAAAGTCAGAATTTTTCGATAAAATTCAACGCGCAGACATAAAAATATTTCCTATAAATTGATTATACAAACTGTAACGAAATAAGAAAATATTCGGAAACTATTTTTGAGTAATAAGAAGACAAAAATAGAAGGAAGAGTAAAAATAATACAAGAAAAATTTTAAAAAACAAAACATTGAAAAAATGCAATTTAAAAATAGCTGAGTGATCTTTAAACTTTTAATGTAATTTATTTAGTTACACTTCAATGCATCAAAGTTTCATACCTTTAAAGTTAAATTCGAAACAAGCTTTTTATCTTCCACTGTCTCCTTAAACGACTTCTCAAAGATAAATAAAACATAATAGATTAACTTTGGCGATGTCATATTTCTCCCTTATTATGTTTTTTTAAAAAAATATGGGAGATTGGGTATATTTACTATTCTTAAAGCTTTAATTTAATTTTCTTTTTCTTACCCGACTGTCTTTTAAAATTCCTTTTAGCTTTTATTGCGATTCTATCTCTTTCTGACTCTCCTTTACTTGGTTGTTTTTTGTAATCACCCGATTTTGATTATCCATGGTCTATTGTTTTAGCTTTAAGGGCGCTCTCTTCATTTAATGTTGGCTGTATTATCCATACTCTAAGGAATCGTCTTCTTAAAATAGCTATTAATTGCTTTATCTTTACTGGCAGCCTCTTCAGGTAATGTTGGAAGAGTTAGCCATATTTTAAGAATCGGCTTCGTAAAATAACTATTAATTGCTTTATCTTGAATTGCAGTCTCTTCGAGTAGTGTCGGAAGAGTTAGCCATACTCTAAGGAATCGGCTTCTTAAAATAACTATTAATTGCTTTATCTTTAATGGCAGCCTCTTCAGGTAATGTCGGAAGAGTTAGCCATATTTTAAGAATCGGCTTCGTTAAAATAACTATTAATTGCTTTATCTTTAATGGCAGTCTCTTCGGGTAGTGTCGGAAGAGTTAGCCATACTCTAAGGAATCGGCTTCTTAAAATAACTATTAATTACCTTATCTTGTATGGCTGTCTCTTCAGGTAATGTCGGGAGAGTTAGGCATATAGTCTAAAAATTCGGATTCGTAAAATAACTATCAATTACCTTATCTTGAATGGCGGTCTTTTCAGGTTATATCATAAGAGTTAGCCATAGTCTAAGGAATCGGTTTGTAAAATAATTATTAATTTCCTTATCTTAAATGTCTGTCTTTTCAGGTAGTATCGTAAGAGTTAGTCACACACTAAGGAATCGGCTTCGTAAAATTACTTCTCAAACTGAATTCACATTCCAGTAGATTCCAAACTGCAATAAATAATTTCAATAGGGAAGAGAAAAAATGTATTATCAAATACATAATTTGTTAATTAATGTTAACTATTTCCAGATCGAAATCCCATTAACTACAATTCACGGTTAATCAGTCAATCTGTCCCATCACCATATACAAGCATTTGCTGGAGCAATTGCAAGGAGAACATTTCCGTTAACCTCCCGTAATCCGAAAATAAAGTCTGTGTTACAGGTAAGAGAGAGGGTTTTTATAGATCCATTATACTAATCATTTAAAGGTCACAATGATCGATTAATATAACTGTTATTTGACTCTCCTGTAAGATTTTTAAAAAATATGTAAGATTGGATAATTTTATTTTAGGTTTCAGTTCAAACTTATTTTTCTTAAGCGTCTGTCCTTTTAATTTTTTAAGATTTTCTGTAGTTTTTATCCTTTTTTTTCCTTTGGTTTTCATGGTTGTGCCCTGTGATTAGGAATTTTACGTAGAGCAGTGTCTAATTACTTTAGTTTAAACAGCTTCCCCTCGATACGGTTGTAAATATAAACGTGGCTGCTTGACGGCAAATATATATATATATATATATATATATATATATATATATATATATATATATATATATATATATATATATATATATATATATATATATATATATATATATATACATATATATACATATATATATATATATATATATACATATATATATATATATATATATATATATATATATATATATATATATATATATATATATATATATATATATATATATAAAAGCAAATTACTTCGTTCAAAATTTGAAAATACTATTCAAACAAAAAAAAAGCTCATTTTAAAGAATTTTTCCTTTTATGTGGATTTAAAATACAAATTTCGAAGTTAAAAATTTTTTGAGGTGCAAAAATAGCATCTGTATATATATATATGTGTATATACGTATGCATACATATGTATATATATATATATATATATATATATATATATATATATATATATATATATATATATATATATATATATATATATATATATATATATATATATATATATATATATATATATATATATATATATATATCACAAAGAAAGCCAAAGTATGAGAATCACGATCATATTGCAGTTATAGGATTTATTTAAAGCATGGTAAATTTAATACAAAAGACATTTCTCGCTCATAAATTTCTTCTAAAATATAAATTTAACTGTCAATTAAATGATCCACCGTTTAATAAAATTTTGAAATTTGTGTTTTAACTCTACTTACTAAAATAATAAAACAATTTATTCAATTTCACACGCTTTTTGTAAGACAGTATTTTCTCCTTCTTCCCTTTTATTTTCCATGTACCCCGCCGGCTAGCTTTTTAAACTTCAATCAATCTTTCCTTTCAGTTCACTTCAAGAATGAACGCAGGTTCATTCTTGATACATGAATAATTAAAACCGTAAAGAAAATACCATAGAAAACTACAAGGAATGAACAAATGCCTCCACTCCACTGAAATTAGACGTAAATTCTATTGGTATATATCTAAGACACAAGAAGAAAAATTATCTTTATACCATAATTTTCTTATATTGTTAATATCTACCAAATAGATACGGATAAAAACACTTGAAATTAAAATGATCCCACAGAAGCTGCCTTCAAGATCCATATTTTGTATTTTAAAATCTAATCCTTTTTTCTAAATAATCAGGCACGATATCTACAATTTTACTAGTACCTTTCTGAAACTTATTAAACAAAGCACAAAACTCAAAGTACTTTTATAACCATTAGTTCAACAGCTGGAATTACTTAAGTTTTAATATTGAGATTGCAATAATAATTAAACCTTAGAAAATATACATTTGTTCTCACAAAGAAGACTTTTTGTTGAACATTTTTATAGTATTTTGCAGTCGTAAAAGTGAGAAAATTGTGTTCTCACATTTAGATTTGGTTTGAAGAGCTAAGATCTGATGTTTTGATCACGAGGGATGAGACCGGGACCTACTGCTTAAAGCCGATTACGAACGACTACGAACAACCACGCCAGCAGCGGGATTCGAACCTGCGATCTCCGGAACCGAGGATCAGCGCTCTACCGTTCGGCGTTCTCACATTTAGAAACTAGCATTTAATTGTGATTTATAACGGCTATTAAACACCACTTTTTATGAAGATCAAGAAGAAATATATATATAATTTCAAGAATCAATTAATAGGTTTTTCATTATAAAGTATTATATATTGCACAAGCATTGGAATATATTTTAACTATAATATTCCCTTTAAAAGCAGCTATTGATTCTTTATTATTTTGTTTTCTGTTTTAAACTGTACATCGAAATTATAAAATTATCAGAAAATAAAATTATCAGAAGTTTTTCTGTTCCTTTCAGTTGTCTACAAATAAAAAAAAGTTTGAAAAAAAAAGTGAAGGCATTATAAATGGTTTCAACTACTGATTTAGAAGAAGGAAATAAAAGTACTTTATATTCCATTAAATCCGTTTTTTATTTTTCCTTTATTTCATCATATTTTCCCCATGACTACATGACAGAAAATAAATAGCGTAGTAATCCATTTTGTCTTTATATAACTGCTAAAATATGTTTTCAAAGAACTTCCCAAAGTTGCTAAACAAACATGGCATTAATCTATACATTGATGCTGTAAATAAATTTTTAAAAAGAGTGAAATGAAGGGGTCTCAAAACTATTGAGAAATCAAAATTTGAAAGAAATTAACTTTTTAAGCAATTACAATAAGCCTTTGATTCTGAAGAAACCATTTGAAAAATGGTGTTTCTCGACACATAAATGAATATAAAAATAGATAGATGTGTGTGCGTGTTGAGACATTTACTCTTAATTAAAAATATTCAATATTTAAAAAACAATTTTGTAATGAGCTTTGCCTTACCTCCCGTATTAGAATCTAAAAATTTTAATAAGTCTTGCGCGTGTGAAATCAAAACTATTTTATATTCCCTACGCAAATTACTTCACAAATATAATAAGCACTTTATATTTATAATATATATAATTTAATATAT
This sequence comes from Pardosa pseudoannulata, assembly GCA_032207245.1. NCBI lineage: Eukaryota > Metazoa > Arthropoda > Arachnida > Araneae > Lycosidae > Pardosa > Pardosa pseudoannulata. The sequence continues at coordinate 103,961,285 of CM063505.1, read as the reverse complement.
TTGCATGAATTGTTTGTGTACATTTTCGTGAGAATTAAAAAAAAATATGAATATAGTCTAAATTTTTAGTATTAAAAATTCAACAATTTAAAAATATAATAGCAGCAATTAAATTATTTCTAGTAAAATCCCTATTACATATGTACTTATATCAGTATACAAAATTTTAAGAAGTTTTAAGAAATATTATATAATATATATAGTACACAAACTAAATAATATAAAACCTCTGAAAAAATTTTAAACTATGTAGGATTGTTCTATATGATTCAAATAATTTAGTTCGCTGTAACTTTCTTTCTATTTTACGTATGGTAAAAGTAATAGTATCAATATATGCATAAATGTTTGCAGTTTATTACCTTAAAAGTTTTTTAACGAAAGTTTTAAATATTTAATAGTTCTGAGACCCCTTTTAAAAATATAAATACAAAACTCATAGCTACTTACTAGTCTGTCACAGTCTTTCGCCTATTCCACGCCGCACACAAGCACACAAAAAAAAAATAATCCAAATGTTCCTCCCAACACAAATAACCACAAAAACAAACTTCGCCGACACAACACGAGGTGCCTTGTTTTACTCACTTTAGCAAGCCGTATCCCGGGAGCGGCCAGCTATCAACGCCGGCCGCACTCGGAAATAAATTTCCCCAACATCTCTATCGGGTGGAAGCATCTGAGGTGTCGAATGCAGCGCCCACTGGCGTGCGAGAACGACTGGTTGGGATGTTACAAAAGGAGAGATTCATATGAATGAGTGGATTTGATTGCATAAATGTAGAGCTGTCAGTTGTTAGGGTTATGTGATGCGGAGAGAGATTTAGAGGGGTGGGGGAGGAAATGTTACTCATAAACGCAGGCGAAAGAATACGAGTGGAGAAGAAGAGAGGGGGAGGTAAAAGAGTTCACGTAATGAGGTAAAGAGATGGACAAAAACTCTGAGTGAGATAAAAGAGTGATGATTTTTAATAATCCTTGCCTTCTCGTAGTGAAATGTGAAAGAATCATTACTGTCCACTGAGAAGTTTTAATTACATTGTCTTCTTAGAATTCGGCCAAAAGTATAATCTCTTTTTCTAGTTTTCTCTTTCTTTCAACAAGAGAGACGCGAGAAGAAAAACTTTGTCATTCCACGTTTATATTGTCTTGGACACTATCTGAGATTTCCATGGAAATGTTCATTTCTCAATGAAACTCTTCTTAAAAGGGCGAAAAATTCAAGAAAACCAAATTATTTTCCTATATTTTTTAACAGGGATGAAGAAGAGAACACTGTTGAAGGATTGGGTGCTTGAAACAAATAGCTAGCATATGACATGGATTTTTCTTTATTGAATCTCTGTAATGAATATTTTTCAAATTTGATTTCCAGAAAATTCTTTTGAAATTACAAGATTAGCTTTTTATTTAGTATTTAAACTAATAAAATGACTTTTTAGTAGTTAGTTCAGTCTTTTAAAAAATTAGACAAATACAAAAATACACATCCTCTAACTCAAATATTTATACATAAGTTCATTCATTTATTTTATATAGATGTAAGATATGCAATTATGCAATAAAAAATACTTTTTTCAGTCTGCAGTTCAATTATGTGACAGAAAGAAAAATCCATCTTCAGCAGCTTTATCCTGATTTTGAAATTTTAATAATTTAAAAATAATTCATTGTAAACATATGAATTAGGATTATGTAGATAGTTCGTTTCCATTACACAATGAGTCCTTACCTGAAACCTATACTACAAAGTTTTAATTTCTTACTTTTACAGTTCATAGTATTTTTTTAGCTCACATTTGGTTTAAAGTAGTACGAAATAATAAATCATTTCTTAATCTTTACAATAGGGAAGAAAGCTTTTTTAAATTAAAAATTCTCCAATTTAGACGAAACTAATTTGCATTATAACTATTCTAAATTATTTTGGATTAATAATCAAGCTTTTCGAATAGAATCCCACGTGAATTCAAATATAACACCCAACAATCTACATGAAGATAAAACGTTTATTAAATTGAGCTCATGGAATCGAGGAAATTTTAAGAATTAGATCTTAAAACAAATAAAAACTTTCATTTTTATTATTTCTACTATCTTATTCTTATTAAAAAGTAGTACACATCAGAATATTGGTGTTGTTCCAACATTTGCATTCAACTAATTTTTTTTCAAGTTGTGAAGATCATAGTAATTACTTAACAGAAGATTTGATATAAGATTTTGTGATGATAGACCAGAAGATTTGGGAAAAATCATAATTATTATATGTGTTATTGGATCTAAGCTTGTGAAGAAAGGATGTTGGTAACCATCTTGCATCAGATTTAAACAGTTGGGGTCGGTTTCATCCTCTTCCGTGTTGTAATAAACAGACTGTAGACTCCAAACCAAACTAAGCATGTAAAATATTTTTAGTTCCTGCATTGTTTCTCATTGTCATGTAGTCCAATTTAGAATTTTAGCCTTAAGGAAGTATACTATCCCCATATATTTAGCATTTTGAACTTAATTTAACTCGATATAGAGTACTTTATCCATTAAAATTCATGTAAAATAAAACTTTCTCTTTGCTTTTAAAATTTGAAAAGAATAATTCTGTTAGGAACAAACTACTGAAAGTTTTTTTAGGATGGTTAAGAATCAGCGATCAATGTTTAACTACGTTTTAACTATACTAGGAATCACTGCTTATAACTAATTTTTGGTGGCTAAAACTACCCATAACTAAAGTGAGATTCGAACTCTCATACTCTGAGTCCAAACAATAGTGCCCTAGTAGAAACAATAGTGCCCCAGCATCCATTTTATGTAAAGAAGTCGTGTTTATTTTACCGCTTAAACATAACAACAGTTTTTACTACACAATTAAGTCACATTAATGTGACCATCTGTTAAAATCCAGAATAACTATCTTTCGAATAGCGAACCGCTGCAAGACGGACAGGAAGGTTCCAGAAGACGTTAACTGGGATGCTGAGCCATGCCGACTCCAGTGTCATGGCCAGCTACGCTAGATTAGGCGGGTGAAGATCCATGTTGCGAACAACCCGATCGAGGTGGTTTCACCGATTCACGATTGGGTACAAGTCTGGGTAATTTGCTGGACAAGGGTGTACGGAATCATCGTGATCTTCTTCAAACCACGCACGTTAGCTGCGATCTTTATGACAAATCGCATTGTCCTGCAGGCAGATACCATTATCCTGGGGAAAAACAATTCGCATGTAAGAGGGAACATGGTCCGCAAGGATAGATGCATACTTGTGTTGATCCATCGTGCCTTCCACAATGATGTTTGAACCTAGAGAATACTACAACATTCCCCAGACTATAATGCTCCCTCCTCCACCTTGGAACCTTCCGGCAATTGTTGCAGGGTGTTTGCTTTCAGACGTTTCACGCCGTTTACGCCAACATGCATCTGTACGATGGAGCATAAAACGTGATTTATCGGAAAAAGCCACATGTCTCTACTCAGTGAAAGTCCAGTTGCGGTACTGGCGTGCAAATTCCAGCCTTTGTCGCCGATGAACAGCAGACAGCATAGGTGCATTAATCAGGTGTCTTCTGAGGAGGCCGTAACGCAACAACATTATCTGAATCGTCGTTGTGGAGACACTGTTAGAAGCCCCTTGGTTTATCTGGGCTATCAGTTTCTCAACAGTTGCATGCCTATTTGCCCGAAGGCATCTCCGCAGCCGTAGTTCACTTCTGCCATCAATGGTACACCACATTTGTCAGGTCTCTGATGTTGGATAGTGTCATTTTGCTATACATGGTATAGTCTATTATATCTATGAACCTATTTTAGGTGCCCCAGCCACCATTAGTGAACCTGGCGATCCCGAAACTCACAGCCCTATTAGATATGAGCCAAGGCGTGGGCAAGAGGGGATTTAAGGGACCGTTCCCTCCCCGAAATTCCGAAAATCTAAAAGATCGTTTTCAGGGAAGAAAGATGGACCATGTGTGTATATGTATCATCTATCTAGCTATGCATATACAACAGTGTTCTTAGAGCATTGTGTTTAGTGACGTTCAGTTAAGTAGTAGGTGCAAATTGTATTCGACAAGTAAGAACAAATTGACTAGCACTGTTAGCAATTCATCGCAGTCGGAAGAAATTGGGAACAGTTTTTGCAAATCTTCAAGGAGAGTATATTTTATAATATATAGGTAAAAATTTTGAACAATTTCGTTTTCTTTTAAAATAATTCTGTTTATTTGGTTATACTTCTGTTTTAAAAATTAGAATTTAATACCATATCTAGTTTATATCTTTTCAATTTAATTTTACAATTAAATTCATTATGCAGTTACTTTATTACTCCCAGGCTTTATATTTGTTCATTATATAATTTTTTAATTTTTTTTATATTTTAAAACCACATTGTATTATGATACCTATTAGAAATATTGTAACAATCCATTACATGACCCTATCGAAAGAAGAGCTGAAGGTGACCTTTCGCAGCGGACAATTACGGTTAGCGGCAGGTAAAAGCGTGTGGTCCTAACAATACACGTTTATGTACTAGGTCCCGTCAACAAACCCATGACTTACGCTTAAATGGACGTAATTGAAAACTGTCGGTACGCTGGAGCCAGCGCGTCTGCTACTGTCAAAGGACTCGAGTAATAATTATTGATAGAGTGATGCTGTAGTGCACATCTGGGGGCCCAGTTACCGGTGCCGCAAATGTATTTAAGTTGTTTTGGTCGGCTGACTTAAAGACGACCTTTAGACCACATCTGGAAACGGACGCAAAATTGCGTCACCGTGGGTCTGGAAGGTTCCGGGAGAATCACATGAAGGGAACTGGGACTCCTATAAAAGAAGATCGGCTGAGCCAAGAAGGAGGATTTGTCTTGAAAGTTCCTTTGGAGCTGTTTTGTGGAGCTCGAAAGGAGCCCACTCTTCTCTCCGATCGCTGAAGCTTGCTTTGCTATAGAAACCGACAGCGTTTCTGCTTTTGCTAAGAAGTCGACTTTCGACTTTGGGATCTCATTCCCGTTATCTTAATATTTTTTTCTACTTCGTGCATAGAAGTAGGTCGCTGAGAGTGATCCTTACTCTCATTTTGGATCGTCCTGCATCCTGATTTTCCTCAACGAACTCCAGCGTGATACACTCTCTGAACGTTTGAATCTCAGTATGGAAGCCGACTGTACTGATCGTCAGCCCGGAGATTATAGTGTCAGCGTTTCGTACCGGCACTAATTAGCGAACTGTTCCAGTGTTCGAGAAGAATTAGCTTCACTGTACCCAAGCATTGTAATTGTGTTAACGTTATCTCAGCACGAGATCACAGAATATTTAGAATCTACTGAAACCTGTACATAGCTGTACATAAATTATTCACTCGAATAAAGTATTTAATCCAGAGTAAACAGTTGTCCATCCTATGTCATTGACGGCTTCGCCTACCCCTACTTCAGGACTTCACAATATACATACTTAAGAAAACCTGTAGTTTTATTGAATTATCGCTTACAAAAATCAGTGCATTTCCTCTTGGTCCCCCTCTGAATATTATTTCTGGCTAAGGTCCTGCTATGAGCTGATACTATTGCTCACTGAATTACTGCGGCTCTCTAAATGATTGCATTAGGTAAAATTCACCTCTTCTACGAGGTATCCGGAGCAATTCTAAACGACTCCCTTTTACCCAAAGAAATCAAGCCACTAATTGTGAACAGAAGCTCAGTAACTGGAGTATGATATGAAAAAAAGAATTCCATCACTCTGGAACTTACACAACTTATGTGCCTCGACACCACAATAATTTCACGAATGACGTCATTCAGCATGAAACCCAAATGAGTGAGCGAAGCACTTGAAAACAAACATGCTATTACAAGATTCTTGTGTTATAGCTAAACGTTGCAGACTAATATCAAACTTCTGTATAATTTTATGTAAACATTTTAAGGCTTGTATCCAGTCGTTAAAATTATATTCATTTTGTCTGAATTTTTCCAATTTAAAAATTTTTAGCCTTGCTACTTTATTTTTTTTTATTTATAACCTTCTTCAGCATCACATAAAAATTTATATAAAGTGCGGTCACTTAGATAGTACACTTTAATGGACAATTATAAGCGATTTTTTTATTGTAATTCGTCACTAAGTGGTTTTCGTTTATTTTTTAATTTGAGGGTAAAATTCATGTCTACAATATTCTTTATTCAAAATTAATAGCTTAAGATTATTTCTACACAATTAAACAAGGAGCACAATTGTGTTTGCTTAATTTTACAATAAGTTTCAAAGCTTCAAATTATTGCTATAGCGTTATTTCAAATTTAAATGAATAGTATATTTTTTAAAGAATAATCATATTGATACAGTATATTAATAGAAACTATCGTTGCTGTGTTGCTTTCTTCTTAAAACACACAATTATGGTTAATTATACGTACGGTTAATCCGGTTTACTAGTAAATACCAATTATGTTGTTAAAACTTTTACTAGTAAATTAAAATTTTTAGTGGTCATTTCTAAATAGAAAATCTACATCCTAAGTCTTATGTACGATATTCGTAGCGTATTGCCTATTCATATACTTTGTAATGTAAAGAATTCCTGGTATAGTTGGTATAACACATCTCATAGGATAGGATGTAGATATTCTAAATGGGACAAACGGTAATTTTCTAAAAGCAAAGAATGAAACTTGTTTTATAAGCAAGAGAGTTTTTTTTTCGTGACTATGCACATTAGCTATGTATTGGCAAGATGTCTTGGCAGCAAATGGTTCATATATTCATGCACCAATACGGGACTGACTACGTACATGCACCAATACGAGTTGCTAAGGGCTTCTATGTTGGTCTCCAGCGTTGGTGATGGTAAGGGGGAATATATAACAAGTACATGAGTCACTCCACAAGGCACACATTTCTCGAGATGCCTCAGCGAGCATAAGTCGCGTCTCTGAGGTGAGCGGTACGCATGGGCGTTTGCATGAGAATAGTGTCTGGTTCAAATTTAGAAAACTGGTTAATTTAGCGAACCACTTTCCCTTCACTGCAAAATTGGATTGAAACGCTGCAGAATTGCAAGTGTAATAATTTGAGGACTAATGATTCTGGGACCTACATCTTTAAATCCGATTCCGAATGGCTACGAGCATGCCTGTAAGCAGTTGATTATATTCAAACCCGTGAACTATGATACCTAACAACAACACCCTACACATTCGGCAATAACTGCAAAATTACCAAGGCCAAGAATTTCGAAAATCTAAGTACATAACACTAAACATAACATAACCGGTCAAATGACTGGTACCTGTATATGTAAAAAATACGATAGGTAAATTTAATAATAGGTAATGAATTAAAAATTCTTATTCTTTGTGTTTGTAATACATAAAAATTAACAATATACAGTTGTGCAGTTGTTTAGTTATAATAAAGTTTAATTTTTTTATATCCTTCCCAATATCTATATTACATGCATTCAATCAAGAAGCATAAAGTCCGGTCATTTGACCGGCTACGGTAGAAGTAGGTATGTATTAAGTGTTGGTATGTTTAATTTTAAAATAACAAAAAAGGAGATCTTTAAACAAAGCATACGTAGACTTTTAACCGATTTGATCTAAAAGAGAACTAAAATATTCGCGAGGCTACAAGAGTAATCATTTACTGCGGTCCCGCTGCTTAAAGTCATTGAAAGTTATCTGTGACCCATTTAAGTGGTTTCTCTGAATCTCAGCATGCTCTAAAAAGCCATGTACTACATTGATATATATTTCAAAAATAAAATACTGTTGTGCCATCTCATAAACAAAATGAATGTTACTGTGCGATCCTCGCTCTTAACCTTTTGTAGCACTGTATTACATATCAGCAACATATACAAATATTAATGTCATTTTGCCAGTAATCTTGAACCAAACGAAAACCGAATGGGTAGGGCGTTGCTCTTCTGTACTGAAGTTCCCGAGTTTGAACAAAGCTGAAGGCTAAGATGTTCATAGCTGTTTGGAATCGGTTTTAAGTAGTCGGCCCTGGTCTCATTAGTACTCATATAGCAAAACAGTAGAACGTAGTGCTCCAAACCGAACCTAGTTGATATTGAAGACACTGCGTTACTGATTGTTGTTATCTTGTAGCACTGCTATTAACTAATTTACTCATAGAATCTCTATCAAAGGATGATACGTTGTCACTGATACGATGACTAAGTTTACTTTTCATATCAAAGTTTCCTATATCCCTTGTGCTGATATAATAACATGTGTAATGATTAGTGTAATGAACTTTGTTTTAATTAAAATAAAAATAGATATGACTGAGATTTTTCACGAAGGTAGTTTCAAAATTTTATGTAAAAATATTTTTGTGCAAAGTAATTTGCACAAAACAAATTCTGCAATATACATATATAAGAAATAAGAATATATTTTTTGAAGGAAATACACTTATGGGTCAATAAATATTTATTTATGCTTAAAATTCTCTAATTACTTTCTTAACATGCTTTGTATGTTATTTTATAATATTCAAAGAAATATTTTTCTAATCGGGATTGTTAAGATACAAGGGGTTAAAGCATCCAACTGCTTTAAATGTTAACAATTTTCAGATGAAAAATAACTTTCCCGGTCAAATTGAGAAGAAGAATAATATCCGCATTTATATTTAGATTTTAAATTACCTATTTACTGTCCAAAATCCTATTCTTAGTAACTAGCAGAAAATTTCAAGAACTGTTCAATGCTTCCAAATTCCCGCATCGAATTTCGAAAGCAGGCCAACACAGAATCGGGATACGGTCTTCGGCGAGGAGTCGTGTTAGCTGCTGACGTTTTAAGAACTTTTGCATCCACCGGGTCGTCTCTTTTATTTCCAATTAATGACCTCTTCGGAGGTCTTTTTTTTTCCTCCCGAGTAAAACTTTTCGCGAAAAGCCAAGTCGACATTTCCCTTTCAGGAACACCACTCGTGGCAGAAAAGAGAATCGGCGAACAGAAAACAGGTAGAAGAAAAGGGAGAGAAAAAAAAGAGCAAAAAAGACCACCTAAAGAATGGGCCGTGCAAGTTTGCTCTTTTCGAGCGCAATCATAATGGAAATATTCAGTGCCGTCGCTTCTTCCCGCCAGAGAAGAATGAAACTTCTTTGTTGTTCCGAAGCGCATTCTATGGCGTTTTCAGCCCATTCTACAACAAAGACATACACCTTTTAACAGAAGCTACGCTGCTGGCGAGCGTTTTACTCGCTACGTTTTTTTCTCTCTCTCTCTGTCTCTCTCTTTTTGTGGTGGACGTCTTTTCTTTCCATTCCTTTTCTACCGTTGTTATTATTATTGTTATTATTATCGTCATTATTATTAGAGTTCTCTTTATTTACCTTATGCGTCCTTATCGTGTTCTGTTATATAGTTTGACTGTGAATAGTCTCTTTATGACGTGAAAACAGAATTTCTTTAGCTCCCGTGGCACGACGCGTTTTGTTGTCCGCAGCATTTCGATTATGAGACAGAAAATTCTAGCTTTTAGCCCTTTTGTTTGTCCGTCCAATGAATATTTTGAAAATGAAATAGATGCATTAGAAACTCTTTTATCTACGGGGGCTTTTATTTTCATGCCGCATGAATTAAATGAAAAGGAAAGGAAACAACCACAGCAGGCATTGTGGGGATGCAAATTTTCATAAAAGGATATTAAAATATTTATTAGCAGCCCCGAAAATATAAGCGTCGTAAAATTGTTATCGCATGCAATTCTCTAGGTGCAGGATGGAAAATAAGACATGACGAAACAGCATGAAGGGACGATCACAGAAATACCTCTATGCCTATCCAAGTAAGTATTACATATATACGCCTGCAATGCATATATTTGATCTCCTATAATTTGAAAAAAACAAATTCAGAGTTAAATTCCATTATAATAAATTCCATTACATTCTATTATATATCTTTAATTAACAGCTAATTAACTTGTTATAAGACATTTCAGTTTTAGCAAAGACTCAAAAACTAAATATTTGACTTTAAAACTAAAAAATTCGTCTGTATTTTCTTTTCATAAGTGATAACTAAGTGTGATTTAATAAGACCTCAAAAATTTGTAAATGGTAAAGGAATGCTTATACGTGAATTCAAAATGATAATGGTCGAAAAACTGAAAAAGTGAAAAATAAAATTAAATTTTAACCCTTAATTTGACAAGATGTTTTTTCAAATACTTTTTAATTTCTGATATTTTCCCATGTATGTATAGACATTAGGATCTCTGTAAAATAAACAAAAAAATATATCACTTTCCATTTTTGAGATAATTAATGTCCGCTGTGGCGAACACTGACAATTATGTTATATAGTAGTTATAAATATACATGTCCGGTGTAGCGGCCAGACGTAGCCAAATTAAGGGTTAACCCCATTGTTGATATGGGTTTTATAGCATTATGTAAAAAGCCTTGAGAAACAGCTCCCGTAATTATTAAACCGGACATCAGCAGAATTGGAAGAATTCTTCATTTCGGTATCTCAGTGTGTGGTTCGAATCCTACTTAAAGGACCCACATTCGTAGCCGTTTGAAATTGGCTGTAAGCAGTAGACTAAATTAGCTTTCGTGTTCTATAAAATTTTTCATACTTCTTTACATACAACCTGTTCTTGTTACACCAAAATGTGTATAGAACGGTCCAGTAAGACTCTAGAAAAATATCATTATTGACAGGTTTATCGCTGTACATAGTTTGATAATCTGCGCAAAGTTTACGTGCTTAATGTGTATATAATAATTCCAATTGTATTTAAAGATTTAATTTCTCTTCATTTAAATAACTTAAGATGCAAATTTTTATAACTTAATTACTAAAATTTTTGTAAATTTGTATTAGGCAATGAAAGGCACTTTGTATAAATAATGAATTATGTGAGGCTAAATAAAGAATGATCGTTATAAGACAGTTTATCCTTATAGACTATTATAGAAAAGTGTAGCATTAAACTCGGTAAAAAAGGTAATGAAACTAAAAAATATTAAAGGGATCTTACAAATATGAAGTTTTACAATCAGTCTACAGGGGGCACACTGCGTTTAGGAGCAACCGACAGAATATTAACGACGATCCGTGGGTCTAACGTGAAAAAGGCTAAAAAATCAAATGAGTGAGGAACATTCTGGACATCGGTAGCTCATTAAGTTTAAGTTCGATTGCGTAATTTTCAATTGTGAATGCACAATTTTGCTTGGATGGGCTCAAGCGCTTGAAAAAAAGTACACCAGTTCCGCCTAAAGGTAGTTGGCAACAGGATCGTCCACCACGACAATGCTCGGCTTCACGCGGCATTGGATATGACTGAATACCTAACCCAAGAACACATCCCTGTTCCTTACCATCCAATAAACAGTCACATCCTTAACTTCTGTAATCTTTTTTCATGGCTTAAGAAGGCAAAAAAGATCGCCATTTCGACCCACTCCAAGATGTTCAAAAAGCATTAACCCCAAGGCTTCGCGGTATCTCACAAAGTGAGTTGGAATGATGCTACAACCATTGACAGTAGCGCTGAATTCCTTGTATTGCTACCCAAGATACATAGTTTGAATATTATTAACTATTTTTCTTTGCAAGTACAATTATTGTAACAATAAGTGACATTCGGTGCTTCAACATTTTTTTACCTCTTCCAATAATTCTTATCGTCGACTCACCGAGTCCAGGGGATTTAGGATGAAGTTCAGCTGGGTGCCTGCTCTCCAGGGAATCTCTGGCAATGAGGAAGCTAATCTTTTAGCGAAGTCGGGTACTCAGAAACCAGAGGTTAATGTCACTATGAGTCTTCCATGCTCTGCTGTTTGGGGATTCTTGAAGAAGTCGACCACAGTGACAGCAAGAAAGAGGCGGAACTCTGCCATCTGGAGGGAAGGAAGGTTTACCTTTCCACTCTTTCAAAAAGTGTCACTGGCGAGATGTGAGACAGATTTTGATGTGAATCAAATCTCCAATGGGCCATGGGATCATCCCTGATATCCAATTAAAAATGTTTGGTCAAAGCGAGCTCTGCCCGTTCGATGGCGAACAGGGAATCATCGAACACGTCTTTCAATGTGGACGCTTCGGTGATTTTTGGAAGAATTTCTTCCCAGTAGGGTTCCAACTTGTCCGATCCCAAAATCTTCGGGAACTCCTTGTGATTCCTCGAGTTTGTGTAGGACTCGGGAAAATGATCGTGTTGTTGCCCGAAGAAATCGATCCCTGAACCTCGGACTGCTAATCGTAACCAGCGGCGATAGATTAAGCACTTCATCGTTCAGGCAGCACACTACTACGCAACCTTCCTGTCACGGATTAGCTCGAGAGCGTGTGGTTTCTGCGTCGCGCGGCTTCCGTGACTTTGCCACGGTTACTCTACTGTAGCTTTAGTTGAAGCTTTCCCCCTGGGACACCGATAATCGCTCGTGGGCAGGCTTTGCACCTTGTTGTTTGGATTGGCTCTTCCTCTCTGTCGGTAGCGTCTATAGCCCTGTGAACTCTCGTCTCAGTGATCACTGTTTCGTTGGATTTGCTGTCCTTTGACCCGGTTCAGTATGGAGTGCCCGTGTGCTCTTCGGAGACGTCTTCGGGGTATTCTTATTTACTAACCTCTTCCGTAAGCCATCACCAAAAGCCAACAGAATATGAGCGGTCAGGGCCAAGAAAAAACTTCGGACTTCTCCCAACCAATAGAAGGGCCCGTTGGTTTTGCGGATTTTGACCAACCCCCCCGTTCTTGAACTGACCCATCATCAATGTTTGAGAGACTGACGTCAAATCCAGAGGAGTCTTCCACATCTATAAGCGATAAGTGATATTCCTGTTGTATTCCTTAGGTATTTTATTGTATAAAATAATTTAATCAAGGCATATTAGTCAAGGTGTGTTTTATTAATGAATTTTAATTTCTTCTTTCCCTAACACTAAATCAATGCAAAGTTTTTTTTTCTATAGTTATTTAATTTATATATTTTTTCTTATTCATTTTGGGACAGACTTTGTAGAATACTCATAAAGGCTATATTTTGATTTTTATGTGGACATTTACAATTTTTATGTACATGGATGATTAATCATCAAAACATTTTGCTCAATCATCTAATAGTTAATAAATGGTAATCCAATAATTTACTTCTGGTATTTCCGCGTGTAATCTTTTCCCTGAGAAGGGTCAGCTACCCCTAATCCACACTCTATATATATAACGAAAAATTTTAGTAAAAGTACATTAACACTTAGAGGTATAACTAAAAAACGATTAGCATAGAATGTTGAAATTTTGTATTTAGGGCTGTTATAGTGTCTAGTTGTGTATCTCCCCTCTTTATTTCAATTAGAATTCTATATAATAAAACATTTGTATTAACATTGTAGAACATCAATGAAAAAAGATTAAACATAGAAAATCAAAATACTGAATTTAAGAATATTGTAACATCTAGTCATGCTTCTCCTCTTTTGAATACAATCAGCACACTTTATAATGAAATATTTCGATATAATGCGTGATTAATGCTGTGGAGCATAACTGAAAAGCAATTAGCCGAAATTGTAGAAAAGTTTGTGCTTAGGACTATTATAATATCTAGTTGTGCATCTACAATTTTGGTTGCAATCTGTACTCTATAAAACGAAAAATCTCAATATAATGACCACTACCCCTACTGATCTGCAACAACGCAACTCAAAAATATCGACAGATTTATATGCATTATAAAGATGCTTTTTAAAGTTGAAACAGTTGAAACAATGTTTTTTTAAAAAAAGTTAAAACTGGGCTTTTAAAGTCCATTTTTAGAAAACAAAACTAAAAGTTAAATAATTGTTGAGAATAATATTGAATTTTTACTATTTATTATTACATAGCACGAAATAAAGGAATTATCGTAATAGCGAAATATTTCGGCTTAGAATGAAATATCTATATAACAAAATGTCTCACCACAATGAATAGTAATGCTTCGGATCTCCGATAGATGGCATTATTTAATTCTTCTCACAACATGGTTACTTTGAGAAACGAAACCTACTTTAAATGTTGAAGTGAATGAGCAAATGATAATGATAAGTCACACCATACAAATTTAAAAAAAAAAAAGATTTATGATATAATAGGTAACCAAAAAGTCATGCGGTGTTCACATGAGATTCTTTTTTATTCTAATTTTCTGAAATGGCTTCACTGTGAAATTTAAAATTTTTCTTTTCATTCTATTCCTACTGTACTTTCAAACTCAAATGTTTCTTTAAAAAACTAATCTTGAATCTGTATATAAATATATGTATAATATATATATATATATATATATATATATATATATATATATATATATATATATATATATATATACGGATTCAAATGATATATCCTAAAGTAAAAAATTAAAAGAAAATATAATATTAATATAATATTGAATGTTTCAATGCGCAATGTAGCTGTTAAAAACATCCAAAGGTATAAAAGACTATAAAAATAGATAAAATAGAAAAAAATAGAACCTCATATATGAACCAAAAATATTTTGGTCCATATATGAGGTTCTATTTTTCCTATTTTATCTATTTTTATAGTCTTTTTTACAGATACACACACGCACACACACATATACATACACACACACACATATATACATATATAATATATATATATATATATATATATATATATATATATATATATATATATATAATATAATATATATAATATAATATTAAAATATATATTTTGTAATAATATTTATAAAAAATAATATTATATAATAAATAAAATATATATTTTTAAAATTAATAAAAATTAAAAAAAAAAATATTAATTATTTAAAAAATTGTGTAAAAAATTCAAAAATTTATATTATAAAAAAATAAAAGAAAATTAAATATAAATAAAAAAAAAATTACAAAATTAAATAAATTTATTAAATTTAATATTTTAATTATTTGTAGATGATTAATAAAAAAAAAAAATTTGATTTAAAAAATTTAATTAAAAGAAAAAATATAAAATTAAAATTAAAAAAATTTATAAATAAAAGAATATTTAATTTAAAAGCATATTATTCCATGATAGTTACTTAAAAGATTTATTTAAAATTTAAAGTAGAAAATATATGTTAAACGGATGTAGCATTAAAATTATTTTAAAAAATTAATTAAGAAGTATTTTTAATTTTGAATTTGAAATGTATTCGTTAAATAATTTTATTTAAAGCATATGTCTCCACCAATTTCTCTAAAATAATTTATGATTAAAATTAAGGGTAGATAATCTCGATGAAATATTTTGAAATTTCCTACGGAATTTGCATATAAATTATTTGTGTTTTTTAAATTACATTTACTCTAAAGATGTAACGTTATTAATTATAATTGGAAAAGAATTTGTATTGTGAATGCGAAATACTTTATTACTTTGCAAGCCAGATTTTCTTTAATTTTGTATCTTTAAAGAGGCGATAAAAAATTCATTATATGATTACTTTCTCAAATACTGGACTTTTTGCTTATAATTTTAATAGAAACTAGATATTTCGATCTATCCGAGTAGATAAAAATCATTAAAATAATTTTTTAATGGCAGTAAATTTGTTTTCTGTTCCTTTTTCCAAACATCAATTATCTTCCGACTCTTTAATAAGTTGGTCTTAATCTACTGAAACTTTATATATCGAAAATATTGACGAGTAACAGATTTTACAGCTACTTGAAAAAAAGTAATTCGGAATTCCTTTTTTTATTTTTTAAATATTTATTACAAAATTTAGAACAATACAGATATCTTGTATTTTATTTTTTAAATATTATTTTCCAAACTTTTCCATTTTCATAATTTTTCTCCAAAACTCTAATGAGAAGGAGAAGTTTTAGTTTTTTGTTTAAGTATTTTTGATATCCTTAAAAACTTATAACATTTCATTTCATTTTAAATCTTGTCCTAAAAAAATTATTATTAGTTAAAACTTTTCTTGTAGAATAGAATTTTAAAAGGTTTTAGTTATTAAGGGGTCACATCACCTTTAAGCAACTTTAAAATGAGGAATTTTTGTTATTTTTCGATTTGCCATAACTTTTTTTCTTATTATGGAAATTACTTGGAAATTTTAGCATTTGTTCTCTGAATCTAGTTAATTATTTTCCTGTATTTACTTTGTTTCTGGTAAATAAGAACTTTTTTATATAATAAAATAAAAGTGCTTGTTTTGAAAATTTAAAAATTTTGCTGTCACACTGCGCGCAGTCTTACAGCAACACAAACTATATTTCAGCAATAATTTTTGCATTTTTATAAACAAGAAACATTAGGTATTATTCTCCACCTATTTAAAATTTAAAAGTTATCAGAAATTTTACACCAGGAGAATGAATTTTCAAAAAACCTAGAGAAGTTTTAGCTTTTTGTTCAAGTATTTTTGATATTCTTCAAAACTTATATGATTTCATTTCATTTTAAATTTTGTCCTAAAAAATTATTATTAGTTAAAACTGTGTCTTGTAGAATACAATTTTAAACGGTTTTAGTTATTAATAAGCATTTTTAAAAAATTATTAGTTAAGGCTTTGTCTAGTAAATATATTTAACCCTTAATTTGACAAGATGTTTTTTCAAATATCGATTAAAAATATATTTAAATAAATAATAATAACAATAATAATAATAATAATTTAAATAATAATAATAATTAATAATAATAATATATAATATATTTAATATATTATATATCATCGATAAAAATATATATTATAAAGATTTTACTTATTTAATTGTTCGTTGTAGCGGACTTAGCCAAATTAAGGGTTAAGTGGATTCTTTTATTAATAAATTTTTAAAATCTTCCTTAATTTTTTTAAAGATTTTCTAATACTTTTTAAATTAAAAATTTTTATCACCATTTTATTTTTTAACTTTAATAATTTAGAGAATTTTTTATATTGAGAAATAAGTTTTGACGCATTCTTGTCGTCCCTTGACTTTAAAAAACTACTTTTGCTGATAAATTCAAAATTGCAATTTTCTCTTTCAATTTATTTTACAGTAGTAAAATTTCCTCTCATGTCAATATTGTTAATATTTATCCTCAGCCATCAATTCTTTAGTCTGGTCTTAGCTTCTCTTCTTCATTCTAAAAATAAAAAATCACAGCATAAATAAAAATAAGATAAATAACGATGAGTAAAATAAAATAAAAAAGCAATCAAAGATTAAAATAAAACTGCGTCTTTTCAAGAGAAATGAATGCTTATTGCATAAACTTTTCTTTCAGAGACCCCAGGAAAGACTTAAAAATATAATCACCAAGAAAGTAGTTTGACGCGATGTTTAAATTGACATAAATAGGTTTGAGGAAATATAAACAACGAATGAGTTTTAAGATGTTTCCAATCCAATTAGTGAAGAAGGCTAATAATTTCTTTTATATGTGCTTCACAGAATTATAGCTGGAAAACGGAACAGAAGTTTTGAATAACCTAGTGGGCAATTTTCTTTGAAGACACAAAAGTTTGTAACCTTTCCCTCAAGCCTAACTCGATGTAATTAATCCAATTAGTCCCGAAAACTAGCAGTTGCTTTTATATGCCCTTCCCACAATTATAGCTGGGGAATGAAGGAAAAGTTTTTGAAAAATAAATTGCTTTTTTTTTTTACACAAAAGTTAGTAACATTTCCGTAAACCTACTTCCATAAAAATTTTTAAATAGTACTCATTATAAAAATTGCCATTCGTGTAGTTCTTCTTACCTGTTTTATCATTTGCTCTTAAATGAAGATGGTGTTTATACAAATAAAAATCAAAAATGTAAACTTTTAGTTTTGGGACCATCCTATTTAGTCTAAAACTAAACTTCGAAAACTCACAGAAAATGTGAAATAGAATCGTAAGGAATTTAGAATCCATGTGTAACTTCTCTACTGCAGGTGAGACAGAGCCTTTTTATATTTATTCGCTCTAAAACTCACACTAATTTTCCCGTACGTCGTTTAGGTATTTAATGCTACAAATTCACAGTTATCGGGATAACACAAAATCCAGCTTTCGGAAAAATTGCCAAAACATAAAGGTTAAAATAGACAGAATACCTTGAATAAATGGAGGATCACAGATGCAGATAATGTTTATACAAATAAAAATCAAAAATGTAAACTTTTAGTTTTGGGACCATCGTATTCAGTCTAAAAGTCACATCAAATGTGAAATAGAATCGTAAGTAATTTAGAATCCATGCGTAACTTCTCTACTGCAGGTGAGACAGAGCCTTTTTATCTTTATTTGCTCTAAAACTCACATTTATTTTCCTGTATATCGTTCACATATTTATAGCTGCAAATTCACAGTTATCGGGATCCCACAAAATCCAGCTTTCGGAAAAATTGCCAAAACATAAAGGTTAAAATAGACAGAACACCTTCTATAAATGGAGGATCACAGATGCAGATAATGTTTAAATAAATAAAAATCAAAAATGTAAACTTTTAGTTTTGGGACCATCATAGTCAGTCTAAAAGTCACAGCAAATGTGAAATAGAATCGTAAGGAATTTAGAATCCATGCGTAACTTTTCTACTGCAGGCGAGACAGCCTGCCCGGAGTTTTATATTTATTTGCTCTAAAACTCACACTGATTTTCCTGTATATTGTTTACATATTTATAGCTGCAAATTCACAGTTATCGGGATAACACAAAATCCAGCTTTCGGAAAACTTGTCAAAATATAAAGGTTAAAATAGACAGAACACCTTATATAAATGGAGGATCACAGATGCAGATAATGTTTATACAAATAAAAATCAAAAATGTAAACTTTTAGTTTTGGGACCATCATATTCAGTCTAAAAGTCACAGCAAATGTGAAATAGAATCGTAAGGAATTTAGAATTCATGCGTAACTTCTCTACTGTAGGTGAAACAGAGCATTTTATATTTATTTGCTCTAAAAATCACACTGATTTTCCTGTATATCGTTCACATATTTATAGCTACAAATTCACAGTTATCGAGATAACACAAAATCCAGATTTTGGAAAAATTGTCAAAACATAAAGATTAAAATAGACAGAACACTTTGTATAAATGGAGGATCACAGATGCAGATAATATTTATACAAATAAAAATCAAAAATGTAAACTTTTAGTTTTGGGACCATCATAGTCAGTCTAAAAGTCACAGCAAATGTGAAATAGAATCGTAAGGAATTTAGAATCCATGCGTAACTTTTCTACTGCAGGCGAGACAGAGCCTTTTATATTTATTTGCTCTAAAACTCACACTGATTTTCCTGTATATCGTTCACGTATTTATAGCTACAAATTCACAGTTATCGGGATAACACAAAATCCAGCTTTCGGAAAACTTGTCAAAACATAAAGGTTAAAATAGACAGAACACCTTATATAAATGGAGGATCACAGATGCAGATAATGTTTATACAAATAAAAATCAAAAATGTAAACTTTTAGTTTTGGGACCATCATATTCAGTCTAAAAGTCACAGAAAATGTGAAATAGAATCGTATGGAATTTAGAATCCATGCGTTACTTCTCGCATTACATCAAGCGAGACAGAGCATTTTATATTTATTTGCTCTAAAACTCACACTGATTTTCCTGTATATCGTTCACATATTTATAGCTACAAATTCACAGTTATCGAGATAACACAAAATCCATATTTTGGAAAAATTGTCAAAACATAAAGATTAAAATAGACAGAACACTTTGTATAAATGGAGGATCACAGATGCAGATAATGTTTATACAAATAAAAATCAAAAATGTAAACTTTTAGTTTTGGGACCATCATATTCAGTCTAAAAGTCACAGCAAATGTGAAATAGAATCGTAAGGAATTTAGAATTCATGCGTAACTTCTCTACTGCAAGCGAGACAAAGCATTTTATATTTATTTGCTCTAAAAATCACACTGATTTTCCTGTATATCGTTCACATATTTATAGCTACAAATTCACAGTTATCGAGATAACACAAAATCCATATTTTGGAAAAATTGTCAAAACATAAAGATTAAAATAGACAGAACACTTTGTATAAATGGAGGATCACAGATACAGATAATGTTTATACAAATAAAAATCAAAAATGTAAACTTTGAGTTTTGGGACCATCATATTCAGTCTAAAAGGGACAAAATGTGAAATAGAATCGTATGTAATTTAGAATCCATGCGTAACTTCTCTACTGCAAGCGAGACAAAGCATTTTATACTTATTTGCTCTAAAAATCACACTGATTTTCCTGTATATCGTTCACACATATATAGCTGCAAATTCACAGTTATCGGGATAACACAAAATTCAGATTTTGGAAAAATTGTCAAAACATAAAGGTTAAAAAAGACAGGACACCTTGTACAAATGGAGGACCACATATGCACTAAAATATTTGACATAGGCAAATCATTTTGTATTAAATAAATAGCAAGCCCAAGATGGATATATTGATTACATTGCACAAGACTTCAAAATATACAAAATGAAGAACTGAAGAACAAAAGTCTCTGATAGATCATATTGGATAGTGCTCCTTGAAAAGGCAGGTGGCCATAGTATGCCGTCGTCACTATAAAGAAGAAGTATCGATAAGAAACAAAGCAAATTTTTATCAAACTATTCTTTAAAAAAAATATGGTAATTACCATAAACCAACATTTATGTGAGTTTTCGGTAATGCACATCATAAAAATCCCCATTCATTTCGATCTCGTTCCAGTTTTGTGATCATTTGCTATTTAAGGATGGGGATATTTCGCTTTATACAAATAAAAATCAGATGACTAACATTTCAATATGGGGAACTTAGTGCTGAGTCTAAAGCTAAATATCCCGAGCCTACAGCTAATGTGAAATTGAATCTTAGGGAATTTCGGGTCCATGCGTGACTTCTCCATTGCAGCCAAAGGCGGAGATAGAGGGAGAAGATGTAACCTTTCGAAATTATTTGTTCTAAAAATCCCGCTGATTTTCCCGACAGAGTCGTAAAACTGAACGGACTGATGCAGAAGTCGTCCTTTTATCCGTAACCGTCGGACGAGAAAGCGGAGTGACGTGCGTCAAAGGCCTTTGTGCTCAGTCTCTCTTTTCAGCAGAAAGGGAAACCTCTCCTTTCACTCGCAGACAATCTTATCGGCGAGAAAGGAACTTTTTTTGCGCTGAAAAGATTTCGCTTACCGAATAATTCTGCTCCCACCGCTGCACGACCTTTGTCCTCCAATTGGAGTGAACGCAATACCGGTTAGATCAGAATTATTAAAAAGTTGGATTTAAAGAAAGAAAAGACAATTTTTTTTATCAATAAAACCATAAATCATTCATTTATCGTCATTTGCAGATATTAAGGCCTAAAAACGTGAATTGGAAATAGTTCTATTTCTGTATACATCCAAAAGCAAGGTTATACTATGTTAACGCCTTTAAATAAAATTGTCTGCAACAGAGATTACGTTGTATTTGTTCAAAGTAAAATAGCAATAGATTTTTTCCATCTGTGTATCAGGATAATTCCATAGTTTTATTCTTGTTAATATCTTCATTTGAAAGTTATAATTATGTTTCATTTGGGAATTATAATTGTTAATATTGTATGGAAATTGGATCGAATTTTTTGGAAATAATGTGAATAACTTTATTGTAACTTTCTATGTTATTTGTAACAGCTCACCGATAAAACCACCAGAAAAAAAAATGTTAAATTTTTCCATCTGATACAGCGTTGATTTGGAGCAAAACAATGATATGAAATTATTTTCACTAACCATCTGTACTACGCTAATGAATTTTATTTATGCATTAAAAGGGAAATGAAATGAAATTTTTTTAGCAATTTTCGCTGTTCCCCAAGACTATGAGTACTTAGATGTTGGGCAACTTATTTTTTTCCAGGGAACAAGGAACCCCTATAACGATGAAAAAATACTTCTACAATAATTTATTTATACTCTTTAATTCAGTCTCGGGATAGATGTATGATTTCGTGGCTATTCGTCCCATTTTACCACCTTTCGTAATTCGTCTTAAATTCTGGACCAGAAAATGACTAGACAGGATTCTGGACAAGAATGTCCATACCTTTCTCTACTGGAATTGGGAATACCTTAGCTAGCATGGATGCATGTAGCATTTCCAGCAGGACAAGTGAGGTATCGTCACTTTCTGGGCGTGGCCTACGGATAATGGT
Source organism: Pardosa pseudoannulata (assembly GCA_032207245.1). Classification (NCBI taxonomy): domain Eukaryota; kingdom Metazoa; phylum Arthropoda; class Arachnida; order Araneae; family Lycosidae; genus Pardosa; species Pardosa pseudoannulata. The sequence goes on along the minus strand of CM063505.1, from coordinate 103,939,093 downwards.
TTTGACTTGTTATAACACACAGAGAAATACAAGGTAGAAGACAGAGAGTGATTAGTTAGATGAAAGATAATTTTGAAGCCCCAAAAAACTACAAAACTAGTGACTTTGAAAATTTGCTATCTATCATTCAGACACACAACAAACCTGTTTTTATCATGATAAACACTATTTTATTTTGAGTTGGATGAAAATGTCTTTAATCATACCAGCTCCACAGTTGTGATTTCATTTCCAGAGGTATTTCGATACGCATTCCAATATACTGTTCTTGTTGTTGGCGAAAAATCCTTTTTTTACGATAGTATCATCTTTCTGCCCAAGTTGAAGCAGCATATAAACTAGCTGGTGTGATCGTCAGCCTAGCATGTTTTCCTCCTTGCAAAAAATATGAGGCAGACCTTCTCCTGGACCAAATGGCGAAGGACATAAGGCGAATGATGACTGACTCCATTTGACTTTACAAACATTTATTCATTCACACTTAAATAGAAGTAGAAATAGAAGAACGCGCGAGAGCGTTGGTTGAGAGAGTCCTTATGCGACCAATCCAACTCTTTGTCTGTGGTAAGCTTTGCGCGAGCGTTAGAGTTGAGTTGTAGAGTTGCGTGGGAGTCGGCGGCTCACCATGGAGTCGCGAAGTCTGAACATCACAGACAGAAGGAAGTGCAGAAGGATCAGACGAACGGCCAGAGACATAGAGGAGGTTGATTGAAAGAAAGAGCAGTTCGCCACTGTATCCGAAGGTGATCCAGAATTACTCTTTCTGATAAAATGCCTCGAAGTATAATAATTTTTCTTAATAAATGTAATAACTAACTATGCTTTAATCTTCCATATTTTTTTAAAGCACAATAAAAGCAAGATGATGATTTAAAGGCAATAAGAACAAAATCCAAAATTAGGACTTTGATATTTTTAAACCCACAAAAAGTGGGTTAATGAGAGCAATGGGAAAAAATAGGTAATATTTATTTCCGTAGTTTCCATAGCAACACTGCAGAATAATTTTAACTCATTTATAAATTTTTAACCATGTAGAGCACATATCTTTTTAAAATGAGTTATTTTTAATTTTGTTTGATACAAAAGTGACAAGAAAAGTTTAAACACAAGTATGGCTTTAATCCTTACAAACATTTTTACAATGAGAGGGATTTTCATGCTTAAAAAACAATCTCATATGGACACTACATGACTTCCTTGTAAATATCAAATTATAAACATTTTTCATTTTGATTTTATGATGTGTTATTAAAATAACATTCGTACATTTCTTTAAAGATTCAAAATAAGTTCGTTTCTCAAAGTGACAGCTATGTTTGAACACCAGGTTCAACCAACCCGGCAGCATTAATATCCATTGCATCAAAATTTTCGCACTACATAGATATTTTATTATAAACCAAAATGTTTAAAGATTTAAGGAATTCCTTTACTTTGTACCAAGAAATAATACAACAGTAGAAATTCAAAATTATCTCTTGAAAAAATTACATTTTTATTTTGGACTTTTTGCGTCATTCTGAACAAGTAGCATTAATGTACGTTATATAATACGGATTGCAATGAAAAATGGAGGTACATAATTAGATGTTATAATAATCCTGAATACAAAATTTCAGCAATCTACAGCAAATAGCTTTTGACTTATTTCCTGCAACGTTAGTTTCCGTTACAATGAAATTTCTAATTATATAGGGTAATGATTTCAATTCCAAAACTAAGTGCACAATATAAGTCACTACAGCCCTAAATATAAAATATCCAGATTCTACGGCTAGTCGGTTTTCAGTTCTGCGAGATGCATATGTACGTACGAACATCATATAAAAACTAGTCCAAACTCATTTACGTATTGCTAAAATGAGTATTCAAAGTTTCAAAGTTAAAGTCCCCTCCCCTTATAAGTATATAAAAATATAACGCAGAGATTAATCAGAATAGATTCAGAAATGGTCAAACTCTGTATTTCCATTGAGGCCAGAACATCGAAAATTTTCGCTTTTTTTACTCAGCACAAAGAAGTAAAATAATTACTAGTATAGAGACGAAAATCAAACACAAAAACAGAATGTTTTGTTTCTATATTCCCTTTTTCATTTAATATAAGCAATTACCTTTTCTCTTTGATGCAACCAACTTAAGTTCTCGGTAACTGCACCAAATTCGGGGTTATATATGAAGGTTTAAAGGTATAAGAGATGCAAAATAGATATTTAAAGTTTTAAATTTAAAAGTTTAAAAGCATCGAAAGACGTTATGCAGAAATTAATCAAAATGGATTCGATAGAGGCCAAAATGAATATTTTTGGTTGAAATCTGAAAACAGAAAATTTATGTGGTTATAATACTTCTAATGTTTCGTAAAAGTAAATAAAAATTATTAGCAGTAAAGAGACTAAAATCAAACACGATGTTTTGTTTCTGTATTCCCTTCTTCTCTGTCTAAGGCATCAATTTTTGTATTTCGTGCATCCATCTATTTCCGGGAACTAAAAAAATGTAAAAACCCATATAAAGGTTTAACTGTATCAGGAATGCAAAAGTGATACTTAAAGTTTCAAAGTTAAAGCATCCTTGTACGTATGTCGAGATGTAATACAGAAACTATTCAAAATAAATACTTTAATTGAAATCTGAACAACGAAAATTTTCACGATTACAATTCTTCCTTTACTTTGTACAAGGATGTAATGAAAATTAGAAGTATGATAATTCATTGTTCTTTCAATATAAAATTTTTTAAACTTATTTTCTAAATAATGCATATTTTTATTCCAACCGAGTTTCTCTGGATTGCCATTTTCACTTTTCGCATTAAACTGAATGTAATTTATTAATTATACAAATTTTATAAAAAAATATAGATACATTTTTTATAAAAACTATAGATTACAGTATTATGGTGTAAAACTGCTTTTAAAAAAGGATATGAAATTTTGAATATTTTTTCCGTGGTTTTATATATATGATTATAAAAATGGAATGCATGATTAATTTCATGCTTATAAAACAACATTCATTTAAAAAATTAATAATTTGGAATGGGCATGAAGCATTCCGAATTATCTCTACGAAATTAATATTTTTTAAATCTTATATTGCTCTAAAATAATAATTTCTAAATTCTAAATTATTGTGAATATATGTAAAAAAGGAGTAAGCAGACTAGTCTAGATGTATTAAATTTGAAAAGTTTAAGTAAAAATCAGATTGATGATTTATTGTTGGTTTAACTTTTCTTGAAAACATTTCAAAGAATAAATGTCAGTACTTTTAATTTCTGTAGTATATGTAAATATATATATATATATATATATATATATATATATATATATATATATATATATATATATATATAATATATATATATATATATATATATATGTATGTATATATATATGTATATATATATATATATATGTATATATATATGTATGTATGTATATGTACATATATGTATATATGTATCATTTGTATGTATATGTATATATGTATATGTATATATGTATATATGTATATATATATTATATATA
>CM063505.1:103885557-103930557 GCA_032207245.1 Pardosa pseudoannulata | reverse complement strand
ATTAAAGGGAAATATTACATTTTCAAGACTTAAAACATCACTTATTGTCATTTAAATACATGGTACCTTTCGAGCTAAAAACTCTTCATCAATAGGACATAGTACCTCCCGAAACTTAAGACATAACTTATTGCCATTTAAGGGAACATAACAAGTTTTGAGGAGAAAAGACTTCATTGACGGAACATAGTACCTTTCGAGCTATTTTCCTTTCAAAGTCGGAGAGCTGGCAGGCACATCTCACACAGGCAAGAGAAAACTGTGCATCTGCTGAGATGTGAAAATGCCGTCTTGAGGAATGGATAATCATTTCTTAATTTCCCATGAGAGGGATCTTGAAATAGTGGTACTGTTGTGGCTCGTTAATAAAACGTGACAGAAATGCATGCAACAGACTAATGGACTTCAGGGAGAACATACAGATAACAGACTTCAGGGAGAATTGCAAAGAGATTTTTCAGGGACTGTTTTTTCAGGGAGAATTGACATCTGGTTCATAAAAGAAAGTAAAAAATCTTAGAGTAGCAATTATTAATTAAGTCTATAATTTTTGAGAGGAGTGGCAGGAATTTAATATCTTTGGATCAATTTGGATGGCTTGGAAAGTTAAAATTAAGAAAAATAGAACGTGATTTGGGAGAACTTTAAAGAACTTTACGGGTAATAATTTTTATATATTACATATACATATTAGAAATTAAATATATACATACATTTTTTATTTTTAAACTAAAATTTTGAAGAAATCTGATATTTTCAATTTTACAAACTAGAAACTCTTAACAAATTAATAATTTTTAAAAAAAAAATTATCATGCTGTAACTCCTTGCCTGTTACAGCATGAGTATTTGAATGCATGAGCATGAATATATTTGAGATAAACGGGCAAAAATTGGAAAAAAATTCTGTTTCATTTTCTTTGTTATTATCAACAAAATACTAGAAATAGATTAATTTTGAAAAATATAAAATTTTAAACTAAATAACTACTACTTTCAACATTTTCACATATATGGGAAATGTTAATGGATTACAGTAATTTTTGCTCAAATTACAGAAAAATAAATCAAATGACATAATTTCATAGATAAATATAAAAAGCTAATACAACAATATTATTATTTATGTCAATTGTCATGAATTCCATGTCCCTTAATCCGTGTCACATATCCTTTACAGTATCCGAGAAATAGCGACAAATAGAGCGGAACGGCAGAAATTTCTCGGGGTATCTCTGTCTATTGCGAAAATGGCAAATTAAATATTCGGCATTAGACGTACCGATTTCGGGCTTTACGGAACTGAACCGTTTTTACAGTTTTCTACCGTTTTTTACCGTTTTTTCACTTGCCCGAACTCAAAGCCGTAGGCAAGGGGAGGGATTTAGGGGACTGGTCTCCCTTCGAAATTTTTAAAGATCGTCCCGCGGAAAGAAAAGGGACCATGTGTGTGGGTGTGTCTTCTGCCTAGCTGTGCATAGGCAACAGTGGGCTTAGTATAGTAACATTGAGTTAAGGAGTAGGTGTAAATTGGATTCTACATGTAAGAACAGATTGACTTGCAATTTCGCAACTCATCAGAATGTTGTTAAACAATCATAAGAAATTGTGAAAAAAATTTGGCGAAGATTTCAAAAAGAGCATATTTTATAATATACAGATAGAAATTTGAACAGTTTCATTGTCTTTCAAAATTATTCTTTTTCTTTAGTTATACTTCTGTTTTAATAATCAGAATTTAATACCCTGTATAGTTTATATATTTTCAATGTTAATTTTATTATCAAATTCATTGTGTAATTACTACATTACTCATTCGACTATAAATTTATTCATTATATCATTTTTTAATTATTTTTATATTTTAAAATCACATTGTATTATAATATTCATTAGGAGTATACATACATAAGAAAACTTGTAGGTTTATTGAAGTATCTATTCTTCACAAAAACAATGTCCCCCTCCGAATGTAATTTCTGGCTACGGCCATGCCCGAACTCAAGTCGGACATTTCAAAATTGGCGCATTTACAATACCCGAACTGAGTAAAATAAAATATATCACATTAATCTCGCAATATATAATCTAGGTCCACAGAATATATCTCGCATTGATAAAATCTAGGTCCATAGAATAAAAAAGATAACTAGTTTCTATTTGAAATAAAATATTAGCTTAAAATTTACAAGTTTCAAGAGTTGTTTTGTTGGGAAGTGATTTTCAACTTTTCCCTCGGTGGATATGTTTTGTGTGTGTGTGTGTGTGTGTGTGTGTGTTTAATGTATTGCCTCCTGTAACTAAACAATGTAACCTTTATAAAGTTAGACCTTTATTAATGATCTAGGAAAATTTTATTGTAAACAGATGAGAACTCTTTATTTTATACTGAACCAAAATTTTCAGTTATAATGGAGAAATTTTATCTACGAAGATACTGTTCCCTAATAACCATTTATTTTTTGTTAAGTATAAAATAAAATGTTCTATTCTGTTTAAAGTAAAACTTTTCCTAGACCATTAACTCTTTAAAGGGCACCTACATAAACTCTTTGGAATTTAATGAAAATAGTTTATAAATATTACCTATGAATCTTATAAATGCAAAATGCATTAATTTTATTGTATTTTTTTATTTTTTTTACAATTCTTAGATGAGTTTCCATTAGAGGATACCGTAGGAGGAATTGGGGGGTTAACTGACGAATCAATTCCCTTGTACAGCGTGAACATTATACTTTTTAAAATTTTAATTATATGGAAGAACAATAAGTGTTTTTAAAAAGTAAAATAGATAGTTTAACAATTTATAAGTGTTGTTGGGATAGATATTTTTTGAGGGGGGGTGTACGATCCGTTATATGACCCTAACAAAAGAGGAGCGGAAGGTGACCTTTCGTAGCTGACAATTACGGTTAGCGGCAGGTAGAAACGAGTGTGCTTAACAATACACGTTTGTGTACTAGGTCCCGGACTTAATTGAAAACTGTCCGTGTGCTGGAACCAGCGCGTCTGAGACTTTGTGAGACTATTGAATGAAAAGACTAAGGGAAATGAATGTAAATTATTACACTGCCACATGTGCGCCCATTAGCGGTAGCGAAAAAGGAAATTAAGTTGTTTGGGTCGGCTGATTTAAAGACGGCTTTTCGGTCACATCTGGAAACGAAACAGCTGATTCAGGCGGGAAGTGACCGCAAGATTGCATCATCCTGGTTCTGGAAGGTTCTAGAAGAATCGGATGAAGGGAACAGGGACCGCTATAACAGAAGAGTGGCGTAACCAAGACGGGGGCTTTTTCTTCTTGAGGCTTCTTCTTGAGAGTTGCTTTTGGAGCTGTTGTGTGGAGCTCGAGAGGAGTCCACTCGTCTCTCCGATTTCCGAAGTTTGCTTGTTTTAGAGACCGCCAGCGTCTCTGCTAAGAAATCGACTTTCGACTTTGGGATTCCATTCCCGTTATCTTACTTTTTTTTTTTTTTTTTTACTTTGTGCATAGAAGTAGGTCGCTGAGCGTGACCCTTGCTCTCATTTTGGATCTTCTTGCATCCCTAGTTTCCTTCACGAACTCCTGCGTGATACGCACTCTGAGCGTTTGAACCTTGGTGTGAAAGCCGACTGTACTAATCGTCAGCCCGGAGGTGAGAGTGTCAGCGTTTCGTACCGGCACTAATTAGCGAACTGTTCCAGTGATTAGAAGCCCTGCTGAAAGATGGCCGATTGGTTAGGGTGCTGGCCTCTCGGTACCGGAGTTCGTGGGTTCGAATCCCACAGTGGCATGGATGTTCGTAGCCGCTCGGAATCGGCTTTAAGCTGTAGGGCCCGGTCTTATTAGCCCTCGTGTTGCAAAAAGTAGACCGTAGCACTCCAAAACAAACCAAACCAAAATTTAGAAGCCCTAGCCACATTGTACCCAGTACCCACGCATCGTAATTGTGTGAATGTTATCTACGCACGAGATCCCAGAAGATTTATTCTGCTGAACCTGTACATAGCTGTACATAATTTATTCCCCTAAGTAAAATATTTAGTCTAGATTAAACAGTTTTCTAGCCTGTTTCATTGACGGCTTCGCCTACCATATCTCCAGTACGTTATAAAGGGAGGGGGGTCATGAGCGAAAAAATCTAATTACTAACTTTCCAGGTACAGCAAGTTTAAATACATATATTTAAACTTGCAAGTTTAAATACATATATTCTGCTGAACCTGTACATAGCTGTACATAATTTATTCCCCTAAGTAAAATATTTAGTCTAGATTAAACAGTTTTCTAGCCTGTTTCATTGACGGCTTCGCCTACCATATCTCCAGTACGTTATAAAGGGAGGGGGGTCATGAGCGAAAAAATCTAATTACTAACTTTCCAGGTACAGCAAGTTTAAATACATATATTTAAACTTGCAAGTTTAAATACATATATTCTGCTGAACCTGTACATAGCTGTACATAATTTATTCCCCTAAGTAAAATATTTAGTCTAGATTAAACAGTTTTCTAGCCTGTTTCATTGACGGCTTCGCCTACCATATCTCCAGTACGTTATAAAGGGAGGGGGGTCATGAGCGAAAAAATCTAATTACTAACTTTCCAGGTACAGCAAGTTTAAATACATATATTTAAAAAATTAATTAAATGTAGTATTATCATTCACTGTAAGTTTTAAATGTCAAAAGAAAAAAAAATTCTCAAAAAAATGGTGAAAAAATTTTTAACAGGAGGTTTTGCTGCGAAACCACTGTCCACTAAAGGGTTAATAAGTATTTACTTTTAAAAAAATCATTATTCTTAATATATGAAGCAATACATTTTAAAAAACATAATATATGTAAACCAAATTTAAAATAAAGTTGAAATTCAAAATAACAATCATATAAGTGTAATACATTTTTTATACTCTGATAAAGACCAATTTTTTTTTACTTTCACTTTCTTAAGAATTCTATTTTTTTAACTTTAATATATCAGTTACCTCTGAAATTTTGTTTTACAAAGCAAAACATATACTTTACTTTAATTTGATGTAAAAACTTATTTTACAAAATACATGTTTCAAAAGTTATCTTACAGGTAAGTCAATTTCAATTCCTCTATTTAATGCATACATTTTATCTTATTATAAAATATTTTCTAGTTGAAAAGAAAAAAAATTGAATATTTTTTAACATAGCTGACCTTAGGCGGTAGGCGAGGTAAGCCGCAAAATACAGGAGTAGCAAAATTATCCGAGCTAAAAAATTAAATAAATAACCGCCAAACTATATTCCGATTATTTGAATCTAAATGTACTTACTAGAAAATAAAGGGTTAGTAAAATAGTGCTTTTTGTTTGTTTTTAATCTTACTAAATATTTTTTAGGGATAAAGCAGGCCGAACTTAAGGGTAATCAAGGTAGACTGCAAAATTTAGAAGCAGCAAAACCACCTGAACCTGAACATATAAATATATTTCGATTACTTGTATTTAGAAAATAAATGGTTAGTGAAGTTATATATTTTAATGTTTTTAAGCTTATTCTTTGTAACGAATTTAAAAAATATAAATGAAAATTAATTTCCTGGTAATTAACTTATCTTGAAAATCATTTAGACAAATCAAACCCTTCAATTTGACAATATATGAATGAAAGTTTTCAGTGACTTACCCAGAATTTTTTCAAGGGGGGGGGTTATAATTCTAAAAAATAATAATCCGCATAATTTCTACTAAAATTTTTATTTTTGCCATTTTCTCTGAGCTCAAAGGGGGTGTTTAAACCCCTACCCCCTTGCGTACACCCCTGAAAGCTTTGATAACAATAAAACTCATACCAAAATCTATCTTAAAGAAAAACAAATTATGAAAACTAATTATTTAACACTAGATTGCCCGAGATTTCTTGTATACCTATATTGCCCCAAAACAGTCAAAATGACTGCATTGTGAAAAAATAACAAATATGTAAAGAAATTTGTTTAAAATAAATTTTTAATATTATATAATAAAGGAGGGCGGAAGTAACTACAATTATTCATAAACCCATTTATATGTTATAGAAAAAGTCACCAAATTCTAAGAAATTGTGTCATTATATTTCATAATTGTTTTTCTAATTGAAATTAAAAAACAGTCAAAATGACTGCCTTGGGCAATCTAGTGTTAAAAAAACAGTTAAAATAACAAAGATTAATGAAAAGTCATTCCTTAAATTTATCTTGAATATCATATACACAAATCTAACCCTTATATATTGACAATATATAGATGAAAGTTTTCGTTAACAACAAGTAAAATACTAAAATCTATTTTTAAAAAACGAATTATATAAACTAATTATTTTTTGCAAAATAAGTCAAAATAATAAAGGTTAATGAAAAGTCATTCCCTGGATCTATCGTGAACGCCATTCAGATAAATCTAACCCTTATAAGTTGCCAATATATGGATGAGGAATACTGGCGAAATTTATCGATGTTATTATCATGTCTCGGCGAACTTTCCTAACAGTGGCCCGTCCTACATTTATTGTATTGTATCGTTTTCGCAGTTGCATCGGAGAAAGAAGCAGCGCAGCCTCATGTAAACTCCGGATAGTGGCCCTTTGTGCAGACAATAGTCCATCTCTAATGTTCTGATGATGGCGAAGGATATTGCACGGTCTTTGTGTCGAGCATCTTTTGCGATAGTTTAGGGACAATCGTTCTTTTGTATCACAAGAGAAAGAGAATCCCTCTGCCTGTCTCACATCTCGGAATCTTGGCGCTATAAATATCATTATTATTACGTTTCTTTCAGTTTGGGTACCAGATAGATATTAAATACTTGATTTCGGTTTCACGATGAATATAAAGATCGCTTCTATTATCACTATTACTGCTGTTGTTAAAGTAGTTATTAATACTAATTTTATTATATCGCAGACATAAGACTATCGAGTTATTTTGTTCAAAATACTTTATACATAAAACGCTCAGTGTGGATCTATGTAAACACATATGCACAGAAACGATGCGAGAGACAAGCATGTTTGGTTTAGAAAGATAAGATCTACCATTCGCTACACAAAGAGTAATGACTTCAGGACTGTTTAAATCCAATTCCAAATGGCTAAGAACATCTATGAAAAAGTGGGATTCGAACCTATGAACTGAAGAGCAGCCTTCTACCTATTCGGGAATTAGATACAGTGATTCTTCGTGGCATCGTGTGAAGCTTTTTGAAGTTTTTTCTTTCAAAATTCGAATTACAGTGGGAAACCAATCAGATTTTCCTTTTTTTTTTGTTTAACTTAATTTTTTTAACATATAATTGCTTCTAGGTCTTGTATTTTTTTTATCTAAGATTGTTTTATTGGGACCATACAAACAACAATTTAAGTAGGCAAGACTATGTAGTTCTTGTGTGAAAATAATATGTACATTAATACTAATGTAAATAATCTTAATATTTAGGGATACAACTCTTTGCTACATTTGGAGCTTCTGTGCGTTGGGTAACTTTCTAGATACCAATTTCTCTATACCTTGCATTTTGTTACTTCTGTGTTGAATGCCATGCTCGGATGAGACTTTTAATCAACTGACGCTTGGGGTAGATCCCTTCCTTGGCAATTGTTCATTTAGTGAGATCCCACATGTTTTCTACGGTTCATGCCAGCTGATTTCCCAGGACAGCTCGAAATGATAATGTTTTTGCGGCCATAAATACAGTAACACTCCTAGTTTTGTGGCGGGGTGTTGCATTGTTCATAAAAATTTACTCTTTATCACCACGGAACCATGCTTCGAGTTGTGGCAATAGTCGAGTATCTATAATTTACTTGTATTTGCAATATATTCTCCTGATTTACGATGTATAGGTGTCTTTGAACGATATTATAGACAACAGCTAACTAGCAACAGCTAGCTAATTAACTTGAGAGTGTTTTAAACTCAAGGTAGTTTTCATGGAACTCTACCTATGAAGTCATTAGATAAATGAACACTTTTATCGACCAAAATGTGAAAAATTGATTTCCAGGAGAAACATACTTGTAAAATTTAAAACAGTAAGAAGAAATTGTTATTTCCGAACTACACTTTTTAAAAGTTGGATTTACACGACTATGCAACAGTCATGTCCCGGCATTGTCTTTCCCATTGCACAGAAATTTTCTCTTTATATTCCGGCATTACCATTGCAATCTATTTTAAAGGAGTCGTTGTACAACTGAACACTTTTGTTGACCAAAATGTGAAACCTTGAATCCCAGGAGAAACACATCAGTAAAATTTACAATAATAATTGTTATTTCTGAACTACAATATTTTAAAAAGTTGTATTTACACAATTCTGAATATTCCGGCATTGTTTTGATATTCCGACGACCAATCAGCTTCTCCTCGGTCAACCGCCTTTGGACTGTCCTTTTGGAAACTTCGATTCCTTCGTCATTTATAATCAAACATACCATACAACTTTTATTATTTCCGAAGGAAAATATACCTGATTTTACAATTGGTTCGGATAGTGACGATTCCTTTCTTACCATATTTACCTACACAGCACAATTTCAGGGGCTTTTTGGATAAATTTTTATTTTAATTCGGTTAATGACAGACTCAAAAACATTAGCAATAGTTGATATGTCTATCTTAAATTGTGTGGAGCAAAGTAGTAACATTTCTATGTCTATACATTTCCGTGGGGATAAGTCTCAAGTTTTGTCCATACTGTGAAGACTCCCCGAGTCTTCACATTATGGACAACGACTCCCTCATACTGTGAAGACTGTCCGAGCAAACAACTGATCCAAAACAGCTGATCGAAGTACACCTGTTTACCAGGATAATAGCGTGGCGCCGCAGAGTCTGGGATTTTGACAATCAGATTGAATAGACGAATACGCCCCCCCATTGGATCTTGTTAATGAATGCTCGGCAATTCCGTAAAGGGACAGCCAGCGAATGAGAATTCAGCTAAAAAATATAACTGTAACTTTAGCTGGAGTTCTCAAGTAACTGAGATCTTAACTGACCCAAAAAACAGTTGGCGGGACCGTAACTGACCCCCCAGGCATAAAAAGCCTACAATTCTGTCACTCAGGGCTTTTCGTCATTTTTTACCTAGGTGTGTTGACCTCGTGGAGGCTTTCGCCTTTTTTTTACCGGAGCCAGCTTTCTAGTTCGGGAGATTCGTAAAGTCCGCTCATATAGGGAGCGGCAGAGTCTCGGATACCGAATGGGGGATAAATTGGGTTTGATGGCACCCTGAAAAGCCTCCCCACTTGTAAGAGATTATTAAATCTCTTGTTTTTCTTTCGACTGTGATCGTCGTGAGGAAGTTATACTAGCAACCATCCTTTGCAGTTCTACATGATTTGGGAATTAACAATCCTTTGTAAATAGCCGTAGTTAATCAAGAATAAAAGTAAATTTAAAATTTTATCTTTGACTGGGATCCATTCTTCACGTTACCTCTCACTCGAGAATATTGAAGGCGTCACAATACTATAATAAAAGAATTTCGAGAATACCTTAACGTACTGTTCACAAACCTAAAAAAAAAAAAAACTAGATAATAGCCTACAAGAAAGTTCACTGTATAGTCTGCTTTTACATACTTTTCTACTAATCTAACATAAATTGATGTTCCGAATTAAATACACTGTTCAGACAGTCAGATCGGAAAAAATAAAAACAGCTCGAAACGAGGAATAATCGAGGTTGGGGTTAAGTTAGATTTTAATGTTGCACACAGTCAAAGTTTTATAATAACGGTTAATTTCTTTTAATTTAACTTTCAAAAAACTCGAATCATTCGAAAATTGGAACTTTCAAGCTTTATTGATAATTTGGATGTATTGAATGATATTGTGAAATACTTAAGAGATTTAAACATTTCTGTGTAGGAAGGCACCGTAGAAAATGTTTACTAAATTAGATTTATTTTCTATAATAAAACATCGAGTTTATGCCTTGTAAAAATGTCATTCATAGTATCATTTCAAAGATTCTCCCCAATGAAGATGAGAATATATTTATAAACAGTGCTCACCCACTCGATATCGCAAATATGAAATTCATGCATCAGGTAAATAAAAACTAAATCCAAACGCTGAAACGGAAGAAATTCAGTGATACATTTTATCTATAACGTAAGCAGAATTTTTATGTTTGGAATGAGTGAGAGCTAATACCTAAATTGTACTTTCAGTTGTGAACTCTTCACTTTGAGAGATCATTTAACCCCTTCCGGTATGATTTAATAATGAAAAACTGTGCATGAAATAACCATTTAATTTTTATTTAAAAAACCTTTTTCATTTTACAATTCTTACATATTCTTAATTAAAATCCACTTTTTACATAGTGTTAAATAATATCAGAAACAGTAAAATTAAGAAAATATCAAAGCAAAACATTAATAAGGTATACAGATAATAGTCTTCAAGCTAGTGGTACTTTTCAAAACAAAGTGCAAAGGAATTCTTAATTGTTTACACCGCCAAGTAGTCTCACTTTTAATTTGATTCTTGTAACACACACGGCATTTCTTAGTAGGTTTTCTTTTATTCTGACTCATTAATTTGGCAATGACTTGTACCAAGAAATTCTAAAAAAACAATATGCAATAGTGACTTGTGATTTTCACAAGTGACAAAAGTGTTGCCAAATTCAGTACACTAGAAATTTTAAACTAAATTAATTATCATATTTAACAGTGACTTTAATCTCACGACGAGTGTAGCTCGTCATTTTGCGGTATGGAATGAAAAACTAATGACGAGCTAGACTCGTCATTTTACCGGAAGGGGTTAACTTAATTTTTGTACCCAAATCTAAATAAAAAGAAACAAATATTTCACTTCATCGGTTTTCAAATTCATTCCAGTAAAAAATATAGTTCAGTTACAGTTGTCTGAAAATTTTCAGAATCTTGTTCATAAAAATCACTTGATAAATTAGAGCTATACATACACTTCCAATAGGTCAAAAATCTTAAAACTCTAATCTTCAATCTAAATCTTCGAAACTTTAAGATCTTTGCTTCATATAAATTTCGATTTCCAATCATAATTTATTTCTCTTTCCATTCTGTTATTCATACATACATATATATATATATATATATATATATATGTGTGTGTGTGTGTGTGTGTGTGTGTGTGTGTGTGTGTGTTCGTGTGTGTCCGTGTGTAATCCAGGAATTATATTACCTGCCGGGCACAATAATTATGTAGCCCCTATTGTTTTTACTTACCCGGAGTACTCAGGAAGGAGAAGTCTAACCAGCTAACAGTAATAACGAACGATGCAGTATGGCCACATTGAAGAGAACGGCACAAGTCTAGTAAAAACTTTATTTTAGAACTGCTAAAATGGACATCGTTACTACTCAACAACAGACAAAAGAAAGACACAAAAATCCCTCTGCTCGAACAGAGGTGCACCCAAGAACGAAGACAGAAAGAATTTTCCCACTTACTCAGCAAATTTAAGTGTAAGATCAGGAAAAATGCGGAACCATTTGCCGACAGCTAGGAAACGTGTTAAATAGACAGAAAATTTACATCTATAGGACAGAAAGCTTTGGGAAATGTATCGAAAGAATATTAAGTCGAGAACGCTCCTTTGATTAAGACATTTAGAGGCTGGGAAAAAGATTTTAAGGAATTAGAATGGGAGAGAGGAGGTTTTTAAAGAAATATTAAAGTTAAATAATTTTGATATATTACACACACACACACACACACACACATATATATATATACACACACATATATATATATATATATATATATATATAAGTATCCATTTGTTTCTGTTTATACAAATCCACACCGTTTGTCTTAATCACCAAATTTTAAATATTCTTTGATACCACTGACGATCGCGGTTGATATTAAAACCTCTTCTAATCATCCTATGACATGATAGTACAACGGATATTAAGGCTTTCAACATTGTCACAGATGACAATACAGGAATATTATTTCAGTATGGTACCACGTGTAAAAAAAAATTGTGAATTGGTAACTTATAAAATAAAATTGTTTACAATGTGCTCTAAAATGATTTTGAATTAAAATTAATATAAAAATAAATCAAAGGAAAATATGCTATTTAAAAACCCAGTATAATGAAAATTATGCCAAACCAACTGTTTAAATGGAGGTGTAATTGGTGCTCTAATTTCTTCGTAATTACCGCCAAATTTTGGCATCCTTAGTCTACAAACGTTTCTACATCTTGCGTCTTAACTCTGGCCTAGTGTGGATTTTTAGTTTCATTTTCAAACCGAATTGGAATTATTCTCTTAAATAAGACATCGAGTTTATGCGTTGTTCAAATGCGATTCAGAGAATTACGTTAAAAGTTCTCTCCCCAAAGAAAGTAAAGAGATGTTTATAATCAGTGTTCACCTACTCGATATTGCAACCACGAAATTTACCAATCAAACAAAAATTGAAGCCAGGCGATATAACGGAATGAAATTCTGCATTGTGGGAATTAATAGGATTATAATGTACAAAAAACAGCTAATTTTCCGTTAGTCAGAGGCGAGGATCGAAAAATATTTCTTAATGTAACACTTTGACATATAATATATTTGAAAATAAAATAGACTGCAAAAGCGGATTAAGACTGGTTGAAGTACAAAACACAGAAAAAATTATTGGGAAAAAATATTAAAAAGAGGAGAAAATCGAGAACAAACTACATATTGGATCATATTTTTAAATAAATAAAACATATGTACTATATATATTTTAGTTTAATATATATGTATAGACTTGAAATTTAAGCATGTAAATATTTTAGTTGCAATGAGTTTAAAAAATAATAATAACATTAGGTTTTTCAAACATAATGCCTTGCTATCATTTTCAAATATTATATTTTCTAAAGCCTTATCGAATGTCAACCCGTACGTGTTAAAAATGCAATTGGTTCCTTTTCAATTGCTTTTCATTTTGAAAAATGCGTGGATTTCTCTTATGATAGCAAAAAATTTTCTCCCAACTAAAAGCCTTATCACACATCAACCTAAACGAAAATGGTTGAAAATTTTTCGTTGTCAAGCGAGAAAATCGCATATACATCATCGGTAAAAAGGACCTGGATGTATTTTGAAGGCTCTAGACGGAGAGGATTGAACGGCCTTAGCACGACCACACCACATCTTGTAGCAGCACCACTGTCTTCAAAACTGAAAGATAGTTCTTCTGTATACCTACACCCTGCTACAAGCCAAGACTGTCTCTAAAGGCGCCTCCACACTATGGCCCAATGCAAGCCATGACCACTGTCTGGAGAGGGTTTGGCTTATCGTGGTCGATGGCGGCAGACGATAAAATAGCCTTGGCGAACGATGGCTTTCGAGGCGGTTTTTCTCCAAAGATCAAAGGCAGCCAGATGCGCTACTAAAGTGCGCAGTAGACCCTATGGACGAATCCATGTGTTTGGCTCATTCAGTGGCCCAGCGTGTGGATGCGACCCGTGAACCATCATTCGAGGTCACCATCAGGAAGTGGTGGACAATTGGCCATAGTGTGGAGGTTACATAAAAATTTCTTCCATCAGGAACCATCTGCTGCCACAGTTATCCAACGGTTGATTCCAATTTCATGTAGTGTTTTCTCAATCATAACAATCCATATGGTGTTTGGTCTATCTCTTTTCTTTTTTCGGTCAACTTTTTGAAATAGACAATATAAATAGTTAGTAATGATAAAATATTTCAACTATACAGAACATATAAAGATAAAATATTTATACTATTCAGTTTAGGTATATTCTTGAATACCTCATGTTGTCAGCAAAATTTTAAAAATCAGAGTTAAATAATCATTTTTCCTGCAGAGACATTTTACCATCAATTTTATTTTTATTTCACCTACATGTGGGGCACCAAAATTAAAGCAAGAGCAAAATTATCACGTGCTAGAATGAGGAGACGTGACTTGCACAAAGATAAAACAGGGTTGCATTATCGGATGTGTTTATAATTTGAACACAGTAGAAATATACCTGATTTTTTATGTATTTTGTTCTACTAATACTAATGCAGTCGAAAATGTGCCTTACGATATGTTTCTAGCTGGCTGTTGAGGAATTTCAGGCACTGTTTTGGAGATGAAGGTTGATGTTATCCATGTAGGAAAGATAAATACCAGATGGCCGATAAATCTATAAAATCCTTAAAAATTTATAAAAACTGAGAATTTACAAAAATAAAAATTGATTTTCGGATTCTGTATTGTTAAGTCTCAGGGATTTTTTTTTTTAATAGGGAAATAAAATTATTCAAAAAACAGCAGTATGCAATCTGGCATACACAAAACAAGGAAAATTTATGTAAAGAATTAACAGAATGCCTCCGAATTGTTTATTACACCAGTATGTGATCCACCACAAAGGATAACACATTGAAAGCTAATCACAAATTCAGCAGTGGTAGAGTGTAAAAGGTCCAGATGCAGAGATGATACATCTTGGCGGATTTCAATATTTAATCCCGACAGATTGGTTGGATAGAATAATTCGACACACATAGGATGTCAAGTATTCCTATAACTAAAAGGCTATGGTCCTCAAATCTGAGGACCATAGCCATTTTTTTTCTTTTTTAACAACCGCTAACTAGAAGACAAAAAGATTATAAAACAAAAGTGATGTCACTGTACTACAGGGAAATTGTACGGTTTAAAACTGCTTTTATTTGTTTTTATTAAATAACCCGATGACAATTAACCGGAATTTCCCTTCTAGCTGAGATGCATTGTACTAGAAAGGAAATACAGTGGCGTGCGGTCCATATGTGCAGGGTGTGCACTGCACACCCTGGCAAAATTATGAGGGACAATATCTGCACCTATGTCTACCTATCTTTATATGGTATATAATAAATATTATTTATAATATATTCAAATATTATGAATATTATGTTGATTTGCTTGCTTATATTCCCGCAGTGCGTGCGGTACTGGGTGCTGCACCACGTAGCACGCAAACGAACATAGGAAGTTCTGATGTGTACGAACTACGCACTAAATTGAAAATCAATCTCTATATGTATGGGCTACTGGAAAAGAACACCATACTATGGCACTGAGGCAAGTGCAGCTATTATTCCTGCACTTGGCATTCAGAATCATCCGAAGGTACGGTTTATTAAGCGTTGTATTAGACCAAGGACTCTTTTTTTTTTTTTTTTTTTTTTTACTGATTAACTGTCCTTGGCCATATGATTTTGCAGACGGTTAATGTTTAAATTTATATATTGTAAGATTTTGTTTTCATAGAAATATAAAAGTAGTATTTCATCAATATAAAGTGAAATGTTTTAGTGTGGTAAATTAATTTCGGTGATGTATTATATTTATTGAAATAATTAGCTGAAAATCAAAGTTGTTTTGTTTTAAAGAAACGAATTTTAACAGAACAGTCCAAATTTTACCATTCATTGTGTCTTACAGACAGTATATAAGTTATATATGTAACACCATATCTCTGGTTTTGATTTTAAAATGTTAAAAACAATTAACAAATATAATTTAATCCACTGACCGAACAATAAACAGTTCTCTCTATTGTGCCAGCGTGCAGTGAAATCCTCTGCATGTGGAATAGACGTTCGGTTTGTCGGCACCAATGAGCATCCGGATGAGGCACCGCAGCGGCGGGTGCCATGTGGTGCTACGTTTGCTGAACATATAAATTTTTCGTAGAAGCCCAAAGTGTTGCTTTTTCGATGCCGATATGACACCATACAACAAAAGACATGATTTTCGCTTCAGTGCTAGTAGAATTCTCATATGTTTAGCTGTTTTTATAGTTATAACTCGACTACTCGTTGGTAAATATTTTATTTATTGTAATCTTTAAATTTATATTCATAATAAATAACCTGTTTCAGAATGGAGAACTCAGATTTCTCAATAATTAAAGATTTATTGGAAAATCCATGTTCTCTGCACACCCTGCATGAAAACCTACCACACGCCACTGAAATACAGCCCCATCAAATTTGACATTCTGGATTAATTAGAGTTCGTATCGAGCATGGAGTGCATCAACTAACACTTAGCGTTTGTACATTTTAACTTAGTCTACTTCTGCAGAGGAAAAAATTACTGGAAATGTATAAAATATCCAAAAATTGGAAACATTCAAGTTATTAACATTTAACAATAACTTCCGAATACGAGTATTTGTCCGTATTTCCATTAATGAGATGTATTAAACATGAAAATAGCATTTGTGTCTTCGTAGAATTGGCAAAAGAATAAGTTGTGTAAATGTAATTTATATTTTTTATTCAAATAAAATTACAACAAAATATTCATCCTTAATATAATTAAGGATGAATAAAATAATTTCATCCTTAATATTAATAAAAAGAAAATCATGATTGAAATCATATATTTTGCTCTATCATTTGAATTTGTAAAAAATAATAATAACAATTTATGATGTTAAAATCTTAAGGTTATTATTTATAATACTTATTTAAACAGAAAAAGACTCAAATCTCGACTGAGGATAGAATAAAGTTAAGATTTCTTGGTATTTTTTCTTCCTTCAAAATTACTAAAGATCTTAAATTTCCAAGTTTCTTTCAAAAATTCTTGATTTTTTTCCGTTGTTTCAAAATTTGCAAGTTTTTCTCAACTCTGGTAATACTGTATTTTAATTAAAAACCCATAACATTTTTTTTTTCGTCGTAAAGTATTCCAAGAATAAACATTTCGGAAACTGGAAACTAACATTTAACGAGGCTTATTATAACTTTCTGTTTAAATAATCAATGTATTCAAATCTGTTTATTGAAATGCCTGGTTCTAAAAAGCCAAATTGAGGTATCTTCGAAGACCGCTGTGTCGCCAATAAATATATACATAAAGAATCCAAGCTGTGTAACACTTATAAGGGAATTGTAAATAATATAGTTATATCATTATTGCAGAAAGTTGCAGATCTACGGTGAGCAAACAGGATATAGGAGCAGTAAGGTGGCGCTATTAGTCAATGCGTAGAGCAGTAGTTGGCAACTTATTGATGCAAAAATATTACTAGAGGCAGATATATTTTGATAAATAGAAGAGAAAAAGTGTAAGCAAGCCAACACACGCAATTCTACAGAGATTACTTATGTATTAACTTAACTTAATGTTGCCAAAACAGGAAATACAAAATACTATACAGAATAAAAAAAAGACGAGGTAATAATGATAGCAATGTTTTGGCAGGTAAAAAGAACATGTAAGATTAATTTAGTTCTGACACTTATGACCCACGGGTCACCTAGAACCTATAGGAAAATTTTAATGACCCAGTAACCAATTGTTAACCACAACGACGTCGGCAACCGGCTGTATTCTGCAAGATGAGCAGAACAAATGAAAAGCAGTATAAGTAATTTGAATTGAAATGTAGTAATTAGTAACATGCGTAGTTTGAATAGAGCCTAAATATCTCTAACCTAACAGGGATAACGAAACAGTATCAAGGAAGCCATTAAAAGGATTCAGCTATATTGGATATTTAAGGTATACTCGATTATTTTATCTGTATGTTTTTATGTTCTGTATTCTAACAAAATGCATAATCTAAAATAAAATGAATGTGGCACACCAGTAAAAATTTTTGTAAAAACAAATTGAAAATGGGATTTGGAAAAAACTGGAAAAAAAAAACATTACCGACCACTGGTGTAGAAAGCAAAAAAAAAAAAAAAAAAAAGTCGATCTAGGTAGGAAGAGGAGTAGCTAGGGAAAGGGGAAGGTACATTGATATGTATAGTGTCGTTTCTACCACTTTAAATCATATTTATTAAAGTTAATCAACGATAGTAGATGAGAATCGAGGTTACCCAAGGCAAAAATACCGCTGAATGTTATCAAGAGTTGTGTAGCCTATGGCGAGATTGCATTACCGTATGAAACGACCTTACGTTGAGTGAAATCGTGTGGAGACTGTGGATTTGCATTGCAAATACCGGTCCATTTCTCAAGATCAGGTGGACAAGCTGAATGGTCTCTTTTCCAAAGACCGTCGATGGACAGTCCGGAAATTATCCGTAGAAATTCCTCTAGCATTAAACACTGTGGCACTGAATACTGAAGAAAAAACTTAACAAGAGGAAATTTCAGCCTAGCTATCTTCCACGTCGACTGGTGAAAGAACAAGAAAATCTTGGAATACCTCCGTAAACATTCTCATGTAAGTCTTTGTGACTACTTATTTCCTAAGTTGAAAGAACATCTCCCAGATATCCGATTTTCTGACTTGGTATCTGTGCTCCGAGTAGCACGGCACTCCGTCGCTGTCATCAACGACCAACACCTTGCCAACGATATCTTATTTCTTCCTGACATTTAGAAAAAAGTAATAAACCTTACTGGTTATATCAAAAGAATATAATGCAATTTTACTTGTCAGTTCATTAACTTTTTTTATCTGTATTGGCACTACTTTATGTACAAACCTTGTGATTTACTTTGATCTACTTTAATCAAGTTCCAAACATTCGAGATCCTTATCCCATGAAATCTGCATTATGAGTGAGGCAATCAAGTTCACTTGCTCACTTGCCTTGTGTCGCGAAAATTTTGGCTTGCCTACGAATTTTGGTTGCCTCTTCTACAGAGAATACGCTAAAATATTGGTGATATCTTCTTCGATAGTGAAAAGCTTAATTATTTTTAAGAGGTTAAGTTTCTCCGAATTTATTTCAAGAAGGATCTTAACTGGGGCTGACATGGGTTCTACTGTATGCAGAAGCCTAGGGAAGTGTTCTAGTGCTGTAGGAACTTCAACGGCAAGTCTTCAGGCTTTACTCCTAAGACAGTTTACCGAATCTATAACAGAGTTTTTTCTGTCCTATTTTGTCTGATCTTAACAAGCTTCAGAGAAGGATCGGTACTCCTTTGAAGAGTCATCTACTATGATCTTTGAATTTTTATGGGGACTAATTATTTTGCATCAATGGATTGAAGCTGAAACTATAAAATGTATGAACCACTTTAAGAGTCTTAGTCTTTGGAGATATCACTCTTGGAACCGTTTTGACTCTTCTGTGGTTAGTATACCTTTTGTTATGCCCATTGAAGTCTTAAATGTCAAGTTCACTCTTCAAACCTTATAGTATTCATTTTATCTCTCAAGTAGATTGGCTCAAGAATTCCAGTTGGCTTAATTGCAACTGCAGGATTTGGTTTACTGACAAGTCTGAGCTTAATTGTCCTGTTGGAGCTAGTATACACTTATCCTAAAAATGGCACTATGCTGTTCATTCTGCTTGTTAAATATAATACTATTTTCCAAGCAAGGATTCTTTGCATTGTATTGTAGGACTTGTCTTCACAAGGTTTTCGTACGCAAACAAATTGTGTTTATTCTGATAATTAAGCTTCTCTCCTGGAATAGTAGTGTCATCCTAACTTTATTCCGCGAGTGCTGTGAAGTTCTTTGACTTTTTTATAAATAACATTGTCAATTACTAGATGCCAATCAGACGGGTATTCAGAGCTAGCTGATGAATTAGTCATTCCTAGTCCTAAGTGTTTTCCTTGGGTCTATTAAAAACTCTATCACTTACTATTTCGAGTGTGTTTAGTACGCTGTCTGGAGAAATGCAGAGAATCAAGCAAGCCAGAGAGCTAAATAGTGACTCTCCTAGTATGTGACAGACATAAGGAGCTGAACTCTAGTCGCAATGTCCAGCTCTTGGGGATCCCTCAAGAGCTTCCCTAAAGTTCACTCATTCATTCATAATTTATATTCTATAGCCCAGTGATTCTCAAACAATTTGAAAAATGGCATATTTATTGAACTCAGAAATTTTAAGGTACTTTAAAACTCCAACAAGAACTTTAAGCAGAATTGTCAACTGTGATGTATTTAATTATAAGGGTTTATTGAAAAATAGGTAACATCAATAATCTTGTATAAGTTATGTAATAAAAATAAATAAAACACATTTAGGTAACATAAAAATTTATTGAACAAATTTTAATAAAATGAAATAATTAGTGATTTTTTTTTTCAATATTACATTTACACTTCATAACTTAAAGCCATTCATTTTTTAAAACATTTGAGGAATATATTTCAATAACTTTCACTTGACCACAACTATATTCAATTTTTATAACCTTGTTATTGGCATCAGTCTGAGTTCTATTGAGTTGCACAAAGGTAGTGTGGTCACATATTAAGATCACAAAAAGCCAACATCTAGTTATATAACAAGGATGAGCAACCTATGTCCTGTAGGTCTCAAGATGCCTGTGAAAAAATTTTGTGTGGCCTTCTGCCCCCTTACACAAACGTGAAAATTTTGCATTCTGACTTTTATCTTTCTATAAAGTCAGTAGCATAGCAAATTCCCCCTTAAAAAAATTCTCTACAACCCTGAGTAAAGTTCTAGTTTACCAATCATATTAATATACCAATCAAAGTCATAATTTACCAATCATATATTTACCAATCATGATCATGCACATGGAAGCAAAGAATAAATTGAATGAAAAATTAAATTTAACAAACATTTACTGCATATTTAAACAGAGACATACTATTAAATATGGTATATGATTACACTGCCAGACAGAATAAAGAAAACCAATCAAAAAATAAATAAATGATAAATTATTTGTTTCGGTAAAAAAATTAATTGGTATAAAAAATAACATGTCTATTATTTTAGGTATTTCTGTTCGTGAAAGCTTAAATAAGCAAGTTTTTACTGTACATATGTCTTATTTTATCTGTACATGCTGTATATAGTATTAAGGTAACTAAAATATAATTTTTGTCCCTTTTTCCTCAGAAAACATTTGTATAAATTTAATGCACCCTACAGCCTATGTATAATAACACAAAGTGTCCCTCTATGGTTGATATAAGGCTCCTAAAAAGGGAGCTGATGTATCTGCTGTTTTACAATCCAGAGGATAATATAGTTAGTCACTGCTATGTTTGTATTGTTGGTTTATTAAAGCTTGTATCTTATAATGTATCTATAAATTATGGGAGGTAATTTAGCCATCAACTGCTCTAACCACTCTAGTCTGTCCAGATTTCTGGCTAATGTAGCTACAAAAAAAAATTGGATTATAAATACAGGTGAGGTGGATGGATTCATGGACTAAGAGCTTAATTCTGCAATGTACTAAAACTTACACTAGATAAATAAACTATTTTTAAGGCTTGAGAGCCATGCTGAAGTTCATATGTGCTTGAAAAAAAATTTTGTTGATTTTTTCATACATTTATGATTTGGAGCAGAATGTGAATCACATATAATATGGTAGGCCAACTGGTGACATTTTGATTGATTTTGCCTATGTTTATTAGTCTGCAGAAGGTCACAGTACAGTAAACATTGATGTATCAATATTGTAATCATAATTTCTAAATAACCAACTATTATCGAATTATTTTAATACTATTTTACTGAATTAAAATTTTCAGACTTGATGATTATAGAATTGAATTTAATTCTCTATTTTCTTTAATAACCTCAGTGCCGTCCAAAATGCAATAAAAATACCAGACAAGTCAGATGCACTAGTTTTAATTTGAAATATATGACAAAATTGTAGCTCATGCACCAGCTTGCATTTTTAAAAGCTTTGGGTTAAAAGGTTGCTGAACCCTGTTACATACAAACATAAAGTATGCAACACCTAGAAGGGCACATGCAATGCTTGTTTCAAATGAATTATGCTTCATTCCATATGTAAGTGAATTAAAAATATAAAATAAATTATAAAAATTGTGTAATATATTGTGCGTCCTTGTGGAGAAGTTTAGATTTTCCTGATCACCAAGGTACACATTTTAAGATTCACTGATACAGAGATAGCAAATCTATTGCACATGTGATTCTAGGTTACACATGACAAGTATTTCAATGGCATAGCAGGTACATATTAAGTTACTTTTATTCATTTATGTTCACTAAAAACAGCATTTAAAAAACTTATCTCAAGACTACCAGTTATCAAAGGAAGATTCAGAAACATGTACAAGCATGAATGCCATGACTTTAGTAGAACAGAGAGGTGACTAGTGCATCCCTCCACCATGAAAATCTCTGTACGGGGAAACATTTTCTTGGGGAAGTATGTAAGTGAGTGGACAGAGTTATAAAGAGTGAACACACAAATTGTAAAATACAGCATAGTTTGGTTTGGTGCACTCTGGTCTACCATTTTACTCACAACAGCTAATAAGACCAAGACCTACTACTTAAAGCTGATTCAGAACATCCATACCAGAAATGGGATTCGAACCCATGAACTCCAGTACATAAGAACAGCACCCTACCCTTTGGTCATCATTCTGCATGGAATAGTTTGAATTTGGGTTTCTTGCACTTTAATATGAAGGTGGTATGCATTAAAACCGAAATTTCAAACTATGGGACAATGATTTTTGGAGAATGAGGCAGTGATGAATGTCATTATCTCCTTAATTGATTTGGGCAACTTGATTTTCTAAACTTTTCAGTCCAAAAAAGTGACAAGATAAAAGGCTTCTATACCATAAAAAGTAAATTTTTATTAAATGTCACATAAAACTTTTATATTAGAGCAACAATTCTCACTGTGACAAAAAGACAAAGTATAATTTTAAAAATTAAACATTTTTATGTAAGTTATAGGGGTTCAACAATAATTTTTAAAAGAACACAAGCAGCCCACTAGTCACCTGAAAATAATAAACCGTAATTTTACTGACATACTAACTGAAAAAGGTTTGTTATCTCTGCACAGGTATAACCAATTATTGAGCACAAAGGGGGGAGAGAACACCACTTCTAAAATAAAATAGGTCAAAGATAGAAATAAATCAATTCTCCTTTTTATATTTTTTGAAAATACACCAATGTATATTTTATTACAACATTTACGGTTTACACATTAAAAATTTTACCATTCAAAACACTTGAAAGGTAGGATATCCATAACAAATTCTACCACTTCTTAACAAATGCGTTCATGACTACAGTTATACTAAAACTGCATTAATTTCATTGTTTAGGTTTTTGCTTTCTTCTTTTCTTTAAACGGTCCCTTATACTCACTCTTTGCAATAAATTATAGTTAACATATTCACAACGAAAATCAGTGAAATATGGAATATAAAATGACCGTAACAACTTGTGACACCTGAAAAAACAAATGAAGATTTTCATTAATAAAGGAAATTATTAATAATGAATTCAAATTTAACTTATATTACTAGATACATTAAAGATAATATATTTAACAGTCAAAATATCAAAACAAGATTATGAAAAATTATTATACACATCATCTTATCTTTAAAGAGCTTACCTCTGAGCATCTAAGAATGGAATGGTTGATGTTATGTTCCAATTAGAATCATGAGAGTATCTAGGTTCTAAAGCTGTATAAGATGGATAATCAGAATCCACAATATAATCACAGTATTTTATATCTATCTGTAAAACCAAAATAAAATATTTAGATAATGTCATTACATAAATAGTTAAACCAAATCATAAGATAAAGGAAATTAAACTCACATATCTAGATTTTTCTTCAAGGTTAAGATCATTCATATGTGTTGGTATAATTTTAGTAGCATTTGGTAAATTTGAAAATGGCTTTGGCAACTGTCCACGGAATTCAGACTGGAGAAATTTCAACCTCCAACTATAAAATAAATAAATAAAGACAAAGAGAAAAGTTTTCAGTTATTTCATTTGTACAAACAGTTCACTACCTATAAAGAATAGTTAAGGTAAAAATGCATTGAATTTTAAATGATAATTTATTTTAAAACTTTTGTAGAATTAAGAAACCATCTGTTTCTCTAATATTCTAGTTGTCTAACTAATATTCTAATTACATGTCTTCCATGTTTATCAGGAAGATGAACTATAATAAAATACGGTTAAAAAAAAGGGGGGGGGGACTAAAATTTTTCATCTAAAACTCAGTTTTATAAGGATTTTTTTTTTCCAAAAATTTTTTGGTGAAAAAAACCTGGGTTTGTTACAGAAGACTTTTATACCTTGATTTCTATAAAATTAATGTACATAAATTCCTCTTTTTTTTTCTTTAAAATAAAATCCCAACCTTCAATTTAACATTAAAGTAGCATAAAGTAATGTTTAATATCCATTTAAGAATAACCATCTTGCGTAGACTATGCAACTGCAGAAAATTAATTTTATTAAAATGCTGTTATCGCACTGGACATCGCACTGGAGCTCGTTGTCTGACCTTCCTGGGCCAAGCCCTCTAGGCCAGAAGTTCTAGTTGCATGGATGGTAATGAAATAACAGATATTGATTACGAAAATGAGGACTGAAAAATGCTAAATTTAATGTTAAAGGGAGTCTAAAAAGTTAACAAATACTTAGTAGGACAAGTAGGAAGGATACACGAGTTCGGTGAACGGGACACTGAGTAACATTTGAGTAAGAATTATCAAGTTAAAAACACTTAAAGGTTGAACTAAATGATAAAACACAATAATTTTTTATTTTTTCTTCAAAAAGCTAAGAGAGATTAGCTATGAAATTTAGAGTGCAGTTCCAGAATACTATCAGCGACAGTATAACAGACTCGGATTGAGAATTCCAAAAGGAGAAATTTCATTGGTTCCTGAGAACCAATGGAATTCATTCTGGAAGACGAAGATTTCTAAGATACTAAGTGAAGTTTCAAGACTTTTCCGAAGGTTCGGATTCAGCTTGCTCCGGGGAGAAATAATACTGTTATATCATTTTATTAAAATTATAAGGATTTTTTTTTCCAAGAATTTTTTGGTGAAAAAGCCTGGGTTTGTTTCAGAAAACTTTTATACCTTGATTTCTATAAAATTGATATACATAAATTCACCTTTTTTTCCCTTTAAAATAAAATCCCAAACTTCAATTTAACTTAAAAGTTAAATGTTTAATAACCATTTAACACTTATCATCTTGCATAGACTATGCAACTGCAGAACATTACTTTACTGTTATTAAAATACTGTAGTCGTATCTGAAAAAAACCATTGAGGGTTCTTCAAGTTGGGCCCACTTTCGCAAACCCTAATAATAAGCAAAATAAAATGTGCTTACTTCTCTGGTAAAAAGAAACTAGATGGAAATCTATACCACTCTTTTCCAACACACAAATTAACAGGATATTCTGGAGGTAGTGGATGCAATTGCTCATCAGATGAGAGTCTACCCAGTTCCATATATGTTTCAATAGGAGCACGGTAGCCTAAAATATACATATAATATCAATTAAGAATAGCATTAATATTTATTTTAAGTAATTTTATAAAGCTCTTTAAGATACTCTAAAGATTAATAATTCTATTTAAAATTAATAAATCTGAAAATGTTATATAGAAAATAAAAGTGAATAATTATTATATTCCTAACAGTAAGAACATTGCTTACCATCTTGGCCTGAGCCCATAAAACATTCCTATAGCAAAACAGTTGTAATTACATCAAATGACTGATTAACAAGATTAGCTGTCTAAAATTGCTTTTTTTATTCAATTTTGAAAAGTGTCTTTTAATTAATATGTATATGTATATATATATATATATATATATATATATATATATATATATATATATATATATATATATTATTTTCTGAGTACAAGATTTTTTTTTTCTTATAAGAAACAAATCAAGATGGCAAAATATTGAAGCACATGGAATTTTCTTCAAATTGCAAAAGATGGCAATATTTATGTAAACTGCGGATACCTTTGATTTAAAGAAGAAGATGGCAAATGAATCCTTTTATTTTGCCACCTTTTCTCTTTGTGAAAATTATTTTATTTTTCTTTATCTAGCTGTATTGTTTTGTGTGAATATTATATCATTAAGTACTTTGTCTTTTACTTTTCTGTCTTATTCCTTCATTCAACATCTTTGACCATTTTAATACACTACATTATATAGTCCATCACCTAATGTTGAATGATTACAATAAAAATGTTTTCCAAATCTTTTTCCTTGATATTAACCCCTCAAAATTTTGTTTATAATTTTTAAATACACTGAACAAACTGGAGTATTATAATGTTAACTTCAGAAATACTAACATAATTGTGTTAAAATGTACAACTGAAAATAATAAATTCAATTTGATTTCAACAAACCTTTATACAAAACAACAGTTCGGGAGATAGACAGGAAGCAATACATCACACATATGATGATGGCAAACCAATCTGATATATTCATATGACTGTTGCTACCTTTCTTGTTAAATAAATAGTTGTATATTTTCTGAAAAAGAATTTTTTCATAGCATAAAACTTAAAAAGAATCAATTCATATGGTATTTTAGACTGCAGTAACCATTTTAGAAAAATAGATCTTTAAAAGCAATAATATATAAAACTAGTACTGCATTACTTTATAAAACACAAAAATGTAAATATGGAGAAAATGAAAAAAAAAATTAAACAAATTTATCTTTTTAAAATTCTGAACGCCAAACTTAGTTTCTTTTCAAAAAGCATACAATATTTGAAAATTATGATAGATTTTTTTAATAGATGACAATTAATGTTAATAAATTTTCCAAAAAATTTAGCTTTGTAAAATTATTAAAAAAAACTTTACTAGTAACAGTAAACTGTAATGTCTTTACAATGAATTCTATTTATTTTAATTTTAATTTATTTATAAACAAATCTTCCTTAAAATATACAAGATTTAAAGTCATTACAGAAATGCTAAATTATATAATCAGAAATTTAATTTGATGCAATTTTTAAATAAGTTTAAATATACAGACAAAAACTTTTATAGTTCTGAGATTACTTATATCAAGCAATTTATAAACAAAAATTTTAAATATATTAAGTAAAGAGCAAGTTATTCTATAACACAATATAGTCCAATAAAAAAAAAAAATTGGTGAAAAAAGCAGAACATAAAAACAGGAATCAAATTAACAAAGTTTGGTCATTTTTATTCAAACATACCTGTAAAGAATCAATCGTTGATGCTGCAGCAAGGCATATCAAAGGATAAATTGGAAACAGAAATCTTTCTTCCTACAAGAAAATCATCACCAAGATTTCTGAAACATCAGAATTCCAAATAAGAAAGAAAAATAAAATTACATTTAAGTTCATAAAGTTAACAGTTAATCCTTATAAATTACACAAAACTTTCAGAAATGCTAAAAAGGAATCTACAGTTTTTTATTTTCTTAACCCTTTCATGGGCCATTTATTTCTCACACAACACTTTCAAACTTTCAAAACTTAAGTGCTAATTATATTAAATTGATTAAACAACAGATGACAGTGCAAAACTGAAGCAAAAATCAGTCTACCCATCATTATAATACTAAGGCTAATATATTATAATAGGTTTTGCACTTCCCACAGGTGTATTTTGCAAGATCATGTAGGTGGGAAGTAATCTTCCCACAGCCTTCGAAAGGGTTAAAACACAATGATTACAAAAAATTATTCTAACTATTTCAGATTTATTTGTAATTACAATAGTAGACTTAATTACAACTAAACTTTCTGAAAAACTAGCTATTAGTTACATAACAGTCTGTCTTTTATTTTAATTATGGGTAATAAAATTTCAAATATTGTTTTCATTTAATAAAAACAATATGGAACTTATCTTGTTATTTAAGCATTAAAGAAATAATCCTTCAAAATACAGATTTTTAATGTAAAACCAAAAATCTGGATACCATTTATAATAAACAATAGAAGCATAAATAAGCACTGTTTAAAAAAAATATTGGCTGCCATTTTTTTTTTATCTAAAATTAAAAATTTTGAAATTAATAAAGTATTGTTGACTCACTTAAATAATCTTATAACTTACCTTATGAGCAAGTGGAAAAAATACCATCATCCACAAATGCATAGGCAAATGACAAAGAAAATAGGGTGGACTTTGGTGCTTCTTTGTGGGTTTTTCTAGATACATGTGAGCAGCCTAAACAAAGGGGAATAAGTTTTAGGTTGGATGTGAAGAAAATGTTACACTACTGAATATAAATAAAAAAAATATGTAAAAAAAAAGTTTTAAGAATTAATATCACTTACCAAAGTAGGAATAGCAAGCAGAGATAATATAAATATTACATTAAAGTTTAAAATCCCATTCAAGAAATAAAATGTACATGGTTCAGTACCTATTAAAAGTAAGACAATTTAATATGTAACAATGCATTAAAACAAAGATCATGTGAAATCACAACTAATTTTACTTCATAGAAATACTACTTTATTCTATTATATGACTATGAAAGAAGTATTACAAAGAAGTAAACAATGATCCTTTTCAAATTAATGAAAATGTTTTCAGTGTTCATATAAAATTACAAACTTTTAATATTTTAAACAATTAAACTTACCCATCTTATATAAAAGAAAAGAATAAGAATAATTTACCACTTTATTTAATGACTCTTACTCTGTACTAAACTACTAAGTAATGTTTATTAACCCTCTCAGTGACACAATCTTAAAATTCAGTTACCTATTTGGTCTTCAAAAGTGGTTTGGAATTAAAAATTTATTACTCAAAGCATGCTTTAATAACACATTAAACACATTTTTGACACTCCTCACCCCCTTTCTCAAGTGCTGTATTTATTGCACCCTACCACTTAATCTCACAATGGGAAGGGAAAATTCACAATTGCTTCTGAAGACAAAAATGCATGCTCACTGTAGCATTTTTGAAATAATTTACATCCCTCTTGTCAAACACTCAGATCTCAATTTAGCAAAAACTTAATTTAGCACCATATATGTATGTAAATAAATCTTACACACAGGACTGCCTTTCAATGCTTAAACCTGTTAAAGTGCCAACATGTTATAATACCAACTAAATATTTCCAGTCAGGATATGCAAGCTTATCATTTTCAGGGAATTTTTTTCACTATGCTTTTTTTATAATTTTCTTTTTTATCCTTTGAATCTTTTTTATTCAGTAGTGTATACTGTGTTTTCATAAGCTTTTGAGCATTTATAAATATATATATATATATATATATATATATATATATATATATATATATATATTTGATACCTGACTTATACTTAAATACTTGAATATTTTGCAAGTCAAATTAAAACTGTAATTAAGAGTACAATAAGATAAAATTAGGTAATCCTACCAAGCAATGAATTTATCTATTAATTAGATATTATGACTAATAAAGAAATGAAGACAAAGAGTCCATTTTATAAATATTAAGTCTATGTTGCATTTAAAAATATCCAAATTATGAAAAGGGTAAACAGTTTAAATATATATCATTTAGTATTTAGAAAAACACTATTTCTTCAAAAAACAGTTTGGAGTTTTAAATTTCTAAGCAAAATAAGAATTACAACATAATTTTCAAATACTTTGAAGAGTAAATTATATGATCATTTACATCAATAAAAAAAAATAAATTTACAAATGTTATACACTTAAAATACTAACCATATAAATCAGGACCATGAGACGTAAACACATTATACAGCACAA
Organism: Pardosa pseudoannulata; assembly: GCA_032207245.1. Classification (NCBI taxonomy): domain Eukaryota; kingdom Metazoa; phylum Arthropoda; class Arachnida; order Araneae; family Lycosidae; genus Pardosa; species Pardosa pseudoannulata. Next base: position 103,901,068 of record CM063505.1, on the reverse strand, counting down.
TATTCACAGGAGCAATAACTAATTGTCCAAAATACTTAGAATCTATTACTATGAGAGGAATCTAAGAATAAAAGATTATTGTATATAAGAAATTATCAATAAAAAAACAATATTATTAACAAAATGAGTAGTGATAAATACTAGAAAACACCTTACTGTTCTTTAAATAATGTTTCTAAGTAAACCTTAAAAAAAAAATTATATACTTATATATCCTCTAACCTCAAGCTGATATGAATTTTCCATAATCATTTAAAAATATACAAATTTTTAAAATTATGCATTGGTGCTTAAAAAAATATGCATTTCACAATTTTCACAACATACCTTCCCATTTACCAAACAGTTCAATTTTCCCACACTCCTTTATTGAACACCTTTACACACAGACTATATGTATATATATATATATATATATATATATATATATATATATATATGTCAAGTAAGTGGCGTAATTTATTCAATAAACCTATCCATCAGATGTTACATATCTACAGATAATTATTTCAATAGAAGATATAAGAAATAATGATAATATCAAAAATCATTGCAACGGATGAACTCAGACAGTCATGGCCATAGAATCATTTTGCTTTTTGAAAACATAAAATACTATCACTTAAAATAAACTTAAAATTCACAGAGATGTATATTAAAAAACTTTAAATATATATCTCATCTATTTTACTTTAAAATACAGTAAGCACAGGTAAAGTTCCATCTATATTGCAACCATGTACAGATAAGAACTAGAGATTCCTCTTAATCCAGATCATATAAACTAACAACTGATAAACTTTTACCTCAAATGCTGATGGACTTTCAAATTAACATGCCCAAAGTTAATTTAAGCATTTCAAAATGCTTGCACATTATCCCTTTTTCCCTATAAATAAATTTCTAAAACAAAATTAAGATGAACAACAAATATTAGAGCTTGATTATTTTACACATAATTTTTTTAAAACTTATGCACTAATGTATTTATGAAATGCATTTATACAAACTGCCAGTAAGTATATGTACAGATTATTAGCATACATTCACATATACTCACATGTATTAAAATATACATATACATCACAACAACATTTAGGCTGTGATGCAGTGGAAATTTCAGCATTAAGTGCTATATATTAGTTGGAAAGTATGTATTTATTACACTATTAAGTATTATTTCTGTTTAAGTATAACTATGGAGAACCTTTTAAAAATTTATATTTGTGCCATACAAGAAGAAAACAATTATATTATAAATAAACAAAATTACAGTGAACATGCAAATAAAAAAAATTATACCCTTAAAAGTATTAGAAAAGAACAGCATATACACATTCACAATGAAAATTTACTAAAAAAATATGTATTACCAATATTAAGAAGAGTGAAAGAAGAGATGATTTGATAAAAAGCATTGCTTTTCTTTTGATAAATACTACATCAAATAATATAGGCAATCTAAAAGAAAAAAAGAAAATTTAAAATTTAAGTATGTTTTAAATATCTAGAAAAAAAATATAAAACAGTGATTTTTCAACTATTTGTTAAAAAATTAATGAGCTGCTATTAAAAATCAACATCTCTCATAAATATATATTAATTCTTGTACTTTATCTAAAATAATGTCAAATGTCTATAACTACTTATATTTTTGCTTAAGTACTTTTTTAAATAACTTACAAAATTTTTTCTAAAACAATATATATAAACCAAATTTTGATTCCTGTATTAAATTTTGTTTTCTAGAATGGTCAGTTTTGAGGTTACATTTCAATCTGGTAGCCCTAAAAATAAACTATTTTATGGTTACCAAACCCAATTTTATTTTGCTTTCATTTTAGTGCTAGGTCATTACAATAAGTTTTGCACACATTTATTTCAATTAAAAATATAGTCACTACAATGATTCACCAATAGAAAATAACAAGATAAATTAAGATACAACAGAAGGGCTTACAACTTTATAAATAAAGATGAATTTAATATGTATTTAAATATGATAAAAAGAAAATAATCATTAACTGGAAACAAAATTACAAATTAAAATTCTACATTAATCCATAAACATTTTTATTGTCTTTTTAAAATAACATCACAATTTACAAAAAATTAATGTGATTGTAACTATTAAATTATGATGCAATACATTTTAATTTTGTTCTTTCCTCAAATTATAAATTTTAAGCTTCAAAATAATCCTTTGCAGCTATCTAGACTTCACCTGTATTGCTATTAAAATTTATAACTAACTTACAAAGTAAGGTAATAAACAATACAATATAGATAATTCTTTTATAGACAACAACCCATTGTTGTAACAACAGCCTGTCTTGTAAGTTATAGAGAAATAAAACAAAACAAATTTAAAGGTTAAACCTTAATTTTTATATTAGAAAAACACATTTAGATAATTTTAGGGCTGACTTCCAACCTTGCTGAAAGGTACAAATCAAAATTAAACTAGTTCTAAACCAGAACAAATTAAAATCTTCATAATAATGTATAAGGTTACCAGACCTGGAAATTGAAATGGAGGACATTTAACCTTAAAACTGACTATGGAGGATAAAATTCAATACAATGGCAAAAAAAAAGTTTTTATATTTTTATTTAGAGAAAGTAAAATACATTGCTTAAAAAAATATTTAAAAGGCAAAAATATAAATAGCTATAATTATTTATTAAGACAATGTTGCAGATAAAGGACAAAAATTTAGGTATATTTATAACAACTTTTGATTTTAACAAAATTTTTTTTCATCTTTTTTCAAATAAATCTACACAGATATATTGTATTTGTATAGTTACCTTTATGTATTATACAATTAATTTAATTTAATCCATTCTTTCGTCCACTGGGCAATAATAAGTGAAAAACAACTTTAATGTTTGCATTATAAGAGGAAAAATAAAATTCACATATTTTAATCATTTCTCAAAATGATTCATACAGGATTTGAAAATGTCACCCATTGCTTAGGCAGCTTTAACTTTACAAGAAATGATTGATACAGGATTTGAAAATGTCACCAATTTCTCATGCAGCTCTACAAAAAATGTGGTATCTGCTTATTGAAGATTTGAAGAATGGAATCAAGAGTTTTATACTGATATAATTTTTAAGTATTTATTAAAGTATCTTGAATTCTCATAAATTCAATAATTGAGCTTAAATCCTCATATTAATATTTTCAATTAATTAATGGGGGACATTTAGTGATCAAAGGACCCAAAATTTTATCTGAAAATGGAGAATGTATCTTCCAAATGGATACAATCTGGTAATCATAATAATATGTAACCAAATAATTAAAATCATACATTGCAGAAATTAAAGCAACTTACCCTAAAAAAGCAACAAATGGCCAACCAACTAGTGCACTCACAGCTGTGGCAAAAATAGCAATCTAAAATGTACAAAATTATTACTATAATAATCATATACATAACATGTACTTGAAACAAATGTATGCACAACTAAAAGAACATGTATGCATATTTAAACTGAAGAGAACTATCCTAAAACATTTTATCTTTTACATAAACAGAAAACTGTCACCATTGAATGGCATATCGAGAATGATTAAAACATGTTAACAGTATTATTCTTTAACATTAATCTGATAATAAAATAATGACAATTGTGTAGTCTATTTTATTTCAAACACAATAAGACATTTAATATACAGTCAAACCTGTCTATCTCGAAAACCTGCCTATGTCGAATGTTTTCAATTTCCCTACATTTTCAATAAGAATTTAACATATTTTCCAATCCCATCTCAAATTAATTTTTTCCCAAACCTGTCTATCTCAAATTTTTGTAAGAAACAGAACATTCCAGTTTAGTTTTATTGCATTGACAACCGCACAAGTTCCCATTTCCAGGAAATACACTTCTAGTTTTCTCTCTCGGGGGCTATTTGATCAGGGACTAGGTGGGAATTCTACTAAAAATGCACAGTGGGAGAACAACATCTAAAAGAAACCGAAGAGCAACTGGGTTAGGAAACTGATGAAAACCTGAAGGAATGGATGATTATCAGAGAGAAACTGAATTCTGACACTTCATTTCAAGATTCTATAGAAGTAGATGAATCAGTGGTAACAAGCGGAACATTATGAACCGATTCCGAAATTTTAGAAAACGTTCGGGTAACTTCAGATGATGAAGAGGATCAAGACAAGGAGGACAACATCGATGTAGAAAGAGTTGTTAAGCCAAAAGAAACAGAAAAAGCCATTGAAACACTAAGAATTTTTCTTGAATCCCAAGAAAATATTGATCAGGATCGTTTCGCCACTGCGTCAAAACTACAAAAAAAATGTCCAGTCTAAAACAGTTTTGCATCAAAAACTGCTAATGGATTACTTTCTGTAAGGTATGTAAATAAAATGAAAAGTATTTCAAATTTCAATCTTTTGTGCTGTGTAAAGAAATTTTCTTAGTCTATTATCACAAAACCTGTATATCTCAAAAATTTTTTTTTACTTCCAAGAGATTCGAGATAGACAGGTTTGACTGTATAAGCATTTTATAGCAACCTGATCATCACAGAAAGTAGTTATATTATAGCTTTATTGAGAGAAATAATGATAAGTTTTTTTTCTATTCTTGAGTGTAATGTTGTTGAATTAAACTCATACATATATTAGACAAACAATAACATTTAAATTCATACATAAAATGTTCATGTTTTAATCTGTTTGAACTCACAGTTTTCAGAACATCCTACCAAACCCCACCTACCCAAGCAATACTTTTCCCTCTACTACCAATTCTTTTTTGAAAACCATCTCTCTAATCTTTTCACTTCACTTCAAAGGCAAAGTGTTGGTTGGAGAGGGTTTATTTCATGACAATGAGATTTAATGAAATGGAGATGTACTATTAGATTAGTTTGGAGTGCTATAGACTTCTGTTTCAATACACAAGGGCTAATGAGACCAGAGCCTATTGCTTAAGGTCAATTCTACACAGCTATGAATATCCATGCCAGCAGCAAGATCCAAACCCATATCTCCAGTACCAAATAGCAACACCTTATCATTTGGCCATCATTCGGCCTTAAGAAATAAGCTAATGAAAAAAAAAGTCTCAGTTTGACTTTTAATTCTTGCAGTCCATTAACATAAAAGTAACAATATTTTTAATGGGATTATTTGAAAAGACTAAAGTACTTATCAAATAATTCTACAGTATTAGGTGGATCAATAATTGCCTTTCCCTTTGCTTGAATTTTTATAGTTAGCAGAAAATTTTTTAACCTACCTAAAATGTTGAAATGAAAACAAAATAAATACACATGTAAAACTTTATTAACACTAGATTGCCCGAGATTTCTTGTATACCTATATTGCCCAAAAACAGTGAAAATGACTGCATTGTGAAAAAATAACAAATATGTAAAGAAATTTGTTTAAAATTAATTTTTAATATTATATAATAAAGGAGGGCGGAAGTAACTACAATTATTCATAAACCCATTTATATGTTATAGAAAAATTCACCAAATTCTAAGAAATTGTGTCATTATATTTCATAATTGTTTTTCTAATTGAAATTAAAAAACAGTCAAAATGACTGCCTTGGGCAATCTAGTGTTAATAAACTGTTGATGTTATTGAAATTAAGGTTAGCAAATTATATGGTTTTATGAATTTCTGAACTTGGGATTTTTTTTCTTTTTAAAATTGTAGGCCTCAAAGAGATATATTTGAGTATCAAATTATTTCACACTTGTTGGAATTTTTTTTACACATTTTACAGTTAAATGCTACATTTTAAAACATAATAAGTAAACATAGTTTTATAGAGAGACATTATAGAATCAAAAAAAGCAACATATACCAATGAAAGAAAGAAAAATATGTTAATATCTCCTATTTAAGAAAAATTAATCTTACCTTCTAAACTAAAAAGTAACAACTGAATGGAGTTAGTATGTATAGATTGATTTTATCTCATGAATTTCAGATTGTATTATGAATAAAATTTTACATTTGGGAATCAAATTCCTGGTTAATTAAAGAGCTCATATATGATAATAAACAATACTAAAATAAATAATTCTACTTAAAAAATTAAATTAATTTTTCTGTTAAAATTCTGTTATTTTAAACTTTATTCATAAATAAATTAAAATTTTTAGATCAAATGCATATATGAACAAAATATAAAATGACACACTTCTGACAACTATGTTTGACAAATATGAAATACATATCAAATAATGCATGAAATTTACAAATATAAATACAAAAATGTTTTTCAGCATTTTTGAGGCTTTAATAATTTAATAACATAAAATAAAGCTTAATGTCTACCTCATATTTTAAAAGAAACCATGATGCAAAAGCAACAGTTGACAAATACATAGAAAAGGAACTTGGCAAAAAAGCAGTAGATGAAATGAACATGCCAGTCCCAACAGTCAAAAATAATAACATAAGTCGTCCTACATTGGGTCCAAAATGATGACAAACTGCCCTATAAAGATAAATAATAAAATTAAGTCATCATCTATAACTTTATTCACAAATAAATATTAGAAGTGATTAAAAAATTGTATAGATATATATGCAATTATGTTTATGCAAACCTACCAACCCCTAAAAGTCCAAAATCCTGTAATAACTTATGTTTATTAATTGAAGAAACAAACTTATACAACATATTAACAAAAAATTATATAAAAAAAATAAATTATATAATATTTCATATCTATATATGGTAATATTTGTATCATATCCAAGAAATCAGGATTCTAAAAAAAAAAAAAAATGCAAAAATGTAAAAATAATTCTGATTGCAGTATCACGTTCCCTCTATTAGACCCTATTTAGCAGAGCCAAAGTAAGTCTCTTGTTACAAAAACAGGCACTAGGGATAAGTTTAATACCTTCCCTTTCAAAAATTTGGCAGTTTGTACATTTGCCCCAGAGACCCGGAAAATGATAAAAAATCCAGTATTCCCAGGTAAAACCTGCAGAGTTGGCATATCTGTATATGTATATGTGTGTATATACATATAAGAACATGTAAGCTGTTCAATAAGACTCATTTTATATTCAAGAAAATACTCATCACAATAACAATTTCTTAGGAATATGACAAATATTGGTGTCTGTATTAGCAATAGTAGATGATAGATGGCACATATAGGCTGATATGTTAGTATCACATGACTAAATGCAAGCTTGTTTCCACTCACAGTCAGTCATCATGATGATAAAAATGTTCTTTTCTGCAGTAACAGAGAACAGGTGAAACTATAAGTGGCTCTTCCCACTGCTTCTGTAGAACTCATTCATGTTGCAATAAACAACACATCATAATTAATAAGTATTAAAAAGTTTTCACTATAGACCCACTAAACCATTACAAAATCATTTCAATAAATATTCAACTGAAGAAACAAACATTGTTTTAGTACAGACACATGGTATATTATATTGCTTTGCCAGTTCTGTATAGTAGCACTTTCAGACTTCTAATAATGCCTCATGTCAGACTATACAGAATATTAAGCCAAATTTTCAGGATATAAAACATATTCACCATACAAGGTATATTATTTCAGTGCTATAAGTGAGATTTTTGAGTCAAAAATTTCTTTATGAAAAGCAACTGAAATTTCTGCAAATTTAGCTTACTTGTAGTGATCAGTGGTTACACTTATTACAAATCAGCTTATTTTTGGAATATATAGGCATCAAGATAAACCTTTTGATACCTTATACTCAAAGATTCAAGCACATGAATGATGAAATAAGTGATACACAAAAATTGATATAGACTCATATTAATTTAATATACTAATATACTAAAAAAGTCGTGTGTGATTAAAAAATTCATATATAGAACAAATAATACCCAACTAATATATATATATATATATATACTTAAAATAGGTTTTAATTTTGAAATAAATGTGTGGATTAAATAATTTCTAGAAAGTAAAATGTCTTACTTATAAAAATATACATCACAAAGAGCACTACACAAAGCTAGAAGACATCTCAAGAAGTAGAACACTAGAACCTAGATTAATAAAGAGAACAAAATTTAAATATTTATGGTGAAAACTGTATAAAATAAATCAAGCGTAACACATTTTAAGAAAATTAAAAATAAACATAAATGACTAAATAATTTTAAAAGCATTATTACATGATAAATTTTTATAAATACTTTTCAGATTAAAAAGTTTATTAAAAGTTAGAAGGGACTAAAACAGAAGTTCCAACAAAAGTTTTTGAAATTCTAAATATTCATGATCAACATTTTGTCAATGAAGGATTTTAAACAGAATGTAGCCTAAAATGGTTCATTCATGTAATATAAGACAGTTCTACAATACCATTTGAATTTTTATTTATAACTAACCTTGTTAGACTGCAAAAATGCTCCATAAATAAAACTGGGTATTGCATGCAACCATAAGTATGCATATGAACGGATTGCATAGACAGGTGAATACTCCCAGGTTTGAAAACCTTCTCCATACAATAAAAAATGCATCTATAAACACAAGATTAAAAAAAATATTAATTCTGTATACATTTAAGAAAATTATAGAAATTTATAAATGTGTGATTAAAACAGAAAGAGGTAAGATAGTAAATCTCTTACAGGCTCCCAATAATTGAAAACTTCATCACAATCAGAAATGTTACTCCAAACTGCAGCACATAATCGAGCAGATAACAATACTTTAAAAGCAGTGTAAGTAGATGGACACCATGCTTTACTGACTTTCAAATCTGTAACGACTTTCCTGAAAGAATAAGTTTTCATCAAATTTTTAAAATTTGAATAAGAATTCTAATTATAGACTGGATAGAAGTGTAACAACAATAGAATGGAACAATAAAATATATTTGAAAAGAAAAGGAAAAAAATAGGAAAGTGCTTCATGTTATACATGTAATAGGAAAAATTTTATATATAAAAATTTCTATTATTTTTTCAAGTACAAAAACATGTTAATTATATGTGTCATTAAAAAATATTTTTTAACAACACATATATATAAAGCTGTGTTGTAAGACTGTCATATAGTATTTATTATTATTTTTAATTTTTTAACATAATTAATTCAAATAGTAATAAGTATTTATATAGCTATACAAAGAAACTTTTTTTTTTGTATTTGAATGGCTCTATGATTTAGTTAATTAACTCACACATTTAAATGATAAAATTAAACCTAATTTCACTCAATTTATTTTCCTTTATTCAAAAAATAAAGAGAAAATATTTCATTATATATATGTATATATATATATATATATATATATATATATATATATATATATATATATAGAGAGAGAGAGAGAGAGAGAGAGAGAGAGAGAGAGAAGGAGAGAGAGAGACAGACAGACAGAGAGGGTGAGTTTAAAATTTGATGTATAAAAATGCCTATTCATTTTCAAATAGGAAAACATTTGAACTATATATCTCATTCATAGAAAAATTTTTTACTCCCCTCATATAAGGTTGTTATATAATAATATCTATATATAGAACTGGAAATATTGTCTTAACTTTTATATATTTACAGTCACTTAAATGTTAAGTCACAGTTAACTTCTACAATTTACTTAGCCATAGAAATAAATACTAGACAGATCTAATTGGTTTAAAAAAATTATTTATTATCTTGGAGACTTGGATGAAAATAAAAAAATTTCACACCCTAGTATTTATACTCCTAAATTATCAAATTAAGATTTTTTTTTTTACACAAATTTTTACTAGTTTAGCAATAACAACATATATTTACATATCTGAGGCCACATTGTCACTACATCCCTGTTTAGCTTCTTTTAATTCCCTTCTTGATTTAGAATGTTGTCTGTTTCTTGATGGCATTTCTTTACTTTTCTTTTAACATAAGCACCTAAAAAAATACCATAGTACCATTAAAGTCACAAAATATCTACTGAGGTAAATGAAGGATTAAATACAAGCATATTTTTAACTATAATGTTTTTTAAATTTTTAGTGATACAAAAGTGGGTTTTTTTTTTTCTTTAGATTTGAACATTTCGTAGAATTGAGGCTTAGAGAACTAAACAGAAATTCTCTGAAATGGTCTCCAATAGTAAACAAAGTGTTGTATGTATATTATATGGCTAAAATTCAGTTTATTATATTTTAGACATATTTTAGTGCAAATAAATAGCCCCTTTATTGATATCTTTTCATTTACTCAAACTTATTAAATTCATTAAAATGGTAATTTAGAAGAGTATTAAATAGGCTTACAGCCATAAAACAGTATAATAGAATCTTATTAACTCTTTAAGACCCAGACCCTGAAAGGGGATAGTGTAGGACCAGTGCCACTTTCCTAGGTTTGCACGGTTGGCGACTTTTCTTTTGGCAATAATTATTTTGATAATGTACCCATGCTGGCAACCTCTTTACTCTCATCTACGATTGGTCCGGACAGTATTGTTGTCACACCTATTAATCTATCAGTGCTCTGAAGGTATTGAATTAGAAACAAAACTCCAATACAAATTTTAAAGCCTTGTCTGGTATACTAATTATAAATTGAAATTATTTTTTCTTACAATTGTTAAGTTCACAACATTTGGCTATGTAATACTAAAATTGTGAAGATACAAATAAAATATGGAAAAAATCCTTTTTGTTGTACTTTATATTTATATTTACATAGTTAGAAAAATAAATTAGTATTAAAAATATATTACATTCATTTTTTAAAAAAATAATTTAGAAACTTTGGTTTTTAGTTATAAATGCAAACTGAAATGTTTCTGCAATTAAGCTTAAAATAAAAAAAAATAGAAGCTAATTATTCAACATTCATAATTTTATAGAATTAGCTTATTAATTGTGTTTCTAATAATATTTTGTTGGAAGAAATTTGTCAGTCTGGTTCTGATATATTTATAATTATTTGACTCCAATAATTCATCATCATAGCAAAATTTCAATTAAATTTTGTATTTTATCTTTCGTTTTTTAATCATTCTTATTATATATAACTTGCATAAGCATAAATGTAACAAGTAAATGTTCAAAGTGTTCTACATTTAGTTTTATTAATTTCACAACAGTTGACACATGACCCTTTACTCCTATTAATTTGTCTCTTCTTGTGCTCACATTCATAAAAGCTTCCTTTTATGGTTATAAATTGCTTCCATATCTAAAAATTACTTACTAATTGTCTAATTAATTCCATTTTTAAATGTTATAACATCAGGAGCTTTATATTACAAGAAAATTAGCTAATATCTTTATAATAAATGAATTTACTGTTTTGTCAAGCTAATGCCAAAACAGATAGTACCACCAGAGATTTTTAATCAATACTATAATATTTCCTTTCTGATCAGCCAGATTTACTCCCCTATGAAATGATTATAAAACCTTTCAAGTTGTCTTTCTCTGATTATTCACTACATGAGAATAAGAATTCTTCATTACTTTGAGACCAATCTACTGATACATCATTTTTATATTAATTTTCTCTGATATTAATGTTTGAAACCAGGGTTGGAAAAAAATCAGATTCATTTAATTTAAATCAGATTTTTTTTATTATTTAAATTGGATTTCTTTGATTTTTTTCTGAATACTAATTTTATTGTTGTTTTTATGTTTTTTACAATATACATAGAATAGTTTGCTATAAGAAGTAACATCTTATTTATCTAATATATTCTACACACTGATTACCTAAAATTAAATATATAAATTTTAATCTAAATACATTCCATTATTTTGTAATTGGATAGTGCAAACTAAATAAGATGTAAATTTAAAGAACAAATTAAATATTCTTTTAATGCAAACAATTTATTTAAAAAAAACAAATCATAATTATTTCAATATTTTTTAAGCACCAAATTATGGATTTAATTGTTTCAATGAAAACATTAGCTTTGATGCTCCTAATTGGTTATGAAGGTTAGGATGAACAATACCAAATAAGAAAACTGTCTTTCTATTCCAGCAGATGAAGCCACGGCTGTTGTTATTTGGTAGACAACCTGGATTTCAAGTTCTGTAATACTCTCTTTACCTCCCATTATATAAATGAATTTCACCAGTCATAATCAATCATTGTACTACCCCTACTACATACTTTCTGATAATAATCCCTAAATTCTTGGAAAGCACATGCTATCTATTTACACTTATTTACTTATTGGTATTACTGTGCTGACTGATTCCCAATTCTCCTGTCTTTGGAATATAGGTTTTAAAAGAAGTGGAAAAAAAAAAAAAAGATTTAAATCGATGATTTTTTTTAAAAAAATCAACTGATTTAAATCCTGCCAACCCTGTTTGAAACATCTGAATTCAAATTAAACAAATTTCATGTATTTTCATTTGCAATAGGATATTTTTCTCCTAAAAACCAGTTTATAAGATGAACAAAAGTATCCATTTTAACTAAAATCGAAAAAAGAAGAAATGAAGTTTTTAACATTAAATAGCAACAAGTAATTTCTTGCTGTGTTGTAAACACCTGAGAAGAAGGAGGGTTATTTCTCCTCAGGTGTATACAATAGAATCTTCTGCACACTAATATCACCACATCCCATGGACAGCAGTAGTCATGCTTCTAGAGGAAAAGAAATTTTTTGGATGGCTTTGGCTATCCAAAAATCCAGAAATCTTGGCTATTGAAGGCTACCGTGGGAATGAAAAGGGTAAAAGTTTGCAGTAGTGTGGGAAAGTGAAGAATATATTAATAGCATTATCAAATAGTAATAGTATAATAAACCACTACTAAAGGAAAGGAACTTTGTTTTATAACAGACATAATAACATTTGCATTTATTTTTCAAGCATATAATAAAAGACAAGGGTAAAAATTAAAAATTCAATGTACGTTTTAACTTATTTATTATGGTAGATAAATATGGTAAAAATAAATACAAAATCCTGAGATAAAGAAACTGCTAAAGTAACCTATACCTATCTGCAAAATCAAGAAATATTATATATTAAAACAAAAATTTAGAGCACCAAATACTGAGACTGGACTATCAACAAAATTTTCCAAGCAGGTCCTGACACCAAACATCAAAATTTTGTGAATTAGAAGAAAGGTAGTTATCAATTACAAATTTTCTTGAATTCATAGCTTAATAACGAATTATTTTGTAGGATTTTTAACATGGCCTGAGCTTTGCATATCACTTGTTTAACAATTATATATACTTAAAGATAAGCGGCTATAATAATCACTTAAAACTCTTAAACTAATATATGAAAAGTGAGAGTATCCCCATAATCCCCATTGTTTACTCATAAAATTCATAAATACCATAAAAACACTTCTAATATATCTAAGGCGCCGACATACCGGAAAGGTATATTTAATCACAGTCAGTGATCAAATTCAAATGCACTTAAAACACCATTATTAAAAATGCTGAATCAGAATTACAGTAGACACGTATGAGGAGAACACGTGAAAAATACCGATCATATGTGCTTGATTTAAAACAACTGAAATTTATATTTAAAATTCATAAACAATACACACCAAATATTTATTTACGCCTGTCTAATCAGAGTTGAGTTGAAAAGTTAAAGTATTACTAAAATACATATCACGAGTTGTAATTTTAATATTTCATTAAGTACAACTTTGGAAATTTAGTCGATTTTTTGCACTAAATATTTCACTGAGTTAATCTGAGTAAAATTTTATCTAAAATATAGTGTTTTAGATTTCTTTTTCCTTTCTATGTAGTGGCAGTAGCATCCATGTTACCATGACAACGGTAAACAGACTGAAACGAAAGTATTTACTTATAAACTCATTTCAGGTACACTAAACACCTTTTGTCCGAGAAAAATTTTTTAAATATGTTTCAAAATAATCTTGATCTTGGAGGTAATGATCTTGTGTGGCGGAACAAACCAGAACTGCCCATAGCAAATGAAGAAAATCGGAAATTAGAAGAAACGGTGAGAAAAACAAACTTAAACTCTGAATTAAACTTTAGAATTTGACTGTAAACTTTTTGCAATTTTTATTTTATTTTTTCAGCTTAAATCAAAGAAAATAGAAATAGAGCGTTTGAAATTGATACTGGAAAATAATACTAATAAAGGGAAGAACATGCAAGAACATTTTAACAATTTATGTCAGACTCTCAGTTATAAACAGGTAACAATTAAGTGTTTTAAAATTCAGTGAATACTTGAATAGTTCTCCACTTAATTATTTCTTTATTACTTCTTTATGCAAAACGTAATCATGCTTTTGTCACCCTAGTATATTAATTTAAATATGATAGATGTACATTATATGAACTTGCTTGAATACTATATGATTAAATTTAAATTTCTTAACAGCGAGATCTAAATCAGACTTCTGCATTCATTTTAATTTAAGATGAATGCACAAATCTGGTTGAGCATTAATTTAATGCTCAAGTCTAATTATTTTTCATGCTTACAATTATGAATATTTTCATGAGAATTAATTAATGAAGACATTCATTTTTGATTGTTATAGTTGTTGAATTTTAGAATAATTGTTACAAAAGTACTGTTGTTCTCATTTATGAATAAAAGAGATAATGCAAGCTTTAAAAAATCAAAATTTACATAGTTTTTTGAAAAATTTTCTCTGAAGTTCTTGGCATTTTTTACAAAAGTTAGGTGTGATTCCATCTGATATCAAATTAAAATTTTCTTTTAAACATATTTTGTTTGGGTGATCAGTATTTCTATTAATATATCTTTTCTTTGTCAAAAATTTTAAAATATTAATTTATTACTTACATTATTTTTTTATTATTTATAATAAAAATATGCCCACATTGTTTCATTCCACATTGAATATTTTCACTAAATAGCAAAAATTTAAACTTCCAAGTTTTAATGATCTTACTGTGAAGCCCAAACCAGTTCATGTTTATTTCTTTGACCTTAAATTTCTCAATAGCTCTAAGCAAACATACTAAATAATTTGTGTTTAAAATCATTAATGCCTAAATAAAAAGCTAATTATATTTTAAAATAACCTTTAAAAAAGAATGAAATCTTAAATTGGAATAGTTATTTCTAAAATTAGTATTGATAATGCTGTTTCCTAAATTAATGTTAAAATGAAGAAATACATAGTAGTTGTCATTTGTCATGTAAAGATTTGAAATCAGATATGTATGCCATGGCATCAATGATACATCTTGCTTACAAGTTAGAGATACAAAAGACAATAAGATGGAATTCTCATTTAATAATTATTATAGAAAAAAAAAGTAAACTTAGAGAGAGTGTCAAATCAGAGGGTAAGGAGAAAATGTTATGCTGTTCTGAAAATTAAGACTCTCTATAATTCACTTTTATAATTTTTCTCATTCTTCTCTGGCATAACAGCTCCAAGTAGGCTTCTTTAGAATTCATTTAGTGACTTGCATGTTTTTTAAATTCATTTTTGAGATAATCACTCCATCTAAGTTTATGTCATCCTCTTTTACAGGTAGCCAAAGGTTTGGC
>CM063505.1:103880557-103883057 GCA_032207245.1 Pardosa pseudoannulata | reverse complement strand
ATATATATATATATATATATATATATATATATATATATGTGTGTGTGTGTGTGTGTGTGTGTGTGTGTGTTAGAAGTATACCAATGTATGAAAATTTTTGAGTGATTTACTTATTTATGGGAAAGACAAACATTATATAATTCGTTGAAATAGCTATTTTACAAGCTTTAACTATTCACTGGTATATTGAAATATTTGCTACAATGTTTAACATTCATTCTAATACAATCACACATCCTTTGCATTCATTCTTTTGATAGCTATAAATTATTTCAAAATCTACCTTAAGCAAAATCTTTCTAATTTATGCACAAATTGGATTCTTGTTTTCCTTTACTACTGAAAAGCTCAAAACTGTTTAAACTCATCAAATTTGCTAGCAGTCTAAACATTTTAATATACTTTACTCTATTCCTTATTTCTGTTCAACTCTTTTCATACCTCATAGTTAAAACAAAAAGCTTTATTTTAATACAATATCAATCTTTGTTATCTCTTAAGTTCTGTGTTGTAAAATGTATAACAAGATGTCCAGAATTTTTTTAATATCCACTGTGTTGCAAAATTTTTTTTCTGTGAATTTTATTTATTTTTATTTTTGAGTATGTTCAAATGATCAATGTGAAACTATAAGTTGATGTTTTTTATTATTAAAATCATATAGCTATATAAAAAATAAGTTTATGATCTGTATAAAACTTTATTAGGTAATATTTCTTAAAATTTCAGTCTGAATTGGATAAAATGCAAGAAGAGTTTAGAAATGCTTATAATGAAAGAAACAACTTGATCACTAATTGGGAAAAGGTTATGAACCAAATTCAACAACGAAATTCAGATATACAAAAAATGTCTGAGGTAAGAAGGTTTTCATTAAAATAATATTATTTTTATACTGTCACAGTAGATTCAAACAAACAATTATAAATTGAAAAGTTTCTTGAATAAATAAATACATCTTATTAAGAATGTAAAAAGTGTTTTATTACAGTCATTAAAATTTTATAATAAATTAAATTATTGAATATGCATGTTTTTATACTTCAATGTCATTTAAGTATTTAATATAAATGCATGTGATTTAAATTTGTAGCCCATTAAAAAAGGTATGATTTTGATATAATTTTGTTTAAAATTTGGTAGGCTTATTAAAAAAGTGTTATCAATATTTTTTTCCAAGTGTTTATATACTATATGATAGAGAAAAATCAATTTTATATAAAGCTGCTAAATGCGTACTGATGTTTTCATATATGTTTATATAAAAATAGTTATATTAGTAAAAATTTATAGACCAAAAATATTAGTAAATATTAGTTATTTTTGTTTTTCATATTTTTCAATCAAAAGTATTTCCAAACATTCAAGTAATATTACTATTTTATCCAGTCCTTTGTAAATAAAAACTTATGGTTTTACTGCATGATAGCTAACTATTTCCTAATAAAAAAAAAAAAAAATTCTTAAAATGTATAACTGTGATAGATCTGATAGAATTCTAAGAAATAGTTATATCTTCAGAATCATCATAATTAGGACTTGGAAATTATAAAACCTATATAAGTCTTCCATTTTGAATATGGTTAAATGATGGAATTCCTAAATTTTTAGCAATTGATTCTGTTAAAACAAAAATAGAGAAGATAGCTTCCAATTTCAGTAGAAGCTATCTTCTCTAATGGATTGGAATTCCAGCAATAATTGAAAATTAAAATTATTTCTAGTGAAAATAAAGCTCTGGTTTGGACAGAGTACATGTTAAAGCATTGTAGCATCACGCTACTGGAATACTTTTAATATGTATTTGTTTGTGTATTACGGCGCGCTCTGACGTCAGTCGAACGTGTTCTTTGCTGTCTGGGAGGTCCCCATGACTCCATTCTCTCCTCCCTAACCTCTCCTCTAGAAAAGACAGGGGTGTGGGGTTTTCGAGTGAGGTCAGGAGGGCCAAGCGTCGTTTGGTGTGGGAGAAGACACTGAGAGTTGTTGTCCGGCAGGCGAGAATGAATGAGCCATGCCGAAAATGTAAATGATGTAAATATTTGTATATACCAAAATAAATTCTTCTTTCTTCTCCATCTCGCTTGTGTTCAATGTTTCATCCTCATGAGGCCTATGAAGAACCCTGCTCGACCATAACGATACCAAAATTACCTATTTTAGAGCTGTGACGTTAAGCATAGTTCTACTTTATACTTTTTCATATTTTATTATTTCTTGTTGTTCGTAACAAAAATTCCTTTTGATGGTCTGATTATTGTAATGTTTTCTTCCTAAAAACAAATTATTGAATCTTTATATCTCAACAACTCCAAATTAAAAAAGATTCCTTCAAATGAAAAAGTACATTATTTCAAACTGGTTAAAATAATTTTTAAAAATTTAAAATATTAAAAATTAAAATTGATCTAAAAAAGAGTTTATTTTCTACATACAAAATATATATTTATATATTTCTTATTAATAATGTAAATTACTTTGTACAAAAATTATTTTTACT
>CM063505.1:103810557-103875557 GCA_032207245.1 Pardosa pseudoannulata | reverse complement strand
CAACTACTATCGCTCCTCGAAGAAAAAAAGAAATCTTTGGTTATATTGACTGAGGAACTTAAAATAATGATGGTAAAGTAAACTAGCTATAAAATTATTTTAATTGTAATTGTTAGCTGCATATTAAACATTTTTAATTGTTACAGGAAAAAATAACTGTTTCAACTAAGGAATTAGAAATTAGTAAGAAAATGAATTCAGAATTAAAAGAAAAAATCAAGTCACTTGAGTTCTATGTGACTAATTCTGAAAATGCTTTAAAAAGTTCTGTTTCCCAAAAGCAGGTAATTTTTTGTTACTTTTAGATAGCCATATATAAAGCTTTATGTTGTTCTTTTTGTAGTAAATAATGTTCTTCAATATTTTTCATAGGAATTACTTGTTCAAGAATGTTTTCTAAAATTTAATATGAAAAGATATAAAAAAATTTTGAACAACAGAAATAAATCTGTGTTTAATCTGCAAAAAAGTAAAGCTGAATTTGAAACTGTGAGTATATTAGCTATTTTATCTGTAATTTCATTGTTTTAACTACAATTTATTATGCAAGATTTTTACTTTTAACAGTCAAATTATTGCATTGTATAGCACTTTTTTCTTTGCCTTTATACTTGCTCTTGTAATTATTTTAAACAGTATATTTGTAATGAAATTTATTTTTATGTAAGATTGTAAATATATGTATTACTACCCTTTACATGCTTTAATTCTCAAACAAATATAGTCTATTCATTATTTTATGTATGTTAAACTAGTAATTATTTATCTTAATGGATGTGAAAATGTAAATCTAATATTTTTTAATTACACCCCTGTCACCTTTAGATGATGAGAGAAAGAACTGAGGAACTTAAAAACTGCAATGATCTTCTTGAAGCTGATATCAGATCTGAAGATGAAGAGTACAATTTAGTTAAAAGAAAATTTTTAGAATCAAGTGACAAACTAGAAAAACTTAAATCTAGGTATTTTTTTTCTTCAGTCACTTGATGAAGTAAATGTAAGATTTCATCAAGCAAAACTTTTGCATGCTTGTATTAATTATTATACAGGTTTAAAAAAGTATATACATACTACAATTTTATAATGTAAAAATAATATTTTGAAAGCTTTCATTTTTATAAAAATATTGTAATCATAAAGTATTATATCCATTTTTATTGGTAGTATGAAGCTTTGTTTCACATACTAAAAGTACAGTTCCACACAAGAAAAGTGCCAAAGTGTGAATCAAATAAAGTTGTAATAAATGTACTATAAAATTACTAAAAATTAGAATTATTCTTTTTAAAACACTTAATTTGGGTATAAAATATAAGGTTTGGTCATAATCTGATGGTCTGATTCACTGAGATACATGTGATTGACTTAAGCTTTTAAATCCATTGATTTTATTAATCCTTTCACAGTCGTATGTACATACAGTATTTTCATGGAAAATTTATAAAATTTGTTATTCTTATATCTAGTGTGTATAAGAAGTTAGAAAATTCTATCTACATAAAGTCAAAATATATATATTTAGCTTGACATTGCTAGTCTTTATTTTATTTATTTTTATTTTTATTTTTTTTTTCATGTGTTACTTTCTATATAAATACTCATTTTTTGAACATCAAAAGTATTTTAACAGAAAATAAATTTCACATTATCAACTACAGTCAGATGTACATACAAATAAAAAATATTCTAGTTATTATAATTTATTGTTTCTATGTGTTATTATTAAAAGTAACATTCAAATCTATAAAGTTTCTTTTCATTTTTCAACAAGTGTTTAACATCATTATCTATTTAATTTAATATTTTGGGAATTTTTATCATTATTTATATCATAATTTTACATCTGCTTCAATTTTAGATATAAAATTATCATGGATGCTTTGGGTGTTTCAGAACCTGGAGAAACTGCTGAAGCTGAAATGCTAATAAAAGTAATTCAATTCTGAAGAAAAACTCTAATTTTTTTATAAACTTTACAGATATTTAAGGAGTATGGTACCTTTTAACTACTGCAAAAATTGAAAAATTAAATCTAGTTTTCAATCTGCTATGATTTAAAATCTTATATTTTTAGAAAAGTGAAATATTTAGGGGATGGGGAGTTTCTTCTCTGATTATTTGCAAATTTTCTAAATTTAGCAGAAACTTTTTTAAACCATCATTTTTTAATGATTATTTATTTATAGTTATCTGTTTTGGCTAAACACTGTATATTTATTTATACACAATTTAATATACACAATTTTGTAATTCAAATTAAATCATTATAGTATGTCTTTAAAATGAGCTATTGGTTACTTCAGGGGGAAAAATTAATTATAGGTAAATTTGTCAGTTAAATTTTTAAAATATTTTAAAGTCAATCTTTTTTTAAGAAAAAATTAATAGTGATTTCATTATTCATTGTTTTACATACTCATTAAACTGAAAAACTATATTCATGCATGGATAAATGTTCATTGTGTGCAAAATCTAATGACTAATAAAAAAACAATCATTGAAATTTCAAACTTTTCTGTCAATTTTTAATTTCACATAATCAGAGAAGAAAGTGTAGGTCTCAGTTAAAATTTTATTTTTCTAAATACATGTTTTTTTTTTTTTTTTTTTTTTTTTTTTTTTTTTAATTTATACAGGGATGAAAATAAAGTTGTTTCATTAAGGTTTGCAGGAGTTGAAAAATACCCATCTGTAAAATATAGATTTAAGTATAATTAATAATTCTTATCTGGGGTTTGAAAAACAAATTGCAAATTGGATGTTATTGCATAAAAATAAATTACTGTATACTAATTAATTTCATGAAATGAAATTATATTCCAATTTCGATTGAAACAACTTATTTTTATAGTTATAACTTTTTGAGTCTCATTTTCTTTTAATTAAATGTTTAGTAACATACATTATTGGATCTTAGAAAAACATTAATTTTTAAGTTTAAAACAATGAAGTTATGAAAGAATGTCTGTAAAAACTGTTAATTCATCTTAACTGTTTTGCATGATTTTGATTCTATGTTTTAATGGCAAATAAAGCTAAAAAAATCAGCGAAACAATAAACCAAAATAATCTGTACACTTTTTTGTGCATATGTATATGTAAATAAATAAGCAATTTCATGTATTCAAAATATTTTTATAATTATATGAATAAATTAATATTTTGTGTCCAAATTATACTATTTTCTGTACTATTCAGAAGGGAAAAGAGTCAATTACTTAAATTTATCATTTAGGATGTATTAATTAAAGAATTTATAAAATTATTTTGTTAAATCTCTCTATTGCTCTTCAAAATTTGTTTAAAACCTTTAGGAATCAAAATTATCCATATACTATTTTTTAAGGATAAAATTTTCATAAAAACTATTAAATGTTTTAAAGTTTATTTGTTAAGGAACTGATAATAATGACTTCTGCAAGTTTTATTAACATACAAATATTTATAGTAAATAATCATAAAATTTATTGCTCTAAAAACTTTTGTGATAGTTTCTATGTTATGCAAATATTTCAGTTTAATTTACTAAGCTAGACTAATATTAGAAGACCAATTGGCAGAAATAATGTCTGCAAAATATAATTTAAGTTTCCTAACCAGAAGACACATGGTATTACCTAAGTGCCTGTGTGTATCTTATAAATAAAGCACATTAGATCTAAAAATAACATTTAAACTCCCTCATTCTTTATTCTCAAAAGTATTACATTTACCGGTCTAAAAATTTGCTTCCAATATTTGATTACTATTCAAAGGACTTTTTATGCTAAATCTTTGATTTTAAGTATGTAAGATCTTTGTAATGTGTTCCTATGCTTCTTCTTAAGTAACATGCAGTCTCAAAACCTACATCAAGACAATTAACTTCAATAAAAAATGAGTTCAGTTAAAATTGGAATTTAATTTTTCACTTTCTTGTATAAAAAATTAAACTTAAAATTTTGACTATTTGAGTTAATTACTCTCTAAACTAAACTCTTTTACAATACGTAGAACTTAACAAATTAATAAAATTTATTTTAGATTAACTAATTTTATTACTGGTGTTATTATTTATTAAAACTTTTTGTTCTAGAACTTTTGTTTTATAATTTTATATTGAATGAAAAGTCTCCCAGTAGGTTTTGCCTGAGAAATTAAAAATATTCTTAAATTAATGTATTTTGTTTTACTATTGGGCTTTTTTGTGTATAAACATTAAAATCTAGTAATTTGAAAATATCTTAACATCTTGTAGGATTTTTTATGGAATAATGATAAATCCTAAGCTTGTATAAGTAAGGGTCAAATAGAAAAAGATTTAAGACAGACAGTTATTTCACAGCTACAAAGCTGCATTATCAATGCAGGAAACTCAGTGACTAAAAAAGCTGATTATCTTTTCAGCTTCTGAGTTTGCTCTCACTGATAATGCAGCTCATTTGTAGTTGTGAAGCAGCTCTCTGTGTTCAACTTTTTCTCTCATTGGTTTTGAATTTATTTTTCTATTCCAGCATAAAGGATTTACCTTCTTGTGTTTATTTTCTCGGGTATATTTAAATCTTTAAACTTCTTTGAAATCATCTGTGAGATATATGGCAGCTGGTATTTTTACTTATATTCATATCAAATGTTACTCAATAGTTCTTATTAAAATTTGCACAAAAGTTTAAGTGTTTAAAGTTATGCTCGTGCTGCAAATATATATATATATATATATATATATATATATATATATATATACATATAAAACTGTAATACATTTAATTGATTTCAGGCTGAAGAAGAAAAAAGAGATTTGTTATATGAACGAGATAAGCTTATGACAAGTGTCTTAAAAAATGAAGATGAATTATCAGCTTTAAAGAATACTTTGTGGGTGATTAATGCAGCAAATGAGCAGTTTCGTCAAGTTGTATATCCAGCTGGAATATCATGTAAGTTAAAAAAAAAAGACTATAATATTAGGAGTAATATTATCTCCAAAAGTATAACTTGATAGATAGAAAAATTTTAAGTACAAAATTACTAAAGTATTTATATATAGGAAATAAATTTAGTCTTAGTTTCTATATAAGAATAGGTATACATTTACCTTCAAATGTGATTAGTCATAACAAAGTAGGTATTTGGTTAAGAGAACCTTATTTCAATAGTTATATTATTGTACTGTATTTGTTTTGAATGAAAATATTATTTCTATTTTTTTTCCTTCAATTAAGTCTGCATATTTTCTTATAAAGTCAGTGGCTCTCTTTTAAGTAATACTTTCTCTAAAGTGATAATTTTTATAACATAAAAACTTTGAATTTGTGAATATTTTATGTTAAAATTTACTAGACTCTATTTTCATACATATTTTTCAATAATTTATATTACTTGATACGGTTTTATATTTAAAATAATAATTATTTATGTAGTAGCTCTTGCTGAAACTTTCTAAACATATATTGTATAAATGAGCTACTTTCTTGGAAAGTTGTATAATTGTATTTTATTTTATATGGATATATTAAAGGTTTTGCACTTTAATAATATGAAAAATATGGATATATGTTATTACACTAGTTATATATTTTTATATAAAACTAGTAATTTTATATAAAACTTATTTTTATCTATAGTTCATATTAAATTGTATTTATTTTTATCATTAACTAATTTTTTGTCAGAATAGACTTACACTGCATTCAAAGAGAGTGTATCAAATAATAATTTCAGTTTCAAAAAAAAAAAAAATGTAAAATGCCCAATTGTGAAAAATAGGTTAAGATAAACAGTGCTAGAACTAAAGTGAGATCAAAAGTTTGCCTTATTCTATTTAGAGTAATTACTGGCCTATTTATTGCAGTAATCCCATTATCTCTAATTATATTTTTGTAATTTCATCCTTGTAATGTAAGTTTTTTCATTTCTCATGACAAGGAAGAAGCTTGCTAAACTTCAGAATGGCCATGTACTCTTCTATTGAATTCCTTGAATGTAATCTTTGTAAGTAGGCATCAGTAAGGGGATAGAAATATCAGAGCAGTTTTACCATCCCAGACAAAAATGTAAAATACCAATGCTTTCCCATCCATAATAAAAATTGCTTAACATTTCAATTAAATCTAATAAAAAAATTATTTTTCAAGCTTCCAATTTATAGAGAACTATATTTGGAAAATATTTTTTACAAACTTTTCCTAATATAAATAGTATTTTACATATCTGAGTCAAAATGCCACCCATAAAATTTGTTGCAGCAGACAGGGGTTTAATTCTGGGAATAGTTAAAATTAAGTTTAAATTATAGCAGTTTTAAATGAAGTGCTAAAGGAAAATTATTTATAGCACATAAACTTAATTTTAATGCTTTTATAAATTATAATTAAAATTTTTTTGGGTTTTTTTTTCTGAAAATATAACAATAACTTTTTTAGCTTTGATATTTTGTTATATCAGCAATGGAGAGTTCAAAATAAACATGTCAAATAAATGAGCTGTATAATTTTGTTTTGTCATGGTAACTTTTGATTTTAAAGTCTAATAACTACTTTCCAAATATAATTGCAATTTATTTCCTAAAAGATAAATCTACAATTTGATAAATTTTAAATAACTGGAAATAGACTATTAAAGAGCAACATGCATTTTCATTTTGGTAGGCCTTGAAATAAATAGTGACATCACAGATTTTAGTCCTTTTTAGAGGTATTTTGTTTATTATTAACAACTCAATATTTCTGATACCGTTAATATTGTTACTTTTGTGTTTTCTAAAAACATCTCATTTTGAAATGAAATTTTCTTTGTATGTGATGTATTATTAAAAGTTAAATCTCCAGTTAAAAATTTTGTTTGTTATATTTAGTGGAAGACAGTGAAAAATTGAGAAATACAGAGGAAGAAAGTCAAGCTGTTGGAATAAAATTACATATTTGTAATAATGAATTGAAAGCTATTCAGAACAGTATTCAAGACAAAGAAGAAAAACTGAATAAAAGTAATAAAAACCGAAATGAGCTCCAAGAAATTGTTACTGATCGAGAAACTGAAAATGAAGCAATAACTAAAGAAATCTCTGATATTGATTCAAAAATTTCTAGAGCTGAGAGGTGTAATTCACGTTTAAGTTTAGAGCTCAAAAGGAAAGATTCTTCCAGCACATTGGAAGAGGTGGTCTATCCTTTTTTTAATTAATGTAGCTATTTAGAGATAAATATAAAATTATAAATACCTACTTGAGATACATTTTCTATAAAATTTATAATTCTGAAAGTTGTTATGTAACATTGTATAATATTTAAGGTAAAATATTAATGCAAATTAAATTTTTTTAAGTTTAATAGTAGTAAGTTAAAATAATCTTCACTATTTGAAATTGTTTTTGGAACAATATTTATTATATTGTTATTTATATTCTAATACATATTAATTCTAAGAAGCAGTATAAGAAACTAATATTAGAAAAAGACACTTTATCTTAATTATAATATTAATGTGTATATTGTTGGACATCACTCTGTAATATTCTACACATCATATTACAGCATAACATTTATTTTGTTGTGTTGCTTGCTTGCTTAAGTTGACATTTAATCAAGCAAGTTCCCTATTGCAACTTTCATTTGGTTTGACTCATCTCTCTCATCACTAGATATGCTCTATCTTATGTAAACAAGTGATGCTCTCCATGTTGTGTATGGCCCCCCGAGTAGTTTCAAGATTTGCACTCATTCATATACATAATATATTAAAAATTTAACCTAAATACAGCTAAATTATTTTCTTAAATTTCTTAAAAAATACATGTTAAGATTTCATTGATATGAAAACAAAAGTAACTGAACTCTTGTATTGAGGTTTTTTATTCATAACAATATGGAATTAATGTTTGAAAATTAATTCAAACATTAATTCCATATTGTTATGAATAAAAGAACCTCAATACAAGAGTACAGTTACTTTTGTTTTCATATCAATGAAATCTTAACATGTATTTTTTCACTCTTTTTCCCATCTCATAGAATTTGATGACTCAGTCAGACACTGAGCACTGATTTTTGCAATTTTGGGTAATTATTAATGTTTGAAAATTAATTCAAACATTAATTCCTTTTTGTTATGAATAAAAGAACCTCAATACAAGAGTACAGTTACTTTTGTTTTCATATCAATGAAATCTTAACATGTATTTTTTCACTCTTTTTCCCATCTCATAGAATTTGATGACTCAGTCAGACACTGAGCACTGATTTTGCAATTTTGGGTAATTATTAATGTTTGAAAATTAATTCAAACATTAATTCCTTTTTGTTATGAATAAAATAACCTCAATACAAGAGTACAGTTACTTTTGTTTTCATATTAATGAAATCTTAACATGTATTTTTTCACTCTTTTTCCCATCTCATAGAATTTGATGATTCACTCAGACACTGAGCACTGATTTTGCAATTTTGGGTAATTATTAATGTTTGAAAATTAATTCAAACATTAATTCCTTTTTGTTATGAATAAAATAACCTCAATACAAGAGTACAGTTACTTTTGTTTTCATATTAATGAAATCTTAACATGTATTTTTTTCACTCTTTTTCCCATCTCATAGAATTTGATGACTCAGTCAGACATTGAGCACTGATTTTGCAATTTTGGGTAATTATCTGGCCTATTAATAGACTATAGGAATGCTTAATTTATGAATTTGTCTGAGAAAGGGTATCTTATCTCACTCTAGGGTTGTTGACTTTCTCTCAATTTTCAGGTAACTATATCTAGCTGAATATACAGCAGAAACCATTCTATTTTTAAGTTCTAGCATAGCGATGAAACAAGATACCAGCATCTATAGCTGATTTTATTGCATAGCATATGTATATATATTAGAACTATTATTATGATACTATTATTCTAATGTACATATTAGTATTTTATTAAGTCCATTTAGCATAAAATAATTCATTTCTATACTGTGTTTTCAAAATAATGCTGCAGCTCTAAAAAATACTTTTTTATAAATAGAAAAGAATTTCATTTTTTGGACTTTTGAATATTTTAATAAAGTATCTTATTAAATTATTAAATATTGTGCAGAATGACTAGCAGTAAATTAATATTTTGCTTTTAACCATTTTAGTTTTATATATTAACAAATATTTATTAAACTCATCGTTCCTGTTAAGTTAAATATTTAAAATATAATTCTCATTCTGAAATCCTGAACTCTTTGATTTTGTTAAAATATTATGCTTATTATTAAATTTCCTGTATTCAATTTAAACAGAATTAAATCATTTGATTTTCTCTAATTATTGCAATTTCTAATTTTTATACTGATAAGTAATCATTATAATTACATAACTAGGTAAGATATTTAATTTGTTCCATATATTTAATTCAACATTACTTTAATATTAAAATATTTAGATTTGAATCCATATTTTGATATATGTTATAGTTTAAATTATCTGATTTCTTAAATTAAAAATCATTTTCTGTTTAGGATATCAGGATCCATTTACTACGGGAAGTAAGAAGAACGGTATCTGATTTGCTGTTTGCTACCATTGAATCTAAGCCAGACATAGCTTCTAAAATCCAACAGTTATTTGAAGAGGTAAAGTATTTAGTTCATTAAGAACCAAATTTAAGAAAATCTTCCCCATCAAATATTTCTTTTTAATATGATTATATTACCTCGATCTTCATAAAGGATTGCATGGATATGTCTTAGAGCTGACTAGTAGACATCCTTGGCAGAAATATCTGCCAAATATAATTTAAGTTTGCTTATTGTTAGGGGTTTGACATTATCTGAGTTCATGTATGTAGCTTAAAAAAATGAAACAAATTTGGTTTGAATAATGACATTCTTTATCTAGTAACACCACTCTTGGATTCTCTATAGAATCAAATTTTTGTCTACAAAACTCTATATTAAATAAATGATCTAGGTAATATGAAAGTATGTATTTTGTTTAAGTCTAAACTTTCAAAATTAACAATTTAACCCCTTCCAGGTTCATTTTATTTCGGGATTATGAGTAAAAAATGTCAATTTTTTATGATTATATTCATATATACATAATTTTTTAAACATAATAGCATCATTTGCATACAAAATTTCCTAAAAATTAATGTTAAAATATTAATTTAAATAAATGAGGGATTTACCTGTATAGTTGGCATTCTGTACGTCAGAAATCATTAGACTTTGAAGTCAATTCACACTAACTATAAATATAAAGTTTAGAATACCTAGCTTTTATCTTTAATTAAATTTTATTTATATCCTTTGCATTTACATAAATGACTAAGTAATTCTTAATCAAAATTTGATCATGTATGATACAATCAAAAACACGGTACAGAGTCTAGCATATACACAGAGTCCAACATCGCAATCCTGACAGTAGAACCTTGTTTTTCTCCCTACCTTCTTACCTCTACTGTCTCTGAGCAGCAAATAATCTAGTAACCAGAAAAGTAAACAAAAGCATTCGAAACCATAAAAAGCACATGTGAAATAATTTGGGAAAGACTGATTGCACAGTGTAAAATTTCACAGCACCCAAGCTACACTCGGGATGAGCCAGGATGATACATTTTGCCTGTCCAAGTTGAGCTCAGGAAAAACCAGGAAGGGGTTAGTATCTATTTGTATCTAAAATATCACTGTATTCTTGTAAAATATATCTTTTACATCATTATAATTTACTGAAAATGTTCAAAAATGTTACTCATTGACTAAAGCAGTCTTTGAATTTACATTTGAACATATGCTTTGACATTGGTTTAATCATGTTTTATTCTTTTTAATTTTTAAAAATTCTATGAAATTTATTCTTAAATGGCACTCTAGGCCCAGTTACCACTTCCTTCCAGAGCAAGATCATCCCTCTCTTCCAGGAGTAGCTCAGTGTCCAGCTTATATTCAAGGAATTTGTCAAAACCATCTAGTCCAAAATCTAAAAGTAGTTCTAAAAATTCTAGCCCTTCATTAAGCAGAGTAAGTTCAAGAATGGATTCTATGTCGCCATCAGTTGTGATGCTAGGAGCTTTTCCATCCGGTATTTAAATATTTGTTTTTTATACTTTTAGAGTTTTAATTTTAAAGTTCTTTGAGAGAATTGACATATTTATAAATTTAACATTATCTCTTAAGATTTGTTATGTAATAACATTTTTGTTTTTGTATTTATTAAGACCTTAAGTTACATATTATGTAAATGATAAACACAAAATTATCTTTAATATTTAATTTATTTTTATTTTTAATCTTGAATACCAAGTAATGTGTTACTGTGTCTCAAACTAAGAAAACTTTTTGATATCCTAAAAGATGTGCTCTAAATATAGGCAGTAATAGTGAACATACCCAGCTAGCATGGAAATATTGGATGCTTATTGGCCATAAGTTGGTAGCTAGTTTTTTGGTTAGGTATACATTGAAACGAAAAACAAATTGGTGGCATTTAGTTAGCAAAATGTCTTGTTGGCCACCTCAGGTGTTTAAATGTTGAGTTTCCTTTGGCCCAACATAGAAATATTCCTGTTTATGACTCTTGCATAACTATCGGTTTACTATTTGCTAAGAGACACAAAAGTAACTCACACACACCCTATAACTACATGCATGTACAGAACCAGCAGTAAACAAGAAAGTTATGTATCAACTACCATGTTTAGTGCTAACACAGTTTACCATAAAATTGCTGCAATATTTCAAGATTAATGGTTATATAGAAATGCAATGGAGTAAATTATTGTATTCACAATAAACTGTATAGTAAAGTAACTAGAATTATAGTTCATATATATGATTGAGGCTGACTTTAAAACTACATCACATCTTTTTGAGTTACTTTAGTAAGAAACTGCATTTTTTTCTCCAAAGCTGGAGAAAAGTGTGATCAATTGTACAGTTTACTGTGAACAAGAATTTATAATTGTTGGTATTAAGATGTCTTATCTAAACGGTTCGTTATTATTCAGTTAGTGTTATGTTGGCATTCAGTTGGCCATCATTGACCCATTCTAACATTATATTGGCATTCTATTAGAAGCAACTGATATCTTTTAGTTGCTTCTAATAGGTTGATCTTTAGTTGGCCAATGTATCATATAGGGTTTCACCATCATAAAGTTGCTAGTTGGATATAACTCTATAGCAGTGCTCTGAACCATGAAGACATAATCACCCATATTTTAATTTTTTTAAACTTAATAACTATCATAAAAGAGAGCCACAAGCTAGTATTAAAATAAATAATGAACAAAATTCAACCTACTTTTTAAAATGGATTGTTATTTGTAATCTAAATCAATGGATTGTAACCTTTTTTAAAACCATGAATCTTAAAAGAATTTTGTAGAACAGTCACAAAACAGTATATATATATATATATATATATATATATATATATATATATATATATATATATATATCATAACATAACATATTTTAAATCACATAATAACAGTTTAAATATCTTGTAATATAAAAAAAACAATTAGGAGATTATATTAAGAAAGTGAAAATTATCACAATATTTTAACTAGATATTTGAGCAAATAGTTGCTCTCATTTCCTCTACTATATTTTTCAGTCTTTTGCTATTTGTATTCTTTGTGGGTGAAAGAAATTAGGTTTCCAAATAGGTTTTTCTTAAGAAAATCAAAAAGCGCTTTTGTAGCTTAACATCATGGGGAACATCTAATGAACAGAGAAATAACTGTTATCCTCACCTGTCATTGGTCTTTAATGATAGTCAAATAAGAATCTTTAAGACAGGACATGCATACCATATTATTTAATCTAATAAGAGATACCTTTTCTAAAAGGCAATATTTGAAAGATGTAACAGAATACAGAGGGTATCTACAATGATTAGATTGAGATTTGAATTATTTTCATTTATATGATAGAATCTGTAATTCAACTTTTTCTGCCAAAATTACTCTCTATTATTCAATAATAAATAAAAATATTACTTTCTTTCATAAATGTAATAGTGTTGCTTAACAAAAAAAAATTATTGTTTAAACTTAGAAACTAGAAAACTATATGATTAAATTTAAGTCATATTATATTGAGTTAAGCTAATAGCTTATTATTTTAAAAAGGTCATTTGCTCTTTATTGGAATGATTTTGTAATTTATTTTCTTGTTTGCATTTTGAGATTAAAATTTGGTAACTTCAGAATAATTATCTGCTAGTGTACATTTTGAAAATGGCTCTTAAAATTAATTGATAGCTCTAAGGTTTCATAACTGCATTTTCTGTGGAGAAATATTGGTATCAACAAATTAAAAGTGGTGTAAAGTTATTGCATTTACAAAGATGGTATTTATAATACACTAAATATTAAAGTAAAAATGTCTGTCTGAAATTAAAAAGTAAAAACATGACCCAAAAACCTTATTCTAAAACTGTTCAAATGCAAGTGAATATAAAGAATGAAATCTCTGATCCTAAAACAAAATTCTCTAACTCAAATATCCATTGCATTGAAACTAAAAATAAAAAGTCTTCTGTAAATAAAATAATTCATAAATATTTGAAGTGAAAAAAGATGTTTAAACCTAAAGTTCATCTGCTTTTGCCAAAGCATATTGTTGAAAGTAAAGCAAATTGTAGAAAATTATATTAAAAAAAACCTAGCTGCTGAAAAATGGAAATATCTGGTAACACTCAATGAGGCATGGGTTTATTTAAGTGATTGTAATAAAAAAAGATCAATTTTCCATTGCTCAACTGTCAGGAATGGCCTACAAAGAGCTTTGTGTACAGAAAATTTTCCAAGGTATTCATAATAGTTTCAGGATTTTGTTAAAAAGCAAATTAAAAGTCAAATAAATCTCAAACCAAAATAAATTCCCATCAAAATATTTTAGAACCAATTTTGGGAAAAGAAATCCCAGCCTTATATAGAAAGGACATGGTAAAGTCAGGCTTCATATGAAAAAGCCTCTAGTCACTTGTCTAAATCACTGTCACTTATTTAGCAAAGAAAGAGTTACAATTAGGAATGCAGTGCATCCGATTTAATGAAATACTTTTAAAATCACCTGATGCTCCTCTGATGAACTTTTATACTTTTGGTTTGTTAAAATGAACCTTAGGAAAATGGCCTCCAAAAACATTGAACAGACTTTGAAAAATGATCCAAGAAATTTGGTATAAAATTGACCTGCCAGTACTAAGGAAAAGTTTAATTTCTTGGAAAATTCAAGACCATGGATATCAGATAGAAGCAAATCGCCACAAACAATATGACATTTATACATAAAACTTAACTATCAAAATCATTTCCATAAAATGCAAACAGCTTTCTGTGTTTTCTGTGAATTCCTTTAATTTTCCATTAATGTATCTTCAAAATATTATGTGAAAAAATTAGTTTATTAAACAGAATGCTTTTTTCCTTTTACCTTTTGTACTTAAATGCAATAGCTTTAAATTTATTTTTTAGCCATGAAAATTACTATTTCAAAAAAGTAGATTATTTAGCTCTTTTTTGTATGTTTGTGTATGTATTTGCTATAACTTTTAGATATAAAGTATATATTTATTAGGTTGGAAAAATGTTTTAATATTTACTTAACTTTTAGTTGCTTTCTCCCTCTTTATATATATAAAAGGATAACGAAAGGTGCTGTATATAATGTATTCTAAATATTTATTATAGCATACTGTTTATAATCGTTTTTCTAATTGTATGTCTCATTAATCATTTTAAATGCTTCTTTCAATTATTAATACATTTTATATTTATCACTTATAACTTTTTTCAGATGTTTCAGATGAATCAAATGAAGTTTGAAGGTTTGAGAGACTATAATATCAAGATGTTCAATAATTATGATTTTCATTTCATATGTGTTTTATACTTATTTAATTTTTTATTTATACATTTTGTATGAGATTATACATTTGTAATTTATTGTAATATGTTTGTATGAAAAAATTTCTACCTAAATAAATTAGTAAAACATTATTTAAATGCATTCCTGTCCAAAACTGACTACACTTTCGTCCTTAAATTACCAATCTATTTTCTATATACATTAAAGAAGTACTCATACATTTTCTTTAATATTAAAATATATTGCTTTATGACAGGTATTTGTAATCTGCAAAGTTAAATAACAAGAACATTTTGTATTATAATGTGCTATCTTCTATGATCAGAGACAATAACTGCTTTGCATTTTCGCAGCATTTAAAGTTAAATGTTTGATTAACAAAATTACACAGATGTAAATTAATTGAAAGAAAAGCGTGTTACATCAAATAATATATGAATAAAATCAAGAGGTCAAGTAAAATTGATAAAATTATATCTATGCCATGTCCTTCAATATTGGAGTTATGAACTTAAAATCTGCAGTTCATCCCCATTGTGAATTGCCTTTAGAGTAGATAATGCTTTAAACTAGCCCTCATGTTGCAAAAATTGACCGTAGGGCTTGAATCAAACTTGACTGAGTTGTTTAGCAGTGTTCAGAGGATATTATTTTCCTTCAAAAAGATGCAATTTCATATTTTTTATTTTAGCATGCAAAAATTTCACTATGTTACATTAGAGAATTGAACATCTTTAATATTTTTATTTGCCAGGGCTTGCTTGGTAGTGTAACTGAAGTGCAGCCATCATGGCAAGAAAGGCTGTAACTCAGTACTCTAGGCCAAGTCAAGTACTTAGTAAAAATCTTTATGTTTATTTTAATGATGGAGAACTGACAGATGCATCTTACACAGACAAGAGACAAATGTGCATCTATTTGTACTATGAAAACTACTGTCTTAAGGAGAGTAAAATCCCTTGGGTGTGTCCTCATAATAAAGAGTTTTAGTACAGCATTTCTTTTGTGTTTAAAAAAAAAAAAAGAAAAAAACATTAGTGGGGAAAAATGTAAACAACGGCATTAAATTGAAAAGATCATTAATTATTGCTGGGAGTATTAGCTGCTGGGTTAGATGATGAAAAGAAAGGGTTATACTCAGAAACTATTAAATCAATCTTTAATTTTAGGAAGTGTGGAATGGCAATCTCAATGATTCATATCCTTGACTTATTTTGTATGGCTGAAAATGTTAAGATTTAAAAAGGTAGAATGTAAATTGTAGGAATTTCCAAAACTTTATGGACAATAATTTTTATATATTATGCATTTGTGCTGGGATGTTTGCTTTCTTAAAAATAATGCAATAATGATCCAATTCTAATATGCAGAAATTTTATTACATTTTTACTCTTCAATCTTTTTTCGATAATGTGCATGATTTGCAGTTCATCGGTGGTGTTTTCCTACTAATCAAAGTATTGTTAGAGGTACACTAGAGATGTTTGTTTCCTTAGAAAAAAGATACATATGAAGATCATTCTGCTGTGAGATGCAGTAATTTATTTAATTTAATGAACAAGTGAACCATATTTTTAGATAGTGTGTCTTGTAAATGTTGTAACAAACTTCTTGGGAAGGTAGAATACATAAGAATTAAGAATTGCATAGGAACCTATGGACAGAAACATCAAAAGTAAGAAGTAAAGGAAATAAAATGGCCAATTATAAGCATTTATTGTACATAATGAATACAAATAGTGTACATCATGAATATAGCTTAAATGTTACAACAGATGCTCGAAATTTTCATCATCAGACGCCAGACATGCCTGACATCAACAAAACATTGATTGCCAGACAATGTAGAACACACCGTAGTTTCTTTGATTGTTTTATCTGGTCAGATGAATCTTGCCATGACATCTATTTCACCACAGGTCGTAATACACAACACATGTGATGATTATTCACAGTAAGAAAGGTTCAATATATCCAGTGAGCGTGGGAGCCAAGGGATCTGTTCACCATGCCAAATCCATCAGTATGGGTAAGACTTGTTCAAATGGCTACAAGAAGCCAGTCCAAAAGGAGCAGGTGCTCTCATTATATTGGAGCCACATGTTACGCTTCACATTTCTTTAATGGAGCATCGTCAAGCAAGCCGGAAAGAACCTTCTCCAGAAAGATAGGATAATTTGCAGTGGTCAGTATGGACGGTAAAAGATACTGTCCACCTAAGCATTTACAGACCAAACCCGCCCACACATTAACTTAAAAGCGATGTGGTGAAGCACACTGTTAGTGCTTACTTGAGCCCACAAATGCTTATTAAATATACCATCTCAGGGCCATAGCCAGAAATTATATTCGGAAGGGGACATTTTTTTTGTGTGTGAAGGATACTTCAATAAAACTACAGGTTTTCTTATGTATGTATACTCCTAGTGAGTATCATAATACAATGTGATTTTAAAATATCAAAATAATTAAAAAATGATATAATGAACAAATTTATAGCTTTGAATGAGTAATGTAGTAATTACACAGTGAATTTAATAGTAAAATTAACACTGTTAACATATAAATTATGCATGGTATTAAATTCTAATTTTTAAAACAGAAGTATAACTAAAGAAAAAGAATAATTTTGAAAGGAAATGAAAATGTTCAATTTTTTTTTACCTTTATATTATAAAATATGAAGATTTGCAAAAAAATTTCCCAATTTCTTCCGTGCAATTCTTGTTGCACGGAATCTTCCGTTCCAATTTCTTGTGCAACAATACTGTGAAGAGTTGCTAAGAGTGTTAGTCAATCTGTTCTTACATGTCGAATCCAATTTGAACCTACTTCTTAACTTAACGTCCCTGTTCTAATTCCACTTTTGTCTATGCCCAGCTAGGTAGATGACTCACCCACACACCTGGTCCATTTTCTTTCCATATAACGGTATTTAAAAATTTCGGAGGAAGACCGTTCCCCTAAATCCCTTCCCTTGCCAACGGCCTCTTTATTCGGTTAGATTAGGAGCGCTACAGGCTAGTGTTTTATTCCCGAGGTCAAATGAGAGCATTAAAATCACGTTGGACACTGCTACAAGACATTTGAGAGGCAATGGCAAGTGTATTGGATGCCCTGGAGACTAATACAAAAACTTGGATTAGTCTCCATTGAATAGTCGATCATGGACTGTCTTTTCCTGTGACTTTTTAACGAACCATACTAGCACAAATTTTTATGCAGATGTGCAAACAAACTATGGTGGGGTTAATGTCTGTCGGGGAAGATTTCTCGATAAAAACGTACAGCGGTTGTTCCATTACTCTCAACTATTCCATGCACTAAGTGCAAGCTCATTGTTCGTATATCGCTCCATGCTCTTTATGTGTTAATTGTCGCTCAAATGAGGAAATCTTCATTGTTCTCTTTAGCACATATAGCATCACCTAGTGATTTATATATTATAATAATATGCAGATTTATATATTATATTTTATATAAAGATTTGGATATACTGTTTTGTCATTCATTATAATATTTCATTATCTTCTTCAAGGTCGAATTATTCTAACCGTTCGGTTAGAATTATCAGACTGCTACAGTAAATGTTGTTTATATTATTAATTTGGACAAGATTTTGTGGATAACAGTGAGTCACTTGGGGAAAATTTGATGATTATATTACTGTTGTTTTGTGTACATTACTGACATGGTATATATTAAATGAAAACAGTTTTTATTCTAAAGGAACAGTACTTATAAGTAGTTTTTATTCGTAGTTTATTGGTAAAAAGTACAATAAATCTGCAATTTTTTAAACTCTAATAAATTAAAGTTGAGTATGTAGGTATTAAAAACGGAATGAAGTGGTTTTCTTTTTTATAATTAAAGAGAATTGAATATACTGAGAGTTTTAATAAATATTCCGAGTTTTACAATATTGAAAAAAAAGCTATTTAAGCTCAATTTAAAGCATTTGTCAGTTATATGTATTATATCAGTAAAATTTTAAAATATGTGTATATATGTTATGTTTCCTGAGAAGTCCCCATAAATATTTTCTAGTGTCTTCACGTTTTATGTTAAATATGGGGACACCATATTGATTTGTCCTCATGTTTTGTTTTCCCTTATTTCCAACTCAGAGAAACTAAGGGCTGGTCTCACCAAAGTCGTTTAACGGCTAACCACAACTAACCCATGACGTCAACCAATGGGGGGACGCAGTGGCGTACGCAGAATTTTTTCAAGGGGGGGGGGTCATAATTCTAAAAAATAATAGCCCTCATAATTCTTACTAAAATTTTTATTTTGGCCATTTTGTCTGAATTCAAGGGTGGTTTAAACCCTTAAATATCCCCTTGCGTACGCCTCTGGTGGGACAGTATTCTCCGCTTAAACAGAGATTAATCGCGATTAGTCATTAAACGACTTTGGCGAGACTGGTCCTTAGGCTACAATTAATTACAATAATAAAGATAAAACAATTTGTTTACACCAATATTATAGTAGATAAAATAACGTTTAGGGTATATATTATCCCTATCCATTAAACTAAAATACAAATTGATAAAATTTTATGATTATAACCAACGATTAATTTTGATAAGGACTACAGTTTTTTATTACGAAAATTGTACTTAAAAGAATACAGGACTAGACCTATTAAATTACTGGTATTTAAAACTCCCAAATTAAGTATAAGAATGTAGGAATATGTGAATTTAAATTATTCAGTTTGGAGTGTAAGTGTTAGTATCTATTTTTGATGTATTTTAGGTAGTAATTTGTACATTGTGAGTGGCTACACAATAAGCATTTCTTTCTTTTGTGGTTTGTTTTCCTTGTAATATTGATTAGGGTTAATTATTATTTTACAAAATGGCCGAAGATTTATCTTCTAATTTGCAGAGTTATCAAATGCAATTGCAGCAGGTAATTATTTTAACTGTATTTTAGTTTTTTTGTATTAGTCATAAATTTAAAGCATAAATCATATGTTTAAGATACGTTGTTTGAATCGCATTGATTTTCATGGAAGGTAAAATCGATCCCTTTGAATTTATTATTTTATTCTTCGTATTAAAGGCGTAAAAGTTTGTACTGATGCTTTATTTTCTGTACAAGTCAACTTAAAAAAAAATGTAATGTATTTATTTGTAATATAATCATTTATCTCCCAAGGTTGAAGCTGCTCTTACAAATGAACCGAATAACGAAGAACTCCTAAAGCTCAAAAAAGATTTACAGGTGAGTTGGTCACAATTGTGAATATTGTTTGACTTATAAGTTGCGTATGTTATTATTGTGTCACATTATTTTGTAATTATTCATTACTTTAAGTGAAGTTGTGATTGTTAAGTTGAGTCTTTCGCTATTACATGTTGCTAAACATATATATACTAACTCTGATTTCTTTTTGAATATACTTTTATTAATAGCTCTTAAAATAAATTCAACATTGTGTTATATAACTCACTAATTTCTCACTGTGCTGAAAGCCATTTCTAAATTTGTTTTATTGTTTAGGCCATCCTGAATTGAGATTCTATATTGACTGTATTTTATAATTTGAACAATTTTCTTTAATTACTGTATTTCTAATCCATCTCTTATGCTTAACTTAACAATCACTACTGTGTGTATAATTTACTATGGTATGCTATTTACTGTGAAAAAGGTGTAAAGTTTTTGAGTGTCAATTTTTCAGTCTGCGGAATATAGAAAATCTGAAGGCCACAGCCATATAATGTATAGTTACTGGGTTGACCAGTAATCTCATGTCAAAGTTGCAGACTCTACTTCAGGAAAGGGGAATGGCTGAACAGTAAGAAATTGTTTTGCTTTTAAAACTATTTTAGATTAAAGGTAGGTGGGATATAGGCAATATGTAAAGTATTAAACTAAGATATAGTTGCAAATTATCAAAATGACTGTTTCAGACACATTAATATACCAATTCTCTTTGAAAAATATCTTAAGTCAGAGTTAATCAAAACAAAAAACATCAGATTATAATGCTGACGGATGTTGTGATTTTTAGTATTAATGGTTGTGTATAGAAATGAAATTTATGTTTTTAAGCATAATTGTAGTTTATTAATTATCTAAGTTCTAAGATTTCTTTATTGTATTATTTATAAGAACTTGGGATTTTTTTTTTTATAATGCCTTCTTAACCTATCAAAACTGCTTTTCCATCAAACATTAATGCAATTTGAATATATTTACATTAAAATACATTTACACAACATCTAAGCATATTTTTAACATAGATCGTTTAGGAATTTGAAGTGCTTTTTTTTTTTTTTTTTTTTCCCAACCTTATTGTACCCACTACAATTGGTAGACATATCTTTGACTTGAAGGATTTCGACTACTTTATTGAAAAAGTGTTGAAATCATAAGGTGTATTCAGATGAAAATGTTGTGTCAGCATATACCTAAAATTATGCTTCTCTTATATAAATGCAAAAAAATGATAAAGCCCACCACTGTAGATATGTAGTTTTTACTGGATCAAAATTTAGTATGCTTGTTAGAAATGTGTAAATACATCAGAGAATTAAAAAAAAATTTTCATAAAATATCTGGGTACATTTTTCTTGCCTTTTGTGGCGCCATTATATGTGTATGTGTATATACATACACACGCATGTTTATGTATGTGTGTAGGCATAGAGGTGTCATTGAGTATTAATGGTAGTGAGATTCATGAATGCATTTTATTTTAAATAATTTCTTTTTCAAAGTCATTAATCTTAAATAAAATGAAAGCTTTTTGTGTATATTTAAGCATTTGAAAATATTTATTGGTTATATATAATAGTATATTTACATAGATAAAATTTAATGTAAAGTAACAAATAAATATAAAAAATAATTTATTTGAATTAATATTTTGGAATAGAAGCAGCATGTTATTTGAGATGCAAGTATGTTTCAAATATTGGATCATTTTTGTGTTCTGCTTGTTGTAATGTATCATTAACATCAAAAACTCTTATGTATGTTAAATATACATTGTAATTTTATTAAATACTCATGTATTTATAATCTGTAAAAGAAAACTAATGAAATATCTTTGAAGACTGCTGAGTAGTTTACATTTAAACTTCATAATTTAAACCATACTTTTTATATACGTTAAAACTATGATAGGATTGATTTTATGTTTGCATGTAAGATCTTTAGAAGTTAATTACTTTATAAAGAAACATAAAATGTCATAATTCAACTATAGTAGAATATTTCTTCAATATGTTTAATACCACAAATAGTCAGATATTTAGTTGTGCTATTTCAGATTGCTTATTGTTTATACCACTATAATTTGCATAATTATAATTTTCTCAGTTTTTAGTATTGTGCTCTTTTTTAAGTATTAACATATATAATCTAGATCATTTAATGCATTGTGTTAAATTCCATCTCATTATAATCTGATGTTTCATATTAATTAAAAAATATTTATAAGTACTTAGTTGAACTTATAAATCATTAAATGATTCTGTGTCCAGCAATTAATTTAAATGATTAGTTTCTTATTGAATTTTGTTTTCCATTTATCTCTTAATTAGGATCATATAGTTTGCTCTACGTATTTTAAATTTTATCCTATCAAATACAACAGTCAATTTTAATTCAGATATTTGGATTTTCTTATCTCTGTTTTTATTAAAATTTATTTTAAGTATGTAAATTATGTTGTATCTGTAATTATTGTTTATGATCATGCTACCAACTGATAAAACTTCCAGTCTTTGCTGATTTGTAAAATTGAATATTTAAATTGGTATTTTATAATTCTGTTTGGTTTTTTTCAGTGAATCATTTTAATTGTTTTCATTTTTTAACAATCATCAGCAATTAAATTGTAATAGATAAACTTAGTGAATGAGCATTATCTTATGTAAAAAAGCATTTATACCATATGCTGTACTAATATAATATTTTTGGGTTTCAGGAAGTGATACTTCTTACTACTGATCTTATTGCTGCTAATGCTGAGAAAGCTACTTCTTCTCTGAGCTATGAAGGTTCAAGTAAAGAATCTACATCACAAAAGTCTAAATGGAAGACTGGTGATAAATGTATGGCTCCATGGTCTGAAGATGGACAGTAAGCAATTTTATATAAATTAGTTCTTAAGCATCAATTTAAAAAAATATCTGATTCATCAGAAGTAGGAAATCTGAAGTATGAAAAATTGTTTTAGTAATAAACTATGGTATGTTTTGACTCAAAACTTTTGTTAGCTATGTTCCAGTTTAATTTGTTAGTTATGACTTTGTGGTAAAAATTTAGTAAAATTTAGGTTTTTCTTGGTATAAATTTTTAAAAAAGTCTTAAAAATAAACATGTTTAGGATTATTTATCCCCATCATATGCATACACACATATCAATCTTTGATTGTGCCTTTAAAAAAAACAAAACAAAAGAAACCCAGGTTTGATCAAGAAAAGAAACTTATTGATTGTAACTATTTAGAGATCTGACAGATTCTCAATTATTCATATACTTAAGAAAGGGTGGTTTACTATTTGTTTAATTGTTCAAGATAATTAATTCATTTTATAAGTTTTTGTGCATAATAATTGACATTAACTATGTGATGTGACATTTAACTAATGTGATCATATGTGATGCAACAGACAAGCAAAGGGTTTAATTCTTTATCTACAGTCCAATTTCTAATTTCTTAGGCTTCTGAAAGCTTAAAAGGAGGTGTATATCTTTTACTTTTAAGTAGCAGCCATATAAATAAGGATAATTCACCATAATAATATTTTGTTGTTGGCAACAGGAAAAATTTCTTCAGATAAGCTGCAGGCATTAAATTTAAACTTTTGATCATGTATAAATTGTTAACTTAACTACTCCAAATTATGGTAGTATTGTGTATATAGTATGCTCCGAAGTTTTATTTAAGTTTATTTATATATTATCTGTAAACACAAGAAATATTTGATGAAAATTTTTTTAGCTCTAATCTTTTGATCATACTTTTCTTTCTTCAGGTATTATGAAGCTATAATTGAAGATATAACTGAAGATGGTCAATGTACAGTAAATTTTACATCATATGGGAACACTGACGTGACTGATGTA
The DNA here is from genome assembly GCA_032207245.1 of Pardosa pseudoannulata. Taxonomy (NCBI): domain Eukaryota; kingdom Metazoa; phylum Arthropoda; class Arachnida; order Araneae; family Lycosidae; genus Pardosa; species Pardosa pseudoannulata. The sequence continues at coordinate 103,851,627 of CM063505.1, read as the reverse complement.
AGTTTATTTTTGATGCTATGATTATTTTTTTCTTTATTGTTACTTTTTATTTAATGTTTTTCAAACTGTGCATAATGCTTATTTATTTTATAGCTAGAACATTTACACCCACTTGATAATGAACATGGGGAATATCCAGAGGGCACATCAAAAAGCAGGTATTTAAAAAATTTTGTTTTTGAAAGAAAGTTTTTCTGAAGAAAACCAGTAATACTTTAAACCAGTCAAGAGATTTATTAATATATAACCTAATAACTAATACAGAAATAGTATATATGTTTATCAGTTATACTTGCTAACCTACTTCCTACAAGTAAATGGACAAAGGCTAATAGTAATTACTAGGGTTTTTTTTTTACCAATTTTCCCATGGTTTTAACTAGTAAGAACAAGTTTTTCTCAGTAAAAACCTAACCATTTAGGAAAATGAAATTATGGTCAGTTGCATTTTATTTATGAATAAATACATGAAGCTTTTAAGTTGATTTTTTAGCTATTGATCCTTTTATTTTCTAATGGATTTTAGTAAACTAGCTCCTGTGCTTCAGATTATAGTCGTTTTTGGTTTTATATTTTCTTTACAAAGCAACTGAATTAAACTAAAAATAATGGATGTAAAAAATGTGTCCATTATTTGTTATCATTAATCTATATATTTTAAGGAGTAAGGGGATTTCTACAAACAAACAAAAAAAAAGCATAACTTTTCAGGATCTTGTGACACAATGTTGCAGAGAAGAAACATAAAAGTGAAATCAAAACATTTAAGGGGCAATATTTTGAAGACTTGCATCATACTGAGAAAATCTGCGGTATGACCTGTAACCATTGCTGAATTTTGTATAAGGTTGATTCTAAAGCATCATAATTAAAAAATGTGAATGTCTCATGTAACAGTCATTACTGCTCATTTACCCAAGACTTAAACAGAGAAAATATTTATAATCATTACTTAACTTTTGTGTCTGTGCTTCTAAATAATTTCATAAATACAATGATTAAAGCACATGATACAATATTGCAAATTGCAGATGATTACTACTGTTAACTGCTCATAAACTGTTGCCACTTGCAGGTGGGGGGGATATCAACAATTTTGGTGCAGTACAGCTATGTGTTTTATATGCATAGATTTTCAATTGTTTTAATATGTTAAATTCAATAATGTTGATTGTTAATATATTAATTTATTTTAATAAATTTTTATTACTGAATTGTAAATGCATGGATGTTTTTCTAAGTTATCTAATTATTATAGAAAACAAATAATTCAAGCTCAAAAAGAATATAAAAAGAAAAAAGCCCAGAAAAAAGCTCAAAGGATGAAACAGCTAGAAGAAGAGAGAGAAAAAGAAAAATTAAAGTGGCATAGTTTCAATGCTAAGGTAAGATACTTTTTACTATATTCGCTAATGTATAGTATTTATTTAATCTTCGAAATGTCCAATGAAGATCGTTGATTACTTTCACAAGAAGACCATTCTAGGCAAGGAAGGAAATTCCTTTTCCTACCCCGTTCTGACTTTTTAAGCAGCATTTCTGTAGGAAGTTATGTTATAAAGAAAACATGTTCTTTTTTAAAACAATGTTCCTGTAGTAAAAAATAAGTAGTGTTCTCCTATTTTCTTGCTTTAGGAAGATCCTTTTGACATGTGATAAAAAAAATTTATCATGTTAATGACATGTTGTTCAGAAATATGGTATGTTACAGTTTTGAAAGGTATTTTCAATGAAATTTGAAATTGTCTCCCTCAATTTGGGTTATAGTAGTGTCCTTGTCAGAGTTAGAAAGCTTTTATTTTGGGTATTAGTTATATATATAATTTTTAACCTAGTATTAGCAGGAGATTTTGTGCTATGTCTGAATTTCTGTATAAGTATTTCCTCTTATTTGTGTTCTTTTTGAAAGCTAATCAAAGAATACAGTATTTTCCATGACTTTCAAATAATTCCTTTACTGCTGTGATGAACTTTACTAAACTCAAAAACTTTTAATACACAGGTTGAAACTTAGTAAGCTACTCTGGCAGCATTCAGCCAGAAGGTACAGAAAGAGACAAACAGTATACTTCTGAATATAAGCCCATCCATATATAAACTGAGGGTGCAATTTTCCTTCAAAAAATTTACCTGAAGTTCAAAACCCATGTATAAGTCAAAATGAAAAAGCAATTTCTAGAATGTTAAAACTTGCTTTAAAGTAAAATGCTAGACCAACACTTCTTACACCTTTTTTACTACGTCATCCAATTTAAGTACCGTGGGGGTAGAGGATTGGTCGCACAACCAGGCAAATAGGACATCTCTTAGCACATTTTGAAAGTAGCAAGGAAAAAATTCAATTTTAATTAACTTCATGTTGTCTGAATTAATTTCATAATTTTATACTAATTTATTTAGATTACTGTCATTGTGAGCAATATTTTTACTTAGATGCTGAGAAGTTTGAACTCTGGAAACCCTATATAAAGATGTCTTTTTCATAAAATTAAGTAATATAAGCTAAAAAAAATATTGCTATGTTTAGCGATATATCGATTGCTTCAGGTTTATGTAGAATTATTGTTATTAGATAATTAGCTAAATGTTATAGCACTCTCTCTCTCTTCTTCTTTTTTTTTTTTTTTTTTTTAAACAACAATTATAACACAGATAAGACATCTTAAATTTATTTTTCAATTTCTGTGTTTGTCCTCATTTCAAAATATTTGCAACCTTTATTTGCTTTTAGTCATTATGCATTTTCTTCTTCAATTTCAGCTTTTTTTTTTAAAACCGTTTCCTTAATTTTTAACCACTTTTTGTTGCCAATGGCAAAAAATGTCGACAAAAAACATGTGAATTACATCTGTTCCATGTATCTGTATAAGCCAACTGCCCCCCTTCACACACACTTTAGGTCTTTAAAAAGCCCCAATAATTCTTGGCTTATACACAGAAATATACAGGTCGTTTATGATTTTAAGGGGTTAAAATGAATTGGGATGGAAGTCACGGAATCTGTTAGACTATGTAATTGCAATTAAAGGTTAAACTGTAAAAGAAGTGATGTTTTCGTTGAATGTGGATGAAAGTATGAGCAATGCTAAACAAAAGATGGAAAAACTTGAGGAGATTGTTTAAATTTTGTTTTTGTAGAAATGATTTAATATTTTCCCAGATTTCTTTTGGCCCTAAAATATACCTATATTAGTAATCTGTATCTAAAAGATTGAAATAATTGACTTCTAGAATTATATCTATCAATGTTAAATGTGTATGCTTTTCTTTGTATTAAAATGTCTTCTAATTTCTTTATGTCAATATCTCTGATTTTAGGCATTTAACAAAAAGGGCCATGTAAAAAAGAGTATATTTGCATCTCCTGACAACATCAATGGCCGTGTAGGCATTGGTACCTGTGGTATTGGAGGTAGGCCTATGACTGAATTCCAACAGCAAGAAAAATGGAGAAGACCTATGAATGGACCATTAAGTACACTGAAGGCTGCTGCAGCCTTGAGGGGGCAGTCATCTCATTAGGATTGATGGGAGAAAAGAGATCATCTCATAAAATTATTGTAAATGTGCCAGTTGTGGTTATGAGGAAAATTGCGTTTTTGGATTATCTTTTACCTATTTTAAATTTGTATTCTTTCAAGTAAAAAAAATTAGGTTTACTTTTTAATTTTGTTTGAATCAACTATTCCTTTTTATACTTGTGGTGTCTATGATTATTATTCTATGCCTCATTTGCTGTTTAATGTATTAGGTAATAAAAAATGGGCATTTGGTATGACATACTGCCACAAGCCATATGCTTCAAATGAATTTTCTGTAAATTATTTTAATTATTTATATTTTTCAAGCTCATTGTGGAAGAAAAATCTCCTATATGCCCTACTAAACCTAAATTTAAATGCACATTTTAATGCAGATATTTTTAATTTAATAAAGACAGTTTATGTAGTTACTAAGTATCACTCCTTACTAAGTACATTATTCTTTCTAGTGCATATCTATGTATTATGTGTGTACTGGGGAAAATTATCATTTGAACTCCATTTCTTCTGCAAGCTGTGCTGTTGAGTTTCTTGTTTGTTGAATGTATTGTTCATGTATAGTTTTGCGTACTTAGTCCATTTGAGATACTTTATAGCATTTAATAAGAACAGTTTGTTGGGGGAGTGAAGAAATGCTGTTGTGTATCATCAAGAAACATCCAATTCATTTCTTTGTAAAATTTGTAAATATTGTGGAAATAAAAATTTTCATTTTGTATTTTGTTTGTCTCAGTTGTTATGCTAAAGAAGTCCAAAGATTTGGTTGAAATTATCCTTTATTATTAACCTTTAATTTGGCTAAGTCTGCTACAATGAACAATCAAATAAATAAAATCTTTATAATAAATATATATTTTTGCCAATAATATAAATATATATTATTATTATTTAAATTATTATTGTTATTATTATTTATTTAAATATATTTTTAATCGATATTTGAAAAAACATCTTGTCAAATTAAGGGTTAAAAGCTATTTTTTTAATTTCAGCTTGTATAAATATTGAGTATTCCATTTGTTCTGAAATAAGTTAGATATTGCCTAGTGCAATGTCATTCAAATAAATGTTCACATTTTACTGAATCCAATTCAGGGGCATTGTAGACTCAATACTTAGACTTTTTCCAGCTTTGTATGTCCATATTTATTGTTTGAGGTTTTTTTTTTAAATTTATTTTGAAGATTGCTTTCTTTTATGTAGCCACTTAATTTACAATGAAATAGTATTTTTTTTGTTTAGATAATAGTTTAAAATGCTACAATTACTTTTAAGTGGTACATCTTGCAAGCATTTTTCTCATTTGTATATTTTGCTTGAAAGTATGATTTACTACTAAATATTAAAGAGACTCTTATAAGTCTGTATTTTTTATAGTATTGGGAAAAGATTAGGGGATTTTTCTCAAAATGCATTGTAGATGTGAAATTTTGTTTCATAATTTAAATGTCACTAATTGTGATACGATGGAGCTAGACAATAGCCAAATTGATAGGTTGTTTCCTATTGATACTAGAGGCAGTGGTTTGAATCCAACTACGAAGTTCTTTGTGGTTGTTCTGAATGTGATTTGAGTAGTAGGTTCAGGTCATATTAGCCTTTGTGTAGCAGAAAAGTAGACCGTAGCATGTCAAACCAAACCATCAAATACAGCGTATGAATTTCATTCATGTAGATATAAAAAAAAGTAGCCATAAATTCAATTTAGAATACTTATAAATAATGTGGTTTATTAAAATATTCACCGTCTTCCTCCCTATCCTCTTATGCTCAAAATTTGTTATTCTACATTGAATAATGTTCAGCACAAATGCATTCTAGACTTGTATGGCAAAAGCTGTTTCTGAGTTCTGAGTTAAATTCCATCCTTCCTAACATTATTATATATCATCTCATATAATATGTTTAACAAGGAAATGGGTGTTTAATCTGGTTGCCTGATTTTATAAAAGGAGTTCCCTAAATGCAGCTATTTTGAATACTTTATTGTATTGAAATGCTTAAGAATGTTTGAGGTGCAATCCTTCAGATTAATTTGCATTTCAAAGATGTTGGATACTCTAGGTTTATTACTGCGTAAAGTTTGTGTTGCATTTATGATTGTTTGAAAAAGATGGTTGTGCATAGCTTACTATTTTAATTGAGAATCTACCACAAGCAGGGTTGGCAAAACCTCGGGTTTTTTCAAATTAAAGCCAACCCAGTGGGTTTTTTCTATACTTTAAAAGGTTTTAGATGCTTTTTTTGGGATTTGAAAATTTCAGGTTTTTTGTTATGTAAGTGGACTGGATATATAATTGTATGATTAAAATAAATTTAAAAGTTAATCACTTTTTAAAGTTAAAAATTTAAAAACAGTTTCATAGAAGTTTAATGTTTTTAGTTAGAATTTATATTACTAAATCATATTAAAATACCCTTGTTTCAAGATAACAGTTAATCAGTCAATTGTTTTTCCCTTACAACAGCTGATAAAGAAATTTATATCACTGACTGAATAACATTTAGAATAAGTTGTATATAATATAGAAAGTTCTTGTAATTTGTTTATGTTCTTGTAAATTTACTCAAGCCCTCTGGGTAATTCTTTTTTAGTCATTATTTCTTTTTAATATCGTCTGAAAGACATCAGTTTTCTTCATTTTGGCAGAAATACTAGTTGTTTTGGTTTTTAATTGTTTCTATAGTTATTTCATTGCATTTGTTATACAGATAACTATTTTTCCCTGAAAATTTTTTAAGTTTTTGTTTTTTTCTAGCAGTTTAGATCCCCTCAAATTAAAAAAAAATTCTACACTCATTGTCAAAGATGAAATATGTAATATATATTATAGATTTAACTCAATATTTTTATTATTAGTTAAATATGTGGAATTTTAAATAAAGATTTTGAAAAAACCCACTTGCATTTTTCCAAGTGGTTTTTTTTTTTAAAAAAAAACCCGCCCGGTTTTTTTCAGGTTGGGCAAATCAAGCCAACCCTGATCACAAGGATATTGGGCACTGCAATGGTGATAGTTTTTTCTGCTCCAATTCCATCTAAATCAAAATTATTTGTGTAAAATATTTGAAAAACCTAATAGAATGACCCCATAGAAATTAATTATCCACTGTCTTCAGAACAAGGCAGATCAAAAGTATAAACATAATTTTAATGTACAGAAGTGATTTAAAAATATCCATCCTGAACTAACTTTCTTACAGTGTAATTTGCGAATGGACTAAAATACAAGTTATCAACTTACTCCAACCATTGAAAATTATCTGACAAGGAGACACCATCTTTGAAATGTATGAAAGTACCTTTTCTTTAAAAGATGATTCATCTATTTATGAGTAAGTCTAGCCAGAAAGAATATTTTCTTTGAATCAAAATAATTTATTGTTCTTGAAATAAGCTATGGGGTCTCATATGAGCATAAAAGTAATTTCATTGCCAAAATGAAATAATTTTTACTAACTAGGATCTTAGTGTTTGGTAACTGAATCTGGGTGTTCCAAGTTCAAGAGTTGTTCTTTCTACAAAATCCTGAAATCATTGCAAAATGATTAATTTGTTTTAAAATGTCTTATAATTTGATTATTTGTGTTAAAATTACTAAAATTCTAAAGATTTTCACCTCATTGCAGTGGATTTTGTGTTTTATCTTTGCGGAATGCTCCTCAAAAAGTAACTGCTACTTTTCTAGGCAATAAATTTGTAGTGTTAAAAATTTTTTAGTAACAATTTAATGTCCATCTGTCATTTTCACTTGCTTGTTTTGTCGGAGGTATTAAGTTTTCGTAAAATCAATTGCAATGAGTGAAGTACTTCTTAAATACTACACCTATTATAGACCAAGGCTGTCTCTAAGTTTATTCCATTCGACGTTGTTTGGCATAATAGCCCTTTATCTACTAGCTCCACTATCCCACTATAACAATGATGGGCAAACTTTTCAAGTCGCAGGTCAAAAATCGAAAGAAAATAAATTTGGCAAGCCAATATAAATTTTTCTAAAATTTTAAAAAGAATATACAATTTTTTGTATATTGTTGTATTTTTTGTATAGTATTACAATTTAAATATGTTAATGAGATGAATGAAATTGCGATTTCATTTTTAAAAGTTCCTTATACTGAGGTTCGAAGTGAGATGTACTGATTTTAAGGATTAAGGCTAAATGCTCATCTGGCAATCTACTTCTGAAATTATTCTTTCTAAGGCTCAAAGTTGAAAACATCAGATATAAGAAGCAAGTATACGGCTGATCTTCTGGGCGTGAGATAATAAATATGGGATATAATATTTAAACAAAGTGAAAAAAGAGATGGATATATAATGTATAAATATATATTTCTTTTAATTTGCCTCAGACCGGCAACTTAAAATTCTATCCACGGGCTGTAGTTTGACCATCCCTGCACTATACTATAGAAGAAAAAATAGTAGTAATAACTATAGTAGAAAAAAAAATTTCCTGTAATTTATTATTTTTTCCATTGTTTTTGAAGTTGTAAAATATTTTATTTATTCCAAATTCATCATCTAATTTCTGTTAATCCATTAATACCTAGAATTCGTATTCAAAAACCATGAAAAATAGTTTATACCATTTTTTTTTATTTTAGTGCAGGTAAATGGTAGTTATATAAACAATTACCAAATTCAAATTTCAGAAAAAAATCTTAAAATATACATTACCTCTGTTGCAATTTTGCACCTACACATCTGCATTCTAAATTGTTTAAAGTATATTGAAGTAAATTAGATATGTCCAAGTAGTTAAAGTTATTTGGGGCTCCTTGACTGTAAGTGGTATCTCCAGTGGTGAACGGTTATTTAGTCTTTACTGGTGTGCTTCTTAAATTTTGGGGAGTTACAAAAGTGCGATTAAAAGAGTTTTAAGTTAGAATCATGAACTAAAAATACAGTAATATAAAGCCCTGTCCATAGTAATTAAGATAAAAAATAAGAATAAGTAAAAAGTATTTTTTTAAAATTAGATAAAGAAAAGTTAAAGTTGAAAAACACTCTTAAATAATCAATTTCAATATTTTTTTAACAATAACAAAAAAGAGAAAAATAAATAAACTCAAATGATTAATATATCAATGCCCAAGTATCTCCTATTATTTATAACTAGCATATTAGCCCATCATATGACAGGATTAGTGCAATTTTTAATTTTCCAGAATTGCAAAGTACTCTATGAGGCAGCAAGAAAAAAAAATGGTTTTTTTTTTTCTCGTAATTATCTGGTATATGCTCAATAATTTGTTTATCTTTATACTCCTCTAAAGACTCCCGATACTGCGAATGTAATTAGAGTCACGTTGAATTCCTTTAGTCAAACCATATGGTTATGTATAGAAAACAAACAAAAAAGAATGAACTTCTTAATTTTCAAAGATATATAACTTAAAGGCTAGATATTTATGAGTCCATGAAATAGACTCCTAGACTTTTATGAAAAGAATTTGTTGTTAATACCGGTGATAAAATTTTCATTGAAACAAAAAATAATCGAAGATTCCATTTGAAATGATCACAAATATACCTAATCTATTATTTAAGCCAAATATAAAAGAAAATTATTTCCGTAATATCTAAGTTCCGTGATAAAATGTATGAAAATAATGCAGACGATATTTAAATTATTTAAAATAAGAAAGGATTAAATGAGAGGAATGACGTCATAATGCTAGAAAAAAAATTATTTTTACCTACTTATGTGATAAATTGATTAAATGCTCTTAACCGGGGAAAAAAGGGCTAGAAATAAAGGCATTAATGGGGTGGATTTTGAACGTTTTAAAGACTTGCTTTGAATTGTGCCAACCCTAACTCATCAAGAATCCAATATATATGCTCCTTTCCATTCCAGGTCCAACCGCTTCATAAAGTCGAGGACAGACAGATAACTGATAGGGGATTTTATCATTTGGATCAATACTTTATTAGTTTTTGAATCTTGCATATAAAGTAAGTGACAGCTGATCCCCAATGAAGACCAGTTGCAAAATAAATTATAGCTTGTTTCAATTTCATATTTGTTTTACTCTATCCGGTTGGTTTATAGTAACTTAGATTTAAGATATTTATCTATTTCCAGTAGAAAGTAAAATCGTTGTGGGAAATGACCAATGGGTAAAACCACTTGTGCCACTCAGTTTGAAGACGACTGGTTTATAGTTATTCTGTGACTGTTTTGCAAATAATTTATAACAGGATGCTCACGGTCCTTAAAAGTCCTTAAGAAGTCCTTAATTTTAGCTTTCATTTTTAAGGGCCCTTAAAACTACTTAATTTTTGTGAAAGGTCCTTAAAAACTTCTTAATTTTTTAACTGAAACTTGATAATATTTTCAGTCACATGATTTCCTATCAGTTTTCGCCTACTCTCTGCACTTTCTTATTTTGTAAGTTCGGAGTTAAACTTGCCCAAAACCGGTTATAAGAATGTCAGTACAGGTGATAAGTACTGTTCAAAGAATATATAAAATATTTGTTAATGTTCATAACATTCTTTTACATTTTCTAGCCAGAAGTGCAGTATAAAGAAAATCCTCAAATACATATATTTTTTCAGTGTATTACTGTAGTAATTCAAAATTCTTTTCCTTGATATCCTTAAAAAATTATGAAAATACTTTTAGTTTATTAGTACTTTTTATGGTCACAATCTAGAAAACGTTTTTGACAAATAAATAATCTTTCACATACTGAAAAGGTTTACAAATTCAGCTGATCTTTCCTAATAGCTAACAGTCATGCAGATTTTAATTAAACGAAGCATGGAGGGTGAGGGTTTGTAGATATTTCAGTTACTTATGGAAGTTTAATTATCCTTGCATTGAATGTAATAGAAAAGTCTAAAACTTTCTTCTTTCCCAGGTAACGTAGGGTATAATTAGCTAGGATATACATAAGCACACACACACATATATATATCAGTCATTTTTAAACCCTCAGAAAGTACTGTTTATAATATATTTTATTCACAATTTATTTTTAATTTGATTACTCAAAAAACTTTAGATGTACATTGTTTAAAATGTTTTTGTCAAATAGGTTTATCTTATATTATTTTTTGGCATTTTAAAAACTGAATTCTGGAATATTGTATGGCATTTATTGAACATGCCTTGTCTGGTTCATAAATGTTCCTTAGAAAATAGGATTTATGTTGTTATGCCGTGTATTTTAAGTATGTCCTTATAAAAAGTTAGTTTAGTCCTTACAAAGTCCTTAATTTTTGTTCTGGAAAAAGAGTGGGAACCCTGTATAAAGACCGATTAACCAACATTTTTTTTTTGTGTGTGTGTGTGTTCCACTTAGTGTAAAGGTAGTAGAAATCCACCACCTTTAAAGTAATTTCAGGCGTGCAATTCCGTCACTTTTGTCACCTTTAGTCACTTTTTTTACAATTGATCACTTTTAGTCACTTTTTTAAGTAAATAGTCACTTTTAATCACTTTTTTCATGATTTATCACAGCAAAAGTGTTGTTGAAAAAAGAAAGTCTGAATTAATAACAAAATATTTTAATAAAAGACCAAATATGTGATGCTCTAATTTTATTTTTCTTATTAAAGTGTAATTAGTCATATGGTTTCCAGAATTGAGTGATTTTAAAAAGTCGTAAAGAAGTTCCTGAAATCTATATTTGTACTGAAATGTACATTTAATACATTAAAGTAATTTACGCCAAAGCACGCATTTCTCTTTTTCTACACAATTTTTGTTTAAATACTCTAATCTAGCTAAGTACATATTTCAAAACATCATTAATACATGCAGAAAATTGTGATTATAAAATTAATGTATTGTATGTATTCAAATCTAATTTATAGATTTTCTCGAATAAAAAGGAATGTTGAGTTGTGTTAAACAAAATTTTTAACCTTTTTGTATTTGACGCTAAAATCATGTTTTGAAAGAATCATTTTATTTAGAGTTAAAATAAATAGAAAAATCTTAATAATAGCATCTGTAATCAGGAGGAGAAAAAAATTGCTTTTTTTTCAATGTTTAGTCACTTTTTGGTCACTTATTCTGTATTATTTGTCACTTTTCTCACCTTTTTGAAAGTAACTCAGCAGTTGCAAGCCTGTAATTTGCAAATCAGACCTAATACTCTTTTATCTGCATTCTAATTCCCCAGACGTCTGTGAAAAGCATCTTAGACGACTTTCATTAGAGAGCTGAAAGAATGATATTTTTAAAACATAATTTATTGCTAATAGATTCCGAACAAAGAAATTTGCAGGTTACATTTTTCGTTTCGTGTCACATTATGAGACGTGCTTGAAACCGTAGACATCTACTTCAGCTAACTGTAGTACGTTGGCATCACTTTCTGGACAGTCGTCGCAGAATTTCACTATCTGCACGCTGATGTAACGACCATGGACGGGACAAGGCAGGCAGACGAATTTCCTAACGACAGCGTCGCCGATGCCACCCCCAACATGCTCGCCGCACAGAGCATTTTCCTCGAATATTTCGTTGTCCCATTTTTTTGTCAATTTCACGTGGCCTACTCGAATCTGAATATCGTGAAGACGAAAGGCTGAAATCACAGAAAAATAATATTAGTTGTTTGCGGTAATGAATTTATCCAGTAATTATCATATTTCTATATAGAATTCTTTGTTCGTTCTAAATGACTGGATCAATCTTAACAAAGTTTTACATGGGGATCCAGGTAGCCTCCCAGGAAAGTTATAGGCAGGTCAAATTATTCGGAGGTCAAGAGCATGCGGAGATAGAACAATTTTTTAAAATTCTAAATCGGATTTGGAAATTATTTTAGTGCTATTTGATGTACTTATTCCTTTTAATTTCATGCCTAAATAATTAAAATCTTTTAAGTAAAGTGATTTATATGACAGTGTTTAAAATGATATAAATTTTCATACCGGGGTTAGCAGAGTTGGCATGATTTAAATCATTTGATTTTTTTTTTTTTTTTTTTTAAATCATTGATTTAAATCATTTTTTTTCACTTCTTTTAAAACCTATATTCCAAAGACAGGAGAATTGGGAATCAGTCAGCGCAGTAATACCAATAAGTAAATAAGTGTAAATAGACAGCATGTGCTTTCCAAGAATTTAGGGGTTGTTATCAGAAAGTATGTAGTAGGGGTAAGTACAATGACTAGTTATGACTAGTCGAATTCATTTTATGAAATGGGAAGTAAAGAGAGCAGGGCCGTAGCCAGAAATTATTTTCGGAGGGGGATCAAGGGAGAAAGACACCTTTTGTCTGTGAATGATACTTCAATTAATGAAAGGGAAAGCATTGTATTTCCGGAATACAGTGCTGTATTTCCGGCCAGCGGCCCAGCAAGACTTTCTAAGAAAATAACTGTCCTTTTTCTAAGAAAATAACTGTCCATTTCATGAACAACTAGGCAGATAGCACATACACACAAAGTCGTAGGACATTGTCTATCTACAAAATAGTCTTTCAAAATTTCGGGGGGGGGGGGACAGACCAGTCCTCCAAATCCCTCCCTCTGCCTACGGCCTTGAAAGAGAGTATTACAGAACTTGAAATTCTGTTTGTCTACCAAATAACAACAGCCCTGGCTTTATATGCTGGAATGGAAAGACAATTTTCTTCTTTTGGTATTGTTCATTCTAGCCTTCATAACCAATTAGGAGTGCATAAAGCATCAAAGCTAAGTGTTTTTATTGAAACAATTAAATCCATAATTCGGTACTTAAAAAATACTGAAATAATTGTGATTTGATTTTTTTTTAAATAAATAGTTTGCGTTAAAAGAATATTTAATTTGTTCTTTAAATGTACATCTTATTTAGTTTGCACTATCCAATTACAAAATAATGAAATGTATTTAGATTAAAATTTATATATTTAAGTTTAGGTAATCAGTGGGTAGAATATACTAGATAGATAAGATGTTACTTCTTATAACAAACTGTTCTATGTATATTGCAAAAAACAACAATTAAAACTGGTATTCAGAAAAAAATTAAAAAAATCCGATTTAAATAAAAAAAAAATCTGATTTAAATCAAATAAATCTGATTTTTTTGATTTTTTTTAAAATCATGATTTTTTTCCAACCCTGGGAGTTAGTGTTTTAATTTTCTTTTACTATTATTTGACATATTTCAGTCTTTTCAATTTTATTTCACCATTTTGTCACAGTGCAATTTGTTCCGTTGTCATGGGTAACAGAATATACTTCTACAAAATTTGATTAAACACATTTCACATTTTATTTAATGCCACGTGATTAATATTTTTATAATTTGATAAATATCTCAGTTACCTTTAAATTTTATTTCCAAACATTTTATGTTGATAGAGAACTTGGATAAATCGTCAAAAAGATCCTATTTATTTTTTTAATGTTTATATTTTTTAAATTTATGAAGGATATCAAATTTAAATGAAAATTATTCATTTTATTAAGATGCCTTTTTTTCCGAAATGTTTTTTATTACTTAAGCAGTTTAATCTAAAACCTAAAATTGGAATTTTGAGATCCAACTCAATCTTAATGTGTGAATCTTAATTACGCAGACCAAAAGCTAGGCATGAACCAGCAAACTATTATATAAAAAGGAAATTTCCGAAAATGCTTGTACTTATTCACATATTTGTTCCATCGGCATCTAATTTGGTATATGATAACGTTAAGTCGTAGAGAAATTCGTGGTATTTGACAGAGCGGTTCACTGGCAACATTATACATGTGCATATACGTATGGTGTGGTTTGGAGTGCTACGGTGTACTTTTTGCAACACGAGGGCTAATGAAACCGGGACCTACAACTTAAAGTCGATCCCGAACGGTTACAGTGGAATTCGAATTCACGAACTCCGGTACCGCAGCCCAGCACCCTAACCAATCGGCCATCATTCGGCGCATATACGTATGCTCCTTTTGCATTATGAAATCCTTGGATCAATCTTGATGTAATTTTGCATGGTAAATTTAAGATTGATCATGGAAAATTTTTAAGTAGATCAAGTTGATCTTCCTTAAAAATTTTATTCTTGTTATTTAATTTTTATATATTTTTGACAAAAAATTATTCTTTTATGAATTTAATTTTCTTTATTTTTTTTTAACGCCAATATATTAATAGATAATCGTGCCCCGTTATGTTTAAAAGTATTTAACACTATTCATGTACATCTATATTTTTATTTAAAGGTACCTTGTTTAACGCTTATATAATTTCGCAAAAAAAACTTATCGTACATATTCAATCCGAAAATTAAAAATCCGCGGTTAAAGTGTTTTCAAAAGAATGTTTAGTTATGCAGACTTCTATAATGCTGAAACGTGATCATTGCTTCTAGAAAAAAGGGTTAAAGGTTTTAAATGCAAAATTTCACTGATTTTATCTTATTTTATTTTTTGAATAATATAATGTAACTCTTAATAGGGCAATTTTAAATATGGTATTTCTCACAGGGAAGAAAATTTCTGGGTATTTAATGTCAAGCAAAGGGAAAATGAATTAAGTGTAGGTTGTTGTATTTGTAATGTAACATAGAAAATAAAAAGAAGTAGAAAAAACAAACTTTTAACTTTTAATAGGTGCACTTTTAACTTTTAATAGGTGGATTCGTTGCAAAACCACCGTTCGGTAAAGGGTTAAAGTTTTTAGAAAGAAACTTTACAAATTCAAGACTTTAAAACAGAAAATAAATATTCAAGAATATGGATGAAAGACAATTTGATGAAACTGTTCCTCTTTTTATTCAGATTCAAAGTCCTGATTAATGATAACAAAATATTTTTCTCTTTCTGAAAAAATTGTGAAAATGTCCATAACTCACCCCAGTTTCTTCGGTTGAGTATAAAAATACCAGTTATAACATATGTATCTTCTAAATCCACTTGCCACCACGGGAAAGGTTCCGAATCCGGTCCATCTTTAGTGTGGGCAAAATAAGGTTGTAGAAAACCTTCAACATTCCTGTTTCCGTCATTGGCCCTGTCTGCGGTATATTTTACGTTCTTCAAACGATACGTTGAACTCTGGTAAGACGGCTTTGCTAAAGCAAGACTCTCTGCAACAGAAGTTGTGATAATTATTATTTAAAATGCTTCACAGAAAATATATATTTGAAATATTATATTCTATATAGAAAAATGATAAAAAAGTAGTTCAAAGTATCACACCCGTTTCTATGGAATGACCGAGATCTAACATTTTCCATAACGGTTCGGATATAGTGAAAAAAAAATCTTTGATCTCTTGAAGTAAGTTATAACGAGATTTGACTACCAAAATTGACTTGTAATTTCAAAATTTATAGAAATAATAACATTTTAATGCATAAAATATTTTAATAATCGAATTTTTTTTAAACTTAATAATTTTGAAGCTTTTTAAAATAACATTTTTACGTAAATGAGGATATATAATCACTCTTCAGTAAAGAACATTTCATGGATATAATGTTTCTAGGAGTTCATTACATCTTCAGAAAAATGTATTTAAAAGCTTATAGGACTTTAAGTCAATTCTACACATATAGCATTAACTCAATGGGCTAGATAAAGGAGAAAATTTCAATACATTTTAAATCATTTTTACACATTTTATTTCCTTTTAATTAAAAAACCAGAAATAAAATAACATTTACATAGCTGAATAGATTTTACTAAATATTACACAAATAAAAATGTTAAAAAAAGTAAAATATTACCTGTTTCTAATGTTTTCTTGTACATAGCCTGTGAAAATGAAAAAAAGAATTGAAAATTCATGTTGTAAGTAATAAGATTTTAAAAATATGTAAATATATGATTAATACATAAAATGCTTAGTGTGGATGTATGTAAACACGATCGCGCATAAATGGTGGGACCTAGACATGTGAAATTCAGCAAAAAATTTCTTTCTAACCTCTAAAAACTTTATGAAGCTCATTTTTTAAAACTTGTAGTAGTTTTTTATTTATTTAATATATTTAATTCTAAACTAATTAAAGAAATTGATTAAACTTTTTAGTTTCTCTCAATTTTTCTTATAGCATCGGTAGAGTTTTCTATGTTTTTACTTTTTGGCACGAATGGCGCATGAACACTTTCTGTGTGCTGCATAATTTTCCCAGTGGCGTAGCAAGATGGAGGGGGAGAATTTATCATGCGCTGATCGCCACTCGCAAAGGGCCACCGGAGTATGAAACATTCTATATATTTTATTACAATATATTTTTCGAGGTGGGGTGAGCCCAAAAAATGTATCATTCTTCAGACCCTAGTTATGCTCGCTACGCTACTGAATTTATCATCCTCTTTTATTTTCCATTTTTTTTACATTTCTTAATTTTTACTTTTTTTTCATTTAATTTGACTTATTTTTTCTTTGTTTTTTTTATTAAGATAATTTCTTTTTTCTTTTTGCTTTCTGTTGTATAAGAGTCTTTTGCTTATCCACCATTTCGCTATTTTTAATTACTTTGGCTAACTAAAGTTTGAACATTTTTAGAATTATTTTAGATATTTTTAAGATCACTTTAGTAAGATAATATTATTTCAAGTCACTTTTCAACAGTGTTTACTGTTTTTCCTAACATAGACACTGTCGTCGCAGATAAAACAGTTTTACACGATTACAGTTTCTGGCTTTAACAGAAAATTCTGAACTGAGTTCAATTCAAAAATTGTTTTGTACAATGATATTAAATAAATTCCAATCGAGATGTGTATAATTTACCACAGCATTATAACCTAAACTTTCAGTTTTTAGAATTTTTTCAAGCGTCACTTTTCAACCTAAGTTTGACTGTATCTCTGCTCCCTAACATCGACACCAACATCGCAAGTAAAACAGTTTTAGAGGATTACAGTTTCTGGCTTTAACAGAAAATTCTGAACTGAGTTCAATTCAAAAATTATTCTGCACAAAGGCATTAAATAAATTCCAATCGAGATGTGTATAATTTACCATAATAATAATTTTCTTTATCGTAAACTATCCTAATATAACCTTATTACAGATTACAGTTATCTGGCTTTATAAAAATAAACTTTTTGTGTAATATTCATTAAATATTATATTTTTAATCCAAATTTTCTTAATTTAATGTAGATAAGTATCATTTCATTCAACATAAGTTTGACTGCAACTCTGCTTCCTACAGACACCATCGTCGCAGATAAAACAGTTTTACAGGATTACAGTTTCTGGCTTTAACAGAAAATTCTGAACTAAATTCATAAAAATTATTTGTACAATGACATTAAAAGGCATTAAATGACGTTTAGTACGTCACAATCGAGAGTGTATGAAAGGGGTATATAAGGAATGGTAGCAAAGAAGTAAAATTGTTCACAAGCGCTTTAAAAGCCTTTCAGTGCAATAACCGCATAGTTATGGCACAAAGGAAGCATTTGGATGATTTTTTACGTGGTAGAATTATCGGACGACTGGAATGTGGACGTACCCAGCTGGAAGTATCCGAGGAACTTGGAATCGCCCAGAGTGTCATCTCCAGGCTTTGGCAACGATTCAAACATGATGGTAATGTGAGTAGATGTTACAGCACAGGTCGCCCCCGAGTTACTACGCCGAATTCGGACCGGTATTTGGCAGTTACTGCCAAAAGAAACAGACGGAGCACAGCATCAGACCTGTCTCGTCAGCTCTCTTCAGCTACCGGTACGACAGTTTCAAGGCAGACAGTGTACAGACATTTAGGGAACATTGGTCTATATGCTCGTAGGCCTGTCAGATGTGTTCCCCTTACCGCAATTCACTGTCGCCTGCGATTATGCTGGGCTAGAGAGCATGCATTGTGGACACCGCAACAGTGGTCTTGTGTGATGTTTTCCGACGAGTCCAGGTTCAGTTTACATTCTGATTCTCGCCGGACTTTCATATGGAGAGCACTAGGTACCCGTTACCACCAAGAGAACACCATTTAACGACACCGTTACGGTGGTGCAGGATGGCTCGTTTGGGGAGGAATTATTCTTGGTTCCAGAACTGACCTGCATGTTCAGAGTGTAACGATGACAGGCCACATCTATCGGGATGTCATTCTCTAACAACATGTACGTTTTTTCAGGGCTCCATGGGTCCTGAATTTCTGTATATGGATGACAACGCCGACCTCACCGTGCAAACATTGTAGACGAATGCCTTCAATCGGAGGATATCACCCGTATGGATTGGCCAGCATACTCACCAGACTTGAATCCACTAGAGAATGTGTGGGACATGCTTGGCCGACGAATTGCAGCCCGTCAACCCCTCCCAACTGTCTATCGGAACTTCGGAGGGCATTGCTTGATGAGTGGTGTAATTTTCCCCAAGATCAGATTGATAATCTGATACTCAGCATGCGTAGGCGTTGTAACGCTTGTATTGCATCGTCCAGGAGACATACTCCGTATTAACCATCATACTAACCATGTTATACTGTTTTCTGTAAATAGGTTCTTTTTTGAAATTTTCTCCAGGGAGTAAAATTCGCAATTTTTATTAATTATGTCAAACATATAGCATTTTTTTGCTCTTTACCAATTGTTTTATAAATAGACTTTACAAATAAGTTAAATTTGTTTTGCTTTTGTCTCTTTCATTGCCTGAACTTCATTATCCTTAATTTATGGACATGAGTGTATAATGGGCCATAACATAATAATCCAAGGTTTCAATTTTTGGAGTATTTCTCAAAAATCCCTTAATGTAGGATAAGTATTATTTCAAAGGTTCAACGTAAGTTTAATTGCAGCTCTGCTTCCTAGCTTAGACACCTTCGTCGCAGGTAAAACAGTATTACAGGATTACAGTTTGGGGCATTAACAGAAAATTTAAACTGAGTTCAATTCAAAAATTATTTTGTACAACGATATTAAATAAATTACAATAGAAATGTAATTTATTTAATATCGATGCAAAATAAAATGCGTTAAATAAATGCATTAAATAAATTCCAAACGAAATGCGTATAATTTACCACAGCATTATAACCCAAACTTTCAGTTTTTAGAACTTTTTCAAACGTCACTTTTCAATGTAGGATAAGTATTATTTCAAAGTATCAACGTAAGTTTAATTGCAGTTCTGCTTCCTAGCATAGACACCATCGTCGCAGGTAAAACAGTTTTACAGGACTACAATTTGGGGCATTAACAAAAAATTTAAACTGAGTTTTAGTTAAAAAATTGTCTTGTATGATGACATAAAATATATACTAATCCAAATGTGTATAACTTATCCTAGTCTAATAACCCAAAGTTTCAGGTTTTAGAATATTTTTCAATTTTTATACTTAATGTATGTAAATCTTACTTCAGAGATTCGGCTTAAATATAACCGTATTTCTACTTTCTATAACAGCGTCATTGCAAATAAAACAGTTTTACTAAACTTCCTAAAAAAGATTTTTTAATATAAATTTTTCTTTTGGTTTCATACATTTAATAATGGGTAGGGGATAAAGAGAATATTGACATTAAAGGACGACTACAATGGGGTCAGAAAGCACTTAAAATCAGGAAAATATTACGGAATTTGTAAATATCTTTTTAGTATCCACTCTGAACTATGTCTCTGCTTCCCAACATAAACCTTGTTGTGGCAAATAAAACTGTTATATAGGGCTTCTTGTTTCTGCCATTCACACAAAATTCAATTTTGAGCTTCAGCTTGAAATATCCTTTGATGTGGTAAATTTAATCAAGTTCTGATCAAAATGTGTATAACTTACCGCAGCATAATAAACAAAACCTGTAGGTTTTAAAATATTAGGATGACTCATGTTGGAAAAAACTTCACAAACGCCATTTCCTGTGGTTGATATCCTATAAGTAAAAAATAATTAAGAACATAAGCCATTTTGATGCAAAACAATCTTTAGCATAATGTCATAGTATCAAGCAAAACAGGGTGTTCATAAACTGCAAAATTTTTAGAGTTTGGAGCATTTTTTTTAAATATTCTTATATTAATAAATCTGTTTCTTCTTGATTGGGTTTAGATTTTATTTGATGTTGTAATATAAATGCACAATTTTTCTTAATAGTGTTATCAAAATTCAAGTTGAATATGTGAGTTTATCAAAATTTATATGTTTTTTAAAGTCAGATTCTCGGAGTAGAAACTGATGTTACAGAATGAGTATGTTATCAATACAGTCGAATCTTTTATTTTCAATGAAAAATTTTCGCTAAGGTTTTGGGAAAAATTATTTACATTTACAAACCTGTTGCATAATATGTATTAAGGTCTATAAAAAGCGAAATGAAAGAAAAAGTTTAAACTACAATAGAAACAATTGTAACAATTTTCCTTATTAATAAAAAAGCATTAAATGTTGTTATATTCAACCATGGTATTTTCATCTCTGATTAAAAATAAATTATACAAACATTTAGACAATTTTATCTCGAAAAAATCTTCATCATTCTCTTTCGATCTAAAACCGATCTAAAATTTCGGTTGCAAATTGTCTCTTCCTTCGAGAGGTTTCCCGTCAAATTTGATGTGTTTAAATACATATATATGTGAAAGAAATGTTTAACATTGATTGAAAGCAAAACAAAACAATAAACAAATGTTTTATGACAGAAATTATTTTGTCAAATAGAAATTATTTTGTCATTTACATATTTCCTTATTAAAAAATCTCTTGATATACGGCATTCTGTGTAAAATATTTTCCTTGCCTAACAATTTCTCTTGTACTTAAGATGTCTTGCAAATTTTAACGTGATTTGGGTTCCTAGACATTGAAATAACAACCCAGAAGTCTCCATGTGGAAAGACAGGCTCATCGAGGTAAATTTATACATGATTGAAAGATTGTATTGCCGATTTGCTGATAGCTGGAATTAATAGAAAATGGCAGCACTCGAAGACAAATGGTAGATTCCTATCTCTGGGGGTTAGTTCCGTTCTTGGCCAGAAAACATTTACACGACTGCAGTTAGATGCAATTTGCACACTTAAGAAATTTTTTATAGATACCAGTAATTGTCCTTGTTTGGGATTTAAATTTCTGAGTAATTTGACAAATTAGCCATAAAATTAAACATAAAATTAATTTTTATAATTGGACCAAGTCAGGAAGTTAAAAACATTTCTTGAATTTTTGATACATTACCAACTAATCCTTAAACCCCGTCTAACCCCCAATATTATCAAAACTAAATTATTAACCAATCAGTTAATCAATCATATAAATGAGAACATTAAATCAATTTTTAATATTGGATATTTTTATTAATACATTTTCAGAGGTGAGATCCATCTGAAATCATTACTGTATCAGCGATCTGGCCTAATATACTGATAATTTATAAAGTACTGACTAATAATATTTCTCCCTACTTTAGACATTCTTATAAATGAAGTATAATCTATGCAATAATCTTCTTTGTAGATGTTGCATGTTACATAATTTAAAAACAATGTAAAATATATGTACAGACATTCTCTGTTATAGTAAACCGTCTTCGGACCCAATAAAATTTTACTGTAATTAAAGATTCTTCAAAATTTTGCTCGAACATTGATTTTTCTTAGCATTTGATGGTGTGTTTGTTGGTAACAACCAACAAACACAATGTCGGACACAATTTACTAATGAATTATTACCTACGAAAGCAGACAATTTATGACGTTTTTAATAACGAAGAAATTTATTATTGTGCTTATATCTTTTTACAACTGTGTACTGTTCGCTTTTTCCCTAGTTAACTAAAGCGTAAAAAAGTTGGCCCTTATTGACGTTGTTCGTTTCGAACCTTCATTTTTCGTCATTTTGATATCAGCTTTGCGGAAATTATGCGAGAAAATGATAAATGGTGAAAGAGTCACTGAACGTTCGACGACTCGCAACGTCCAGAGTAAGCCCCTTAGTTAAATAAGGTTGGGATCAAGAATGAAGTTCACGGTAACTGAGCGTTTACCATGTCCCGGTTTCATTCAACATCCTGTTGACATCTACAATGTCTATTCGAAGTCTAGATGACATTCTGGATGTTAACGGGAAGTCAATTGGAACTCGTGTGTTAGTTCAGCAATCAGTGTGGAATAGTTCTTAAATGTTTACCTTGCACATACACAAGATGGTGTCTGCTGGCATCTACCTAAACAGCTGGCCACTTCTATCCGTTCTGGTATTCTGGCAATTCCAGTGCCTTTTTCTCTTTTCCCACTGGTCTTCACGTAAGTCAATGGATTAGGAGCAACCTAGCATGAAGCTAATAAGTTATAATATCATGGACATAAGACATATATCTATAAGGAACTTGGAAAGACCTGTGTATCAAGGAATTCTTTAATGCAGACTGTTAACAAAATGAAATCTACTGACATAAATATTTATAAGCAACAGTAACATAAACATATAGGCATATTCGTGTGCAATCGTAACAATACTTTTTAAACCGTAAAAACAACGCTTTGAAAATACAGTTTTAGAAAACAAATATTAAAATATATTATTTTTAGAGAATAATTTTGCATTTTTGCTTTTTATTACTTTTGGTGAGGAGTGACAGAAGCATTGTAATCTCGAAAGATTTCTATTTAGAATGAAATATCAATATAACAAAAAATCCCAAAATAGAGAAAATTATCGCTGCGAGTCTCCGCCAGTTCGCAGTATTTAAGATTTACTCAAACACCATAATCTTGAAAAACGAAATTTGCTATGAATTTTGAAGCGAATTTGCTAATTATAATTCTGATGAAGCATCATGCAAAATAATAAAATTTGTACAATTCAACAGGTGTATAAAAAGTTGTGGTATCTACTTCATATTTTTTACATCAGTTTATTACAAATAAAACTTAAGACGGCTGAATGGTTTGGAGCACTATGGTCTATTAATCTGCTTCCCGAGGGCTAATGACACCGGGACCTACTGCTTAAAGCCAATTATGAACTGGTGCCTGCCATGGGAAATGAACTCCCACTCGGCCACAGTTCGTCAAACTTAAAATGTGCAAAATTTATAATGCTGTAAAACAATATTAGTTTTTCGTGAAACAATGATCATATTTTATTAATACTGGGGAAAAAATATCGTTATTTTATAGTCTCCATCACATTTGGATTTAAATTTCATTTGAATATATATTTTTAAAAATTTTTTAAACTTGATTTTTTTTTTATAAAATAACTTAATAATAAAAATTTAATTCTAAAGAGCAGTCTACCGTTTAATCAGCGATCGCATCTTGAAAAAAACTGGCTTAGTGGAAAAAAAGTTCGCCATATAATGCAGAATGTAATGCTAAACGTCTGTTTAAAATTTAAATAAATAATAAAAAATAAATAAAATATTAATAAAAACTAATTAAAAACTTAATTGAAAATTTAAAAAATTAATTTAACCTTAATTAAAAAATTTAAAATTAATTAAAAATTTAAAAATAATTAAAACGTTTAAAAATTAGTTTAAAAGCTTTAAAAATAATTAAAAAATTAATTTTAAAACTTGAAAAATTAATTAAAAATTGCAAAATTAATAAGCTAAAAAACAAAAAAATTAATTTAAAAAATTGAAAATAAATAAATTAAAAATAATAAATGAAACATTGGTCAGTAAAGTTTCCAACTGCTTTACCGTGTTTTTTTAATTTAAGTCAAATTTGTTAACGTGCTTATTGACTATTCAATTACTCCATAATTTCTTTCTCTTCAATCAGACAAATGACTTGATAATGACTTTGATAACCATTGTATTCCTAGCAGTTGTCCTTAAATGGTGTATATAAATTATAAATATTGCAAAAACAATCATAATACATATATTATAAATAATAATTTTATATTATTATGTATGTGAAAAATTACTTACAATTGTACGAAAGCAGAGGATCAATACAATGATAGTCGAGACTGCAGGGGTCGTTTTCAAATTCATTGTCTTTGATCTGCAAGAGTAACGAAATATTTAGAACTTAATGTCATTAAAACAAGCAGTTAAAGTAGTTTTAATTCTTTCCTATTTCCTGAAAGTAGAACACAGAAAAATATAATTAGTTTGGCACACCTTATTGATCGCCGAACGATGGCCGATTGGTTAGGGTGCTGACCTTCGGTACCGGAGTTCGTAGGTTCGAATCCTACTCAGGCATGGATGTTAGTAGCCGTTTCAGAATCAGCTTAAACTGTAGGTACTCATTAACCCTTGTTTTTGCAAATAAGTAGACAGTAGCACTCCAAACCAAAACATGAAACCATCATATGAATCATAACATGTTCCGTAAATCATATCAAATTAGCCATATTGTCAATCTCTTAGAATGGAAAAAGGTTTGAGGAACTTTTTTCTTCTATATGGTGCGCAATAACTCTATCTGCCAATTCAGTTTTGTTCAAAAGTAAAATAAATTAAAAAAGGAAATAATAATATTTTTGTGTAAATATAAAAAAAAATAGTTGTCAAGGAAATGGCATGTTTAGTATGAGAAAAAAAATTTAAATGCTTACCCTTTAATACCTGGTGTATCTTTTTAGATATCACTAAAAAATAGCTTGTAGAATTTTTATGTTTTCTTGGAACGAGTTTTCCTTTTGAGAGTAGGTAGAGGATAATCTTATAAACATTCTGCAAAATTTTCAAGTAATTTTATATTACTTATAAATTTTTATTTTTAATCGACCATTTATGATTTTTCGAATAGCGG
The DNA here is from genome assembly GCA_032207245.1 of Pardosa pseudoannulata. Classification (NCBI taxonomy): domain Eukaryota; kingdom Metazoa; phylum Arthropoda; class Arachnida; order Araneae; family Lycosidae; genus Pardosa; species Pardosa pseudoannulata. Next base: position 103,826,453 of record CM063505.1, on the reverse strand, counting down.
ACATAAATTTACTCTTTCGTTAGGTACTTAGACTGAAATCTCAATAAATTGGCCGAACACTGGCCGATTGGTTAGGGTGCTGGCCTTCGGTACCGGAGTTCGTGGGTTCGTAACCCACTATGGCACGGATGTTCGTAGCCGTTCGGAATCGGCTTTAAGCTGTAGGTCCCGGTTTCATTAGCGCTCTTGTTACAAAAAAGTAGACCGTAGCACTCCAAACCAAACCCAATAAATTGCTTTGTTTATTGTAAAACTCCATCTTTCAGTCCGTATTTGACGTGTAATACCAAATAAATCTTTTTGCACGTAGTTTTTCCTTTTTCATAAATGGCTTCCTATGATGTTTCAAACGATAGCTGATTATTAATTGGAAGTGTTGTAGTATTCCAAAGCTGTTTAAACATCCTATTTATTTTATTTTGTGCAGTCCATAATAATTAAGATTTAAGATATGCATCATTATGTAATAGGCAGAAATGACTCGGGTTCTTAAAGGGTTAAATAGACTAAACCTTTACATGACACTGCATACTGCAAAGTTATTCCAATAAGGCGATTTCACGCAGTAGGGCAAATTCTCAAATTATGACAATTCTGGCTTTAGTTTCATACGGAAGAGCAGTTTATTGTTTGTCTATTGGCTTTTGTAAACAGGAAAATGAATGGGAAGGGCATTATAGTAGTTCGTGACGTTGAGACAAATTGCCTTATACTGAAATCAAATAACAAGTAGCGAAAAACATTTAATAAAACTGTTTAAGACCCTTTCTGTCCTTTTTAAGTAGCACATATCTGGAATTTCTTTTAAAGAAGGCATTAATTGAAGTCTCTACGGGAAAATTCTAGTAATGCTGTCATATAAATAGTCATAGGATAAATAGAAAATTTGAATTTCAGAAACGTAAAGCTCTTCATTTAGCTCTCAACACTTCAATGACAAAACCAGGAACTGAACAACATACTGAGCTACTTGTTCTCTTATACTGTAGTGGAATATTCTGTGAATCGTCTCAGTAAGCCAATGAATGTTCTAGTAACTTCTAGAATAGAGCAATTTGTCGCAACGTCACGAACTACTATAATGCCCTTCCCATTCATTTTCAGGTTTACAACAGCCAATAGACAAACAATAAACTCCAGTTCCGTTTGAAACTAAAGCCAGAATTGTCATAAATTGAGATTTGCCCTACTGCGTGAAATCGCCTTAATTAACAGTAAAACAGAGGAATTTAAATTATTAAAGTTTTGAAGCACACTTGTTAGGATTCGAGCTGCAGAGAAGTTTGGAACGACACAGATTAATGGGTTTTAAGAGGCATTTTGTCTGCCTGTATTTTCTAATCGCAGGTGCGAAATTTATAGAACCCTCTTTTTTTAATATTTTTTTCCCGCATGTAGAAATGGAAATAAAATGACAGTACTATGAAATACTGCAGAGGCAGTAGAACTTATCGTTTATAATAAGGAAAATAAAAGACTAATTCTTTAAACTAAAAGAATTATTTACATAAAAGTTCCTCTCTTTTATACATTCAGAAAATATATTTGTATGCTTTTGTAAACTAATCTTGTTATTGGTCAATGTAATGATCTCAGAATTTACGGTAATACAGTCGAACTTCGATAACTCAACTTCCTACAAGTCGAATAATTCGCTAACTCGAACTTTTAATCTACTCCCGAATCATTTCTATACTTTTCTTTAAAAAACTGTCTCAATAACTTGAACATAATCTAAGTCGAAATTTTTGAGGTAGATTTTTCCGGTAAAAAACACAATTCAGTTCAAAACTTCGAATGCCAGTCCACTCATGTCTTCCTTTCGTGAATTGCAATGGCATCCACTTACGTCACAAATTCTTGAAATGCCCTTTCCCCCTCCCCTCCATTGACCACACCCTATTTAACTGTGTTCAAAAATTAGATGACTTTGTGAATTCCAGCAACTTTAAAAAATCCAAACAACAAAAACTAACTGCTTTTTTTAAATGAGATTTACATGGTGTGTATACTAATTAATATGTAACGAGACCAAGTTTTGTGAGTCTTAATAAACTTTTTGACCCCATTCTTCTCTTGTTGTTTTACATAGACTATTAAAAAATTGAAATGCGTACAACTATAGTATTATGGCACATATTAAACTATTTAAACCATGTCGAACCATCTTAAGTGCCAGTAGAGAAGAATGGGAGGTAACTTCGATAACTCGAACTTCGGATAAGTCGAATATTTTTTAGGGTCCCCTGGGACTTCGAGTTATCGAAGTTTGACTGTAAATAGTTTTTCATCTGACATTACTTCATACAATTGCGATCGCCGATTGCTGACAATCACAAATGTACGATTCATGAATTATCGCATATACTTGATATAGTGAGAACATGCTTTATCCGTAACAAAGACTACGAAGATTCTTTTGTCAATTAACTTTGTGGTGTTAATTTTTCTGCTTGTATTTTAGTAAGTCTTCTGCTACAAAATAGCTTTTCTTTTCTAAATACTGTATGGATTATATTTTTGAAATAACAAGATATATTTCAAATTATTTTATATGCTTGAAATATGCAATGATGTATTTGATAATAAATGATCGCAAATACTGCCGCAAAGTTGTTTGGAAAAGATTCCAAAGTTTAACAACTAGCAAATCTGCACGCGAAGTGAATCTTTACCTTATATCTAAGTAATTTTTTATCGATCAAAATCTATCGCCGTGAACCGGAGAGCACGTCAAGATATAATATTTCAAATTACTTTATCTGCTTGAAATATGGAATTATGTATTTGATAATAAGTGATCGCAAATACTGCCACAAAGTTGTTTGGAAACGATTCCAAAGTTTAACAACTAGCAAATCTGCACGCGAAGTGAATCTTTACCTTATATTTAAGTAATTGTTTATCGATCAAAATCTATCGCTGTGAACCGGAGAGCACGTAAGTTGGATATCATTATGTCATAAAAAATGAGTGACACGAATCCAAAACATTTACTTTTATTGAATATACCAACTTTTATAGGTCTAGAGAACCGTTAATGTCCTTCCACCCATAAATTTATATACATTTAATTTTCTTTGTTCTTCTAGCCACGGCTGGAAAATGTATCGTAAAACGACAATAATGCTAACAACCTGAATTTATATATTTATGCAACCAAAATTTATTTGAATAGTTTAAACTAAAATACTTTTTTTAAACTGCTAAAGTAAAAACAAACTCGGTTGATCAGATATTGTTTTAGATATTTAAGAGAATGCCTCAAATATAAGGTGTTGTATGAATTTATCTCTTTTTTCCTTTCTCTTTCCGCTCTCTGTCACACACAAATACACATATATATATATATATATATATTATATATATATATATATATATATATATATATATATATATATATATATATATATATATATGTATATATATATATATATATATATATATATATATTATATATATATATATATATATTTATAGTATATATATATATATATATATATATATTATATATATATTTATATATATGTATATGTATATAATATATATATATATATATATATATTTATATATATGTATATATATATATATTTATATATGTACATATATATATATATGTATATATATATATATATATATATATATATATATATATATATATATATATATATATATATATATATATGGTTGTAATACAAGTACAATAGTTTACTGTTAGATTAAAAAATTTTAACTGTAACTGCCTAGTAGAATATCTTTATTTAAATTTTAATGCACAAAATTTATAAAAATTTAAAAAGGGAATTAAAGAAAGAGTATTTTATCTAACAATAAAATTTGTTATTAACAAAGAAATTCTTATGTACTAAATGCAAAAAAGAACAATTGTTAACAAAAGAGAAATATTCTTAAATGCTTATGTAAACTAAAACTTTATAATATTGCATATTTCAACGTTATTCAATGCTGATTTCAAATTGCAAGTTAACTTTTTGTCTGGAATTTCAAATTCAATTTGAAATAAGATAAACATATTGACTAGCAAATAAATATTTTCACCTATTGTTAAATACTTGTTAGTAAACATTTCTTTATAGTCACTGAATTCTTCTAGTCGTAACATTTTGACTTAATAACTATTTATAAGTTGATAAAGTGAACAAAAATTAACTTTTTTCAGCAATTTTTAAAATATTATTTAAGATTTCTTTTCAACTGAAATTTTGCTACCTATTATATATATATATATATATATATATATTAAATGTAATATAATGTATATATTATGTATATATGTAATATATCAGAATTATTTAACTTTTATATTTCCTTAAAATAATATTTCCAAAATTATTTAACTTTAATTTTCTTTTCCCAGCAAGCATTGCAAGTAAAAACAATAGGGGTTAAACTTTTATAATTTTGTGTTACCAGAGGATTTATTTTTGCACTGTAGTTTATAAATATATATATATATATATGTATAGTATATATATATATGTATAGTATATATATATATATATATATATATATATATATATATATATATATATATATATATATATATATATATATATATATATATGTACATTTAATATATCACAATTATTTCACTTTAATATTTCCTTAAAAACCTCCTCTCTCGCATTCTAATTCCTTAAAATATTTTTCTCCGCCTCTGAATGTCTTATTTATTACACAGACACACACACACACACACACACACACACACACATATATATATATATATATATATATATATATATATATATATTGCAGATAAAATTTTGATGATTTTATAGCTCTAAGTATTTTTCTAAGGCGATGATCTACAAGAATATCAAACTTTAAGTTTAGAATGATAAAAATATAATTTGAGGCACTGTTATTTCTTTAAGCTTTAGAATGGGAAAAATTAAATTACGTATCAGATACGAATCAATTTAATAGGGTCAACCTACAATTTTTAATAATAATGATTGTCTCTTTTTCTTTGTTTGCAGTTTTCCTTTGCCATTTTTTCTCTGTAGACTAATATAGACACAGAAAACAATATAAATCAAATTTCAAGTGACTATATATCTATAGATAATTAGCCTATTTTTTTTATTTAATTTAACATCTCAAAATGCAAAAACAACAATTTTTATAATTTCTTCCTTAATTTTTTCGATAACTCACGTATAACGCACATGCAGACTTAACACACATTCTTCTGTTGTCTACACTGTTCTTTACAAGTAAAATGTTAAAGAATTATAGCTCTCGTACAGCGTGCACCTAAAGTTTAACATGCATGGAACTTTCATATTTGTAAACTAATGACTACTTAATCAACCTCTCCAACACTGTTTCGCCGAACAATGGCTGAATGGTTCTTGGATTCGAATTCCACTCCGTCATCGGTGTTCATAGGCATTCGGAATTGGCTTTAAGCAGTAGGTTCCGGTATCATTAGTTCTCAAACGAATCAAACCAATGTTCAATACTTCAGGCGACTCCATTATTAATGAAATCTTTAATTCTTATTTTCGGTTGTCTGAGAGCCACAAGGATGGTTTGGGCTTTTTTGTGATGACCGTGGCGAAAACTGAAGACCTCGTACACCACTGACGAGGTTTTGTGTTTTTTGGCAACGTGTGAGCAAGGTGTAAAAGCAATCTGTTATACTACAGCATTTAAGTTGCACGTATTACAGAAGGCAAAAGAAACTAGGAACAGTACTTGAAGATGGTAAGTTGACTCTTAAGTTAATAATTATTGCTGCTTGTGCTGTTTTTACTAATATACGGTGGTGGAAAGCTGACATCAAGACCAATAGATCCTACCATAATATTCGACTAGTTCATGGCTTAGGCTAATATACAGCTTCATTTTGAGGAGAACGATAGATGAAGATTGATTTATTTCCAAGAATGAGTCATCGTAATTTGGAAGTATGGACCAAGCAGACGCAGAATGAGTAGAGAGCTGCTCTTCGGGACTAGAGTTCATGGGATTGAACCCCATTGTTGGCATTAAGGTTCTTAGCCATTGGAAATCCCTGTCTCATTAGTTCTCGTGCAGCAAAAAAGTAGACTGTAGTGCTCCAACTCAATCTACTACCAAAACGTGAAGATCAATCAAAATCTCGAAGTCGAATTTTTGATGTATTAGAATACTTTCCCTGTACTATGTATACGAGATAGTAAAAAAGGAAAATTTAGGACTTAGAATTTATCATGTGAACTCAGTTGATCTTTTTTATACGTATAATTTCGTATAAATAAATCACGCAGGCTATTTGAAGAGCGCTTGGCAGTTTAGCCTCAAATCAAATCCCACCCGTTATCTGATCGATCATAATCCGACCCATACTAAATGAGTGTAACTGCTACATTCTTGTTCCAACAAAAATTAAGATCTTTTGTCATGTCACTGCAGTGTGACCTCTGTCGGCTCCGTTAGAGGTCGCTTTAAGTGATGAGCTGTCTTATTAGAGGTAACGAGCTAACTGCCTGGCCGGTTTCAACGGTCCGCTGCTTCGCATACTCATTTTCTTGATGGCCTGCCTTGTTATGGTCAAGCGTGTGTGACCACAGGAACTAATCGTGTGATGGCCGTTATAAATATTTTGCGCCGAACGCCTTCTTTTTCGTAACCGAAACTTGATAGCAAGTGTGTTCTCGTTGTGGTACCTCCCGGTGGTTGAGGAAAGAGATGGATTGTTCGCAGACGCCTCAGGTTTGGTCTGTCATGCATACTGAGCGGAATGTTTTGGAATATTCATAGATGGTCATTTTGCAGTCAGTGGATCGTGGGCATAGTCGTATTTTGCTGGCATAAAAAGAACAGAATAGCGTTTCATCTATGACAGTTATCTTTTTTATTTGAGGCACTGTTATTTCTTTAAGCTTTGGAATGGGAAAAATTAAATTACGTATCAGATACGAATCAATTTAATAGGGTCAATCTACAATTTTTAATAATAATGATTGTCTCTTTTTCTTTGTTTGCAGTTTTCCTTTGCCATTTTTTCTCTGTAGACTAATATAGACACAGAAAACAATATAAATCAAATTTCAAGTGACTATATATCTATAGATAATTAGCCTATTTTTTTTATTTAATTTAACATCTCAAAATGCAAAAACAACAATTTTTATAATTTCTTCCTTAATTTTTTCGATAACTCACGTATAACGCACATGCAGACTTAACACACATTCTTCTGTTGTCTACACTGTTCTTTACAAGTAAAATGTTAAAAAATTATATCTCTCGTACAGCGTGCACCTAAAGTTTAACATGCATGGAACTTTCATATTTGTAAACTAATGACTACTTAATCAACCTCTCCAACGCTGTTTCGCCGAACAATGGCTGAATGGTTCTTGGATTCGAATTCCACTCCGGCATCGGTGTTCATAGGCATTCGGAATTGGCTTTAAGCAGTAGGTTCCGGTATCATTAGTTCTCAAACGAATCAAACCAATGTTCAATACTTCAGGCGACTCCATTATTAATGAAATCTTTAATGCTTATTTTCGGTTGTCTGAGAGCCACAAGGATGGTTTGGGCTTTTTTGTGATGATCGTGGCGAAAACTGAAGACCTCGTACACCACTGACGAGGTTTTGTGTTTTTTGGCAACTTGTGAGCAAGGTGTAAAAGCAATCTGTTATACTACAGCATTTAAGTTGCACGTATTACAGTAGGCAAAAGAAACTAGTAACAGTACTTGAAGATGGTAAGTTGGCTCTTAAGTTAATAATTATTGCTGCTTGTGCTGTTTTTACTAATATACGGTGGTGGAAAGCTGACATCAAGACCAATAGATCCTACCATAATATTCGACTAGTTCATGGCTTAGGCTAATATACAGCTTCATTTTGAGGAGAACGATAGATGAAGATTGATTTATTTCCAAGAATGAGTCATCGTAATTTGGAAGTATGGACCAAGCAGACGCAGAATGAGTAGAGAGCTGCTCTTCGGGACTAGAGTTCATGGGATTGAACCCCATTGTTGGCATTAAGGTTCTTAGCCATTGGAAATCCCTGTCTCATTAGTTCTCGTGCAGCAAAAAAGTAGACTGTAGTGCTCCAACTCAATCTACTACCAAAACGTGAAGATCAATCAAAATCTCGAAGTCGAATTTTTGATGTATTAGAATACTTTCCCTGTACTATGTATACGAGATAGTAAAAAAGGAAAATTTAGGACTTAGAATTTATCATGTGAACTCAGTTGATCTTTTTTATACGTATAATTTCGTATAAATAAATCACGCAGGCTATTTGAAGAGCGCGTGGCAGTTTAGCCTCAAATCAAATTCCACCCGTTATCTGATCGATCATAATCCGACCCATACTAAATGAGTGTAACTGCTACATTCTTGTTCCAACAAAAATTAAGATCTTTTGTCATGTCACTGCAGTGTGACCTCTGTCGGCTCCGTTAGAGGTCGCTTTAAGTGATGAGCTGTCTTATTAGAGGTAACGAGCTAACTGCCTGGCCGGTTTCAACGGTCCGCTGCTTCGCATACTCATTTTCTTGATGGCCTGCCTTGTTATGGTCAAGCGTGTGTGACCACAGGAACTAATCGTGTGATGGCCGTTATAAATATTTTGCGCCGAACGCCTTCTTTTTCGTAACCGAAACTTGATAGCAAGTGTGTTCTCGTTGTGGTACCTCCCGGGTGGTTGAGGAAAGAGATGGATTGTTCGCAGACGCCTCAGGTTTGGTCTGTCATGCATACTGAGCGGAATGTTTTTGGAATATTCATAGATGGTCATTTTGCAGTCAGTGGATCGTGGGCATAGTCGTATTTTGCTGGCATAAAAAGAACAGAATAGCGTTTCATCTATGACAGTTATCTTTTTTACAAAAAAAGATATGTCAAAAAATTGTTCGTAATTTGTAAATGCCAAGTACTCGGAAGGATCAAATGATTAATTTTTTCTATTATTGGTATTTGGATATAATAAAAAATTAATGATGCAAATTATTTGTAATAAAAAGTTTTATTTAAAAATATTTTTTCATATATTCTACTATTAGATTTAGGATAGCTCGTTTCTATTTTTATGTTACGGTCAATGAAACAAATCCAGTTATGGCTAATAACATTTCATTTTTGACAGTGAGATAAATACTGTAAAATAATCACATATATCTATTAATATTAATAATTGCCTATGTATTTTAATATACGTAATAAATATACACTATTAAACAGTTGTTTGGAGAAAAAGATATTAACCTTTTGATTTACAAAGTGAATTGAATTTAATAATATTATTTAATTTAGCTCACTTGAACAATTATGCGCAAGCTGAGGAAGAGGACATTTTTTTAAAATTTGGATTGTTATATAGCATTTGATTAACTCATACATTGTCATTTCTGTTATTCAATTCCTACTATTAGTTCACATTCTCCCTATATATATTTATATATTGCGTTCAAATTTTCAATCGTTAATAAAATGCTTTTTATTCAACCACTTAAATTCAAATACAGTTTTTTAACTTACAGGGGATGACACTTGATGTTAATATAGTTTTTTTCAAATATTAACTCATTAATTAAATTTCATTAATTATTTTTACTTTTATCAGAAGACTCAAGCCAAGCTCTTGGTGCGAGTCTTCTGATTTCGCCAATAAGTCGTCATTCAGTTTACAGTAAACCTAAGAATCGGAATTTGAAATGATTACACGAGATTACACGAGATTACAGGAGATTTTTCTAGCATGCGCAAATAAAGTTAATAAACTGAATAACTTAAGAGAAATACATAAAATTTTTCTTTGTTGACCTAAGTAGGAATTGACTTTAAAAATTTTTTTATACATTGCTTTTTTTTATTCATATAATCTTTGCGTCTAATAGACTTATGTATAGACTTAGATATTGTCTAATATGAAATTCACCAAGCGAGATCACTGCTACACTGAATACTGATTTTAAAATGCTCTTTTTCTGATTTACTGATTTGTGGATGAAACTTTGTTATATATGTATTGCTGAGAAAGTTGTGGGCGGGAAATCTTGAACATTGTACACAAACCAAAATAGACGCAATAAGTAGAGCAAACGAGTAATCTTATAATGTATTGCACGATGTCCACATGAGATGAATGACGACCGCAACTCGTCATTGTTTGCCAATTTAAAGAAAAGATGTCTACATTTTCCATGATTAATTTTTAGTTCAGCCCACACCCCGCAAATTTCTTCAATAATTTTGTAATTGTTGGCAGTCTAATTTAAAAGAATTCAGCACTTCTGGCCTCATAGTCGGTCTAAAATTTTATGCCACCCATAAAATGAATCAGAAAGGTGAAAAGATGAGGACATGAAAGTGGCAGATCAGCACCAGGAGTGAGGTGGTTGATGCTCTCCCAATCAAATGTGTCCAATGGTTGATCTACTTGGGAACCGACCTGGCATGCAATTTTACAAAATCAAGCATTTCAGTAGAGATTTCATGCAGAGAATAACTGTAGATTTCTGAAAACAACACGTTCATTTCCCCCAAAGACAACTGATAATTGTCTTAAATCGTTTTCTTAACTTCTTCAATATCTTATCTCTTTCTTCTCTCTTATTTGTCCCACCGACTTAAAACCCAAACATCGTCTCGGATATACATTAATATGGTTTGTCATAACAGCCGCATAAGCATTTTATTTTGTTAACACTTGACATGCAGGTATACTTCACCGCCAACTTACACGTGCCGCGGGCGTTTTATCGTGAATCGCGCGAAAGTTTAGTTATTCAGAAAAATCACAGTGAATCGAAAACCCCTTTGTTTTTATGAACGAAACTTTTTTTTTATTTTACACTTTAATATATACTTTATGATTATTTAACAAAAAAAAAACAATATTTTTACGAAATCACAAGAATAAAAGATTTTTAAAATTAAAGTCCAATAATCTGTCAGTGCATATTTCTTCATCAGTATCTTTGTCCCAAAGGCTCATTTTATCAATTTTGTATTCAACAATATAAAAACCAAGCTTCAAATTGACAAAACACGACTTGTACGTTCTAGAGCTAGAAATTCGATTGAAGACGAAATAACGCAACAAAAGACCGAGTAACTCGACAATCATAACTTGTGGAAAGAAAAAATGCAAAGCGTTGCATAGCAACGCAAACAACACGCATATAATGTTACACATACATATAATTATACGTATTTAGTAGATTTGTGGTGGTTAGCGGGTATCCACCCCAAATCTACTAAATACGTATTTTTACGTGACACGCATTCCAGTGACAGACTGCGAAAAACGTAAAAATACGTTGCCCGCACTCGAAGTGTTAAAATCCTGGATAAATGCGTTTCCCATCATGAAGAGATCTGGGTTTATGCTCCTCAATTCCTATCTGGGATCAGATAAGAATTGATCAGATATTTAGATTAATCAGAGATTCTTATTAGATTAATCAGAGAATTGACCAGATAAGAATTGTGGGACATGGAATCAAGACATTCATAGCTAAACGGCTGTTATAGAGTTCCCAAACCAAAGAAGATAAGTTTGAATACAGTAATCTCCTTGTGCATGGGGCTAAATTACATACACTCATGAATAAGGAAAGACATCGTAGAGATAATGTAAACATGCAAGCGGAAGAAATGATCTCCAAGAACATTGTTAGAAAAACCAACTTTACGTGATCCTGCTCAGATTCAGCTTCCTCATTCCTCTTGTATGTTGTGTTTTGATTTGTTTTTTAAATTATTAATACTATAGATTTCAGGTATGGTTTTTTTTTTAAATATTCCATGTGGATTATATATTTGCATTATATGCTGATACGTACACATTATTTAAGTTAATTTTTTATTATGCTCCAGATGAAATTTTCTGTTAAACAGATGGCCGCCTTTAAAAATATTTCCTTGCCGAACAGCTACAGCGCATTCGAGTTTTAATCTTTGAGTGCGTTTTCTCCGGTTTGATAGTGATGTCACTTTTGTAGACATAAAACCCAGCTTTTTAGCATCTCGGATCAATTTTTCCACTTACTGGATGTCGTATTTCATACCTTAAAATTATAGAATAAAGATTTGTCTCCATAAATTAAAATACTATTGCCATATGAAATAAAATTTAAATTAATTTGATGTCTTTAATAATGTTAGACTTTTAAAACCGAAGTAAAAATATATATTTAAAGACTGAAGTAAGCTGGATACACTCTAACTTCAAGCAAAAAACTACCGAGACCTACAAGTAATAAACGCGTGTACTTTTGCTAACAGATTGGTTTGCATGTTACAGAAATAACAAAAGATGATGCTTGTAAATTTTTACCTCTTCGATAAAGCATAGAATGTTTGATACAGGAATGTAAAGAATGGGAAAATAGTAGCATATCTGCAAAGGTTTGGTGCCATGCAGGCCGATAACCAAATAGTGCTGCGAGTTCAAAACCAGAGTTTGAGGGCATGAATCACACTGCTGACATGGGTGTTTATAACCACGTGGTTGCCGATAACTTTTAGTAAATAATCAGGATCAAACTAACTCTCGAGTAATAAAATATCAGTCTTTCCTGGGGCTGTATGAACATAAAACTAAAAGAATTTGAAAATCTTTATGTGAAGGGGAAAACATCCTTTTCTTTAAAAAAAAAGGTACTTAAATTTAAAGACTTCACTTCAAAGTTAATTAATTATTATGGAGAAAATCAAAGAACAGAAGTTTGATAATAATCCTATATAGCAGGGGTGGCTAAACTTTTGGGTCTACTCCACATTTAAAAAATCGAAGGCGGTCTACCAATGGCAGATCTAAATTAACATAACGTACATGTTTATATATTTATTTTTGGTAACAAGAAAAAATGGTAAATTATCTAATTTTTCTAAAAAAACTTAATATTTACATATTTACTTAAACTTAATATTTACAAAATAAAAATTTACTGGAGAAAATAATCAAAGTATTGATATATCAAAAATTGACCATCCTATTCACTACGTTTAGTTGAAATTTGGCGCTGTATATCTGCGGCAAGTTTATCATATTGTGGCTGGCACGAGCTTATTGCAATGCGTAAACACGAAATTAAATGTTCATCTGTTAAACGAGACCGATGTTTGGTTTTTAAGGCGTTCATGGTTGAAAAAGCAGATTCGCAAAGATACGTCGATTCAAAGTAGGATTTCAAATACAAAATCAATTTGTAAGTATTTGGAAAAGTTTCCTCAGAAATTAATTTCCAAAAATTTTTATTTTAAACAATTCACTAATTCTATGTCATAAGTCATAAATTAAATTGTTAATATCCGAGGTCATTAAAGGAATGGTCGAGGGGACTACCTAAAATATCTTCGCGGTCGACGTCTTGGCCACCCCTGCTATAGAACATCGGTATGCGATAAAAAGAGAAAATGGAATAAAAATAACTGTAAAATTTATTATTGTTAGCACAGAATGTGTATTAAAATCTTATCTATTTTACAATATCCAACTGAAATTTTTATCGTATTTCCAAATTTTTGACGGCATTGGCTGAAGTTTTCTTTATATATTTTATCTTTTATTTATATATTTTGTCCTTGTTAGATATAAAACTAGTCACGTCGCCAAAATATTTTTAATGTTGCTTACAGAGCCAGTTTTCGAATATGAATGATCGTTATTTTGCCTCGTGGGTTACCAGCATACGGCACTCTGAACCCAACGTAAAACAAACTGTACATAAGCCCATGCCATGTTTCTAGGCATAATCTGATGACATTTTCTTGGAAAACTTAAAATTAGTAGTAAGTTTGAGATACCAGGGAAGATAACTGTATAAAATTGCATCCATTTTCCCCGGCCATTAAACCGCTCACTGTAGATAACGACAGATAGCGATATGATTATCAAGTTTGGTTCGGTTTGGAGCGCTACTGTCTATTGTTTTGCTACACGAGGGCTAATAGTACAGAAACCTACTGTTTAAAGCCCATTCCAAAAGGCCACAAACTTCCATGCTATCAGCGGTATTCGAACCCGCGAACTCCGGTACTGAACAAAAATGTTCTACCATTCGACCATCATTCAGCTATGTTTAGCAGCAAATACGAAAGAAGAAGAGAAACAGATATTGAGAAAATAAGTAGTTATAGATTATAGAAAAAATCATGCAGTAAGTTCAAGGAAAATGAAAACGTAGAATTCAGCAATTTTGATTCAAGTTTCAAAAGCGATCATTTGACCGCTCTGGTAAGTTTACTGTTAAATAGGCAGTTTGGTACAATTTTGATTATGGTATACTTTAAATTAGAACATTAATTTTTATATCTTAATACAATCAAAAACATCTAAATATGTTATAAAAATTTATCTTCAGTTAAGTTATTATCTGTTAAATTAGCTGAGTGTTTAACACAAACAATCAATCAAACACAAGTATTTCTCCAGGTAAAATACAACAATGAAATTCATGTACTGCGATAATTCGTTAACATCCACTATAGAGTAATAACTCGTGATGGGATGGCTGAATTATGTTTTAATATCGACAGTGACAGTCTGGGGGTAACAAATACTGTCTATAAAAAATTTGGGGACATACCATGTGGATTAGTATAAAGCCCTCAAACGGATACTATATATTATATGTATAGATTTATTTCTAATAATGCCTTTGAGTGTGTCTTCGAAACAAAAATTTCTGCATTTTATGAATATTTATGAAAAATTTCAGGTACTTTCCTATGTGTCATGTCATTTTGAAAGTAGTTAAAAACATCTTGTGAAGTGAAACTTAAATCAAATTAATGAGTTTCTAAACGTAAAATTGATCAGTTCTGTTGTGTGTGTGTATATGCACACACATATATGTATATAAATGTCATACATTTCATTTTTTCATTCTAGTGTTACATTTAAGTTATACGAAATTTATAAAGTATTAATAAATTTATCGAAAAATCAATTATTAATAATTTGTTAAAACGGATATTTGCTATATATTTGTCACTATAGAATATAATTTATATATAAATATATGTTTGTGTGTATGTGGTATATATATATATATATATATATATATATATATATATATATATAAATATATATATATATATATATATATATATATATATATATATATATAAATATATATATATATATATATAATATAGATATATGTATATTTATATATATATATATATATATATATATATATATTTATATATATTTATATCTATATATATATATGTGTGTATATACAGGATAAGTGTACAGACCGTGCTTGTGGACGCAGACGGCCAAATTTCAAAGCGGGCCTACATAATAAGTAACATTAAAATATATTACATGCTGGTCCTTTTAGAAAAAGAGTATTTAGCTGAAAATATTTAGCAAGGAAATCTATTTTTTGTTTTCTGCCTTTTCGCGTCTGGGAATAATTTTTGCCATAAGCCTGGATTAGTTTTTAATGAATATTTCCGCATAAGTCTTCTTATTTAAAAAGAGACTGATTCGCAATATATTAAGTCATTTTTATAGGAATGCTTTCTAAAAAATTTCAGAAATAAAAATTACAAAAATCCAAATATTTTTTATAAGGGTAAATAGTATGTTTTAGCTTTGATTCTAATTTGTACAGACTCTGTACTTATTTAGAAAAGCTGTAAATGAGCTGATATGGAGAAATATATTTTTAAAATTGACGGTACAAATCTCAAATTTTTCCATACATGTATAAAAAAGTTAGAACTTTAATTCTTGCCAATACGATATTGGATATTTTGAACATATTTAAGGCATTATGCTCCTTTTATTTTTATATAATTTTTAAATATAAATTATATTAAAAAATAAATCACTTGAAATATAGTTAAAAGAAACGGAAGGTTGAAATGAAACTTACCCTCTGGATATTATTATGTGG
>CM063505.1:103600557-103805557 GCA_032207245.1 Pardosa pseudoannulata | reverse complement strand
CTGAGCTTAGATCAGGGAAAAAACTAAGCCATTTGCGACGATAGGTGGGAGATTCGGTGAGTGGACAGAAAATTTGAAACTATTGCATAGAATGCTTTGGGAAATGGGTTGGAAGAATTTTAAGCCGAGGACACTCCTTAGACATTAAGATTAAGACAGATTAAGACATTTTGGGGTGGCTGAGAAAATAGATTTCAAGGAATTAGAATGGGAGAAGGGAGGTTTTTAAAGAGATGTTAAAATGAAATAATTTTTGATATATTGCATACATACATACACACACACACACACATATATATATGTATATATATGCTTTTATAATCCTCCGCTTCACGGGAAACTGGAAACTTAAACGGGTTTCACTGTATATATATATATATATATATATATATATATATATATATATATATATATATATATATATATATATATATAATATCAAAATTATTATCACTAAAACATATATCTAAAATCTTCCTGTCGCCCCTTTCATTTCTTAATACCTAATTTCCCAGACATAAAATGTCAGGCGAAGGATTAAGCTCCGACTTAAATTCTTTTTGTCCATCTCTCAAAACTAACATTGGATTAAATGCTAATTTTTTATCCACTGGCCACAATTTTCAGCTGTCCCTTTAAAATGGTATTACTTCTGCAATAACTAAATTGTTGCTTGTGTAGTTTTGAGTTAACTGAATGATGAGGCTCACTCTTGCAGCCCAAAATTGCTTAACAGTTAATTAGTGTTATAGGGATAAAATCCCGTGATTTTCGCTCTGAGGCTGCCATTGCCGAAAAAGTGCATATTCTTGTACATTCTATTTAACGATGTTGCACAGTAATAACAATTGGTTCACTGTTGCTTTTTGATCTTTAATAAATGTAAAGTTCCAAAACGTTAGACCAAACGATGGATTTTGGTGAATTCATGACTGCAAATTAAATAGAAATTATTTCGTCCCGCAAGCCCGGACAAGGGACGACCATAGGTGATAGGGACATTTTCCCGTGCAATTAGTGAAAAATATTTTCACTGTTATACACACACACACACACACACACACACACACACATATATATATATATATGTGTGTGTGTGTGTATGTGTAATGAGACGGACTTCTCGATAGGTGGTTGCAGTCATGGGCATAAAAATGATACCGTTTTAGCTAAAGACCTTTATTAAGGTAATGTTGGTGGACGCGTTCCCACTTCATCATAAGGACAGGACAAACGGAAGGGTCAGCTAGCAGTTCTATGTACAAGACCCGTAACACCTGGGTCAACATCTGTGGGAAAATATATCTAGAAAAATCTGCCTCCGACAGCGTGTATCTCCTTTTTATTTGGAAATTTCTTCAATTGTCCACTAGGACCATGTAGGATTATAATTGGTCAGGCCCCTTCTCTGAGGGCGTAAACTGTAGCTCCCCAGTGGTCAATTTAGGTTAGGGGTTAAAAAGGGGAATGGAAAATGACGCGGGATTTAGGTTTTGAAAACCCCTGAGAATTTTCCTTACATACATACATACATACATATATATATATATATATATATATATATATATATATATATATATATATATATATATATATATATATATACATATACATATATATATGTATATATATACATATATATATATATATATACATATACATATATATATATGTATATATACATATATATATATATATATATATATATATATATATATATATATATATATACATATATATATGTATATATATACATATATATATATATATATAAATATATATATATATATATATATATATATATATATATATATATATATATATATATATATATATATATATATATATATATATATATATATATATACATATATATGTATATATCTAAGTATATATATATATACATATATATACATACATATACATACATATACATATATATATATATATATATATATATATATACATATATATACATACATATACATACATATACATATACATATATATATATATATATATATATATATATATATATATATATATATATATATATATATATATATACATATATGTATATGTGTGTGCTAGATTTTGAAACATAAATTTAAATTTCAAGGTGAATTAGACATAATTTGACCATATAAGCATTATAAAAAAATTCTAAAATAAAAGAAATATATCTGGATACATCACCCGATTTATAGTGTCATGTACTATTGTAATAGCGCAAAGTTTAATACAGATCATATAAAGAAAACAAATGTATTTACAAATAATAGTTGTACTCACATAATATAAAAATAAAATACTTTTTCCAAACAATTATACTGTTAGCAATAAGATTGGAACCTCAAAACTGAACTTAAAAAAATGATGCAACTGAATTGAAAATGAAAGAAATATACGAAATTAAAATTGATAAAATGAAATCAGTCAAGTAAATATGCTTAAAAAGAAAGAAAAATTGTGTTATTTGAAAACACAATTTAAACATTATAAAATGAATTAAGTTAGTTAAAAGAATTCAATTATTTCAGAACGTAATTAAAAGATATATTTATATATATATATATATATATATATATATATATATATATATATATATATATATATATATATATATATATATATATATATATATATATATATATATATATATATATATATATATATATATATATTTATATATATATAATGGTGCCAAAATAGAGTCTCCAAACCCAATTTAGAATTAAAAAACCGTTCTATTTCTACATGCTTTTGACCTCCGAATAATTTGACCTGACTAAAACCTTCCCAAGGTCGACCTGAATCATCGTGCATAAGTTTGTAAATATTGATCTAGTAATTTAGAAATCCATAAATAACATACATATTGGGTTGTTCGGAAAGTCATTTCGTTTTTTGGGGGGAACATGAAAGACAGTTTTCGTATAATGAATAAATATTTTATTAAATTATATATTGGCCATTCTGGTCCAACACCTTTTGCCATCTTTCTGGTAGTAGCATAATTCCACGCTCATAAAATTTTTGGTCTTTGCTGGCAAAAAACTGATCGAGGTGGTTTTTGACCTCCTCATTTGAGGTGCAGGTTTTACCGTCTAAAAATTTTTGGAATGACCGAAACAAATAATAATCCGATGGTGCCTGGTCTGGAGAATTTGGTGGGTGTGGTATTGTATCCCATT
Organism: Pardosa pseudoannulata; assembly: GCA_032207245.1. Classification (NCBI taxonomy): domain Eukaryota; kingdom Metazoa; phylum Arthropoda; class Arachnida; order Araneae; family Lycosidae; genus Pardosa; species Pardosa pseudoannulata. Next base: position 103,802,363 of record CM063505.1, on the reverse strand, counting down.
TAAGCTGTAAAAGCTTTTGGTGAGTGACCAAACTTGTGTGAGGTTTCGCGTTGTCTTGGTGAAACAGTACACCTTTCCTGTTGATTAGTTCTGACCTTTTCTGTTGAAGTTCATCATTCATTTTGTCCAGCTGATGACAGTAGACTTCCGAATTAATCGTTGTGTTATCCGGTAAAAGCTTAAAAACAACGATTCCTTTAAAATCCCACCAAACAGACAGCATCACCTTTTTTTGGTGAATATCGACTTTGGAAATGGTTTGAGCCGGTCCATCTTTTTTACTCCATGACCTCTTGCGTTTGACGTTGTTGTATATAACCCATTTTTTGTCCCCAGTGATGATGTGCTTCAAAAACGGATCATTTTCGTGACGTTTGAGAAGCGAATCGCAGACGTCAATGCGGCGACACAGATTTCTCTCTGTGAGAATATAGGGAACCCATACATCGAGCTTCGAGGATAATACCAGGCCTTTCAAGTGGTCATAAACTGTTGAATTTGATAAATTTAACCTCAATCTGATCTCACGTGTTGTTATTCGCCGGTTCGCATCAACTAATGCCTTTATCGCGTCTTTATCAGCTTCCACCGGACTTCCCGAACATGGTGCAGCTTCGACATCAAAATTGCCGGATCGAAATTTAGCGAACCAGTTCTGGCACTGGCGTACTGTCAACACACCTTCTCCATACACATCGGTCAATTTTTTTTCTGGCTTGAACAGCATTTTTACCCTTTCTTTAGTAAAACAGTAAAATATGTCGAAAATTCTGCTTATCGCTCTCCATATTTAAGAGGTTACCAACCAAAAACTACTGCGTAGAATTAATTGGAATTTTTCACACACAAGCCTTGCTATATGAGCTATCAAAGCATATAAAAATTATACGGCTTAAATGTGAAGTTGGGTGAAAAAAAATACAATTAAATCCTCTGAGGGAAAAAACGAAATTACTTTCCGAACAACCCAATACATAGGATATAAAGGGTTATATATATACACGGTTAGCAAAAAATAAATTCCCCACTGTAGAGGACTCTATAATAAAGGGGCGTACGTAAATGGGTTGTTTAGGAGTTTAACCCCCCCTTAAGTACGCCCCCTTCCGTACTATACAAATCAATAAATTTTTAGCATGATTGTATACTGGTTTAATTTCCTATTTTTCGGCAAGTTTTTTTTTTTCTCAAATTCATTGGTTTTTTATAGAATATTCGCATTTATACGGTTATTATTTAGGTAGATGTTACATTATGAGTAGTTTTTTCTGGCTAGATTAATTCTACTTTTTAATAAAAATAAAATATTTTTCCTATCATTATTAAAAAAATTATGTTCTTAAGCTTAAAAAATCAAATCAAAATTTAACTAAACAATGCTGTCTAAATAAAACATCAAAATTGTCTAGCTGTCTAAATTAGGGAAATAATAGTGCTTTATTACATACTCGAATTTCTTTTAGTAGTTTCAGAAAATCATAACCCCCCCTTGAAAAAAATCTGCGTACGCCACTGCTAGAATATGATCTATTGGTTCAAATGCTATACAATTGGAACTACATATAATTCAAATGATGCACTTAACGTTTATTATATAAAAAAAATAGTACACAAATCCACCTATAGGTGGTGCTGTGATACATATGAGCCATTTAATATGCTTTATAAATGGTAAATATTATTAAAAAGTATCTTTAAAAGTACTCAATATGTCCCCCTTCATGTTTAACATTATGTTGTAATCGCAGAATCATATTTTCCACTGTTGACCGGAATGAGTCTGCCGAAATACCAAGAATATGGTTCCGAGTGCTGGCCTGCAGATCTGTCGCATATGCAGGTATTTGACGGTAGACTTGTTCTTCAAGAAACCCCACAACCAAAAGTCGCAAGGGGTGATATCTGGCCTCAAGAAGGGGTGCATCTTTCCATGCATGAGGTCAAAGCACGGCTTTGTTCAATTGGGTTCTCGTACTTTAGAAACAAAGACCAATCAGAACACCACCAGGCTTGGATTACCACCTTCAGAGGTATCTTTTATAAAATAGGAAGACATTGGAACCGCGAACTTACTTTACGTGCCCAAGATGCCATTAATGAACACTGTGGATCTTTGTCCGTCTCGAGCCTCTATCCCGCAACCCTCCGGTTACGAGATCACTGCTTTTGACGACTGAGCTACGGCGACTCAAACCATTTGTTATGGCATATTACCGTAGCTATGATAAGGAAAAGCAATATTAAAGAAGTTTATAAGATTCTATTTCTTTCGGTGAAGATATTTTTAACGTAGAAGTAGATAATGAGGAAAATAATAGTAATTATGAATTACCAATTAAAAGAAAGGTGTATGAAGAAAAGGAACACACCTATTTAAATGAAAATTATTACTTTTAGGAAGGGACGCTGACAAAATGAATCAAAGGAAAATTCAATGTTACGATGTCTGTTAAAAACACTATTATGAAATACTCGAGAAATACATACGTTTCCAAAAGTGATTATTCTCTTCTGAAATCTTGGAATTTATTGATATCTCCTAACGGACACATATTGTAGAAAATTACACAAACATTTTCATTGACTGAATTCAAGAGAATTTATTGTAAGAGAAGGAGACACAAAATAAATTAATGTTAAAATCCAATGTGATGAGTTTTGAATTAAAAAATGCTCCCTCAACATTCCAAAGATTTATCCACCAAGTTTTTCGAGACTTAAATTTTGTATTCGATTATTTAGATTACATACTTATTTCTTCCAAACTAACGAGGAACATGAAATATCACTCAGCCGATAAAACCCCATTACTAACCCATAATAATCCACCGATGCATTCGGACTGTAATAATCACAGACATGGCATGTTTCGCGTTGTAAATATGAATACACTTTTCGGTGTAGCGACGTGTTAAACTGCTTCAGTGATGTACTCAAGAGCGAGGTTTGGTAGTTTGAAACCTTCCATAGACCTGAAAACTCCATATTTAAAAAACTTTTTACATAAAAATAACACTTTGGTTTACGCACTTTACATTCTGATACTTTCATTATATTTCATCAAATTATCATATATATTTAAGCCCAGTGGTGTTGGGATAGCGCTTGACGCTCCCATGACACAGGTCCGAGGTTCGATCCTTCGATCGACTCAATCTTTCATCCCTTCACTGCGTAGACAAACTGAGGGCCAAGCATGCTTGGGAACTAAACACTGGGGGTTCCATGTAAGAGTGATCACTTAACGGGCACATGTGCCCTTCACCCGAGGACCCTTGGTCTCGATAACGAAGATTGCCACCGTAGACCATGGCTTCTAAGTTGGGCTGTTGCACCGAGGAGTTTGATTTATAATATACAATTTTATTATATTATAATTTGACAAATTGGAGAGCAAAGAAGATACAAAAACTTATCTCTCAGTGGGGTCTCCGCCTAAAATCCCACACGTGAAAGAGATCACTGATTAGCTATATTTGAAGGGTTCTGATTAGTTTAGAAGAAAAAACCCCCAACTTCAAATGGAACAGGGAGAAGAATACGAGATGTAATGAAAGTTGTATGGTTATCTGGAGAACAGACATTGTGACGCAAGGTGCGATGGATGAAAGAGCAAGAAAGCACAGTCTTTAACTACCTGTTTCAACGGGGTTGAATAAAAAGAAAAAGAGTGATCTGAACGAACTATTGAGAAATGACGATAAAGACTGCCTCCTTCTTCCTTCCCTGTCTCTCTTTTATATATTTTGTTTTACATTCCTGACTGAGTCAATGATCTTATTGGTACGATGCGTATTCCGGATATGTTTTTTTACTGCTATTTCCCACATTGCTCACGAAATTGTTTTCATTTATTTAAAAATGTTGTCTAACTGCTCTTCATGTGCAGCACTAAACCTCTGGGTTGTCTCAGTCCCGTAGGTGGAAAATGGCTCTCGGAACAGCTTGTGAGGGGTGATCGAACAATAAAAGCTGTTTGGATTCAGTTTCATTTGATTTCGAATGAAATTATAAACATACATATGAAGGGAACAGATATTTCCTGTACAACTTGCATCATACGGAGATAAAATTATCTAACAGTCCTGTTTTGGATAGACTAATTGTAAAGAAATATATAGACAGTAATGCAAATGAATTTTGAAAAGCTCATTAGAATATTGTTAATTTTCTGAACTAAAAGTCAAACAAAATAATAGTTTCAGTTTGATGTAAATAGTAGCTACTCTAATTTCACTGCGATTAGTAAGTAGCAGGTATGTGATTATATGTGATATTAGTGTTAAAGCGTTTGATGAGTGGTTCGCACTGTCACGTTGTAGTGTTGTAGTTATTAAAATTTAAATGCCGATCTCATTCAAGTTTTAGTAAACTTTGTACAGTTATAAATTTAACTATGAATTCCCCAGAAGTGGATTCGGGACAAGATCAACCAGACGTTGGTCATTATGCCCGGCAACTGACCTCTGCTGAAGTGGAAAAGCTAAAGAGTGAGAAACCACTAGATACATTTAAGCAAAAGACATTAGAAATAAATTCAAAAAAGAATTGGGATTTGTTTTATAAAAGGAACAAAACGAAGTTTTTTAAAGATAGACATTGGACGACACGTGAATTCAATGAACTTACAGACAGATCAGTGGTTAGTAAAGATAGAGTATATCATCTCTTTTTTTACCGTTACTCTTCTTAATCTCTGAATTAATAATGAGTAAGCATTTAAATTGTATTTGTGTATGGACAGATATAAAATAAGACTATGTTAATTCATTTATTTGTGTACAGTCGTGTTTTAAAGGACTTTAATTTAGATAAAATGAATAGTTAACATGTTACTTAGGAACATCTCATTTAAACCATACAATATCCAGAACAATCAACAGTTTTATCATAAATGTAAGCATATATTAACAAAATCTTATATCACTTAATATGACAAGATGATATTTCTTGCCCTTTACTAATTGAACTGCAAACACATATATCCTAGACACACATTGGAAATGAACTATTGCACAAGGAGTAGTGCTAGTTAGTCTTCCACACTTCCTTATTTCATTATAATCTGTTGTAACGTGGTTGTCTTAATTGTAACGAATGTCTGCTCATCACCATGTTTAACATTTATCATTACGAATGAAAAACATGAGTACAATGTTGAAATGTTCTGAATATTTTGTTTAAATTATTTTCTGTTATGATTATAAGACTGATTGGGTACTTTCCTAACATGAGAATTTATCAAGTAAAAAAGTATTTTTAGCTGATATTGAGTTAAAACTTATAATTTCATAGCCTTATGATCTTTAATTCACTAATATGACTGTGACACTAATGACTAATGTTTAGAAATAGTTATTTGTATATACATAAATGTATACACACAGCACACATTTATATTAATCCTCTAGATGAACAAATATCTTATTAATTGCTTTTTCCCTTACTATACTTTTAGCAACACAAGGGTTAATGAGACTGGGACCTACTGCTTAAAACCGATTCCGAACATCCATAGTGGGATTCGAACCCACAAACTCCGGTTCTGAAAGCCACCACCCTAATTATTCGGCTATATACCTTTTAATTAGTTTATGAATCTAGATTTGCTTTATACTATTCTTAATTTGCTGTTTTGTTTTAGGGCAACAGAAATAATTTCTCTGTTTTATTGTTTTTGAGAATTTTATATAATTATGACTTAAAATTAGTTTTGGCTGCTTTTGAATAAAAACTAAAACTTTGTCTTTAAAATTATTTTTAATGGATTTTTTTTTTAGAAAAAATTATTTATTCTTTAAAATTCTATGAAAGTTTAATAAACTGTAATTGAAGCAATAATAATTAATAATAAGCAATAATAATAATGATAATTTTTTTTAGAAAAAATTATTTATCTTTCCTTAAAATTCTATGAAAGTTTAATAAACTATAATTAGAGCAATAATTTTCACTATAATTTATATAAAGTAAAATTTTGTCTTAGTGTGCCTTAGAATTGTGACCACTTCTATACTTATGACCCTGGAAGCCTTATTCCTGCCTAGAACTTGAATATGCAAATAGTTTGTTAACTAATATACTAAGTAGTCTTATGGGCATAACTAGTGCTCAGACTTTTTAACAATTTTCTGAAAAATATTTTTTTTTCTTGTCACTATAGTATAGAGCAAGCCAGTACTAATATATATATATATATATATATACAATGTTATTTTGTGTCGTTCAGTAAGCAGCACCTGATAGACCCCCCTCCCCCTCCCTGCTCTATACAAATGCTACTAAGACTTGAAAATCACCCAAAATGTTTTTTAACCTTTTTACGGGAGAGATACTGCAAAATGGATGAATGTTATCATGATCTAAAAATTGCAGTGTCTTGAAGATGAAGGATTTATATTTAACTCTCTCGCTGCACATGCCGTGATTTCCAAGAGCAACATAGATGTAGCAAAATTTGCACAACCCGCGATTTCCGCAGGCATGCATTTTAACCGTCTATTTAACTGTGCAACCAGCTCTTTCCCGTTTATTCTTCCGTTTTGACTTTACTGTGATTTTTAATTGTTTATATATCTATAAAATAGCAGATGGCTTTAATTGTCCACATTTCTGCGAAATATAGAAGAATATTTTGTAGTATTTTCGGTACGCTGTTCATAGCTGAAAGATGTCTGTCAGGAAGCGTTTCGCGAGTGATATAACCTATACTCCTGATGATATTTCCGCCACTGATAGCACTTCTGACTCTTATTTCAAGTATATTGAAGGTAGATTTAGTGAAACTGATTAGAATTTCTCGGATTCCTCTGTGGATAGTAATGAATCTGAAAATTTATTTTCTATTTAAAATGTTCGACAGTGGTGCAAAATTGATATGCAAAATTTTCCACCAGCTTCTGCTTCCTTTCCTTGGAAATCCTGGACTAAATTCCACTATGGCAAATAATGCAATTGTTTTGGACTATTTTGAACTCTATTTTGACGAGGTTATGTTGCAAATAATAGTAAAAGAGACCAACAGTACATGAGAGTAATAGACCCAGGAGACTAACTGCTCGACACTTTGCTAACCATATACACCCAAATTGCATCAAAAAAGAGCCTCGTAGATAGTGTGCTGTCTGATTTTTAAAAAACTGAAGGTGGAACAAAAAATTCGAAAAAAAAACTCGAATTTGATGCAAGGATTGCAAAGTAGTACTTTGCATCGAGCCTTGTTTCGAAATTTATCATACAAGACTTCATTTCTAATAAATGTTTTAAGAGTCTTTTGCATTTTTTAGTTAGTATATATGTTTTGCTTTTGTATTTTATAAAATAAATGATAATTTAACCAAGATTAATTTTCAAAATTAAGCTTTTTTTATCATTATTCTACAATTTCATTTTTCTGAACACCTTTTATTAGGACCTAATTCTATATTTAAAAAAACTCTTTTACAAAAATTTTTTGTATATTTTAACTCTAAAATGTATATTGATTTGAAATATGTAATAAAAAAACTATGCAATTTTTGAACCTATTTTGATAAAATAAATATGCAGCGAAAGGGTTAAGCTGTTAAACATTTATATAATTATCACAAAGATATATAATTATTTATATTAGAAATAATTTGTACTCTTTTATTTAAAAGAAAGGGGGAAAATGTTAAATCTTTCATAAATTTTCAATATGGAAATTGAAAGTATATTTTACAGCAAGTTAATCCATTTTAAACTTTTATTTATTAGTAGTATATTCTAGTTTAATACATTTTAATGAACTGATTTTTTGATGGCAAGTATTTTCTTTTTTTCAGGAAAGTATTGAAAAACCTGTCTTGTTAGAAGTTGGGTGTGGTGTTGGAAATTTCATATTTCCTCTCATTGAGGAAAAAACTCCGTTTTTTATTTATGCCTGTGATTTTTCACCTAGAGCTGTTGAGTTTTTAAAGGTAAACATTCTTTTACAATTGATTTGTTTTTATGATCAGTTTAAAAAAGTTAAGTATCTTGAACTTTCTTACAGTTAGGTGTTTTATTAAGTATCTTAAAATCATTAAGATTCTTAAAGGCACTGTAAATTCTTCCTGCATTAGAGAAACACAACTAATTTCTTCAGATTTTAAAATATTAAAAAAAAAATGCTGGAATATTTATGTACATATTTATGAGGTGCTTATATTCATTTAAATTTGGAACAGAAAAGTATTTCACACATTAATTTTGAAAATATGTAATCTAGTTCATTTTTAGAAAAAAGTGAGAAAGTATTAACTATAGCACATTTAAAGGCAAATATTATAACATATCTAATGAACTGTTTTCCTTGTTGTTTGGTTTCTTAGCAATAGTTTGGTTATGGGAATATTTTTAATAGAAACTGATTATTTTAATCCTTTTTATCCTGATTGTACTTATAAGTACCGCTTCAACCAAACACTTATACATTCCTATTAAAGCCGTTTTTCCTGATGGTATTCACAAGGACATGAACAATGCAGTTCGTTCAGCAGAAGAGAGATAACAGCACCAATGAGGAATCCTTTTTATTAGTATAGTAGGAATTTTATAATTGGTGTACTGCATTCGAAAGTCATTTTGTGGTAGAGTTGATACACGTGTTGTTCAACTGAGTAAATTTAGTGGTTTATTACCAGTTATTTTGTATCATTATTTTTTAGAGCCTTCTATACTCCACAGGTAAGCATTCCATTTGTTTTATTTGTTAATTAAAGTTTTATTTTCTATAATAGAGTCAAAAATATATGTTGGTACTATAAAGTACCGTCAGTTCATAAGAGTATTTCTTCCTCTTATTTTTGTAAAAGTAAATATTGAATCTAGTTGTATTCGAATGCATAAAAATACCTATGGATGTCCTATATGGGGAATTGCCGCTCTTATTCATCTCAAGAGTCTTCAAGTTATTCAAAATTCTGTCCTTAAAAAATGTGTTTCTGCTCCTTGGTACGTGAGGAATGATACGATTCATACTAATCTTAAAGTCAGGCCTGTTCTCCCTGAGTTCAAAAGACTTGCTTTACGCTTTCACCGTAGCATTGATTTTATTCAGAATCTTATACTTCACAACCTTCCTGTGTATAATCCTGCTGTTCCAAGCTCGGCAAAAAGGCCTAGATCGTTATTATATCGTCCTGACATGGCCCTTCCTCCTTCTAAACAAAGGAGAGGCAATTGAAGCTTTTCTGATATTCGTTATCTTTGCTATTTTCACACAATTCATTAAGCACAAGTGGCATGCTTGGTAGTGTGTCTGCTCATTTGCTCTCAATCCTGAGGTTGATGGTTCTGTCCCCGACGACGACCACAACCTGCAAATATTTCTAAAATTAAGTTTTTATGTTTTATTGCCTAATTAATTGTTATTTGCTATTTTTTAATGGTAAAGTACTGTTTTCTTTATTTTTTGGCTTATTTTATTTTAATTTTTTCATTTTCCAATATTTTGGGTATCGTATTATTCCGCTACTTTGCTCTTGTTTATTTTTTGCTTACGTAATGTATTGTCTTGCTTTATGTTTATAAAAATCAAAAAAACTGAAAAAATGCTTAATAAAAATTTTAAAATTTTATAAAAAACAAAAATATATCTTTTTGTTAGTGCTGTCACTTTTTGTTTATTTTTATTTGCTGTGCCAAGTTGCAACTTTCTAATGTCCCTATTTTTTATTATTGTACTACCTATTTTATATATTTTTTGAACTTCATGTTGTTGAATCTATGTATTGCTGTTAACCATTCCGAATGGTCATTGTCAAGGTTCCAGTCTAATTATCCCCTAATTAGACAACACGTTGGTTACTCATAATTTTTTATGAGAACATTCTCACCTCCTCGCTTCCTTGTGAGCTGGAGTGTATTAAATTTTTGTTTGGATTATTTTTTGCCTAGAGGCCTAAATTTATGTTTTGATCTGCTTATGTTCGGAGGTTAAAGCGAAGACCTTACACTTCACTAGGTACTCTGTTAAACCCAATTACCTTGATCTTGAATGCATAAAAATTTATTAAAATGGGAGATAAAACAGATTTTTAAATGAAAGAAAACCTATTGTCGGTAATCATTATTTGTTTTTGATTTTCGTTAGTAATATTTCATTAATAATAAGTTAATAGGTTATACAATACTGAAACATTTTTTTTTTTCAAAAATATATACACAATATTCTTTATTTCTTTTCGATATCCCCCTCTCTTGAATCTTTTACCTCTGTTGAGTTATTTTAACACCTGAAGGCAAACAATATATGTGCCTGTGGAACTGTTCGTCCCAGTAGAAGCATCTCCATAAACTTCAAGATGATAAGGAAATGCGATGGGATGATTTTGATTATTGCACAATTGACCAGGGGATTTTCATTCAAATGGAAATACAACAAGTGCATCCATCTGTTATCAAATTATCATGGTACTGAAGCAACTTATTTGAGTCACCAAGATCGAGATGGGAGAAAGAAAGATGTTGCAGCAGCTATGATAGTCAAAGACTACAACTTATCAATTGGTTGAATAGACAAAGCGGATATGCTTCGCTCACTATATGACAGGGACAAAAAAAAACTAATAAATGGCAGCATAGACAGTTCTATGTGGTGCTCAAAATGACATATGTCAATGCCTATGTCATTTATAAAGAAATTCTTGGTGAAATTTCATTTTTGGAGTTCCGGAGAAATTTGGCAGTTTGGCTCATAGCCCAAGGAAGTGGTCCAGTAAAGAAGAGAGGTCATCCTTCAATGAACACAACACCAGAACAACAAAAGAAGAGAAGAAAAAGTAACTTTTTTATGCCTGAAGATATCAGAAAACAAAATGTGGGAGCTCGCTGACCTACATTTGTTCAGCAGAGGGGGAGATGTGAGATGTGTTCTGTTAGAAAAATACAATCGAAGCCTCATTAAAAATGTTCATTTTGCAACACATTTCTCTACTGTAATGAAAATAAGAACTGTTTTCAGAATTATCTCATGTAGTGTGACAATTTATGTTTCATTTTTTTTTTCTTTACATATTACCCACCTTCCTGTTGGTACTTATAAGTACCAGCTGCAAAATTAACTACTAAAATACAGTAAAAATTAATTTTCTTTTTTCTATGATTATTCTCCACTAAAATGTATCTAATGATGCAAAAATACAGTAAGAAAGTTGATGGTAAATTAATTCAGGATCTAAAGGGTTAAAATATGGAAAATTTATAACTATTAACAATACATAAAATCAAAAATCAGAAAAATGCTGTATTAAAAAACTAATTTTAAAACTTTAAACTCTTGAAATTTCAATTTAGTTATGCCTTGCAAAGCTATAAGTACATAAAAGTAACCCCTTTGTTTATTAATATATATATATAACATACAAATTTTAATCTTGCCATTACACCAGAAGATAACCCCTACCTAGATATTTATAAATTAACCGATTTCTACGGTACGGAGGTGCACGTAGAAAAAATTCCGAGGAAGTCAGGGCCCCACTCAGTGTTATAACTGCCAGGGGTTCTTTCACTCCGCTATTGCGTGCCACTTGGCTCCTAAATGTGTCAAGTGTGGAGGAAGTCATTCCTCTAATTCAGATAAATGTCAGAAAGACCCCTCGGCAGCTTGCACTTGTGCAAACTGTGGCGGTCCTCACCCGGCAAATTTTCGTGGTTGCCCCAAATGGCCTGCCGAACGGAAATCGGTGAGACGCTTTAAGTCGCAGCCAAAAAAGCCTGATGTTGCTCCCAAGACTCCAGTGCAGTTTAAGAGCAAGATAGCGGAACCTGGCCTTTCGTTTGCCGCCGCTGCTACTGTTAAGGATTCCACTCCTAAAGCTTCCATTAATACGTCGGTTCCCAGTTCTCAAAGTGAGGATGACACCGACTTTTTAAAATATCTTTTGACGCTGGAAGCGACTTATGACCGGAAAATTATTTTAGCAGCGTTTAAAGCTGCTCTTCCGTCCATCAGGGCTGCCTCACACCCTATGGACAGAATTTTCGCGCTTTACGAGAGTCTTGTTTCACTTGCTCCGTAAAGCTTTTGCATTTTCATGCTGTTTTTCAGGGTTTGTCCTCCCGTTTATGTACTTTACTTATCTGTTTTCTACCAGGTGGTGGTTGCCCATCTGGTAGCGCGTCGGCTTCATTTGCTTGCATGCCAGAGGTTCCGAGTTCTGTCCCCGTAAGGGACTTATTTTTCTAAATTCGCTTTTATTTTATTTCAATAATTAATTTCATATTTTTCGTTCATACCTCATTTTTTGGTAACGCGATTTTTCCGCTATCTTGGCTCAAAATGTTTATTTTTGGTTTTTCTTGTGTTGTCATGTGTTGTCTTTAAAAAAACCCAAAAAATCCGTTTTTACTTATAAAAACGACAAAAAAATGTTAAAATTTTGTATAATCAAATAGAAAATATCTTGTTGTTATATTACTTTTATCTTTCATGTACCTGGAGTCCTTTTTTGTTTTATTTTTCATTTATTTTTCATTTAATTTCATGTTTTACCTTTTGTGCTTTTTAATTTTACGTGCGACCAATAGATGGCGCCACGCTATTGTGTTTTTCAAATTGTCATTTTATGTGCTCTGGCCGAGTACAATTGCATATTTTACAGTGTTTTTGATGTTTTGTCATTGTTCAAGGTACAGAATGATTATTTTTAATCATTCAGCGTGTTGTTTTTCACATATGCATTGTATGTGAACGATTTTTGCACCTTACAGCATTTTTCTTTCGTCTTTACGAAAGCCGCTGTAAGCGTATTAAATTCCTGTTTGGCCTTACTGTTTTCTATCTGCACCAAATTTCATGTTTTGATCATTTTATCGTTCGGAGGTTGAAGCGGTGACTTTCGTCACCGCTAGGTACTCCGTAAAAACCCATTACCTTGACCTTGACCTATTGTTTTGAATTGCCTATGCTTACTAGACAAGGAGAATACTTAAGTAAATTGCAGTCAATCCATTAAAACAACTGGGAAGTCTGTGGTGGAACTTTAAATCTGTTTTAGACTAAAAATGCACTTCTTTACATAACAAAAGCAAAGCATCAAATGTGTTGAAAACATTTGTCTATTACAAATTTCTACCTAATAGCAAGTGATCATGCAGATTCCTTCCCATAAGAAAAACAGCTTAATCAGCATTATTAACAGTCAGAAAAGAACTTACATCATTTAAGTCAGCTAAAAAATTTGGCCCATGGACAGAAAACTAGCATTTATATTTTTTATATTTCCATGTCTTGTTTTATATCTTTTATTGTTTGGTAAAATATAAAGACTTCAAAACATGTCAAGTCCCAACAACATCCTGACTTGAAGAGACAATAATAAACCTCCTACAGAATTTTTTGCTATTTTTTCCGTAGCCAGATTAGTTATAAAAAAGCGCAACAGCCCCTAGGGGGCCAAGGCTTACGGTGCCAATCTCCGTTTGCGTGACCAATGGCCCTGGGGTGCAAAGTTCCGGTTAGGTGGTCAATCTTACGCGGAACCCCCAGTTCCCAAGCATGCTTGGTCCTCAATTTCTCTACCCACTGAAGGGATGAAAGGCTGAGTCAACCTTGCCCAGCCCGGGGATCGAACCTCGGACCTGTGTCGTGGGAGCGCGAAGCGCTACCCCAACGCCACTGGGCTTATCCGTAGCCAGATTAGTTGGCTAAAAACACAAAATCTTTGAATTTGATACTCTTAAGTGTTTTTTAATTTTCAATTTTTATACTGTGTATATAATAGAGATTAAATTTAGTTTCTCAAAATCAATAAGCAAAGATTTTCTTGTTGGGTTTTATATTCTCAAACTACACAGCTTCATAACACAACCAATGCATTCTTTGTAAATAAAAATATTTTTTATTTATCTATTGTACCAATATTTTAGTCTGTTTTTACAAGTTTTTCACCTAATACATGTATATATAAATATATACACAAATATTTTTTTGATGTGAGGAGCACATATCCTTCAGCATTCACCCATTCAACATTGCTGGTTTGACCAGTTTATTGCAAGACCATCATATAGGTAGTCAATGTTTTTCCTCTTATGAAGGATCAAGATAAACACTAAGGTTTCTTCAGTAGTTAAACCCAAGCCTACAACATGAATACGCAAAATGCTATCCCTTATGCAGTGTGGGTGGCATTTGAAAAATAATTTATTTAAAATAATAGTTTCAATAAAATCTTATATAGCCTACACACTATAACCAATTGTTCACCACTTCCTGATGGTGACCTTGGATGATGGTTTACAGGTTCTTCCACGCACTGGGCTACTAAATGACCTGAGAGCATGGATTTGTACATAGGGCCTACTACGCACTTTAGTTGCACATCTGACATCCTTTGATCTGTGGAGGAAAACCGCTTTCAAAGCCATCCTCCACCAAGGCCATTTTATCGTCTGCAATTGTCAACCTTGATAAGCCATATCCCTGTCCAGACAGTGGTAATGGCTTGCAGTGGACCATAGTGTGGACGGCCTTTAAAAGATCTTACATAACTAGTTTATAAATGCTATTATCATGTTGTTTATAACTTAAATATATTGTCATATTTTTAATGTTACCGATTCAAAAGTTGGTACTAATTGTTTATCAGTGATATCATTTTAAGTTTGTAATATTATAATAGAAAGTGGAAAGTTTACTTTTTTAGACACTTTTTTATTGCCTTTGTCATATAATTCTAAGAAAAGGACTGAAGGGAGAAAATGGTAAATGCAGCTTTTTTTTTTAATTTAATGGGGTGCAGTATTAATTGACATTATCATCAATTTAATATATCAATGGTTGTGTTATAATTGAGTGTATCATCTTAAATTATCTTAATTCCCTCAATTAATGCCTTATGCACATGCTATGTTTTATCATAATTTTTGATTTTTAAAAATCAAAACAAATAAGATTCTAAACAAGTCAGGGAACCTGAGAGGATAGTTTTAAAATAAATAACTAGCAAAAACAATTTTACTGTAACTTATGGTAAAATTGTAATAACTTTTCCTACAAAATGTTTATTCTTATATATTATTAGTGAGTTGTAGCTCAAATCCTTAATAAAATTGGAAAAAAAAAGTATTTATGATACTAAATGATATACTCTACAAAATTTGGTGATATATATTATTAAAAGTTATATATATCTAATTCACTTGTTTAGGGTTTAATGTTTGTCTGTTTTTAATTTCACTCTAATATTGAACTGTAAAATCATTAATTTTATAAGAGCTTCATTTTTCTTAGCCTTTAAAAAGCCATTTTTCTATTTTGATTTCCTACTTTTTCATGTTAACTCTTACATTTAATTTTTACAAATAGTCATGACTCCTGTATATGTATTTTGATACAAGGGTTTCCAAGTACTTTAAGCAACTAAAATAACTAAACCTTTGTTTCTATTATTTATACTATGAATACCATGTTAAACTAGTACTTATCCTAATTGCAGAATTTTTTAAAAATTGGCCATTTACAAAAGTACAGCCAGCAGTCATGCATAAGGTTTCCATTGTGGTGCTCAAGCCCTTACAAGTTATAAAGCTCTGATTTAGAAGATCAAACTGTTGTTAATATTTTATTTTTAAAAATATGAAAAAAAAATGTTTCTCCTCCCCCTCTAAGATTTCATCTAAGAGTAGAAAGAAAGTGAATGAGACACTACTTTTTGAAGTAATTATTATGATTTATTTGTGAATTTTCAACGTAAGTAGTATATAATTAAAAATTTTGCTATCAGTTACACATAAAGTATTAGTGCTATGCTGTTGTTTTCTTCTTATTTTTAACTTTTGGCATTTATTTTTATGACACGTTCCTATTTAAGTCTGTAACATTTTATTACAGGAAAATGAGCTATTTTCTGAAGAAGTTTGCAATGCATTTGTCCATGATGTAACGAGTGAAGATCTTTCAAACAAAATACTTCCAAATTCAGTTGATGTTTCAACTCTAATATTTGTTTTATCAGCAATTCATCCTGAAAAGATGGTTAATGTTCTAAAAAACATATATAAGGTAAATAATAGTCAATGTTTATAATGCGAGTTTCAAATTATGATTTTTCTAAAATATTTACTTTTTAAAGTCTTCTAAAAAAAAGGACTCCTTTTCTCCCCCCCTTTTTTTGACAAGAAGATAATACAAAAATGACAGTAGTTATTTTGACCATATAACTACTTTAATAGAAGATTCATTCATCGTACATCATTAGCTCTATTGAAATTTCATGGCATTTTCTAATATTTATTGATCTGTTTAATGTACTAGAACATATTTTTCTGTTCAACAGCAAGAAAATAAATTATTAGTGTATTTCAAATAGTAGGAGTGGTTTAAGTACTAGTTTTAGGGTTTGATTTGTTAAAAGAACCATTGTCAGCTCTTTGCTACTCAAAAGCAAATTACATGCCTTAATATATAATCCTGCTTGAGTCATCTATAATCATTCATGCTAGCAATGGTATTTGAATTCATGGACTCTGGTATCAAAACATCCCTATCTTTTCATCCATGATTTGGTTGGCATGCCTTAAAAAGTTTTGTATGTCTTGCTGAAATCTGCTACTAGAAAACTTTTTATAAAGTCTGGTATGGTTTTGTTATGCAAAATGATCAGCTTGTGCATAAAATGATTTGCATTAAGAAAGAAGCATATTCAATCATACTTTATCAGTTTCTGGTATAAAAATCTATGTAATGAACTTACATAAAATTTATATCATGAAAACATTTGTGCTAAGGTTAGTGCAGACTAGGACTGTTGAACTCGAAGGACCCCATTGGAAATGCATTTTGCTCAGGAATTCACATTATAATGTGAAAATTTAAAACAACACATTATCATTCATTTTAAAAATATAGAACAGTGTAGCAGGTACAATTACTCCCTTCTCCTTTTAAGATAGGTGGCACTAGGAGAGCCATCTACTTTGTTTTCCATAGTGCCAGTCATCTCTGTCAGTGAGTGTGTTGTATATGTTGTTGTTTTTGTACTGTGTTATGGAACATAGCGAACAAAATAAAAATGGTTTCTAAAAATGGACTAATTATTTCACAACACCTTTTGGAATAAATGAGTCTTGTCCTTCTACAACAGTCAAAAATGTATATATACTATACTACTATAAATATAGTACTACTCAATGAATTATTTGAATATATTTACTATAATTAGTGCAATATTTGTTTTAATTGTAAATTCTGCTGCAGTTTGACCACATCCTGGTGTATGTAATGTTCAGTATATTTAAAATTTTGAATTATGACGAATTTTGATGTCCTGTTTGTGTTAATAACCATCCAAACATATAACACAGTGTAAAAATGTCATTGTAAACTAATAAGCAATACAGCCTTCTTTTCCCTTTATGTTAACAGTAACAAGACTGATACTTTTCAGAAATATCTTTGAGACAAAGATATTAAAAGTTTTTTTGGTTTCAGTGACATTAATTTTTGCTTCTAAAATAATTAACAATTTAAAAAAAAATAATGAAATTTATTTTTTAGATTTTGAAGCCTGGTGGTTTACTTTTAATTCGAGACTATGGATTATATGACCAGGCTATGCTACGTTTTGGTCCAGGTCATAAATTGGATAATAATTTTTATTGGAGGCAAGATGGTACAAGAGCATATTATTTTTCAGAAGGTAACATTTTAAATATATTTTTAAGTAGTTTAATCTTTTATTAGGAAATTAATTTTAGCTGGTTATTTATCATAATTTTTGGTAGACAGGTCACATTATTGTAAATACTGCTCTCAAAGAGAATGAAGCAAAATAAATTAAAATTGCTCAGAAATGCAGCCCTCAGTGAAATTGCTAAAATAAATTATAGAAAAAGAATATAAAAAACATTTGTAAATGTTATACATGTAGTAAACAAATATCCTGATATTTAAACAATAAAGAAGTCAATAATTGGAGAGCTAATGCTAAGATTTTTGGTACCTTAGACAAAATCTAAAAGTGCCACTCCCAAAGTTAGGGAAAAAAGACTTAATTGAATGAAGAATTGAAGAACAAAATTGATTTTAAGAGTTCTCTAACATAAACTATTTCTATATCATCTTTACATTAATTAGCAGACATGCTAAGTATTTTAAGTCATTCAATTACTTTAATTTTTAAATTGAGTAATTAAAATTAGTTAATTGTCTGGATGTTAAAATGGAATCAAAGCAACGTCACTAAAATTAACATGTGTTATTCAATAGAAAATAATACTTAAAATTAAGTACTTTGACCCTTGAAAATTTAAGTTAACCACTTTCAGAAAGATTCAATGATTAAAAACTTTGCTTTAACAGCCATTTAGTTTTTAAAATTCATAATTATTTAATAAAAAAAAATTAAATGAAAATAAAACTATAATGATGGCTATAATCATTCAAGTGTATGGTACTTCTTGAAACATTCAATGTAGGTGCCATGAAATAATGCATTATTTACACTGCAATTGAGTTTCACTTCTAATTTTATTTTTGTAGCACTTGCAACACTTTTTAGTAGCTATTTTTTCCCCCTTTGATGGACAGAAATGTTTATTTCACTACACTTTTTAATTTAATAAGAATATATACTGACTGATAACAGTTTTTCCAGATTCAGCTTACTAAACATTTTAAACTAAATTTATTATATTATAACATTCAACCGTGACTTTTTTCATATGATTAGTATAGATTGTCTTTATGTATTATGGCAGTAAAAGTCAATTATGAGACTATAAAGTACACAATTTAAAGGACTAAATCTAAATTTTGCATTAATCTTACAGAACAATATTTCTGCTCCCAAATAACATAGGTATACCAAAAATTTTCCATGATTTGTTTCCATCCAAGTTGGACTCTTTTACTTTGCTGCAGTCCTTCCTTTTTTATATTAATTGAAACATTACATCAATGTTTAGTTTAACCCTTAATTTGACAAGATGTTTTTTCAAATATTTTTTAATTTCTGTTATTTTCCCATGTCTGTATAGACATTAGGTATCTGTAAAATATAAAAAATCATTTTCCATTTTTGAGATAATGTCCACTGTGGCAAACACTGACAATTATGTTATATAGTAGTTATACATGTTCAGTGTAGCAGCCAGACTTAGCCAAACTAAGGGTTAAAGGAAATATTTTTCACAATATTGAAGTATAAATGATACATTTATAGGTGTAAACAAATATGTTTTTGTATTTAGTTCAATACATTCATGTTTTCAACAAAACATTTAACACTCTTTCTTAAATTAAAGAAAAAGCATAGTACTTTCATGGTTCAAATAGGCCACCAATTTTTTTAAATACCTTAAGAGAAAGAACAATTTAAAATTATTTGTGTCAATTTTATGTACATACTTACAAAACTATCAAATCTTTTAAAGTGTTGCAATATAAAATGAATCTTGAGAAGTTTGTATTTTCCTCCTACAGAGTATTTAGAGAAAATTGCTGTTGAAGCTGGCTACAAGATTATATCAAATAAGTATGTTACAAGGCAGACTATAAATGTCAAGGAAAATATTTCTGTGCCTAGAATTTTTATACAAGGAAAACTACAGAAGCCCGAAAATATTTAGTTTTACCATTAAAAATCTCAATATGTAAATATTTTTCTTAATTTTATGAATAAACTATATTCTATGTAGCAAGACTTTCTTTTAAGATTTCACAGACAAAAGGGTTTTAACTGACATAAATAGAAATTTCAGATTAGAATTTGGAAGGTTTAGGAGATTGTCCACTTATTGCAAATTTAGAGCATTACTTCTTGGCATATCCAGCATTTTACAGTTATCTATCCACAAAAATATTCTCAGTGTCAGTAAAAGAGCAGTAAAAGTTCCTATGACTACTGCTAATAAGGCATCAGTACAAAATGTACAGCAAAATAATGCCAAGTGGGTAAACAACTTTAATATAAACCAGTTAGCATTGCTAAGTCACAGGTAATGAAAACAAAAACAGCATGTGGTGCTTGGGTACACAAATAAAAAAAAAAAAATGCAAATTAATAGAATGCCTTAAAATTATAATAGCAATATGTGTTCTACATGGCCACAACTGCAGAGCATTGCAATAGGTAGGTCATGAATTATAGCAGTAGCAGAACACAACTGGTACAGATGTATAGATGGCACTTCTTGGCAGATCATATCTTCAAGTTTTAACACATTAGATTGGGTTGCCACACATGTGATTCCAAATATACATACAATCAGAAATCGGTTGATTTTAAATCTAGATACCAAACAATCTATGGTAACCTGCAACATCTGCTAATCATTAGCTCTATTGTAGCAAAAAAGACTAGTGCTTCCAATCAACCATCCTGCCTAAATGTAGCAGTAGAAAAGACATCTCTATCCATCAAACATGGCACACCTTTCTCATGCAAAAGCATTGAATTACGCTATGCATTCACCATAGCCTTTTCCATTTATTTATAGGGTACTACAATTTAAAGAATAATGATGAGCTAACCTGTGAACTGACACTACCTCCTGTTTTTGAGGAATGCAATGATTTCTAGTTGTTTAGATGGATTAGATATTGCTAGTTATTGGTGTTAATATTCCCATGAAGCAAAAAAGGAGTTTCATCTGTTTACAAGATAAACCAGATGGCATGTTGTTAGATTTTGGGGGAAAGTCTAATTCACAAACACTTTTTTTCTGTGAGGTATTCAGTTAAAAAAGTTCATGGCATGGTTACAATCTGAATGAGTCCATATCAAGGATTCCATGAAAAATATTGTTCTGAGAAGGGCAGTAAACTGCTGATTTTTGAGAGTTTTGTTTCTTGTCTAAGAAAAATCCAACAATTTAGCAATCTTAAGATTGCAAAATTTTTTCTTAATAATGTTTAGACTTTTTGCCCAACACATAAGCATTTACAGAAAAATTATTGCAAATGGTTCATTACACTTGTGTATAGTAATGACAATGATCCTAACAAAATAGTTCATCTAAATAATCTCCAAAATTATTCTTATTTAATAATGCTACAAGAAATCGTATGTGCTTGCTAATATATGTTATTGACACATACTCTGCTGTTTTTAAAATGTAGAAAATTTGTATATTTTGTTTAATTCTATGAACACTGAACAAAATGTAAAACTGCTGCTTTATTGAAGACACATATGTTGTATGTTGATTAAGTAAGGGCTGATCTAGTAGAACAGGCTTTTAAAATGCACAGGGCAAAAGCTACATTTCATTTGCTTGCATACTTTTGCCTAAATTTCTCGATTTTTTAATCAATTGGTTAGATTAAAATTCAAAGAATAGAAATTAGTAACTACCAGCATTTCAATGATGGAATAAGGTGACAAATTGTGGTGAGGGCATACACAGGCTAGTATAAAACCAAGACCTGTAGACTTTTTGTATACAAATTATTTTTGGATTAAGGTAAAGATTGAGCAAAATCATCCAAAAGCCATAGTAGCTTTAGAAAATTGCTATTTGTCCATTACAGTGAGTTATAACATGTATACTACAGCTTTTCAGCTTTCTTGTGGCCACAGGAAGCAATTCAGGATTCAAGAATTACTATTTTCAGAAGGTTTTCTAAAGAGAGGGTTTACATCCTGTGAGGGATAGCTCTGGCACTTAACAAATTGGACCATTGTCTGTGGAACAGCAAGTTTTAGAGGTAGTATTTTGGATCAAATTTGTAAAATACTTTATTAGAAAAGAATTTGTATAATAATATTTTACCAAATATGGCTTCATAGCTTGGACCATAATTTTGATATTTTTTATTTATTAGATTTAATTGAAATACCAACCAGTGTAAGTAAAAATTTGTAAGATAATAGTATATTTTTAAAGGAAAGATTGTACTGTGATGCAATTGGTTGCAGTGAATACAGAGTTGGACTATGGTGAGAAAAGAACAAACACATTAGCATTATTTGATCTCCCTGCTTTCCATCTTTTCCACCCATGTGTTTATAACCTTATCTATTTTCTAATGTCTTATTTTAGTAACATACTTTCATTGAAATGTCTCTCTTCCCAAACCTCTTTCAGCTGGCAATACTAGACGATTAGCTTTATTAAAGGAGTGTAAAAACTATGGGTAAAGAACTGTATTGAAATGATGGGAAGGGACTTGGGGGGATACTTCAATTTTGTACGAGTCAAGAACCCTTCAGTTTAAAGCTCTTTAAACTTAATCCATTAAAATTGGGAAAACTGCCAACATAAAACTTCAATTTTATGAAGCCCATGATACAGAATGGAATGTACTTTTAAGTGGAATTCCAATTTGTGTACACATAATGGTAATACAAGAAGATTAACTTTTTTAAAAAGTATAAAATAATGGTAAAATTGTTGTCTGTAGTAGTGAACAAACACGTGCATAAATGGTACATCTTTGAAATTATTTATTGATCAGTTTATATATGGTCCTTACAGACCTTTGTGTGGAGGGGGGGGGGCTTGTTTTCATTTGAAGAGAAAATTGTTCAACCAAATTCTACCCACTCCCTTCTTTCCCCATATTTTAAATATATCTTCCCATATTCTTAAAATAGTTTAGTTTGGTACCAGCATGCAAAATTTAAGTCACCTTTGTTAAATTTAATTTTGAAAAAACGCATTAATGAACAGTAATAATGGAAGAATGGTAAAATAATGAACTATAATTTATAGATGCAGCTATTGTTGATATAATAATGTAGCAGAGCAGATGACAGTAAGGAGGATAAAAATCAAATTTGCTATGTTAAAGGCATTTAGAACAACCTGAGATGACTCCAGCCAACAACTTGTTTGATTTGGAATGCTATAGTCTACTTTTTGCAACACGGGAGCTAATGTGACTGGAACTTATTGCTTAAAATCTGTTCTGAACAGCTACAAACATCTATGCCACAGTGGGATTCAAACCAACAAACTCCAGTTCCAAAGATTAGTGCCCTAACTATTTGGCAGCTGATAATTGATGCTCAAAAGATTGCTGCATATAAAAGGGAAAATGTATTTAAACAAAAAGCAATTGACAATATCTTTAAGATGCAATTGACTTATCTTCAGCAATTAGTGTAATAATTTTATGCAAGTACATTTTTTTTATTAAAATATAATTGGAAATTCAAAAATTGTATTTATATTTTATTAAATTAATCATTTTTGATAATTTGCTAAGTCCAGTGTCATCCATCTTGAATTAACAAGACTTTATTGTATTGCAAATCACTAACAATTGCATGATTTTTGAAAAATTGGTTAAAGATATATATATTTAAGAGTAAAAATAAAAAGTCCAGGAAAAAGCAGAAAAAAGGAACTAAATTATTAGAAGGTCATGTTTGGGTTTATGTATTGCAAAAACAAACCAGATATTAAATAACTTTATCAATATAAACAAGTACCCAAATTTCCTAATTAAAAAAAAATATATATATATTAAAAGCGTAAGTTCAAAAATACAGTTGAAACTTATATGTAAAAACTTTTTGTTTGTGAAATTCTAGTAGTTTTTCTTACATTTAATTATAATAAATGCTTAAAAAAATCAATTTAAATAACATACAGTCTGAAACCAAATTTTTCAAACCGAGAACAATTTCAAAATTTTTAGAAAGTAGCAGACACAAAGTCGAACATTTGAGGAAGAAAAGCAAAAAAAGAGGGGGAAAAAAGTAAAGAACAATTTAAAAAGTATTTTACATAATGCAAAAACAATTAACTAAATATGAAGTTATAGAATACAATTTGAGCTAAAGTTATACAGTTCAAAGTAATAAGTGTTGACAGATATAGATACCTGAGAGCATATTGTAACTGATGGCATAGTAACCTGGCCTTAAGTATTGAATTAATTTTAATTTAATAGTATCACAATCTACATAGGCAATGTCTTGCATACCAAAAGATTTCCCATATGTTTGACAAACACAATAAGTAGAATATGCATGGTTTGAACACAGTCCATTTTATTTATAGATCCAAAACTTAAAAGTATGGCAATAAAGCAAATCCAAGCCTAAATTCATTTCGTTTACAATCTTTAAAGTGGTGAGAAGTAATTTGTGGGTAAATACAAATATTACTCTCGACCCATTTAAGAAATAAAATATTAAATTTGTTTCAATAAACTGACAAATTCCAGATATGTTCAGGTAGTATATAATTTTCAAGCTTACCTTTAAAGTTTGACACAGTCAGGATAAAAAATTATACATTTTTATTACTTATATAAATTATACACTACAAAAGTTTAGCTTGTCACATTTAACAGTACAATTTTGTCTTTCAGAACAAGCAAATTATACTTGATTGCAAATATTTAGTTTTGTCCCTAAAAATATATAATTTTTAAATTAAAATACTCATATCAAAGAAATTTTTAAATACAAACACTAATATCACCTTTATAAAACAAATATTCATTAATAAAAAATTTCACACAACTATTTACAAGGATAATGACAATTTACATGTGGTACAATGTATATAAAATAATGATTTAAGTATGGAAGAGGAGCTTAACCTGACTTTGAGAGAGTCAAAGGAGGTATCTTTGAAACTTCAAAGAAAACCCTGTAAAGAAAAGAAATTAATTACTAAAATAAAGTTAAAAAATTTAAAGCAGAAAAAAAATACACGAGCTCAATTTGTTAAAAATATAGAAACACTTATTAAATAGCTTTGACCAATGGTTACCAAAAAATATTTTTACTATCAATAATGGAAGGTCTAAGAATTATGAGAGCAAAACTGCAGAGTGAATTTTAAAAACATTAAGATTAAATACCTAATGTGAAAATACTTAGCCTAAAAAGTCTAAATTTTATAACTTAATGCAAAGTTAAAAAAAAAAAAAAAAAAAAAAAAAAATATAAAGCACTTAATACAGCATTCTGAAACAAATCTTTAAATATTTTTAAAGTTTATAAATCCTTAAAAAGACAATTTACCATCTAGTAGATTAGCAACTTACAGCTTCAAAAGTGCAAACTACTGAAAACTAGTACTTCCCCCCCTCATGTAAAAATCTAACAATTTCATCCTGTCAACATGGAGAGAATAAAAGCATACTTACGGATGTGAATATTTGGTTCGGATTGTTTGTAAATTATGAATAGCAGTTGAGATATTTTTGTTCAAGGAATACACAATGTCCTGCAAGTCTTTTTCTTCATATCCAGTATAGAATTCAAGAGTAGGAGTCTGAAAATTAAGGAAATTTAATTACTCCAAGAAAAATTTTAGCAGAGGAATACTCTATACAGATACAGCTAATCTACAAATGTAAGCAAAGTAGCTATTTACCATTCAAGGATTTTTTAAAGATAAACAGCATTAACTAACATGCAAAAAACATACACTAATGACTTCATTTCTACAAATCTTATCCCACAAAACCATTAAATAACTAATTTTTAAAAAAAATTTAAAAAGGGAAAAAAATTAGGTAAACGTCAATACCTTATCCTAAACTTTCATATGCACAATTTTGTACCTGCTATATTGGATTCATCTTGCTTTGTGTTAATAAATAGGAAAAAATAAAATTCCTCCTGGCCAGTTAACATTTAAATTTTTATGGGGTAGAGCTTCACGTTCCCACGCCACAAGTCCAAGGTTTGATCCCCGGGCTGGGCAAGGTTGATTCAGCCTTTCATCCCTTCAGTGGGTAGAGAAACTGAGGACTAAGCATGCCTGGGAACTAAACACTGGGAGTTCTATGTAAAGCTGACAACATAACCGGAATATATGCTTCACACCCTAGGACCCTTGGTCTAGAAAACTGATTGACACCGTAGGCCCTGGCCCCCTAGGAGCTGTTGCACCGAGGAATTTAGTTTTAGATAGAACAAATTCTCTCAGATGTTCTTTTTTCCTTTTTCTGAATTTATGTCTTGAAATGAGGCCAAAGGATTAATGTCTAATAAACAGCATAAGCAATATTGCTGTCTAAAAACATTAAACACACACATGCTTGCATGTTTCCTGTACTGAACACATTAGGTAAATTAAAAGAAATTGCCTATGTAATAAATTTTACCTCAATCTAAAAATATATATTCATATTCTTTAAAACTTATATTTAAACCAAAGCAGAAGAGCATGATTCTGCTTAAAGAACCCTTAACTTAAGCACAAAAACCTTATGCACATAACATATGCAATTTATTGAACAACTCAACACTAATTACTTCACTTTGAAAAATTGAGGCAATCTCTTTGGTGCTCTATATTTGTTATTTAAACAAAAAAAAATTTATACTGATTGCAAGTTCTTTAAAGATTAAAATATAAGGAATAATTTATACCCAGTTTTGATTCTTCATTTTTAATGCTAATAACAATGATCCAGCAGCTACTTTTGAATCTAATGCATCAATCAGCTCATAATCCATTAAAGATGTTTCCAAAATATATCTTGCTAAAGTCAGCATTTCCATAGACATTCTTGAACACTAGGGAGGGGAAACTACAAATTAAGTACACAGAAATAAACTTTTACAGCAGTTGGATAGATGCAATTAAGATACTGCTTACTCTAGCAAAACGACGCAAAAATCTATAGGACAATGGAATTCCCAGGTCAAAGTCAACAGCTTGAAGCATCTTGATTTCTGTTTCAATTAACTGCTCACGGGTATAACTATCATCACAAATATATAAAAAGTCATCTACTAAAGGAGGCTGTCTTTCCTATGGAAGTAAAGTCAGAAAGAAAAAAAAATTAATCACAGCAAAAAGAGAATAATTCTCAAAACAAAGGAAGAATGCATAAATGTATATATTCAATGTTTGTTTAGTAAGAATGCAAAACAAATTTAGTACTGTACTCTTTTATTAAGAGAATAAAATCAACCTATGTTTAAATGTAAGATCTGTAATCACTACTAGTTTTTCCATTAGGATTTAGTCCTTTTCAATTTTCAGACTACCTACTCTTATTGTATTATATAGAATGAATAAATCAAATAACTTGAGTAGAGAATTAAAGGCAACTGTTGCATAAATTTTTAAAAATCTTATCAAATAAAATTACATTTAATACATGTTCCAAGCAAATCTAAATTATACTTTCCAGCTAATACCAATTTTTGAACAAGGATTAATAAACTAATATTTTTTTTAAAAAAAAAGTTTTTAAAAGTTTATTGGATTACTAATAGTCAGCATTTGCTATACCTATTAGACATCCTTTAAATTAAAAATTATCAAAAACAAAACTAAAATACTGTTACTTTTGGACAAAATATATGTAATTAAATTTGGCTATAAAGAGCACTAGTAATTTTGGACTATACAAATAAAAATTTTAAAGTATGCTTATTGTATGAGGCAGCTTTTTTTTTCTCAAATCCTAGAAAAAAACATCCTGGTTGCATTTATAGCACTAACAAACAGTAACAAAACAATTTAAGGCAAATTAATATATACTCTTACATCAAACTTTGCAGCAATACATATTGCAGTAGCCCCAACTAATTGGAGGTATGATTTTGGCACATGATTTTCCATCAAATAGCGATCAACTAATTTAACTGCTAAATAAAGAGTTTCATGATTAAGTTCAAAACTCTCTTGTACTTCAACCATCCAATCAACAAGAATAGCTCTCATCCCTTTAGTCATATCTTTTTGACGATGCAAGTATTTCTTGACTGGAAACAACTTCTGTAAATAAATTAAAAAAAATTTTTTTTTAGAAAGTGACAAGTTGCTTCCAATTTTATTAAATGTTCAAAAAATTTAAATGAATATTATACAATAGATTTCAGTTTAAAATTCTTAAAATACATTAGTAATCTTTTTGGGATAAAGCAAACATCCATGCCATATATTCAGCAGTTATTTAAAAATATCCTATGATCTGAAATTTTGTCAATTTATAATTTAAAGCTTATATTGCAAATATTTTCTCTACTTCTACCAACAAATTGATTTATCTTTCTGACACTGAGTTGAGGAAAATCTATCCAACACTAAGCTGTATATGCATTTAATATCTAGAATTACCCTAATCCCTAGCAATAGTTTGTGATAGAAGAATTACTTAACTCTTTCCACTCCAGATTAATTTTCCTCTTTCCCAGTAGTTTGGTTTAATTTAGTGTCTGAGTTATATCTATTGTTGACCCAGCAATTTTAATAAGAGTTAAATAAGTTCAAACAGTAATTCTTTAATTTAAAAACTCTGCCAAACACTCTACATTGTATTTGCTACAAAAGATTGAGTTAGATTCAACAATGGAGCACTAAGTGTTAACACCATTCACATGGCAACCATGAGCTCAGCTCATTCAGCAGGTGTTTGGTTATCACGGCATGAATGAATATAACTTGTCCAGCTTTTCTCCCCCTCTACTTAAGTATAACTTAAGCTCAATGTTTATTTACTTTTCTCCTACATTGTTCCAATGATACCCTCCTGGAGCAGTAAGATGCTAACACTTTACTAAGGGACAAATTGAATTGAATTCACATGCTGATTATACAATATAAGGCAAGCGTTTTCACATTTAAAAAATTTGTGACAAAGAGAATGGTTTTCAATATTGTTCTTTTTGATGAGGGTACTATAAATTTAGAATCTCAATCTATTTGGAACCAATAATTTATCTTAATAAATAAAATGTGTAAAGATTTTTATTATCCACCTTCCTAGAATTAATACAATACCAACTTTATTACAATTAAAAGAATTGTAAATATTTTTAAACAAAAGCTTTTCCATTTATAAATATTTCAAACTTTCTAGGCATATTTTTAAGAGTGATGTCTTTGAAATTTATCAATTACCTTTCAGTTTAAAGAAATGTTAGAACTGTTTTCTTATGTTTTGAAATGCATAAGTTATGCATTCTGTACTTAAAAGAACTGTTTGAGTCGCTTGGTACTTGTTAAATAGATATTTTCCCTATTCTTGTAATCTTTATATTTTACTCGAATGATTACAGCTAAGTTTTACTCCCAGATCTGTAATTTATTTTGCAAATGAAAATGATTGTGTTATGTGCAAAAGAATATACATTGAGCACTTTTTTAAAGCTCATTTTAAAGTAATTATTAATAGCTCCAAAAATAAGTAATATTTACTTTTAAATTTTAACCACCATATCAAATATATTTCAAACCAAATATTACAAGTTCAAATTAATTAAAAATAACAAAAGTTAATTCTCAGTCTGTGGTTATTTTAATATCTTCTATATACAAATAAATTTTAAATAAACCTCAAAATTGGTATTTTATATATTTAGCTTTAAACAAATACTTTATATATTTCTTTTTATCAGTCATTCACACTTGTTTAAATTATTAAAAAATCCATGTTAAGCAATTCTGTGCATTTAAAAAATGCAATATATAGCTTAATAATTTTAAATAGAATGTTTAAAATGTAAATAAAGAGTTGTAATTAATGATTTAGCTCTTTTAAAAATCTAAAGTCAATAAAATGTTCAATTTGAAGCACTGCCATTTACAAAGGGTTCCTTTCATTACACACTGTTCCATTCTAGTGAGGAGAAAACAAGAATGTCTTACAGAAGGGAAAAGCATTAATTTTATATGTTAAAAGCATTATTTAACATCACTTTTAAATAAAACCTGTTGTATGCTACTATCTCAAAAAATCTCAGTAACATAGGTACAAAATATAAATAAAGACAATACCTCTCGCTCCAAGTAGTATGCGAATATATCTGCAGCATAACGAGATTCACTAAATGGATCTTTTAAAGATGATTTGTCAAAGTCTTCAACTCCTTCAGGAAGTATTTTAATTTGTTTACGTCTTACTGCAGATGAAGTCACAAGGCTGAAAAATACACTGCACTATATAAAAATAAACTATGAAACTCTAAAAATAGTGAAAAATTTTATTCCCTACAAGAAAAGGAGAAGGGAGAGGATATATAAGATTCTTAATTAATGACTTTGGGTATCTTGAAATCAAACCAAGCTAAGTACAGGTATTTTAAAATTCCTGGGGCACTTCAGTCAGCAGGCTCACATAAGAACAACTGTTCTCTTGACATTTAGGCCCCCTGCAAAATTTTCTGCACAGAAATGACTCAGAGTAACAATGATTATTTGAGAGCTTAAACGAAGAGAGCAGTTCTCTCAATATGTATTTGTGTGAAAATATGAATACTATATTTTACAACTAATATCACTTCAAGATTAGCAATGTTTCTGCATTTGTTAAGTTTCTGGATATAGAAGGCGAGACCATAAGCTACAATATTATATATGTATTACAAATTTACTTAAGCTGCTATAATACTTAATTGATATAGAGTATTTCTAATACTGACCATTCTAAATTTAAATGTACAAAATTTAAAAATGTTGATTTATTAATGGAACTAAAATAAGGTACTAAGAACTTTTAAGTAATTTGTTTAAGATTAAAAATTTTGCCAATCACTGACTATATTAATACATCTTTAAATAATAAATTGCAGATAAAACTGTAATCTTAGAGGGAAAAAAAAAAAAGATTAAAAGTACATACCTGTCTTCAAGAGCAGTCGAATACATCGATTCATCTTCACTAATTTTTGACTCCCTTTCAGAAACTGGCTCCTTATCAATTAATGAAGCTGCTTTAACCGACTTCTCAGGACTTGCTTCAGATACTGATTTTTCACTATGCAAGTGTTTTTTGGAGAGTACATTTTCAGAAACACCAAGAGAATTTTCACTATCACTTTTGCTACTTTTATGATTTTTTCTGGTCTTGACAGTAGAAACTTTGGGTTGATTTGTAATATCACCAAGAATTCTCTTTTTACTTCCCACATCTGGCAATGGATCAGCAGATCTTTTAGAACTATCTTTACTGATAGGTTTGTCCTGAAATAAAATATCAACAGAAACATTTGTGGAATTAAAAAAATTAAAAACACTGAAAGCTGTGACACTGCAGGAATATTTCATTTTTCTACCTTTTGCAAAATTTCTGTGTTTAATTTATTAAATCGAACTGATTGATAATTTAAAGATTGAAATTTTAATTCTCCTGACTGAAAGTAAGGATATATTAAGTAAGTTTGGTTTGGAGTGCTAGTCTGTTTTTCTACAAAAAAGCTAATGAGACCAGAACCTAACGCTCAACTCATTCATTGCCAATCCAGTGATGCTAGTTCTCACCAAATGGCTGATCACAAGTTATGTGAGCATCACTATCAAGTTTCTAAGCAAAATAATATGATGGCCACAGTGAAACAATGTATAATATTTATACTGCCCACTAGAGAAAAGATAGATTCGGCACAATTTTCAGATTGGCAATCAATATGTTAAAAGATTATCCTGAACAGCTATAAATATTCATGCTAACTAGGGATTCAAACCCACAATATCTAGTATTGAAGAGTAGTGACTGACTCATTCAGTCATTTAAACAAACAGAATTTAAATGATTCACATTCTATAAACTACTCAACTAAGTAATAATGGTGAGATTTTTTTTCCCTCTTTCAAATGGGAGTTCCCTAAAAAATAAATAAATAAAATAAATATAAATGAATAAATAAAACTGAATCGTTAAAAAAAAAATTCTAATATAATTTTGCTGTGTTTAACTTAAGGGGAGAAGTCCACTATAATAGTAAATTGGCATTTTAATCCTAATATTAAAACCATAAATAAAGAAAAAATAGCATGCTTTATTGAAGATAAATGTTACAATAATTAGGAAAATAGAAATTAGATTAAAATAAATTTACTAAATGAGGGTTTATCTATTTATAGCCAGAGGTAAAAAAAAAAGTTTAAAAGGTAGCCACAGAGTGTGGTTTAAAACAGTATTATAGAAGAAAAAATAAAATGTTTATTTTAAGCTGTTGGTTTAATGTTAAACAAAATTTTCTTTCCATTATATACTTAATACTATTTTGAAATTTATTGAATATAAAAATCAGATTGCTATACTTATTTTGACTGCCTTTACTGTAAATAGATAATTTCAAACTATGAAATTTTTATATAAAAAAATATCTTTAGAGAAAAAATATTTTGAAACATTAAAATTGGTAGTTCTCCAAATCAGTTGTATAAGATTTAGTAAACATTCAACAAAAATAGACAAAATTACCAGAAAAAAAAAAAAAAATCAGAATGTCAGTAAAACTTTATACACTATAAACCTATGCAATTACATTTTTACAAGGCAATGAAATAAAAATTACAAAACAAAATTAGACATACTTCAATTAATTTTGACCTTGTGATCATACGATGATTAGTAATAGATTCCATCCTGATGAATATTCTGGAATAAAAATTTATCAGACATATATTAGATAAAATATAATTTTAATATACTTTGACTGTTTTAAAAAAATATTAAGTTTTACTAGTCATGACTGACTATATGCACACATATATTCATTTTAAATGAATAACTAGGATCTATGCCTTGCTTGGTAAGTTACTTGTGAGTGGGAATGAAATTTTTGAATATGAATGAGGAGATAACAATGAAGTATGAATAATCCTGCAGTCAAATTGTTTCTATCCCAGGGAACAATGCAAGATAGTATACAACAGATTCTTAAGTTAATGCTTGCAAAATTTAGAAGAGAAAAAGAAGTTATATTAAGTTACAGAAAAACTACATATTTTATTTTACTCTCAATAAAAACTTTATTGACAGCAAAACTTCTCTAAAAACACCGATTTTGTTCACCTGAAGCATGGACAAATAATTATTTGCTATTATAAGCTATGGAGTTAGTTATACTAATAGCTAACTCCATAGCTTTAATTCATATCTACAACACAAATCATTTACACAGAAAAACTCATTTAGACTAAAATAATTTTGGGTAGTTTTTAATAATTCCATTAATTATGGTCCTATATACTCAGACATCTCTCAGGGGAAACCCAAAATTTTTTTTTGAATTTATAAACACTTTTCAACTCTAAACACCCACCTTTATTTTGATTTTTTTAACCCTTTCAGACCTGATTTTTTTTTTTCGCTAATCGATCTAAAAAAAAAAGCCTGCAACTAGGCTATTGTAAATAGATCTAAGGAAAAATAAATCCCGGTTACAAGCTTTTCAAGAAAAACAGCTTTCATATATAATGTATGTACAATGTGTATGTATATGTGTGCTTTCATTATATGTGTACAATTGTGTACACCAGGTCTGAAAGGGTTAAAAAGGGAATTTAGATAAGTACAGATCAATATTTTAATATCTCTAAAATAAATAAATGGAGGGAATAAATATCAGGTATTTTATTTGTTTGAACAAGCGGAGTATTTATACATATTACAAATAATTTTTGGAATACAAAACCATTCTTTGACCAAGAATTTAATATGACAGGGTTTGTTGAAAAACATTGCTATTTTAGCTCAATTTATTTTTTTTTTTTAATAAAGAACCTGAAAACTACTACTGATATCTTACCATTTGAGAATTAGCAGACACATTTCTTATATTTAAATATTTCTTCAATTTCTAATTATAAAATTTCTTCATATAAAATCATACCATTAAAAATAACCATATCACAGCTGCCTGAATATTAGAAACATTATGGCAAACAGTTAATACCATAATAAATCCTAGATGGCATGTAAACATGTATTGGATTAGTAACATTAGACACCCACTGTTTATAAAATAGGATACATTTTATATCTGATCTCTACATATCAAATTTATACAAATAAGAAAAGGATATTTGCAAAGGAATAAAAACCTGTTTATTACACAAATACTTTGAGCAAAATTCACGATGGATTTAACATTTTAAATGTTGATTTATAAGTATGAAACTCCTTAACTCTTTAACAGAAGCCCAGTAAATTTGCTGGTCAAAGAAAAAAATAAGCTTTTGCAATACATGTATATATTAAGGGTTTTTTTTTTAAGTTTTGAAATATACTTGCATTTATAAAAACTTTCTAGTCATTTTATTGTAAAACAGTATTTAAAACAATTTATGCAAACACTTTCCAAACACAATTTTTATTTAAAAACTTGTTTTGAAAACCACTTAAAATATAAAAACAGCAAATATAAAACAGAAAGTACAACATATTACTTTGAAAATAAGTCATAAGGAAACTTTTTCCAAGATTATTCAAATTACTACTCTCTCTCTTTTTAAGGGAAAAAAAAGTTACTACATTACTAGTATCAAAACACCAAACTTGCAAATAATCTTGCCTAAATTGGGTAATTTGTTTAAAAAAAGAAAAAACACACATATGTAAAATATTTTAATGGTAAAGAATAAGACAAAAAGTTTAAGATTTTTCTTAACCATAAACTGTTGTTGTGTGGACGTTCAGATTTTATCTCTAAGCATCTTTTTTTACTTTCTCTAAATCATAACTGATCAGAGAAATTCTCAGATCTACTTGCGCGCCAATTAAAATGAAATACCGGCATAGCTTTATTTTATATAATGTCCATAGTAGTTAAAGATTAAGAAAATATTCATACCAGAGTTAAATATGTAGGCTTATAAGTATTATAGTATCGATAATAAACTTATCTAAGCCTGGAGAACCTCACGGCTATATGGGTGCGGATTGGGGCTCGATTATCTAATAAACTACAAATTAAGTCACGCAAATCAAAATGCAAGTCTGAAGAAAGTTCCTACTTATCCAATGGTTTTAATTAATTTCCAGATATTATCAGACTAATAAACAAATTTCTATAAACTGGGCGAGAGAAGGAGGCGGGAAATATGGCACAGATTTCGCACAAGAAAATTTTCCTATTAAATATTATCAAATAGTTCTTAAAATAAGCTGAAATAAAGAACTTCTTTAAAATTTTCAAACGACTAACTTTTGAATCAGGGTAACATAACATATTTTGTATGGCTCAGTTACTATACAAAATGCGTTCATTCAATTAATTTAACCAGTAACAAATTATAAAATTTAACTAATTCAAAAAAACAAGGATACTTACAAAAGGATAGTTAAATGTTAATAAATTAATTGAATTAAAACATATCTAAAATGACAGAATTTTTGGTTAAATGATAAAATATATCAAACACCGATCTATATTCCTTTTCAAATATTACGACCAAACTAGGAGCTCTGCTATTGGTCAATAAATGCAACGCGGTAATCTTCCTGAACATTAAATCAAGCTAATGAAAGTTAGAGTACATAAATATTTTTTAACTCTAATTAACTCTAAGTTTGAATATTTTACAAACAAAGATGAAAAGATGCAACGTATTAAAATTTTAAATGCATAAAATAATTAATTTGAATATTCTACCACCTAGAAATATAGCAAAAACTCGGAAAAAAATATTTTCTTTTATGTAAAAGTTTTAAGCATATTTTTATTTGATTTTTGTGTTTTATATTTAATTGATATTGTTTAAGTAAACTTAATAGGTTAAAACAATATTTAAAAAAAATTTGTTTTTCACATACTCTGTGATTTTTGTTTCATTTCTGTAGTAAACAAAGGTTTATTGCTGAATTCGTAGATAGGTGTTGCAGATATGCAGATAATTTAAACAGATCTGTCACGCGCTTAAGTTTTTCTTCTAATAGTTTAATTTTGTACAGGATATATTATTTTATATTATTTTAAGTAAAGATGCAGAGTGTAATTAATAATGTCAAGGGAACAGCACTCAACGTTGCAGAATTTTTTACCCCTGTTTTAAAGGTACTTGTAAAAATCTCCTTTTGGAAAACAAACATAATTGAAAAACGCATCTCCCTGTGTCAGAAGTTCACTTTAGCAAGCAGTGAATAATTTTTATTGGGCAATGTATCTCATGTCATTTATCAAATCCTCATAGTTTCTTTTGTTTTCTATCGTTAAATATACCTTTTTGATCGTCTTGAAGAAAATATTTTGAAAATTTAAAGAAATGTTGTTAAACACAGCATCATAAATTATTATATAATTGAATTTTACGGTATTTAACTCTCGAGTTTAAATGTATTAGTGTGAGATTCATAACTATCGGGATTCCAAAATGTTTTCATTTGTAACTTTTTATGTTAGTAATGAAACTTACAATAACAGGTTTTTTTTTTAAAGCTACTTAAAATGTGAAAGTAAAACTGTATTAAATTAGACTTCCTCATGACATAATAATATTTGGTTTTGTTATAGTATGAAATATGAAAACTAAATTTTGTAGTATCAAATTTGTTAATTCTATTATAAATTACAGATATTTTAAAAGTCTTCTTTAAGCCATTAATAACTTGTTTCACTATTATAAACTATATAATACACTTGAGTATATTACATTCATGAATACATCCATGAGAAATAAATTAATGCGTTAAATAATTTCCCAGGCTCTAAGTTTTTACATGTGACCAAGAAAATGTCGTTTGGCATTGAAATATTTTATAAAATACTTCCTTTTGAACATCACCAACTCAGACTGATTTGTTTAAATCTTACTTTCTGGCAGTATCTCTCCAAATTGATTTTATTTTGTTAGATTTCAAAAGCTTCTAATACATAATACATTTTAAGAGCTGGTGATTCATGGATATTTCATCATAAAGATATCATTCTTGCTTCCTCAAGCTTGGTTTATAGGTGGAAAGAAAGGCAATCCATAATTGCAGTATGTTCTTTTCCTTATGGTGTTTTTGTAGTTAATCCACTTTTCAGGGCCAGTTATCTGTTATAGGAAGGGTTAATTTTTGAGTTGAGCAAGCAGAGAGGTAGATTAAAAGGTTGTATCATATATAGATTTCTCACCTAACTGAAGCATCAGTTTGCTGTATTTATTAATTGGTTGTAATTTCTCAATATAATCTGAAAAAGTTATCAGGGTTGAAGCTTTTCGACAATCTCCTATATTGTGAAAATAAAAAAGTTCTTGCTCTATTGTAGTCTTCACAATATTGTCGTTGATTAAATATAGTAATTTTCCCTGAGTGTGGCCTACCATTAAGCGTAAAATAATCACCTTCAAATCTTTCTAACTTATACCTGTAAGTTTCATACAAAACTGCATCTTTGCTTCAAATCCTTCTCTAAATTTCATTTCAATTCTGTAACATTTCTTACTTTTTAAGATTTTGTAAGAATATAGTGTTATAAATTAACTTAATCAGTAGCCTTGTTTATACAATCATGTTTTACTTAACCACATGGGACACTTTTGTTTTGGTTAATTTAGAAGAGTAGATATATATAAATATGATAAATAGACTATCATGTATGCAGGATGCCTACAATCCTTAAAAACTACTTATCTTTCGTTTCAAATTTTTATTGACAATAAAATCTGTTTAATTTTTACAAAAGGTACTTAACAGCTGTTTACTTTCTGTCCAAGTGCTTAAAAACTCCTTATTTTTTGTCATTTTGTTTTCTTCTCAGTGTTAGGAAACCTTAGTCCGAAAGGTGCCAGTGTCTGTTTATAATAACTGTTTGGATGAATTGCAGGAATTACAAAAAGTACACTGTTATTTATTTGCTGTATTATGACCTACTAATGATGACACATTTATTTTAGTACACAATTTGCTCACTCTGAATGCAATAGTTATTTCTTCTCTACTTGCTGGTAGCTTGATTGAACTAATACATTGTGGTACGAAGTCTGTGTTGATATAAAGCATATTGGAATAATTGCTTTGGAAAATTTGAGACTTTATTTTTAAAAATACTAGGAAAGTACATTTTTAATATTTTATGGACTGGAAAAGAAGAGTATATCGTTTGTTAAATTCTAATGGGATAAACATATGGATTGTTTTTTAAAAAAAAATTAATAAATAGCTTTACTAAAAATGCAATTGTTTTCTCTAAAAAAAGTCGTGTAATATAAGGTTTCCAATTTGAAAACTAATTATATGCATCATTATACATTTAAAATGTTTTCCTCGTTTAAATCATATTACTTATTCTTAAAATTTTTATAATTGTTTGCTCTTTATTTTGTAACAGAAACCTTTTTGGGATTGCATATTATTTGTTTGTTTTTTTTATGACCATTTATTTTAGTTTAGATACTTTGCATTTTTAAAGCAATATAGGAAGTAGTTTTTTCCTTTTTTTTTTAAGGTTATTTTTTAATAATACCATGAATTGTAAATTTCCATATTTTTTCCCCTAATATTATAGTGCACACCCTGTATATATCTCAGATAAATACTTGCATATTAAAACTTGATATAACATTATCAAGAACCTTCTAGAAGACATTTTTATTATGAAATTAATATATATAAATCTGTGAGCTTAAAAAATTTTTCATTTCAGGAATCCAAGTTTAAGGAGACAGGTGTGTTAACTCCAGATGAGGTAATATTTAAATATTTTTCAACTATTCTAAGCACTTAAAATAGCTTTAAATCATATTCTGAAAAAATATCCTATATTATTCATATAAAATGGCATACAGGATGATAAATCTATCAATCAATAGTTTTTTTCCCCATAATTTTGGTATAGATTTCAGATTACATCTTCAAATTTATCATGCTGACATAGTACTGTTTATATTTTGATGGTTATAAAATCCACAGTAAGGTTATAGGTCTTGCCTGTGTCTAGCTCATCCCTTTTCATTTTTTAATGTCATGTGTCATTTGTAGATTATTTTTAATTAACATTAAAGTTTCATTTGTGTTAATAAGAATTTAGTTTTCTTTTGTAAAAGACTACAGATCATAATTTTTTGTTAAATATGTGCTATGTATTTAACCATTTAAAAAAATATAAAATTTGTCAAAAATTAAGAATTTTTGAGATCTGAAAGTTGTTTGGTGTTTCAATGCTGACATATATTTACTGTATATTCTGTTTACTTATATTAGTGTCTCAATATTTTTAAACATGTCATAAATAATCTGTAATAATTAAGATTTTAAAATTTTGCATATTGGTGGGAGATTTTAATGAAGTTGAGTATTTATAAAACTTCATTTGCAGTTTGTGTTTGCTGGAGATCATTTGGTTCATCATTATCCAACTTGGCAATGGGCAAAAGGAGATGAAGCTAATTTAAAACCATATCTACCTGCTGATAAACAATTTCTTGTGACAAGAAATGGTATGGTTAAAAATATTTTATATGCATTTTAGGTATATGATGTTAAATTCAAAGTCTAAGTATAGCATTTTAACAATGAGTATAACATAATCTTTTTATTTTAAAGCTTAAAGGCAGTATAGCAGTATTTATTGTAGAAAGTTGGCTGTTTAGTAATTATATTGTTATAACTGCAAAAAATTTATCATTTTTAAAAAATCCATTTAAAAATTTTCAATATTTTTTAATGAAAAAATTAAATCATTTTATACCTTCTTGTATACTCATATAAAATTTAGCAGTATAAGTATGTATAGTCTTAAATTCTTACTTGAACTATCATTAATATTAAACTACTTTTCCTTTATGTACAAATACTCTCTTGCTTTTTTCTAAAGCCTGTTAGTTTTATTTACATTGGATCCCTCAGCAAAAAATAAAAAATAAAATTTGTATAGTGTTTTCTGACTAATTACTAGATTTTGAAAAATTAGAAATACTTTTTATTTAGGTAGTTACTATTCTATTGCTCATTATCAGAAAATATTTTCAATTGCATAAATATATATATATTTTTTTTCTTAAACTTCATAGCAAGTTATTTATTATTTAGTGCCTTGTTATAAGCGGTGCAAAGAAATGGAGTACACAGATCACCATGAAGAATTATTAGAAACAGATGATGAAGATGGAGGTTGGATTGATACTCATCATTATACAGGTAATATTAAATAGTAGACATTTTGTGGTGAATAACGATCATTTTATGAACAGATTATTTGCAATTTATCTCGATTAGTGTAAACTATCATTTTAAGTTAGATATTAATTATTCTTTTCCTTAAAAATATATTTGTTATTAACCCCTTCTTGGTCGGATTTTTTTTCGAATTTCCGGCCCAAAAAAAGCATTTTTTTTATTGCTGAAAATTAATCTATGTTCTATCCTAATTTCGAAAATGCAAAATATTTTTGTCAGCAAGCAGTTTTTTGCTTGACTTATTGGGGGTGAAATATGTGATATCCTGTCCACTGATCTGCAGTTTTCACCGCAATGCACCCACGTGTTATCTTTAAAAAATACACTGTAATAACATATTTATTAACTCTATTGCTTTAAGGTGTGTAAGATAAATATCGACATAAAAATAATTATTAAAATTAGGTAAAAAAAATATTTTAGAAAATATTTTCCAACCTTACCGTTAAAACAGATTTCAATCAGTCTTTGGGTATCAGAGCATAAAAATCACATTTATCAAAAACTGAAATTATTTTTTAACAGATTATTTTTTTGCTTATTTTGTCATAAAACTGTTGGTTATGAATATCAAAAATATCATGAATAATCCCGGGATTTATAAAAGAAGTGTAAATAGCGGCGAATTCAATCTCAATATGCAATTTTTCTTTTCGTGTATCTAGCAGTGTGACAATAACCACAAACCTCCGAACGTATGAATGCGACCCGAAAGAAGTTAAAAATAATAAAATTTGAAATGATTTTGGTTAGCTATTTCAAGTAGTGTCTTTGTCTATTAAACTTTGTGTGTTAGGAACAGATATGTAAATTATTTTTTTAACACTGGGTATATTTTTTAGTCATTTTTGTTATCTTCAACTTAATCCTTAGAAGCATACCCTATAAATTTCTGAAGCTTTTCAATAAAAATTGTCTTAAACTAATATTAAGGGTCAAGGTAATGTGTTTAACAGTGTATCTAGCAGTGTGAAATAACACCACTCAAACCTCCAAATAGAAAAAAGATTTAAAAAAAAAAACATAATTTTAAACAGCTGTAAAACAGTATGTCAAGCAAAAAATTTAGCACTATTGTGTTATATTCGTTTTTATTCAGAATATTCAAGATATTTCTGATTTAAATCTATTTAAACATTTTTTGATTATGAGACTTGTTTATACAGGTTTGCAATTCCATCACTTTTCTCACCTTTAGTCACTTGTTTTACAATTGATCACTTTTAGTCGCTTTTT
This sequence comes from Pardosa pseudoannulata, assembly GCA_032207245.1. Lineage (NCBI taxonomy): Eukaryota > Metazoa > Arthropoda > Arachnida > Araneae > Lycosidae > Pardosa > Pardosa pseudoannulata. The sequence continues at coordinate 103,761,361 of CM063505.1, read as the reverse complement.
TAAGTAAACAGTCACTTTTTTCATGGTGTATCACAGCAAAAGTATGTTGTTGAATAAAGAAAATCTGAATTAATAACAAAATATTTTAATAAAAGACCAAAAATTTGTTGTTCTAATCTTATTTTTCTTATTAAAATGTAATTAGTCATAAGGTTTCCAGAATTTAGTAATTTTAAAAAGTTGTAAAGAAGTTCCTGAAATCTACATTTGGGCTGAAATGTACATTTAATACATTAAAGTAATTTACGTCAAAGCACGCATTTCTCTTTTTCTTCACAATTTTTGTTTAGATACTCTAATCTAGCTATGTACATATTTCGAAACATCATTAATACATGCAGAAAATTGTGATTATAAAATTAATGTATTGTATGTATTCAAATCTAATTTATAGATTTTTCTTGAATAAAAAGCAATGTTGAGTTGTGTTAAACAAAATTTTTTACCTTTTTTGTATTTGACGCTAAAATCATGTCTTGCATGAATCATTTGATTTAGAGTTAAAATAAATAGAAAAATTTTAATAGCATCTGTAATCAAGAGGAGAAAAAAAATCACTTATTTTTTCAATGTTTAGTCACTTTTTGGTCAGTTATTCTGTATTATTTGTCACTTTTCTCACTTATTTGAAAGTACTTCAGCAGTTGTAAGCCTGTTTATATTAATAAAAATTATTTAGAGTGGGAATTTAATGAATGCTTGCAAAGTATATTATTTAAGTCATTTTATTTGAAACACTTTAAGATGTAACATAACCCTCTTTTATGCATAGTATATACCTTTCAAACAAATGGTGCCAGTATGACATACAGAAAATGTCCTTTTACTTTAAAAGCAAAAAGGGAGTATCCTTACACTTGACTGAAATGGCCTTTTTTAATAAATGTACTTTATCTCTTTTTAATAGAAATGTTAACATTGTATAATACTGATCTTCATCCTTTTCATAAATCCTGTAATAGAATTCAAAGCATTTGTGATATCAGAGAGAGAATGCAGCTGAAATTCAATGTAGTAACAAGACTCAAGTAACCTGAAATATTTATTGAAATTGGTATCAGTAGCATCCATTTTGTTGGACACAAATGATTCAGTGAGAGTAATTGTTAGAGCTGTATTGCTACTAGCAACTACTGATGTGAATGACAGTCCAGATTCAGTTGCTTTGCTAAAGAAAAATTTTAGGAATATATCTTCTGGACTTGAGCAGGTTACTTTTGGAAAGCATTTTGTCTTCCTGCCTGCTATAGGAAACTTGGGTTTTCTGTTTATGGGAGGGCTGGTTGGAATTTAGCAACACAATCTTTGAAAAGCAATTGGAAAACACTTTAAACAAAACTAGAAATTGTTTGCAGTCTACCATTTTGTCTTTCAGAGGGTTAAGATAACTGACTATGAAAGTGTATTTATTTAGATAATGTGTAACAAAAAAATGTTTAAAAGGATAGTATTTTTAGTATATTTTATGGATATTGATTTAAAATTTGTTTACCTACTTATGGTTTCTTTTCACTGTTAAATTATTTAAAGTGGAAGTTGTTATAAAAGAGTTTATATTACTTTATATTTTAACTAAATCTACTTATATTATAGATTTTCATATGTCTTGTTATTTTCAGTTTTTCCCTATATTGAGTCTTTTTTTATGCTTTGTACAATTAGAATTATCATTCAATCTATCTTTTCGTAGATAGTACGGTTGCTGCTATTGCTGAGCAAGTCCATGAAATGACAGTTGAGCCCAAAGTAAGCTATAAATATTGTTGCTGTTTTAAATATTCTAAACTAGCATATAGCCTGTCATATGACAGAATCAGTAAAATTTTTAATTTTCCAAAATTGTAAAGTACGCTATGAGGCATATAAAAATAGTTTGTTTTTTGGCTGAGAATTACCTTGCAACAAAAAATAACCGATGATTCAATTTAAAATTATCACATATGTACCTAATCTATTATTGAAGCCAAATATAAAAGAAAATTATTTACATCATATCTAATTTCAAAGATAAAACATATGAAAATAAGGCATAATTTAAATAATTTAAAATAGGAAATGATTCAATAAGGCGATTTCATGCAGTAGGGCAAATTCTCAAATTATGACAATTCTGGCTTTAGTTTCAAACGGAAGGGCAGTTTACTGCTTATCTATTGGCTGTTGTAAACATGAAAATGAATGAGAAGGGCATTATTGTAGTTCGTGACGTTGCGACAAATTGCCTTATGAGATGGTTAAAGAAATGACTTCATAATGCTAGAAAAATGTTATTTTTACCTATTTATTATGGGATAAATTGATAAATTTAATCGTCTGCTCTTAACCGGGGAAAATAGGAGTTGAAATAATGGCATTAAAGGCTCGAAAAGAGGGGAAGGGGTGGATTTCGAACATTTTAAAGAAGGCAGTATTTTTCGCTGAGATATGAAGCATATTTATACCAATTTATTTTAGAATCGGATCTATAGTTTAGGAGAAGATAAACATTACTCTCTTTGAATTTTGCTAACTATGGATGCCTCTATCCATTCCAGGTCCAACCGCTTCATAAAATCGAGGACAGACGTACATATAACTTAGGCTATTATTATATAGGGGATTTATACGTCCCTGGATTTCTTTTTTTCTAATTTATATATCTTTTTAGAATGTGGCAGAATAGAAATTATTTTAAAAATTGTGACAAAGAGTACCTACTTTGTATTAGAATTAATAAAATTTCTGACTTGCAGTTAGTTATGTTTTATTGCTATTTAGTAAGAGTTTTTAATTGAAATTAACTTTATAAAAGGTACTTATTATTCATCTTAATTAAAAGAATAAATACAGGATTTAATATAATCACTTAAAATAGAAAAGGGTACAAATAGCTGCTAAAAATTAATAAATATATTATGCTTCCCAATTCATAATATAAAATTATTAAAGTTTTGTGCAAGTTTTACATGCATTACAACATGGATTCACTGAAATCCTGTTTTTAAATGGTCAGAGATATTGATGAATAAACATTGATATATATTTGTTATTTAACTTGTTTTTTATATTTAGGAGCCATCATCAAAACCAGTCACTAAAGCTGTTGAAGATGATGATGACGATGAGGATGAAGATGAAGAAGAAGCTCTAGATATGGATGCATTTATGCAAAGTGGAATGTTAGAAAATGAAGATAAAGTAGTTTTATCTTTTTTATTTAATATTTGTTATAAATTCAGAGTTGTTACTTCTGCCCTTATTGAAATAGTTTACATACCAGTTGTTGTAATGTACTTACAACCTATACACCAGTGTTCATTACAAAGGGGAAATACAGAAAGAATATAATACTTTATACTGAGATTCAGATATTATGTACATTAATCTACAAGTTGATCCTTGGTTATCATATATCATAATCATCAATTACTTATGTCTTATATTTACAGCATGATTATCACAATTCTTTTTATAAGGAGTTATTATTATTAACAGAGGCCTAAGTTAAGTGACTGTAAATATTATTTTATAAATTACCTCCATTAAAGTCACAGGGGAGCAGGCAGGGGCTTTTCTCCCTACGTCAGTCTTCAGTTGGTGCAGAGGGTCAGGTAGAGGCTTTTCTCATACGGTGAGTCGGTCCGGGTATTTAGGCGCACAGAACGAGTCGATGCTGGTGGATTCTTGTCCCACTTCTCTCGAATCCCGACTTTAACTCCTCTCCTTCACTTCGTTTGCAAACTCCCCACCTCAGTTCCAACGCCCATTTTTCCTTCCTTGCCAATCACTTGTTTTCGGGAAATTTTCCCACATCTCTATGCCCTTCAATAGTGCAGGTGGGCTCATTAAAGTAGCCCCTTTTGTGCAAGCTGACATTACATTTTAGCCCCTGCTCCCATAACTCAGTTACAGCTCTGTGCGAGCTTGACCGTTACGCTGCCATTCCGTGATCTATACCTTCTCTGCAAGGGTCCCTAAACTTGACGTGAGCAATTGGAGTCCTAAATTCCTCTAGGAAAATCCTCCCTCAGCTGTGCATGCACGTGCAGATCACCATGGGAAAGTACCTTGGTACACCAGTTATATTTAGAAAACAGGCTGTTCTTTTAGCCCTCTGATTTTGAATTTTTTTTCTAAATTTAATTATCCTGCTTACCTTTTTAAGGGAAGAAATAGATCCTAAATTAAGACATATTTATTTAGAATTTTTTTCGTAAATTTATTTTCAAATAGTAGCCTGAGACATATTTCAGTAAAGAATACTAGTGGGACATATTGTCCTAAGTCTCAAATTATTTTTGTGCATGTAAAGTGGTTATTATTAGCTATGAAAAAGCCTTATTTATTCATTTCGAGTAACTAACACCTTTTATTTAAACAGTGTAGCTTAATACTCACAAATTGATCAAAATTATCTAAAATACATGTGCAGGATAAAAGATGTAAATAAGCGATGAGTGATGTCATGAAAATGAGTGGTGTCATTCAAGTGACCACAGACCAAGGGTGTAGCAAGAAATTTTCCATCTGAAGGGGAGTCTCCTTATTTCAATTCATACTTGAAAATAAGTACAACAAATACTTATATACATGTATACAGAAATCATTATAAGGAGTTACAACCCCCTCCTCCACCTTCGCTACACCATAGCCTCAGACTGATGTACAACTGTTATTTTTTCAGAGCGTCTTATTGAGTTTCTGTGCAGTATTTATCTCATAGTAAGTTAGGGAAATATGCATGTCCCATTAAGGGTTAAAACACATAAGAAATACTGTCATAAAATGTTTCTGTCTAGTTCTTAAAACACATAAAAATACCCTGTCATTATTTTTTTTCATCATTTTTAGGCAACTTTAGATATATCAACAACAAAATCAGCTGAAAAACTAGAAACAGATTTATCAAACCCAGAAGCAGGAATTGTCCCCACAAGAACTTATGATTTAAATATTACATATGACAAATACTATCAAACTCCAAGGTTATGGCTTTTTGGTTATGATGAGGTGAGTTTCTAATGCATTAACTTTTAATCATATATTTATATAACTTTTCTTCTTTACATATTAAAAATGTAGTGATAAAATCCTACTCTGCCAGTTTTTATGCTTAAAATCTGCAGTGTACTTTATGTTTGTGTAGGGGGGGGGGCTTTCTAACTTAAAAGTGTACATTTTGGTAGGAGTAAAATTGTTGTAAGATTACTTGTTATAAAGTAAAAATATTGTCAGTAAAAGTACGAAGGATGTTGTGAATTACTTTTAATTTGGTTCTGTGTATATATTTTATGATAAAAAAATTAACATAGAAAATATAGGATTTTTATGTAAAACAAATTTTAGAATACAAATATCTAAGCACTGAATTCCTTTTATTGTTTCTCATTTCTGCTTATATAAAAGTCTTTCTAAAAATTAAGTTTTCCAAAGTTTAAAAATATGTCAATATTCCAATAAGTATATCTGTATGTTTTTCATCCTAAATAGGTGACATTTTCAGAAGGACATTAACATCTGCCAAATGATGAGAATCGTAATATAATGTAATGTAATGAAGTGTGTACAGGCTGTTAAATATAATAATTGATAGATTTTAATCTTAGCTACTCCCTTTCTCTTTATGTATGCATGTGTATATATATATATATATATATATATACACACACACATATACATATACATATGTGTGTGTGTACATACATACACATATAAATTTTTTGAAATAGGAAAGAGTAAAAAATTTTACGATTATTACAGTGTTTTTGTTTTTTTTTAATAAATATTTTTTAAAAAAATAATGCAATGAAATGCTAAAAGTATCTTTCATGTTCATTTTAGATTCGTATTACTAACATGACACTAATTTATATGACTTAAACTCTTTCCTATAATACTCTATTTGAAATTTTCATAAATTCTCAAATATCTGTCAATTCAATGGTAAATCAAACTTTCTCATCATTTATAATAGTATCAATAACAAGCTTAATAGTTTATGTACACTTAATATATTTTTTTAAAAAATCATATAGGTGTGTACTTTTCTACAGACAATTAAAATTTCTCTTTTGAATTTAAAATCACAGGACAAAAACAGTACATTTATTTTTTAAGATGGTAGAAGATATTTTTTTTATCACAAGCGAATTCTTGTGTTATTTTAGAAACTCATGTCTAATCATATAACTATTAATTTAACTTCATAATTAAGTTTATGGCTATATGTGATAAACGATAATGGCTATCAAATCTAACTTTAATGACTATTGTGAAGAGTTCACATTTATTAATCTTAAGAATTATTTCAAATCTTAGCTTATTTTTGCTTCATAAAATGTGTTACATTCACTATTACTTTTATGTGGTATTTATTCACTTGAACTGAAGATTCTCAGAGCAGCTATTTGGTATTGACATTACTAGTCTGAAGAAATTTTGTAACTGACAGATCAATTATGTTTACTCAATATAAAACAGATAAACATGTATTGATCATTTAGCCAAAAATCTACTTGTCTGAAACAACATATATTACTTTTAAAAACTGTTTTACCTGTAATTTGTTATTTTAAATGATTCTGTGAAATTCATCAAATAAGCCTGTAAATATGTTGTGCATGGTAAAATGTGATGTTTAACTTGCATATGCTTCATGGTTCAGCCGGGTGCTTAAAATCCTTAAAAAGTGCTTAGTTTTCTTTTTGTAGCCTTAAAATTTATAATTTTTTCTGAGTGCTCAAAAAGTGCTTATTTTTTTCCCAAATATTGGTTGCTGAATTTTTATTTCCCTTGGTAATTAATTGTCAATCCATTCAACAAAGCTAAAGATAAGAAAGAAGAGTTAGACTAATTAAAAAAATGTATAGAAGAAAAGAAAAATGAACTTCAAAATTAGACATATTCTCCCCCTTCCTATATTTTTTGGTTCTCATCTTCTATTATGAATGGAAATAGTTCTTCAGTTACATTTTTAAAATGGCATTGATAATTTCTTGAATCTTGTTTTGAGTATGTCATAATTAAAACTTTTTTAGTATAGGCACTGCATCTTCTTTTCTCTCTCTCTCTCTCCCTGTGTGTGTATGGTGTGTGTGAATATTATGTTTACCTGTTTATAATACAGAAGTACTTTTTATTATCTTATTTTACATCTATGTTGCTATAAAAATACTGTTGCTATGGTGTGAAACTTGTTGATCTTCCACCACAAATAGTACTTTAACTTTACAAATATTTCAGATTTGTTTAGAGAAAGGGCGGGGGGCATTTGATCAATAAGGACTATTGCTGTTCTAAAATTGTTGTTGTGTGATAGTGTTAACAATTGTGTTTTTTATTAAATTGTCTTATATTTATTAATGTCATTTTTTATTCATGAAAAGCTTTTAAATTTTTAAATTTTTAAGCTTTTTGTGTGTTGATTATTGTTTTTATTTTTGACAATATTGCTTGATATTTTTTAACTTTGAATAATTATAGATTTATTATTCTCAATTTTTTTTTAAGCAATTTCAATTAATAGTTTTTCAAATGTAATTTTTATTTGCAATAATTTTTTATGTATAAATCATATTAAATTTTAAATTAATTTTAACATTTTTATTTTTTTTTAAATTTTGATTTTTTTAGTAATTATATTTTTGTTTGGTTGAAGTTTTGAATTTTTTGTATAATTTGGTTTTTTAGATTGTTTTGTAGATTTAAGTTATTAAGTAAATAATTTTGTGATTTTGTCGCAAGATAAAAGTTGATATTGTCGCAAAATAACTTTTAATTCTTCAGTTTCTGGATCATTGGCGATAAACCTTTGAGTTTAAATATATATTTTGAATAAAATTTGTGTTGCTCCGTTAACACATTTGGTTTTGTAGATAGATGTTGTTTAAGTAGATTTAAAAGTTCACTATATTTCTTTGTGGAAAGTATATCTGGAGCAGTAAGACTTGATAAAAGTTGATATTGTCGCAAGCCAAGACAATTGATCAAAACCATAACTTTTAATTCTTCAGTTTCTGGATCATCTGGCGATAAACCTTTGAGTTTAAAATAATTTTCCAGTCTTTGTGCATAAGTCAAATGATTCGGCTGCAGCGTCAAAAGGATCAAAACATAAATTTTGCATTGCGAGGACATCTTTTTTGGTATGTTTCGTTTCTTCTGGAGTTTTCATTGCTTTTACAAAATCTTGCAGCTCTGTTACTAATTGTGCTAATTCGGCCATGTCGATTACGTTTTTCACCTTCGTTGCCAATTGCTATGTTTCGTTATTTTTAAAAATGCTTTATTTAGAGTATAGTAAAGTAAGTACGTTACATGCTGGAAAACCGGATTGAATACAAGAGTGGAGTTGAGATGTACAGAAGGAAAAAAATACACAACAGTTGATCATAGTACATTGAAAATTTAGGTGCTTAAAAAGTGCTTAATTTTTTTTCTGTGGAAAGAGTCTTAACCTTGTGCTTGTCACCTGTCTCTGTAAAGTTAATCACCTGTAAGTAAGTCACCTGTAAAGTTAATCTGTTTAGGGGTTATATCATACAACAGGATGGACCGAGATTTGAATAGCCACAGTATTCATTTGACTATATTAACCTATTCTTGATTAGCGATGCATGTCATATATTTGGTACATTCATGCTTGTATGAACAGCAGGGTTGGTAAAAACCCGGGTTTTTTCAGGGGTTTTCGAGGTTTGGGGCTTTTTTCAGGGTTTTTACTATACTTTAATGGGTTTTAGATGCTTTTTTGGGGATTTGAAAACTATTCAGGTTTTTTGTTATGTAAGAGGACAGGATATATAACTGTAAAGTTAATCTGTTTAGGGGTTATATCATACAACAGGATGGACCGAGATTTGAATAGCCACAGTATTCATTTGACTATATTAACCTATTCTTGATTAGCGATGCATGTCATATATTTGGTACATTCATGCTTGTATGAACAGCAGGGTTGGTAAAAACCCGGGTTTTTTCAGGGGTTTTCGAGGTTTGGGGCTTTTTTCAGGGTTTTTACTATACTTTAATGGGTTTTAGATGCTTTTTTGGGGATTTGAAAACTATTCAGGTTTTTTGTTATGTAAGAGGACAGGATATATAATTAATTGTATGATTAAAATAAATTTAAAAATCAATTTTAAATTATGCAGAAGAAATTTTTGTCTAAATTAAAGGAAATTTTGAAATCTTAAAATAATTTTTTTTCGTATTATAAAATTTTTCTAACATTAAAAAACTAGTTTTGAATGGCGATTATTTTATACTAAAAGTTGGCTTTGAAATAGTTGCATTTGAAGTTTTTTCTTTTCAATAAAATGTATTAAATTATTGCTTTTTTAGCAGTATTGTGTTATTAAAGTATTCCAAAGATATTTTTTTAGTTAATTTTTAGTAAGTTATATATGATAAGTAGCATAATTAATTAAATATATTATCCCCATGTTTATTTATTTGCAGTTGTTATACATATTTTTTCCCAATTTTTCTTGTCCATTTTTCAATTAATTTTATCACATGTAATACTTCAATATTCTTATTTTTTTTCATCATACATTCTTATTAACTTTGTTTAATTTAGATTTTATTGTATTTGTTATACAGATAACTATTTTTCCCTGAAAAGTTTTTAAGTTTTTGTTTTTTCTAGCAGTTTAGACCCCCTCAAATTAAACAAAATCTAGGATCATTGTCAAAGATGAAATATGTAATATATATTATAGATTTAATTCAATATATATTTATTATTAGTTAAATATGTGGAATTTTAAATAAAGATTTTGAGAACCCAATTTTGAAAAAATCCACTTGGGTTTTTTAAACCGCCTGGGTTTTTTCGGGTTGGGCAAATGAAGCCAACCCTGACGAACAGTGTCACATGTCAGGTGAAAAAGAGAAAAGTTTCATAGTTCAAAGTGGATCTATTGCTACTGCCTGCTGACAAAAAAAATTGCTTTTTTAATCAGGATAGAACATATATTAATTTTCATGAATTTTAAAAAACAATTGACAGATAAGGGGTTAAAGAATAAATCTACAAAGTTTGACAAGTTTATGGCCATGTAGATTTGTAGAGAACATACATACTCTTTATAAATACTAGAAAGACTTCATCTGAATAGAATAAATATGTCAGTCTTTTAAAAATTCTATTCTGAACTGTTACCCCAGATTTATATTAAAGATTTCTTATCTGTAAAAACCTAATAACTTTCATTTTTTCTGGATAAAAATTGTCATTTAAAATGTTTAGTGTAGTTAATATTTTAATGAACAAGCCTTATTTTTGGGGGCAAATTTTATACTTTAGAATCGCAAGCCTTTAAAAATAGAAGAAATGTATGAGGATATCAGTCAAGATCATGCAAAGAAAACAGTTACAATGGAAACTCATCCTCATTTGCCAGGACCTCCCAGAGCATCTGTTCACCCTTGCAGGTCTGTTTAATCATTTTATTTGCTGTTATAATGTATGCCTTTTTTAAGAAAATTTGTTGAGCATTAACTGATGTTTTAGAATCTACCAATATAATATGCAGAAATGTTTTGCTAACCATTCTAGTAATTTTACATTTAAATAAGGAACTGAGTTACACTCAAAATTATTCAGCTTCATTCATCTCAATAACATTGTACATGTTGAATTGAGTTTTAAAAATATTCTCAACCTAGATTTCTCCAAATTCCATATAAAAGATAAACAGCTTGATTCTATAACCAAGCATAATGAATACAAATTTAAAAAGTAAACATTAAAGTTTTATATGATCAGAAGTGTTTTCCTTCTTATTTATGCTAAAGTTTTTCCACTCGTCATTTAAAAGAGACATTGAGGGTCAGAACTTGATTTAACTCTGCATCATTCTAAAAAAGAATAGAAATATTTTTACATCAATCATTAAATTAGTCATAAAAAATATTAGTTTTCTACAAGGTGTATGAGATATACTTAATTTTTTCAACGTTAGAATGATGTTATTTTGGGGATTTGAAAACTATTCAGGTTTTTTGTTATGTAAGAGGACAGGATATATAATTAATTGTATGATTAAAATAAGTTTAAAAATCAATTTTAAATTATGCGGAAGAAATTTTTGTCTAAATTAAAGGAAATTTTGAAATCTTAAAATAAATTTTTTTCGTATTATAAAATTTTTCTAACATCAAAAAACTAGTTTTGAATGGCGATTATTTTATACTAAAAGTTGGCTTTGAAATAGTTTCATTTGAAGTTTTTTCTTTTCAATAAAATGTATTAAATTATTGCTTTTGTTAGTAGTATTGTGTTATTAAAGCATTCCGAAGATATTTTTTTAGTTAATTTTTAGTAAGTTATATATGATAAGTAGCATAATTAATTAAATATATTATCCCCATATTTATTTATTTGCAGTTGTTATACATATTTTTTTCCCAATTTTTCTTGTCCATTTTTCAATTAATTTTATCACATGTAATACTTCAATATTCTTATTTTTTTCATCATATATTCTTATTAACTTTGTTTAATTTAGATTTTATTGTATTTGTTATACAGATAACTATTTTACCCTTAAAAGTTTTTAAGTTTTTGTTTTTTCTAGCAGTTTAGACCCCCTCAAATTAAACAAAATCTAGGATCATTGTCAAAGATGAAATATGTAATATATATTATAGATTTAATTCAATATATATTCATTATTAGTTAAATATGTGGAATTTTAAATAAAGATTTTGAGAACCCAATTTTGAAAAAATCCACTTGGGTTTTTTAAACCGCCTGGGTTTTTTCGGGTTGGGCAAATGAAGCCAACCCTGACGAACAGTGTCACATGTCAGGTGAAAAAGAGAAAAGTTTCATAGTTCAAAGTGGATCTATTGCTACTGTCTGCTGACAAAAAAAAAATTGCTTTTTTAATCAGGATAGAACATATATTAATTTTCATGGATTTTGAAAAACAATTGACAGATAAGGGGTTAAAGAATAAATCTGCAAAGTTTGACAAGTTTATGGCCGTATAGATTTGTAGAGAACATACATACTCTTTATAAATAACTGAAAGACTTCATCTGAATAGAATAAATATGTCAGTCTTTAAAAATTCTGTTCTGAACTGTTACCCCAGATTTATATTAAAGATTTATCTGTAAAAACCTAATAACTTTCATTTTTTCTGGATAAAAATTGTCATTTAAAATGTTTAGTGTAGTTAATATTTTAATGAGCAAGCCTTATTTTTTGGGGTAAATTTTATACTTTAGAATCGCAAGCCTTTAAAAATAGAAGAAATGTATGAGGATATCAGTCAAGATCATGCAAAGAAAACAGTTACAATGGAAACTCATCCTCATTTGCCAGGACCTCCCAGAGCATCTGTTCACCCTTGCAGGTCTGTTTAATCATTTTATTTGCTGTTATAATGTATGCCTTTTTTAAGAAAATTTGTTGAGCATTAACTGATGTTTTAGAATCTACCAATATAATATGCAAAAATGTTTTGCTAACCATTCTAGTAATTTTACATTTAAATAAGGAACTGAGTTACACTCAAAATTATTCAGCTTCATTCATCTCAATAACATTGTACATGTTGAATTGAGTTTTAAAAATATTCTCAACCTAGATTTCTCCAAATTTCATATAAAAGATAACAGCTTGATTCTATAACCAAGCATAATGAATACAAATTTAAAAAGTAAACATTAAAGTTTTATATGATCAGAAGTGTTTTCCTTCTTATTTATGCTATAGTTTTTCCACTCGTCATTTAAAAGAGACATTGAGGGTCAGAACTTGATTTAACTTTGCATCCTTCTAAAAAAGAGTAGAAATATTTTTACATCAATCATTAAATTAGTCATAAAAAATATTAGTTTTCTGCAAGGTGTATGAGATATACTTAATTTTTTCAACGTTAGAATGATGTTATTGTGACACCAAGCTATGTATATTGTTTAGTAACATCTGGAAATGTATGTAATGATATTTTAAGGAAATTAACAAATTTTAATTATAATTATATTCTAAAATAAATTTTGGCGATTTTATACATAAAAAGGTAATTTTGGGCTAAAGTCTTAATTTATTTCTAAATTATAACAATCCTGCAGGCAAGTGCCAAATTACCAACCTCCTTTTTAATGTTTTCTTAGCTTATCTCATATAACTTTTTTACATAAGCCTAATGCATGTGCAGGGATGTTGCGGCCGTGCCAAACTACACCAGTTTGATATCTGCGTCCAGAGGCTCCCAAAATAGTATATTGACAGAAATTGCACCATTTTACAAATTTATGCAGTTTTTACCCATTCAGACTTGTTCAGTAATTATATCAATTCTACTTAAAGCGAATTTCCCCTACCAAACATCGCTAAATGCTGTACTTTGGACGGAATATGTTGCATTTATTTTTTCCTACCTACTTTCTCAGGAAAAATTCATAAAGGAGAAAATAATTTGATGCTTCAGCCAAGCTGCCACTCTTTGGTACTATAAACTCAAAATTGTCAAACAAAAAGAAATAAAGTTTTTGTGCATGTGTGAATTTTCAATTCTTTTAGAGAATTCTGCTTCTTTAAAAAATTATAAATCATATACCATTCTTTATGATCTTCATCAGAAAAACACTTAATATATCTTTTGCATTACATTGAAGGAGAAAAAATGACTCTCCTGTTCTGGCCTTATTTTAGTACTTTTTCACGGGATTTTGTGAATGAAAAGTAAATATACTGATATTGCTTGTAATTAAGTATAACAACTCTTTAAGCATCATGCTGTAAAGAATGATTTCATGTTAAGAAATAAATTTGTACTGTACCTGTAATAAAGAAATTTGCTAGTAATTCTCCAGCTTTTGTTTTAACTGCTAGTACTTTGTTATATTTTTTATATGATTATACCAAACAATTGCACAGACACGCACAAACATATATATATATATATATTGCACATGCCAAACCAACAAATATCAGCAATTATTGAATATTTATCTGTTTTGAATATTACAGCCAATCATTCTAAATTTTTAGGCAGACTTCTCAAAAACTACTGTTTAATTTTTAAATTGTTACTTAAACGGCTACAAAAACACTATATTCTGTTCCAATTCAACTTTTTGTCTACTACAAAAATTCTTGCTCCAAATTAACATTTTGGCTGCTACAAAAATGCTTTTTCCTGATACAAATTTTAAGTTTTGTTGCTACAGAATGTGCTGTGAAATGCTTGAAGGAGTGTGACATCCCTGCATGTGGTCATGTTATTTGTGTCCCCATATGATTTCAATTAAACCCTTCTGATTGGTTACTAAAAGCCTTCCCAACTATTTTAAATACGATTTTTGTGATGGTGTGTGGCAGATAAATGTTAAACTTGCTCTTAATAAAATCTTTAGCTTTTTTTAACCTTAGAATTTTTGTTCTATATTCCCAGATTCCAGCATGTTACAGCCAACTGAAACGATGCAACGGAAACCTAATATCAGTTTCATTTCATTCACATATAAAATATATAACTCTATTTATATTTAAATTTTGAACAAATTATTAATTTAACAGCAGATTAATTTAAAATAAAGTGCTAAAAGTGAAAAAGAAACAACTTGCATTACCAAAATTGCAAAAATTTTATCTTTTACCAGCAAATCATTTGAAAAGTAAGTTCTAAGCAATTTCTGCATTTCAGGCATGCTGAAGTCATGAAGAAGATAATCCATACTGTGACTGAAGGTGGTGGAGATCTTGGTGTTCATATGTATTTAATAGTCTTTTTAAAATTCATGCAAGCAGTTATTCCAACTATTGAATATGACTATACCCAAAATTTTTCTTTTGAATAAAATTATGGCATTTTTGTATTATGTTATGTACATGATTTAAGGTATTTTGGCTTTTTATGCAAAATTAAGTATGAGTGATTGGTTATTGGATGATTATTTGTTAAAAAAAATAAAATATATTTTTAAGCTTTAAAAAGTTTTATTTAAAAATTGGTATCTTTTGAGTCAGAAAAATTACTTGTAAATTAATGCCAAGATATAACAGAACATTTTAAACTGATATATTTATTTTTCTGTGGACAATTTGCAATTTTTCTCATTTTTTTTTTTTTTTTTTTTAAGTTTTATGAGTTTTATTTCTGTATACATATGTTACTATAACTGAACATACACTTCACACTTTATATTTGTATGTAACTTTACTAAAACTTCTGCTAACATTTGTAATATAAATATTAAAGGCACATAACATGATTATGCCATATTGTAAATAAGAGAAATATAACAGGCATGCATATGGTGACTTTTAATTTATATCTGTAAAGTTGCTGTATAAAATTGTGAATGGTAGTTAAAATTGTAAAAATAATAATAATCTGTATAAAAAGTCAGTGCAGAGTATCTAATGGGCTATTCTGTGATACAGAAATAAATTGTTTCTCATTTTACAAATACTATGTTTATTGAACATGGTTTAATGATTAAATTGTATTCCTTTAATTTATTTATTTATTTTTTTTTTAAGTAATATCTGCAAAAGCTAAATTTTAATTTTGTATTCATCTATTGAATAGTTTTATATTCTACTGTTTTATTTGGTGAATAATTTTGCAAATTGTTTTCAATTGATACTTCTGAAAAGATTATAGATTAAATTATATGCAAATCTTTGCAATTTGGTGAATAAATGTATTGCCTTCACATAATTGTAAGTCATGTTATCTGTTCTTTCTTTTCGTCAAGTATTATAACAGAAGTGGACACACATGAGGTCAAAGAGAGTTGTATTTTGATTTTATATACCTTATAAAGAGTCACACAACATATAAATAATATTAAATATATACATGTAACCAGGGAAAATGTTCTTCACAAATTACACATAAGATTAGCCATATTATTTCATTTGCTTAGGCTTGCTGAGTAATGCAGCTTTGAAGCCATTCAAGCAAACAAAGTCCAACATTGTGGAACTACACATTTATTGAGAATAAAATCTCATTGGTCTAACTACAGTCTTTACAGGGCAACAGCTGTGCATAGAATGCTCCAAGAATATACATATTTGACACCAATGCCAGTCCCATAGGGAGCAAGTCACATGATTTTGTTCCCATGAGACTAAAGATGGATCAGTAAATTTTGGGAGGCAATAGTAAACCTTGATCATTTAATTTAGGCCAAAGACACACAAGCAGTAATTTAATTATTACATTAGTGATGCTTTTTCTTAGTACAGCTGAAAACATGATCAGTGGACAGAAAACTAGTGTTTATTCCAACATTAGATTTGAGTTAGATAAAAAAAGAATTTAAGTCATTGAACACTCTTTTTCTGACATTTTATAGCTGGGAAATTAGGTATTAATAAATTAGGAGAAAAGGGATTATGTTGGATATATATTTTTGGTATTTTAATATGTTACCTACATTTTTTATTAATTTAATTAAAATAATACTCAAGCTTTTGGTGCTTTATAAAAAAACACAGAGAAATAATTAAACTTAAGAATTTTACAAAATAACTTTTTCAAAACTTATTGATGTTTAAAAATATAATAAAAATCTATTAATGAAATGCCAAATATTTAACTAAGATCATGACTATTGGAATTGGCACAAAATTTATTAAAGCCATCTACATAAGTGCTGTGAGATGATTAGTCAACTGTGAACAATATTTTGATTTTACAAAATTTCTTTGGGGAATGTAAAGATTTACACCTGTAAGTAAGATCAAATTGATATTAGACACAAATAGGATTTTGATTTTAGCAAGATTTTCCAAACTTTTATTGAAGTAGATCTGTGTTGCAATATCTCTTAAATTTGTTTCCCAACTGATATTTCCATAATCATTTCTTAAAATTGAGGATCCATCTATAATAATCTCTTGCATTTTTTCAAGTATTGAAGACAAATTTAAATTGACTTTTGTATTTTTTAATAGTAAAGAAAAATAGCAATAATATCTGATGTGCACACCACATGGTTTTCTTATATGCCTATATCAAAACTTTTTATTTTGTATGATGCAACATCAGAATCATCATTCACACATTGTCTTCAAAATTCATAAAAGATTGAGTTCTCAAAATAACCATGTTGTAAGTTGAGAACATATATATTTCTCTGACCAGGACTATATTGAGAAATTTCATTACATATATTTATTTATAAATTTGAAATAATTCACGATTACAATACTTATTTTACGCCAAAAAATGAAATTTTGCTTTTTTATTTTAGCTTTAAACCTGTGCAATTAACTTTACATTATTCCATAAAATAGTATCATTTGTGTAACTAAATATTTTATACTTTTTTATTTGTTTGTGTAGAGTATGGCTGAATTATTTATCAATATACCATCAAATATTGATATTTTAAGTATCGCGGTAATGAAATTCTCCGATGCCGATATATCCCCGTCTGCGATATTGTTTTCCCCTTGCGCGCGATAACGTAGATCGCCGAAAGACATCCTAGATATTCCACATAAAGTAATATTTTTTCAAGTTATTACATTTGTTTGATGTCCCATTTCGCGTATTTACTCTCGTACTTGATACAAACATAAGCCAGAAAACTGGTTCTGAAAGATTATCCCGTCTCCGGCCAAATCTTTGGCAGTATATCCCAATAATATCACGATAACGAAGCACTTGGATCAAGACCGAGGAATCCACTGATCGCGATTGGCACTGGTTTGTTGGAATAATATCAGGATATATCAACGACTGCTTGATTGCAAGTCATTGATATGTGCTTATCTCATATAAAGACGCTCCACAAACTTCTCCGGGCATCGTTCGTCGAAAATAAGCTAATTGGCTTAAAATTTGATAACAGTATGTGATGATTTTGTGTGTGTATTCGAATACATCTGTTCATGATCTGATTTTATTGGTAATATCGAATGATAATATGAGCCGTGATCACAATAAGCTGCTTTTACTGTATTATGCGTCAAAAGCAACACGTGAAGATTTGAGAGGTTTATACTTCAGCTACGAGAATGATTTCCCACCCTGTAACAATTGTATCATTATGCGATACGGTGCATCGTAAACAGTAGAATATTCCTTCTGGACTGGCTAGGTAACTCATTTGATCTCAATCTATTTGAAAATATTTGGGCTAGTGAAGAGTCCAATATCTAAGGAAATAGTTCCCAATAAAAATACATTAATTGAAAATTAATTTTTAATTGGAAACAACGATAAACTGAAGAAAAATGTTTTGCACTGCATTGGTAGCATGCCACGACGAGTGAGAACAGTAATCAATGCGAAAGAAGGTTCTACAAAATATTAATAAAAATTTGTATCTCTATTGTGTGGTTTTTATTAATAGTTTACTGTAAAATAATTAATTTATAAAAAGGATAATAATGTAACCTCTTATCTAATCTTAAATCGCCCGAAAGCATTACAAAAATATAAAAATACAGAAAATGTAAATTTGGATAGGGACTGTATATTTCATATTTTTTCTACTTGTTTTTCATTCTAAATCAGTAGTTACTCTTTGTATCAAGAGCTTTTAGACACAATGCATCAAATCTCAAAATTGCTTTATTTTCCCAAACTTGAGGAATTCTAAAATGCTAATGTCGATTCACACGCTTTCTGAAACAGCGAGGATAATAACGTCACATTCTAGCTGCTCACATTTCATCGTCGGTTTTTAGACAACCGCTAACGTTAGACAATGTCAATCTGCCTTTAAAACACTTTGTGTATCATCATGATACTTTTCAACTTAAAAAAGTTAACGATTATAGTTTAAATTTTGGACGAAGATGTGAAACAAAACAGTCCGAAAAAAATTGTTATAAGTTTGTTTACAATTAGAAAATACACTGTCTACCAATAAGTATTTGGACACCCATGCAAATGACGATATCTGCGGTCCTGAGGTACATCACGGCCTCCGCCGGTATACATCATGTAGGAAACAGCATCGGCATTAGTCGCATGCAAGATGCCGCGCAGTTCGGAGCTCTCTGATTTCGAGAAAGGCAAAATTATCGGGTATCCTTAAGGGACATATCTAGCGATTTGAAGTACCCAAAATCGACACTGGCCTATGTGATTAAGAAGTTGAAGGTAAACGGTGATTGTCGGAATATGCCCCCAGTCAGCAGACTAAGAAACTGGGAGATAAAGACCGACGAGTGCTGTCCAGAGAAATTCGGAAGACCCGCACCCAACCGATGGCCCTCATCCGCGAAGAGTTTCAACAGGCATCCGGGAGTATTGTTTCAATGAATACCATCCGTAAGGAAGCACATCTGCTTGGTTTTCATGGTCGTGCTGCTGGCCATAAGCCTTTGATCACAAAGTCTAACAGCGCTGCTCGATTAATGTGGTGCAAAGCACATCGAAATTGGACCGTAATACAGTGGAAAGGGGTTCTTTGGCGCGACGAATCAAAGTTCACCCTTTACCGTTCGGATGACAGGGTCTGGCGTCTGCCTGGAGAACGTCTCCTGCCAGAATGCATTGTGCCAACAGTCAAATTCGGTGGAGGTGGAATTATGGTCTGGGGGTGTTTCTCGTGGTATGGACTGGTATCCTTGGTCCTCATTCATGGTAAGCTCAACACTGATGCCTACTGCACTATTTTGGTTGACAATGTGCTTCCTACGTTGTGGCAGTTACTTACCCCTGTTACTTTCAGGACGACAATGCCAATTGTCATGTTTCGAGGTTAACCAAGGCTTGGTATGGTGCCAATGGAGTTCATCGAATGGACTGGCATTCCCAGACCTGAATCCTATCGAGGACCTCTGGGACGAATCGCCGAATTAAGGGGTGCACTACCCGTCCAAAATCGGTAAAGGAACTTGTATGTCTGCTCCAAGTCGAATGGAAGACAATACCCCTAGCTGTAATACAATGACTTGTGGAAAGTATGCCTCGGAGGGTTCACGCTGTAATTGCCTCTCGTGTAGGCTCTACCAACTATTGATTTTGAATAAAGTTATTCTTTTCTATCACAGGTGTCCAAATACTTATTGGTAAACAGTGCACGTAGAAGAATACTACACTTAAGAACTCCCAGAGGGCTTATTTAATTGAAATAATCTACCTAGACAGGAGGAAAATGCCCACCATTCTACTTTAAATGTTTAATAAATATTAAGCAAAGCAACTGTTCCATAGTCACAAACAAACTTCAGTATGGAAATGCTTCTATAGCTAGGCGGCCAACAGATATACCGAGTGGAGTGGACTCGAGAAGGTGTCAACCGAATGCGGAATGGATTGGAGTCACTTTAACTCTTGTTTAAACTTGTTTTTGCGATATTTGAACATGTGTGTTAAAGCAATTGTTGGTGAAGAAAAGAGAAAAAATACAGCTGGAGCAAAATTTGAGTCATCAATAGAAACTGAGCCGCTGACGAGTCAAGCGGGGTGAAGTTGAACCTTGGTCTGCCGCTCCTCAATTGTCAACTCCGCTCCTTATCCGATAGTCACCTCTCAACTGGATTTGGTTTGGTGTGGTATAGTCTATTTTGGTACACGAGAGGTAATCATACTAGGACTTACTTAAGGCCGATTCCGAACGACTATCAAACATTCATGCCAGCACTGAGATTCGGACCAACGAACTCAATACCGAAAATTAGCGTCTACCCATTCGGCCATTGTTGGGATTTTCCCTCAACTGGAAGACATCGTTTACAAATCAACCGCTGTGTACAGTGCTCCTCCGTATCCGGTGGTTACGCTCCCTAAGAATTGTCGAGATGTTAAGAAAATCTTGTCTTAGAAAAAAAAATTATCTGTAATCAAAATCCCTAGATATAGGGAAAAAATAACAGTACGATAGAATGACACAGAAAATACATACGAAATGAACGCCAGATAATGAAATTCAACAGTTCTAGAGCTCAGATGAATCCAACAATCAGATGTCACATGTTGATTCCCACGATACTTTTCTTGGTTGGTTGGGAGCACTACGGTCTACTTTTTGCTACACGAGGGCTAAGATACTTTTCTTGGAACATAAACTGAAAATAAAATATAGACAAGGATTTGGCAATCATTGCCCAAAGGATAACTATACATTCCAAAATAACTTGGTTTGAGGAATATTGCACAATTCAAATTGAAAGGATTTTGGCAGGTCAAATTGGTTACAGGTTAAGGTTAAGATGGAGGTATGAAGATTTTTTTAACCCTCTATAGAGATTTGCGGCGATAAATTGTTGAAACTGAGCTACTTTTTTATTATTAAAAATTTAAAATATTTATCATTTTCTTTCAATAACGCGTTAAACTATTTTAAACCTAATTCATCTGATAGTATTTTAAATGTTTTATGAGAATATAAATTTTGCTGAGTAGATTTTCTTCAGCTAATTTTGGGATAAAAGTGTTTTCTAAAGGACACGTAACACTACTGGTTATGTACCCGGTCCGAAAGTTGAGAGTGAAGAAACTAGTAAAGTAATATACAAAAACTTTAAAATTTTACAGGAATATAATATATATATATATATATATATATATGTGTGTGTGTGTGTGCATAGATGTAATCCGGGGAAATTAATTCGCTGGTCACATAAAATTTAGCTCATTACTTTTAATTGCCCGGGCTTACTGGGCAATGACCGAAGCCTAATTAATTGGCAGTTGGCTGTCGTGGCACCATAACAGAAAAAGAAGCAGAGAGTTTAGGATCTAAGAAAAGACATTCAGATCAGAAGGACTTTCTCTGTCAAGAGCAAGGCATGGAATGATAAAGGAAAACACTTGTTGGGTCCCACAACGAGAGACACGAAGAGAATTCCCAGGAGAGAGCGGCTTAGTCAGCGAATTTAATAGAAAGGAACTTAGATCACTGAAAAAAAGTGAGCGATTCGCCTGGAATAGCTGGAAAATGTTGCGAATGGACAGAAAATGTGCATTTAATTTGAAAATTAGCTTTTGTGGGTGGGAAAATAGATATAAAAGAAGAATGGGAAAATGAAAATATTAAAGAGATATTTTAAGCGTAATAATTTTGATATATTACATACAAATATATATATGTGTGTGTATTCTTTTCTAAACTAGGAATCATTAATTTTGTCCAATCACGTTTGCATTTTAGTTTCAGTTTTTAGTTATGGCTTTTGCGAATAGATGGCGATGCTAGTTTAAATTCTCTGCAATTGGGGTTTCATGTACTCTCAAAAGTTTTTTTTTATATTTACCAAACGTGTATTTTTTCTCCCAATTTTTTATTATTGAATATCGTATTATCACTCGAAATGAACCTATGTGCAAAATTTTAGATCTCTAGCTAGTCAGGTAGTTAAAAATCGATAACAAAATTTGAGCTGACAAACAAGTGAAATTACATAGAAGAGTATTAATGTAAAAGGGTTTTTATTTATTGAAATACTAATTGTCAGAAATAATAAAGAAATAAAGTCAGTCCTTTATTTATATACGTATTTACAAAATGTTAATAATGTTAATGTTCAGCGCATGCATCACAGCGCTATACCTCTACCATAATATCAAGGTATTAACACAATCCAAACTTTGTATTTGCAATAGAGAGGGGATCGTAAGTAAATGCAGATTGTGAAGTTCACAAGGCTTTCTATTTTTACACGTATATTTCGGAAATATCATTAACGATGGGCGTTTTTTGAATCATTAAACGTTTAACACATTTTCGTATCATTGATGTTTAAAAGTTTCCCCTTTTCCTTTGTAATACAATTCAAAGAAAACTTATTATACATTAATGAAGAAAAGGAATATGATTGAAGATAAAAATAGAAGTAAACAATACAAAAATATTATAGTTTTGATAAATTAAAATTAGACTAGCATTTAGTCCAGTTTTACATGCATAATTTGATGATATATACGAGTAACTCATTCGGCAGATATATTTCTTAAACATGGCTATAAATATACATACATATACATATATTTATATATATATATATATATATATATATATATATATATATATATATATATATATATATATATATATATATATATATATATATTTAAAGAAATGAAACTTTCTTAGCATTAATGACTTTTGATATTTGGATTTCTTTTCCAATTACTCTTATTAATTCTAAGTTCGATTTTCCATTTCACGAAGTTAAACTGTTTTAATAATTCAGATGAAGTTATTCTATTTAAAACTTAATTTCGTCTGAGAATATTTTGCTTTAGATAATAATACATTTGCGGAATTAGAGGTTGTGGTAATTTTTTTCAGAGATTTACCTAAATTCTGAATTAATTGTTCTTGAATTGCTTTTAGTTTTAGCGTAAATTCTATTGGAATATTTTCATCGTCTATCGTCAGGTTGTTTGAATGCAGTTGAATATCATTCAGAAAAGTCTCAAAGTCGTACCGGACGTAGTCTATGGGTAAATGAAATATACAGGTTTCCATTCCTGTCGTAACATTATAGCATGATATTAAAATATATGCAAATTTTACTGATCTTTCGAATAAAATATCCGTATGCGTAAAGTGTTCATTTTCGTTGAGTTGTTTCAAAAAACGGAATGATAATAAATCTTTTTCTAAAGCTTTTTCTGCTAGTATTATTCCGTTTGTAATAATACTGTTTAAGTATTTCGAAATCAATTTTCTTGAAATAATTACTCCGCTAGAAGTATAAAATAATTCTTGAAATGTTTTGACTGTCATTGTCATTTGTGTAAGGAATACTTGGGACGTTAGAGAAACAATGGTTTCAAAATTACACCCTTGTTCTGTATTTTTCTTAAGGCGAACTTCGTACAGAAAACTAGTGAAATTTTTTTGAGCAGCATCAATCAATGTATGTAAATTAATTTTGACTTCCTCTTCCATTAGGGAATGAACAACTAAGTTGTAGAATTTTTCTGTTACATTTTTTACTATAGTTCTAATTTTTTGAGCTGTATTGGAAATTTTCTCATTTTCGAAAGCAAATTTCATCACTACAGTAAGTAAATTTAACGAGTGATTACTACATTCTTTTAAAAAGTATGTCCATAGACTATCCTGTGATACGTTCTGAAAAAATTTTTCTTCGAATCCACCGAATGCATTTTCTTGACAAATGGGCCACATCTCTAAATCGGGTAATTTTTGAGGAAGATTAACATAAACTTTAATGGCAGAAACTTCCGCTGTTGAATTAATCAAATCCAGTTGTTTTAGAAAATGGCTTAAGTTCTTCCTCATTATTGTTATAGTTTGGTCATTTTTGAGGTCAAAATATTCGGTACTGTTTCGAAGATAATTATGTAATTTCTGACAAGACCATGGTAAATTACTGTTGGCATATTTATACCAGGACATTAATTTTAACCACCTGCAGTCTCCACTTAATAATTCTGAACTGACTTCATTTGAAAAATTATTACCTCTGGGATGGTATGTTTTAAATTCTAGTTCACTTAGGGGCGCAATGCGATGCAATTTGCGAAAAAACTTTTTTCGAAATTCGTCGTCGCTGAGAACAGTTTTCTCAACGAAGTCATCTGTGATTTCAAACTGTTTATATAAACGAATAATCGCGTCAAAATCATGCACAACTGCAATATTCAAGGCAGGAGATCGAAGTCTCTTGTTAAAGTTTATTCGTGTCATATAATGTCCATATAATCTCTCCAGATTCAAGTTCTGTAATTTTGATCCTGCTATGTTAAACAGCGAAACTTCTTCACCTCTCTCTGGACCAGCAGGTTTTGGGGATTTAAAAAGTTTTGCAATCTTATACTGCTGCCATACACTTGGCCTTTGAGCGGTTTCTTGAAGTAAAGCCCCACTACTGCTAAGTTCAGGCACCTCGCTGTCAAGGTTTTCTTCATTTTGTTTGTTCTCTGCTTCAATCTGCTTCTTTTTTAACCTCTACAAAGAAAAAGATTGTTTTATAGTTTTAACAAGATTGACACGAGATTTCGGAAAATTTTTCTCATTAGAACGTTAGAAAAACACCACCTTAGAAAAAGTGTAAATTACCGAAAATAAAATTTCTTTAAAAATCACATAATTTGGTTTTTAAAATGAACATTTTAGTAGTAATTAATAATATGATATTTATTTTATAATTATTTGCCCCAGTGTAATTCAAAACTTTATTATGCCAGTATCATGAGCTATAACTAGTTTTTGACACTTGAGATTTATTAAAGCCTTTACTAGCCTAAAAAGCTTGTAGACTCCACGCTAGATGATGTGAACCCGTGAGACCAAAAACTACGGATATCTACATTATAAATTGCTAAAAATATTTTTTTGAAGTTTTTTGAGAATTTCAAACTTTATATATATATATATATATATATATATATATATATATATATATATATATTGTATTATACACGAGATTTAGCTATTAGCATAAAATTATATCCGTTCAATTATAGAATAGTAATGTCCTAAAAATTAGAAAAATTACAATTTGTTAAAAACTCATAAAATTTTAGATTTTATGGGAGGAACTGAAATACGGCTATAATATCTTTCTTTTTGTAACATGCCTTTGAAATTTTTAAAAAATAAGTTGCTCTATAGTATCAGTCAATTACTAAATGGGTAGGGTACTGCTCTTCGGTTTTGGAGTTTGAATATCACTATGGCACGGATGTCCGTAGCCATCCCGAATTAGCTGTAAGTGGTAGGTCCCGGTCTCATTATCCCCCGTGTAGCAAAACAGTAGACCACAACGCACCAAACCAAACCATAGTATTAGTTACAAATTTATAAAGTAACAGTATTGATATCTTTCGAACATGCGCTGTAATAGTCCATTCATATGCTCATATCTTCCACAAATTAACTTCTTAAAATTTAATTGCCCATAATACTTCTTTTTCAAATATATCTCTTTACTGTAAGCTTCATAAGTTAAAAATATAAAATGCCATTTATATAAAAAAAAATCGAATGCTTCAAACAAAAAATTACAGATTTATATGAGCTGTATTTCTAAAAATATATAAAAATATCGTCAACACGCACCTAACTCGTGATCAGTGCCGGCTTTAGAGTGTCGAGTATATTATTATATTAATAATGTAATGAGTTTAGCTGTATTTAGTTTGACACAACACAATATCTGAGATTTCAGAAATTGTGTAGTGAAAAGCAAGTCATCCATCCCATCAATTAATAATTATTATGTATACTAAATTGTTTGCTGATTTAAAATATGTGTTTCGTTTATTATTATATTTTTAAACTAAGCAGTGTTCTCTCTCAGTGTGTGCGTTGTATATGTTGTTTTTTATATTGTGTTGTGGAACATAGCGAACGAAATAAAAATGGTTCCTAAAAATGGACTAATTATTTCACAACGCTTTTTGGAATAAATGAGTCTCGTCCTTCTAGAGTGGCACGTCTTAAATCAAGGAATCCTCTACCGCTACTCTCCACACTCTGAAGTGGAGGAGGCTCAGCTGGTTGTCCCATTTCATGAAAGAGAAAACATTTTAAAACTCCATCATGATGCACCCACAGCTTCACATTACGGAGCTGATGGAACTTTTTTTCGAATATCATCCAGATATTACTGGACAGGCATGAGAAAATATATTGCTGATTATGTCAAAAATTGCGCAGAATGCATCAGATACAAAGCCACGAACCAGAAACCGGCTGGTCTGTTACAGACCCCTGTACCCGCTACAGCGGAAGTATAAATAGGTGTGATTTTGTTCTCTCAAGGGCTTTAGGTGTTTGGAGTTTCTTTTAGTCGTTGGGAATCAAGGAGCGGCACTGCAAGGTATACTTTTTTCACTGTGAGACTGTCTGGAAAACACTCGGTTGAAGCTACCAGGGCCTCTGATTTTTAGAGTCCTTCGTGGAGTTTAGGATCCTTACAATCCTTATTATTTTTGAAGCTTAGATGTAGTGAGTCGTCCGACTTGGAAATTTAGTGGAAGCTTTCGTGCCTCGGAATAGCTGCCCTGGAGGATTAATAAGCCGAAATTTTGCTTCGGATTAATTGAATCGCGAACTTGATGGTTGCCATCGGTTCTAGAAGCTGACGAACATGTCTCCCTCCGAAGGAATTTCACAACTTTATTCCTCTAAAATAATAGCTATTGTGGTAATTTTGTGAGCTGAATTCTACATAAGATTGGAATTGCATATCCTGATCTGAGTTCTGAAATAAAAGTTTATCATTTTATTAATCCAGAAATAAGATCATTGTCATTACTTTATGCTGGTGAGTAAAATGATTAGTCTAGAAGAGAAAAAGGTCTGCGTGTTGAAAGTCATTTCTACACACGGTCCACAATTGGCAACCGTTCCGGAATATTACAGCTGGAATGTTATAAATTTGTGTGTGTGTTTAGAAGTAGGCAAGCGACTATGATAGAGAAAAATCAATAATTAATGAATTAATTATTAAGGAATGCCTCCCATACTATCCATAATTAAAGAATATCTCCAACTTTCTTATGAATAAATTTATCTCAAAGCAAGATAATCACATACAAAAGTATATTAGACCGATATTAGCGAATGTTATTTCAAATAAAAGCATTGTTTAGAATTCTTTTAACCGCAAATCTTAGCATTACATAGTCATTAAAAAAGCATTTAAATAAAACTGAAATTCATACAAAATTGAATTTCTCATTTGGAAGAATTTTTATTTTGACATGCGATGTTAATATGTATGTGTATGTATTTATGCATGTGTGCGAGCGTGTGTTATTGTTAATGTTAGTGCTAGAGAAAGGATACAATTCTGTATATAATATAGTTTAATGAAGAGAGTTCTTTTATCGAAGAATTCCTTTATTCTTCGATAAGAAAAACCCTTGGTACCTATTAAACTAATAATTTACAAAATATTTAACATGCGATATGTCAATTTCGAACTTGGTCTATTTAATAAAACAATTTAAAAGTCATATATCGAATAAAATATTCGAATGCCATAGTAATATTTCATTTAAACAAAATTTCAATTTATATGAATAATAAAATACCTTAAATTTCTATATATTATTAGTGCCATAAACTCCCATACTGTAATTTAAATTTTAGTGTATTATGTCTGTGTAGAGTTGTGAGCAGTGGAAAAAATCTGGTTTAAACCCGGGAAAAAACCGGGTTTTTTGGGAAGGTAATTTTGAAAATTTCCAAAACATGGCAATTTTGAAGTATTTTGAAATCGCCAATTCCTATGACACAATGAGAACCACCATTTTTTCTGTCTTTGTTGTAGACTTCAAAAGTTGATATTTTCACAAAATTTAACTATTATATGCTATGAATAAAATTGAATAATTGGGATTAACTAACTATATTTGGCAAGGTATCATTTTTAACATGAAAGGATGAGTATATTTTTCCTTTAAGAAATATCCAATATTTTTATTATTACATAAATATTAGGCAATAATCTGTAGTGTCACAAAACCCATAAATCATTATTTTTCTTGGATAACATCTCTCTCTCTCTCTCTCTCTCTCTCTCTCTCTATATATATATATATATATATATATATATATATATATATATATATATATATATATATATATATATATATATATATATATATATATATATATATATACACATATATATACATATATATATATATATACATATATAATATATATACATATATATGTAATATATATATCATATATATATATACATATATATACATATATAATATATATACATATATATGTAATATATATATCATATATATATATATATATATATATATATATATATATATATATATATATATATATATATAATGTGTGTGTGTGTAGGAATTGGACACAAAATGCAACATTGTCATTTGATTACACCTTTAAATGATATATGCATTACAAAAAATAATAAATTGTTATTTTAAATTTAAAGATATTTATTTTTATATTATAAAAGGAAGGGAAAAAGTTTAGCATAAAGCAATTTACATAATAAATAATGATAAAAAATAATGTATATAATTATTATATTAGCAATTAAAATTGAAGCAACCAGTTATGTGTTTGATAAGACTAACAGGGTAATTAATTACATAAGTACTACTATAAAATCATTTAAATGCTCATTGCTATTATTTCTTTAATATATATATATATATATATATATATATATATATATATATATATATATGTGTGTGTGTGTGTGTGTGTATATATATATATTGCCGAAAGTAAAAAAAAAAATAAAAATCTGTTAGATATAATATGCTAGTTTTTAAATAGCACTGTTGAAAAAATAAATGCAAACATTGTTAAAATTTCTTCCCAAAATTTCAGGTTTATTCCCCAAAATTCTCGAGTTTATTCCCACCTCTTCAAAATTCGGGGTGTTTTACATCTCTATGTCTGTGTCACTGGGCATTTGTTGATATGTTTTTTAAACAATATATAAAAAAGGCAGTTTATTTAAAGTTGAAATGACTCTTACCCTCTCTCTATTGCAACAACATAGACATAGCATCAGCTGAACTCCAGATTCAACATGTCGAATTTCAAAAAGAAGTAAAACTTCACTTGATGAAGAATCAGAAGTTTGAAATGTCTTACCACGTAATTAGGAGTCACGGGCAAGGGATAAAATACATGCATCTCTTATTCTATTCGTTGCATGACTTATGCTGCTAACTTCTCTCTAATAACGTGGCATTTAGAAACATTCACGGTGAAGTTGATCAGACTCCACACCTATATAAACGATAAACAGTAATTATACAATTTATCATGCAATAAATCACCTGCACATGTCTTTATTAAAAGTTTAAACTTAGTTTTATCACATATCTTATGTAATAACGCTTTATTGTTTTCAGCCTTAAATGTTTAACTAATTAAATAAATTATATAAAAATTTAATAAATAATTTTAAATATTTTTTAAACTGTAAATTGTTGTTCCATACTGGATATTTGCTGTATAATCAGATTCGAAGATGCACCTAGCATTAGCGACAGTTGGTCCAAGTTAGTTTGTTGTTCCTGTATAAAGTGTGATAATTTTATCTTTAGAAATAATTTAATCTGAAAATACAGCTAGAAAAATTGTTTCTCTGTGTTTAAAATGCTGTATTTTTTTTTACTTTCTTCTGTAAACGTAGCTAAAATATTTTTTTATTGTGTTTTAAATAGTATTAATTATAATAGTTCGTTACATTTTCATTTGCAAAAATTTGTATAAAATGTCAGATTCTTTTGAGTTTATGAGAAGCTCGTAATTTTCGCCATTTTAACTGAGTTTATGAAAACGCGTAATTTTCGCCATTTTGTTATCTGGCTATCAACAGAAATATCTAAATTACAGAGGGGGGAAAAAAAGAAAAAAAACATGGCGGCGGAGACAGCATACTTAGTGCACCGCTTCCCATCCGAAAATTAAATTGTGCACATCTGGTAAATTACATATTAACAGCATTGTCTAGATATCGCCATTCAAATTGTAATTAATAATAATTCGATTATTTTAAAAGCTTGATAAAATATAAATGGATATTATTAAACAAGATATTAGGTTAAAAAAGAAAATTACATTAAGTTAAAAGAATGTATCAAACCTAAAATAAATACATTTTCTTGTATTTCTTTTTCTTTACAATGTTTTCTTACTTCTGTATTCAATCACATGTTGAATTCTGAATCTTTTATTAAAATATACAGTGAGCATATTTTGTCAATTTGTTATAAAAATTTTTATATGAACATTTGACATGTTGCCAAAATTAATTTGAATATGATTATTAAAAATCTGTATTATAATTTCAAACATTTCTCTCGTGTTTTGTTTCCATGGAATACGTATTTTTAGTGTTTTAATCAATTTTATGAGAGAGTAGGAAGCAAACGACTTCAACAGACTTTTAAAACCCTAAATGCACATGCGCCTAGGGGAATACAACAGTTTGAGTAGATCCAACTAATGCTCACAAACAATATATGTATATTTGCAGCAGTTAATTTCTACACAAATAAATAACTGTTGATAATTAATCTGTAGTTTGGTAGTTATAGGAGACGACTCTAATTATAAAGATAGATCTAATAATTAAGGATCTGCAATTTTGGCAGAAAGAATCGTGAATATTTGTGCACCATAAACATTCCGTTTCTTGATGTAAAATATTTTATCGTTATCATCATCTTTTAGGATAAATTTTTATCCTATTCAACTATGCGTCACATTCCTATGATATCGCCAATCTTATAGTGTTCTTACAGTGATTTTTAAATTTCTAAACAATATTTGATTTCAACCCATTATTTGGTTTTAGTTTGGAAGTGCTAGTCAATATTTTGCAACATTGGGGTTAATTAAACAGTAATAATGCCGAATGTCTACGAGGATACTTTAACAGCAGTGGAATATTTAGTGTAAGTTTTATCTTAGTCCTTTCTCTGCATCCAAAGTGCAATTTTGGATGAAGTAAAGTAAAAATATTGAAGTATTTTAGTCAATAATCTTTTGTTTGAACACAAATCTTACTCGCCGTTGTTATTTAGCAGCTAAAAAGAAAATGCTAGAGGAGAAAGTTAGATGACTGAAAGCTTAAATGGTTAAATTCCGAATAGAATATTTCTTAACATCCAAATGTACCGAAGTCTGAAGGTGGACAGATCTAAATTAAAGGTAGTGCAAGGTTTTGGTTTGTTCGATTCACAATGGCTGTTAACATTCATACTAACAGGGGAATTCAAACACACAAACTCTGCTTCGAATAACTGCGTCCTACCCATTTGTCCATAAATATAGCGTGATCAAGCATCGTTCAAAATTTTTAATGTTTAAGAAAGTTGGAATTGTGAAACATATTTAATCATTTGTCAAGCATCTTTGTAATAACTGTGAATATTCTTGCTTTTTTAGACAAAATTTGATTTACATATTATATCGAAGAATAAACATGTCTTGAAAATACGAAAAGTTCTAATTATCCTTAAACAGATATTTTGATGTTTTCTTTTTTATCTTAACGTAGTTGGTTTAAGAAAGCAGCACTTATTTAGTATTTTGTAAAATGTTCGATAATCTTCATTTTATTAGTCTTTTATTATAACTTATGACATGCACAAATAATGAAGAACATCTCAGTTCCAATCCCATAGCAACTTAGTATAATCATTTTAAAAATCAGCCTACTTATTTTCAAAGTAATACTTTGTATCATTACTGTTGCAGTTACTTTGTATTTTCACTTTTCCAATCACCATTGAGTTCCGCTTCTAGAATTAAATTAACGCGGAACCTAAACACTGTCACTCATTACATTTTCTGCTTTTTTAATCTGTTGCCACAACGCTTTGAGAGATTTTTCAAACAAAAGATGTAAAGGCGGGAACCATTTTTGGAATGCTTCGATGGCTATGTGTGTCTTCTCTTCAGCTAGCAGAACCGTTGAAGATCTGAAGAGCTGCACTCGGACGTTCGAAATCTTTTGTATATTACACATGAAGCGACGAAAGCAAGGGGAACATGCGAGAGATTAAGATTAGTGCGTCCGTTTAGTTATAAAGACGAGCCTGAATTCATTTTGTTCTGAGTTCTTGACTGAGATAGTAGCTAGATATGCACGCAATCGAGATGGATTATTGTAATTGTGTAAAATACCTAGCCATCTGACTTTTTTGTGGAAAGACTGAAGGAACGTTTAGTTGAAAAGTATTTAGCATTTTCACTTGAATGTGATTTAATTCACACTATGAAATTCATTGCTTTAATTTTGCTACTTTTTTCTGAATTATGTCTTTTTGGGGTAAGTGATTTTATTCCGTTATTATGACTTTTAATGTACAATAATATATCTCGATATATGTTAATATATATGTATGCTAACGTGAGAAAATTCATCAGCGCTCAAATCGTCTCCTAAGAAATTCAATTTACAGCAATTAGGAATTTTCCATGCAATGCCCAACTTTTCTTGTTATTTATTTATGCGCTGTGTTTTTTCTTTCGTTTTTTTTTCATTTAATTTCAATACATTTTTAAGCAAAGAATTGAATCTTTGAAATATCACTTTGTATCTAACTCGTTCCATTATTCTGTATGTACAATTATTCAAAGACAATATGCTGAAAGTTTATTAGTTATGAATCTAGTTATAAAACTTTTACTGGAAAAAAAATCTACTTAACTATTTTCAATTAAAAATGAAATACAGTAGTACCTAGAATTAGAGTTGTGAGCAGTGGAAAAAACCGGGTTTTTTGGGAAAGGAATTTTGAAAATTTCTAAAACATGGGAATTTTGATGTGTTTTGTTTATTTTTATCCTAATCGCACAAGACAATTTTTACAGTTCATAAATGATTTGATATTAATAGTTAACTGGTAACTGTAATGAATAAACCTGTAAGGAAGCTAAATAGCCAAAAATTTGAATAATTGGGATTAACTAACTATATTTGGCAAGGTATCATGTTTAGCATGAAAGTATGAGTATATTTTTCCTTTGAGAAATATCCAATATTTTTATTTATTACATAAATATTAGGCAGTAATCTCTAGTGTCGCAAAACCCATAAATCATTATTTTTCTTGGATAACATCTCTCTCTCTCCCTCTTTCTGTGTATATGTATATGTATATATATATATACATATATATATATATATATATATATATATATATATATATATATATATATATATATATATAAATTATATGCTAGTTCTTAAATAGCCACTATTGAAAAAATAAATGTAAACATTGTTAAAATGATTTCTTCCCAAAGTTCCCAAAATTCCAGGTTTATTGCCCAAAATTCCCGGGTTTATTCCCACCTCTTCAAAATTCCGGGTTTTTTACATCTCTACCTAGAATTAGAGTTTTTCATGATACAAGTCGACACTGAATAGATATTTTTGTCTCCAGTTACAAATAAAAGCTGCACGGTTATCGGTAAATTAGACTAATAAGTTTTGTGTTATGGGATTTTTTATATGTTAAAAACGAAATTTAAAGCAATAAGTTTAACAGAAAAAAGTTTAATAATGTTTAAACTGAATTTAAAGTAATAAGAGTGTTTGAAGTAATACAAATACCCAGAGCACAACTCTAATCCTCTTTTAAAAGCATGGAACAAAAATTTGTGGTGATTAATTTGATTATACGAGGGCTCAATACAATTAAGTGACTCATGGCACTCCATTAGAATAACTGCAAAAATACTTTGAATGAGTTATTTTTGTGTATTTTGTATTTCAAAAGTGTTTGATGTTATAGAATCAGTGATGAATTTTTTTAAATTTATGTAAATTTATATAAATTTCTTGTTAAAATTTAGACAAATTTGTGTAAATTTCGGTTTAAACAAATTTAAAAAATGTATACAATTTTATACAAAGACAATTATGTGGGAGTCAGGCTGGGGTTTCCTGGAACAGATCAACAACATTTCAGATTAATTCAATGTTTAAAAAAATTATTTGACAAATGAATAATTTTAGGTACAAGCCATGTTACTCAATTAAAATCCATACTATTGTATTTACTGAAAAAGTCGCATTTTTAAAAAGATTCTAAATGTACTTTGTCAGTATAGGTATTTCATCGCGGTTGTTTGAGGTAATGTAATATGTCAAATTTTACGATTATCCCATAGCTCTTTCAAAGCTTTAATTAATAAAATATTTTGCTTATTT
This sequence comes from Pardosa pseudoannulata, assembly GCA_032207245.1. NCBI lineage: Eukaryota > Metazoa > Arthropoda > Arachnida > Araneae > Lycosidae > Pardosa > Pardosa pseudoannulata. Next base: position 103,726,776 of record CM063505.1, on the reverse strand, counting down.
TGATAAGTTTATTTATGAACTATTTATCCTTTTCTTTTGGATTTCAATAAATTTATGCAGAATGTACTTTTGTTTTTGATAGAAAGTTGTATTATTGCATACACAGACATGACAACATTCAGGCACTTGTGCCCGGAGCAACAGCGTGGTTTCAAATTTTAACATGATAATTACAGATTATACATAAGTACATATCTTACTGGTTTCTAAATTATATTTAAGATATTTATACAGTAGTAAATTGTAAAAGATAAATTAAAATTTACGCATTTAAAAATTTATGATTAGCTTTTTCAGCTTTAACAACTTATTTTTCAGAATAGTGTTTCTTATAGTAACATTGACCCTGATTAAGATATTTCCATTTTTCTATCATCAGGGATTCTAGAGTTTGTCTACTCAAATTTGATCTAAATTCAGTCTGGTCCGCACAGTGCTGAAAACTTTTAACATGCAGCATTATTGTGGAGAAAGAGTGATAGTCAGCATTATTTTTTTGCAAAACTTTGTGTTTAATTGTTGAATTGTAATATTTTAGCTGTTCAAAAGTTTTGTTATTTTCTGGAACAATCTGATGAGTTTCCGGAGTTACCAATTTTTCTAATCCCGGAGTAGTTGGCATGTCTGCATACATCACGGCCATACATACGCTATCCTAAAGATATTCAATGGGATTAATTGGCCGAACGATGGCCGATTGGGTAGGGTGCTGGCCTTCGGAACCGGAGTTCGTGGGTTCGAATCCTACTGAGGCATGAATGTTCGTCGCCGTTCGGAATCGGCTTTAAGCTGTAGGTCCCGGTCTCATTAGCCCTCGTGTTGCAAAAAGTAGACTGTAGCACTCCAAACCAAACCAAATCAAACCAATGGGATTAAGGCACAGCGAGTAAACCAATCACTCTGCATTCACGCAATTCAAGCTTTTCAGGTAGTCGTAGACGATGAAAGATCTTTGGGGACGTACGTTATCGTCCATTAAACGAAAGCAGGACAAATAACTGCAGCGTACAATCACACAATGGGATCTAAAACTTCGTCTCGATATCAACAATCGTCACGGAATCCCGTCGAAAGACGTGCAGGTGGTATAATATTCAAATGAAATCCTTGCCCACGCCTGTTTTTCTTTCGGAATACGTGGTTCTGGGGATGATCGGATGCACCTACTTTACTTCAGTTTCTCATCCGGTTACAGGGCAAAATTTGATTAATCTGTGAACATAACGTTGCTTCAATCAGACATAGTTCGATTAACATGTTGCTGATATCGCTTTCAGCGCGTCTCTTTCGATTGGACAAGTAAAGGAATACAAACTTGGGGTACCTGGACGTAAGTCCGAGCTTGTGTAGATCTGGGCGAACAGTAGTGGCAGATATCATCTTATCAATGAATGATACCACGGTAGATAAGTGTGGAGATCGCTCTTCGATTCTACTCGGCTATAATAGCAATATATCGATTGGCCACATGTTCCGACAACTGTTTATCTAGTTAGGAATTGTTTATACAATCGAAAAAAAAAGAGAAACATCTGCTGGGATTGATTGTGCTGCTTCAGAAATTTCTATTCGATTTCTGGAGCCTATAGAAACCGTTTGATTTGAAAACACAACGAGCGAAAGTCCTAAACACCGTTTATCCTCCTTTACATGCAACTTTTGTAACCCTTCACAATTTTAGATTTTTATACTACTGCTCTTTTTTATATTTCTTGTTAAGAAACCGTTATTGCGCGTTACCTATTTGTATCTCTGTATGTATGTGTGTTTGTCTATGAGCTCTCCATCTCCTAAATGGCTCAATCGATCCTGACAAAATTTTGCTCGGTGATTAAGGTAAATTCTGGGAAGGTTTTAGGCAGGTCAAATTGTTTGAGCATCAAGGTCGCGATAAAATTCTTTTTTCTTTTTATCGAGTTTGGTGACCATATATACATATTTTTTAATGATATGCTAAAACATACCTGGTGTATTAAGATATGGTCAATTAACTCCAAAACTATACTGGACATATTTTAATGACATTTTGAACAAGGTTGATATAATACATAAAAAATCAACATTTATAATGCGCACATACGTGATCGTGTGTAAGACCCTCCAATGTTCAAGATTTCTCATTGAGGGCTTATAGCGGATCCCTGGATCTCTACACATGAAAACAGACATGAGAGAGTCGGTGGTTAAGTTGATGGTGACTAGCGGTAAAAAGAAAGAGATCATAATGGCAGATAAATGCAGAGGTTTTAATAGTCTGGACACGCCTCCTGCTGGAGAGACGCACATCCAAACAAATGCGACAAATGTGAGGCAAAATTATAAGATCTTGCAGTTGCAGCCTCACGTTTGGCTTTTCAGGTACGAAGTTGGTTCTAATTTCATTTTAAAAACTACAACGTATGACAACATAGATCTGACAGAAGATTTTGATGTGTGATGGCCGAATGGTAGGGTATTCGGTACCGTCAATCGTGGGTTCGAATATCGCTGGTGGTATGGGGTTTGTAGTCTTTTGGAATCGGCTTTAAGCAGTAGGTCCTGTCTGACTAGCCCTCCTGTTGAAAAACAGTAAACCGTAGCGTTCCAAACCAAAATTAAACCAAACAGATAGAATATTTTCTGAAAAGTTAAGATATATGCAAGACAAATTCGCCAACAAGACAACCACTCTACACGGCAACCACTATTTCATACTTAGCGACTCTTATGAGTGGGTGTGTACGATAATACATGAGTATTATAACTGTTGAATATTTTATTTATTATTTAATTGTTTTGTTTTTAGTATTTTAGCATTTTATGTTTAAACCAAATTTCATTAAAATTTGTCCTGTAGCTCTGGAGATGATCGACAAAATCTGAAATTAAAAAAATCTTGAACTTTAGTGTAGTTGAAATATTTTATGTAACTTCAAAATGTATTTTTTGACAGAATAAGTTTCTTGAGTTTACTTATTTAATTATTATTTATTTTCTTATTTCGCACGCTGTTTCTTTCTTAATTTCAATTGCGCCATTTTTTTTCTTGTGTTAATCTACTCTGTTATTAGGAATAATCGTGAACGTTTGTAAAATTAAAAGTACTTAATATTTTATTTATGTCACATGCTTAGGATTCCCGTCTAAACATAGTCGATCACAGCTAATCAGCTATTATTTAACTGTGCAAGTATCGTAAATGTCTGATCACCCCTAATAGAGCAATTTGTCGCTACGTCACGAACTACTGTAATGCCCTTCCCATTCATTTTCATGCTTACAACAGCCAATAGACAAACAATAAATTGCCCTTTCGTTTGAAATTAAAGCCAGAATTGTTATAAGTTGAGATGTGCCCTGCTGCGTGAAATCGCCTTATTGACTCTGATGTGACCAGGCATTGATATTTTTAATTTTATTTATACGCAATATGGTAGCACCCATAATCTTACAACAAAATGTCATGACTTTTTTTAATCCAGTGCAAGAATCAATTTTCAAAAACAATGTTATATATTTTGTTAAAATTTTGAAATTGAAATTTTTTATATTGCTGGTGTAATAAAAATTAAATTAAAATTTGAAATAAATAGAACCATATTTTGGAGACTTCAAACAGACCAGGAAAGGCGCACTCGTAGGTTAAAATCTGAATGATCTCGTGCAGTTCGGCAGAGAAATCTTACAGATGTCATCGTCTGTTTGATCACTCCGGTTAGATGAACGCCAGCTGACGTTTTAAGAGATATTTGCTGTGTCTCGGGGTAGTGACGTCACAGCACGGAAACTACAAATCACATTGCTCCAAAGAAAAATAAAAGACTCGGTCTCTTGGTCGAACAAATGTTTAACGCCATTTTTAGCTATCTGTTTAGCAAAAAATTTAATCTGGAACATAAAAATATAACTTAAATGATGTTTGCGTATCAGCATGTGTTACAAATATATAATCTACAAGGAATTTTTAAAAACAAATACCTGTAATCTACAAAACTAATAATTTAAAAAACAAGATCAAAGCACATCTTAAAGAGAGTGAAAAAGCTGAATCTGAGCAGGATCCTGTAAAGTTGCTTTTCTGACAAAGTTCTTAGAGATCACTTTCTTCTTTTGTTTGCGTGTTTATATTATCTCTACGGCGTCTGCCTTTCTTGTGTCTATATTCCTTACCTTAAGTACCCAGATGTAAAGCTGGATGAGAAGCGGCATGTAATAGTATAAAACACAACCATTTTTATATAAAGATATAGATTCAAAACGCCACGCTAGATAGTAAGATATATAACAAGTAATTGTCTTTCACCTCAAATTTATTTTATCCTCCACATACTGCAATCGTTGTTATAGTAACGTAATGATTTAAGCAATGTACTCAGGCTCGGCTTTATGCTATAGTGTGCTATATAGCAGACTAGACACAATCTAGGGGATCGATCAAAAGGGGTTATGCTCCCTTTTTTTATAACTTTTATTTGGGTGAGGGAATTCTTATTTTTTTTTTTTATCTAAATTCATGATGATTTTCTCCCTTTCTCTCCCCTCTCTTTTTTTCAGCTGTCCGATTCTTTTATTCTTTTTTTCTTTTTGATCTCTTAAGTGGTTAATACTACATTGGGCGTCCCTGTTCTTTGCATTCATTTTCTTTCTAATCCGCCCTTGTTTTTCATCAACCCTTATCCAGTTTTCTAATAACATTGGCCGTTTTACTAACACGGCGCAAATTAATAGGCCGGTCACATCGAATTAAGTCCCTATTGTATTTGCTCAGGCTTTCTGGGCAAGGAGATGCCTAGACACTTTGACTATTGAAATAATATGCAGTCGGGCCACATCGAAGAGAACGGCACAAGTCCGAGTGAAGTTCAACTTTTATTCAAGAGCTGCTGTTAAAATATAAAAGGGGGGGGGAAGGGAAAAAAACATGTTTAGCAGTCAAAGGCAGATAAGGGAATGAACATGAAAACACGTGCTGGAATAGGGTTGGACCCTACAGCGAGCGACGCATAGAATTTTCCAAGTGACAGGCAACACAGTGAGCGAATTTAACAACAAAAAGTAACTTATCGAATGGGAAAAAATCAGCCATTTACCAGCGATAGCTGGAAAATGCGGTGAATGGACAGAAAATTTGCATCTATTGCAGAAAAGCTTTGGGAAATGGGTTGGAAGAATTTTAATTCGACGACCTCCTTTAATTATGATATTTTGTGGCTGGTAAAATAGAGTTGAAGGAATTATAATGAGAATGAGGAGAAATTTTATGAGATATTAAAGTGTAATAATTTTGATATATTATATACATGTCAGGTCTAAAAAAGGGGTAGTTGGAAATTACTTGAGTTAAAAACGATTTTAAAAAGGGAACTCTTTTATAATAATAAAACAAATGAAAAAGACCCACGCTCGCGTAAGCTTTCAGGATAATCCGGCCAGGCGGAAGCATTTTGGAAGAATTTGATGAGATTGCAAACAGATAAGAGCAGTGAACGCGTGGACATGGAGCGGTCAACACCTTTTCCACGTTTAGCTCCGTCGTGAACAATGAAAATGGCGCAAGTTGCTTTCCTTAAGAACGATGAGTTAATAAAACTTATTATTATCAAGAAGACTGTTTTCTATTCGCCTAACTCTGGATCACGGCATTACACACACACACACACACACACACACACACATATATATATATATATATATATATATATATATGCGTTTGTATAACCGTTGAAAATATTCTTCAACGATTACATGGGAGAAATAGTCAATATTTTCCATTACTAGGGTTTGCTTGGCAGACTCAGCGTTCAGTTATTGTGGCAAGAAAGGCTCAAGCTCCAAACTCAGTATCAAGCATAATATATATTAAAAATTCCTTTATTTCCATGTTAACAATGGAGAACTGACGAACGCGTTTTGCACTCTCTAGAGACAAACGTGCCTCTGTGTGATCAGGAAAAACCCATCCCAAGCAAAGAAAATCAGATACATGACTTCTCGTGATAATGAGTTTTTGATCAGCATTTATTTTATGGCATGTTGAAATATTGGCGAAACCGGAAACAACGGAATAAAAATTTGGATAGATCTTTAGTTTTTCCTGGGAGAATGGACAGCTAGGTAAATGAAGAGAAAGAAGGGCTATACATAGCAAATTTTAATTCAATCTATAGTTTGGCGAAGTATGGAGGGAATGTCAATATCAATGATAAATATCTTTGACTTAAGTGGCTGGACAGTTAAGACTAAAAAAACTAGAAGTGGATGAGGAAAATTTTTAACTTTATGGACAATTATTTTTCATACATTATTTATCTATCTATTTATCTATCTACCTATATTATAAATTTAATATATATGTATACAATATTCAATTTTGTATAATATTTTACTAAATTAAGATTTTAGTAATATATATATATATATATATATATATATATATATATATATGAAACATAGCGTAGCATGTCAGGCTTCAGAGATGTAACGTGGTTGAAGGGGTGTAGTCGTCGGCGAAAAGAGTAAGATTTTTCAAGATAACTTTAGCAGCATCTTTATTTAGCAACTTCCAACAACAAAATCCAACAAAAATGTTTGTTCGGCCCTTTATAACTTTGGGGACTCCACAGCGTGAGAAAATGATTGTGCTTAATCAGCAAAGTAGGATGGCTAACATGGATTCGCCAACAGGAAGGAGATTTTTCTAAGACAGTGATTCTCAACCTGTGGGGCGCGCCCCCCTAGGGGGGCGCGAGCACACTAATGGGTGGGCGCGAGCATATCCAACAGAAAATGTTATTTAAAAAAATTGATTAAGTGACTGAAAGGAAAGAACACACACACACATACAAAACAAAATACATTTCGACATATTTAATAATTAACTTATTAAATTAAAACAACTTACTAAATTAAAAACAAATTTAATAATTATTAGTGACTTCCTTGGGCCTGTCTTTCAGAGCAAAGTTTTTCGAAGGAGGGTTTAATATTAGAAATAGACACTCTCAGTTCTTTTTCTATATTTAGCTGAGATCTATATTTTGTCTTCAAAGAAGCCACCGCAGAAAATCCAGTTTCACAAAGGTAAGATGTTGAAAATGGTAGTAGAATGCGAAATGCCCTTGTTTTTAGTGCAGAAAACTCATCATCCACTCCTGCCCAAAATTCAAAGAGTGATTTATTACTAAATTGTCTTTTGGTTTCGCCGCTTGCCGTGAAGTCTATGAAGGTTTCTTCCTCTTCAATTGAGAGTCCTTCGGGAGTATTTTGAAATGGATCCCTCACCCACTTGTAACTTGATATCAGTTTGTCGTCAGCAAGAAAGTACTTTTTAAAATTCTTTGCTAATTAGTGAAAAGATAACCAGTTAAAGTGCACCATTGTAAACTATTCTAAACAAAGTTGTTTGGAAAGGGAACTATTCTATACAAAGGTAAAGTTTGAAAAGTCATATAAAATAAAATGTAATTGATAACAAAAAAATATACAATTAAAGAAATGGTACAAAGTGAGCAGTGTAAAGATTGAAGTGTGTTGAATGGAGAAGCATTCTGACAATGACGGTATCTTCTAGTTGTCCATTTGCGGGTATAATTGAGTTGATCGCTTGTTGTTCCAAAATTCCGGCTCCTTGAAGCATTTCATGTAGAGGTGCGTTTGCATGTTGAAAATGTAGCTTGAAATCTGATGAATGTTGAAATGTCGAACTTTGTTGACGGTGATTTGAAATCGAAATCAGTTCCTTAACACGTTCGATGCCACCGACGCACTGGCGCGTCAGAGCGGCACCTCCTGGTATGCCGACGACGCACTAACGCGGCGACGGACTTTGATAAGTTATATGCTCTGTGTTTAGTGTGTCTTTGGAAATTGAACGGCGAGGTTGTTTCGGCACGTTAGTGAAGCATTATTTTTTAATTTTTTGTGGTTGGTTTTCAAAATTTTTGTTTGCATTATTTTTTTTTTTACTATATCTTTTATGTGTTATATATACTTTGCTACATTAATTTAATATTTAGAGTTGATAGAAAATAAAAATGGAAACCGATATCAAGGAATAAAGACAAATCAATAAAGACTTTTATTATTATTATTATTATTAATTCGTCAGAACTACAGCCAATCGATTCCTCGTGGTCGAAAACCCCCGGGTACCAATTTTCACTTGGTTTGGACGCATGAGAAAAAAGTTTGCCCGCACCGGGGTTCGAACACGGCCCTATCTGTAGCGCCGAACTACGTGACCTTAGCGCGTCAAAACCGATGCCAATCGATTCCTCGTGACCAAAAACCCCAGATCCCCAAGTTTACTACAGTTTATTAATTCTGGGGCGATTTTCGACTTGACAACCATTCCTCGTATTATAGTATAGGAGTACCGGGTGACCGAGCTCCGCTCGGAGAAAACAGGTATCGAAGCTAACTCGAAGATTTAAATTTTCAATTGTGATTTATCAAAACAATACATGCCATAAGAAAATTTGTGAAACCATTAGTGAAAAGATAACCGGTTAAAGTGCACCATTGTAAACTATTCTAAACAAAGTTGTTTGGAAAGGGAACTATTCTATACAAAGGTAAAGTTTGAAAAGTCATAGAAAATAAAATGTAATTGATAACAAAAAATTATACAATTAAAGAAATGGTACAAAGTGAGCAGTGTAAAGATTGAAGTGTGTTGAATGGAGAAGCATTCTGACAATGACGGTATCTTCTAGTTGTCCATTTGCGGGTATAATTGAGTTGATCGCTTGTTGTTCCAAAATTCCGGCTCCTTGAAGCATTTCATGTAGAGGTGCGTTTTGCATGTTGAAAATGTAGCTTGAAATCTGATGAATGTTGAAATGTCGAACTTTGTTGACGGTGATTTGAAATCGAAATCAGTTCCTTAACACGTTCGATGCCACCGACGCACTGGCGCGTCAGAGCGGCACCTCCTGGTATGCCGACGACGCACTAACGCGGCGACGGACTTTGATAAGTTATATGCTCTGTGTTTAGTGTGTCTTTGGAAATTGAACGGCGAGGTTGTTTCGGCACGTTAGTGAAGCATTATTTTTTAATTTTTTGTGGTTGGTTTTCAAAATTTTTGTTTGCATTATTTTTTTTTTACTATATCTTTTATGTGTTATATATACTTTGCTACATTAATTTAATATTTAGAGTTGATAGAAAATAAAAATGGAAACCGATATCAAGGAATAAAGACAAATCAATAAAGACTTTTATTATTATTATTATTAATTCGTCAGAACTACAGCCAATCGATTCCTCATGGTCGAAAACCCCCGGGTACCAATTTTCACTTGGTTAGAACGCATGAGAAAAAAGTTTGTCCGCACCGGGGTTCGAACACGGCCCTATCTGTAGCGCCGAACTATGTGACCTTAGCGCGTCAAAACCGATGCCAATCGATTCCTCGTAACCAAAAACCCCAGATCTTAAATTTTTACATTACACACACTCATATATATATTTGTTTATTTATTAATAGTTCTGATCGAATTTAATTAACAGTAACACGAAACGATTAATATATAAATATGTAATTGACTCAGTCCAGTTTCATACAACGCCGAAACAAAATCCTGGCTAGGGTATTCTTAAGAGAGTTGCCTAGAGGCACCTCCCACCTTTGGGCTGTCTCTGAATGTACTGATGAAATAGTCGCATATAATACTAATATGAATTAAATTTAAAATAAAAATGTTTAAATGGTTAGTTAAAAACGGGTTTTTTGTTAACAAAAGTAATTATTGACTGTAATTCGTAAACCCCTAAAATGTTCTTGTGCCCCACCGGTGGTCCGTGGGCTATTCGAAACTGTAGGCTGAAAAACAGTGCACTGGTATCTACAGCCATTTTAGAGTTCTGTCGCAATGTTTGAAATTTTATAAACAAAGTGTTAAAAAAAGTGTTGTAACCGCCAGTGTATTCAGCTTGGAGATTTATATGAATATTGTTACTTTTAGATTCCGCTTTAGAGGGTGGGAGCACGTATTTGGAATTATGCATGTGATAGAGCCGAGGTTTAGTTGGTAAGAGTCAAGAAACTGGTTGGTAGAAGTTCTTTTTAGAACATCAAATAAAAAAAGGATATATTTCACAAACCAGGGCTATAGCCAGAATTTAGCTGTGGGGTTGGAGGAAGGACTGAAACTGGTCTTAGTCAGTTATATATTTCAAATTTTTAATTTCAAATTTAGTATATATACTAGGCAACCCGACAGTATTTTTCCTGTTTTAACGCTGTAAATCCAAAAATTGTAAAATGTTGTTAAATAAATTATAAATTGGACTGTTTGGATAGAAAAGTAAGGAAAAAAATTATTTTAAAAATACCTGACGACACTAGGCGTACTGTCATCACAAAAAGTAATTTTAAAATTTCCACAGTGTCTGTACGGGGATTCGATCCTGGTTCTTCTCGTTCAGAAGCTTGTTGCGCTGACCACTGCGCCTCAGATACGTTAGCAGTGAAGGATTTCAAGCGTCATTATAATAATCTCAAAATGCGCGCAATTCTGGATTTTTAATAAACATTTTTTATCGGATCAAATTGTGAATCTAAACCATTGTCGAATGAACTTAATTACATACACAAAATTTCATCAAAATCCGTCCAGCCATTTAGGAGGACTTTTATTACGAACACTTGGACAGAAGAATTTGATATATAAAGATATATATATATATATATGTGTGTGTGTGTGTGTGTGTGTGTGTGTTTGTGTGTGTGCGTGTAACAAGGGAAATTATTCTTGCTCTTCGATGAGGTCGCTGGGTTATGTTTAAATCATCTAATGGACTGTAATTTTCCTTTATAATTTTTGTTCATAACACAAAACACACAAATATATGAAATTAATTAATTAGTAATAAAATATGTCACCTCCGCGTGAAGTGGGTGGAAGCGTAAATTGATTGGTCTTAATGCTTTTACATTGAAAAAGACAATGATTGTTTTTAGAAAGGCTCACTAGGTGGAACTCTAATTAAATTTACATCCTGAACGGAACACTCGCTTATTACATAGAAATTTAGCCCTTATTATTTGGATTGTCCGAGCTTACCCGGGCAATTAAAAGACCTAATTGTAGTTGTTGTTGTTGTTGTCTTGTGCCGCTTGCTCACACTAAGCACGATTGAGCCGGTGGCTACTCGTATTAAGGCAAAGGGATGCGCCTTTCGTTTTGACGAGCACCTCAAGGGTGAAAGTACGACTTTTGCTTAAGGAGGTTCTCGTAGTTTTGAAGCAGGGACCAAGCAGAAGTTCCATAGACTTGGCCTGCCACTCTCACAGGTATTAATTGAGAACTTGGAGGACATTGTGACCACGAGCATATTTTACGTGTCCCAGTCACCTTAAACGAACACGGTAGACCTAATCGTAGTGCAGTCGTGGCTCCATTAAAGAAAGTTAAGGCCAACGTCATGGAACTTTAAATATATTGAGAATAACATTGACCGGGTCGAAAACCGTCTTTTGAAGGCAAGAGCTCAGCATCGAATGACACATGAAAAACATCTTTCAATTTGTCGCACCCGAGAGCGAACGAATGATGTGATTTTATTCCCATGAGAATTTGATTATTCATTGTTTTGGGGAATCAAGAATAAACTTTGATCATTTAAGACAGCTCGAGAACCTAATAAGCCAGCTATTTTGTTATTGAATGAGTGGAACTATTTTCCTGGGACAGCTGACAAACACGGTCAGTGGACAGAAAATTATCATTTATTCTAGCATTAGTTTCGAGAGATGGGTAAAAAGGATTTAAATCGGCGAACGCTCCTTCAAATCTGACATTTTACGGCTGAGATATTAAAGAATGAGAAGGGGTAAAAGGAGAATTTTAAATAATTATATTAGGTTTAATAATTTTGATATGTTATTCACACACATACATATAATTGTAATATTAAGATGATTTTTTAAGATATTTTTTAATATATATGCCGAAAAGATCATGCACAATCTGGTGTAATAAAGGTTTAGTAAATTTATAAAAAATTTGGAGAAAAAATATTAAAATTAGAAAAGTAGATAGAAATTTTAAAACTTAAAATTTTTATGTAAAAATTATATTTTGATTAAGCATACAGTCAAAAAAATTATACAAAAAATGTTCTTTTATTTCAATGTTAGCAGGTAATACAATAAAGCTCAGAATTTTGAAGGAAGTGATCGATCTCGTCGAGCCCCTCTTCTTCTCTCTTCTGTCACTAACTTTTTGATATGTTGGGGGCACCTACCTGCAGTCCTATGAAGTTTAATCAACCTTAAATCGAAATCCTTAAACCGAATTAAAAAAGAGAGATTAAAAAAAACCCCTTTATCTCACTTTTTGATCGGTGGTAGCTCAGTCGGCAAAGGCAGTGTTCTCATAACTGAAAGGTTGTGGGTTCGTGGCTGGAGCCGACCTATGATTCGCCGTGTTCGCTAAAGGTGACTGGGGCACGTAAAATATGTTAATGCATATAATTGTAATATTAAGATGATTAAAAATTATATAATATTTTTTAGTATATATGCCAAAAAGATCACACACAATCTGGTGTAATAAAATTTTAGTAAATTTATAAAAAAATTGTAGAAAAAGTATTAAAATTAGAAAAGTAGATAGCAATTTTAAAACTTAAAATTTTTAAGCAAAAATTATATTTTGATTAAGCATACAGTTTAAAAAAATGCAAAAAATATTCTTTTATTTCAATGTTACAATAAAGCTCAGAATTTTGAAGGAAGTGATCGATCTCGTCGAGCCCCTCTTCTTCTCTCTTCTGTCACTAACTTTTTGATACGTTGGGGGCCCCTACATGCTCTATGTAGTTTAATGACCCTTAAATCAATCTCTTTTTTTGAGCTGTGGTAGCTCAGTCGGCAAATACAGCGATCTCGTAACTGAAAGGTTGCGGGTTCGTGGCTGGAACCGACCTAAGATCCGTGTTCACTGAAGGTGACTGGGGGACGTATAATATGTTAATGTTACTCGCTTCCGTAGTTTACCTTAAGCTACACGTGCTCCTCGAGTTGTGCTGAATGAGAAACAGGTTCACAGCCTTGTTAAGGCGGCTGTATAGTCTGCTGCATTCGAAAAAAAAATCGATCCTGGGCTCTAGCCGCACTTTCCCCCTTTTCTATGACATGCTAGGCCGAACGATGGTCGAATGGTTAGGGCACTGACCTTTGGAACCGGAGTTTATGAGCTCGAGTCCTACTGAGGCATGGATGTTCGTAGCCGTTCGGAATCGGCTTTAAACAGTAGGTCGCGGTCTCATTAGCCCTCGTGTTGCGAAAAGTAGACCGGAGTGCTCCCAACCAACCATGAAATACTAGAATTTACTGCATTGCATTTAAACATTGATATAAAAGTACTTTGAAAATTTAAAGTTTAAATTAAAAGTTTTAATATTTTAAATTTCTATATTTTTACTGAAAAGGGCTTTACTTATTTACTGAAAAATATTACACAAGATTGTGCATGGACTATATAATATATATAATATTAAATTTTACATTTTTATACTAAATGTTATGTTTTTAATTAAAAAATAGTGAAATGATTGCTTCAGTCCAGTTTGAGCCCCCTATCCCATAAAGTTTCCTTATATATATATATATATGTTTATATGCAAGTTCTAATTGGTTGAAGAGATCTTACCAACTTTCTTGATCCTGACGCTTTATGATCCTTTTTGGCATCTATTTTAGGGTATACTATCTTTAGAATAGCTATTCTATTATTAATATAAAATATTTCTCTTTTTTTTTTTTAATAACGTACTAAGCTATTTAAAGCATTTTAAAGTAACATAATACAGTTGATACCGTTTATATGTGTTTTAATATAGAACTTTTCTTTTCTTTTTAAACATATATTTACTTGATTTATATATTTCTTTCATTTTGAATTTTCTTATCCAAATTTTAACATCAATTTAATTTTAGCGGCGTTATTATTTGAAAATGTATTTAACATTTATGTCAAGCGAGTAGTATTTTTAATTGTCCATATGCTTGTTCCGTTAGCATAAAAAAATTGCCAAATGTAGCTAAATATAATTCTTTTATTTTTTAAAATTATATTTTTTAATTCATGATGAAAATTTAATTTTAATGATTTAATTTTAATTTTAGTTTTATAATAAAGAGTTGTTTTGTTTTCAAACTGGCTTATTTTGTTAGTGTAATACAACTTTAAAATTAATTTCAATTTTGAAATAAATATATCTTTGATTTGGGAAGCTTAATTACCTAGACGGATGGCTGGGTGTGAAGCGATTATTCTTGTATCTGAATAAAGACATGTTCGTGTGTTTGCCTTTAAGTAAGATTGCGCTTAAACGGTGAAACTACATACACGAAAATTGGTACATGATTGTTTATGACATCATGCAAAACCTCCCAAAGCCATTTTTTTATGTATAATTCGAATTGCTTTTTTTATTTACTTTAATTTTAACCATTTTAACGGGGTTTCCTCCCCTTATTTCATGTTCACAATTAGCTGAATAGAGTAATTTAATGTAACGACAAGAAATACTTAAATGCCCTTTCTATTCATTTTCATAAGTATAATAGGCAATATGCTGTCTTTCCATTTGAAACTAAAGCTAAATCGTAAGGAGTTGAGATGTTCCCTGCTGCGTGAAATTGTCTTATTAAATAGGCAGCAAACATGCTTTCAATATTAAAAATGACTTCTCGGATGCACAGTACTTCCATGGTTCTCTGAAAAACTCATTTTTTTTTTTATTAATTTTAAATTTGTGTTCTTCATATTAGATATTTCGCGATTAACTACATGCTGTACATGCAGCGATTCATTCAAATACTTCATCCGCACATTATTTAAGTGTATAATTTGAATTAATTTTAAAGTTATTCTTTGCTTAATTTTTAATATGTTCATTTTGTCTTCTGCTTTCATCTGCCTTCGACTGTCATCTGCCTTCGACAGAGTACCAGAGTAACCGAAGAGCAGTAACCTATCCATTCGGTTTATACAATTAGTATGTACAAATATATAATATTTTACAGCAATACTTTCCATCCGCGATACTATTAACGCAATTAAATCGTTTGGAAATGAATTAAGGACTTATATTCTTTATTTATAGTATCAAATTTTAGATTGTGTTATAAATAACTAGCTTAAACATAATTTTATTACTTATTTTAATAATGTACTATCTTAGTACTAGTATATTCTGGGAATTATTTTGTAATCGCTGCTATAATTTTGTCTAAATTATTTTTTATTTTAACCTTTTCAGAAGAGCTGGGACAGCATGTGTCCCGCAAATGCATTAGTTCTTCAGAGAGCCCCTTTCAAAAAGTTAAGAATGGGAAGATGGCCCTACCTTCAAGCATTCTTTAATCAAATCTACTATTTTTTTTCCTCGAAAAAAAATTTTTTTTCAAATAAACAAACTCTTTGAACTTTCATTTTGCGAAAATAAAGAATATAATGTAGGTCAAACAAGAGATAAAATCATATGGGGGGAAAAGAAATGATTTACGCGTTTCGAAATCATATTAAAATATGTATCTCGTTTATCACGCGCTGTAACTTTTGACAAAATGGTAGCACAGAACTCCAAATAATGGTAGCATTTCATGCTTGACATCTTCCATTAAAAAATGCATGCGACGCATACACTGTTCTTAGGGCGTGAGTCAAGAAAACACAAAATTAAAGAAGCCTCGCCCTTCGAAGTGTCGTAAAACCAAATGGCTAAAAGTCGTTACTTGAGAAGTCCATGAAGAAATGTAGGCGACCTAAATGTAAATATTATTAATAATATAGCCTCTTTTTAAAAGTAATTTATTATTGTTACATTTACGGAAAACGTTGTTTCTTATGCCGAATATCCTTGGAAAACATTTCCAATAGTTTTGAAATGCTGTGCAAAACGAAACTAGGCTTACAATAGAATGGAAATATTGTTCTTTAGAGACACAAATTGCAAATATTGTCTTTAGTTTACATTGTGGTTAAACAGACCGGTTTAGAAACACGTTGTATTTAATTTTCTGCCTTGACAATAATTTCTGTTTTGAAAGAAAAGATACGTCTGTTAGTGTTGAAATCCCATGGCAGTAGAATTTAAACACGGTAGGGTTATTTTTATTATAACTAAAGGTGGGGTGCATGAAATGGATTTTAATGGTGAGGGCAATACTGTATGACGATCGTTTGGGATCAAGAGTTTGTGTTAAAAGGCAAAGAAAGGTGACATCTATTTTACAGATATAAACTACTCGTATTTGTGAAATTGAGTGTATAAGGTCTAAATAAAAAACAATTCAAAACTAGAAAAGTAAACTTTCTCTTAAGGCCGGGGAAATTAGTTTCATAGAGTACCTGGCCATGAAAATAACACTTTTTATTTTTTAATATATATATATATATATATAATATATATATATATATATATATATATATATATATATATATAGGAGAACTTGACTGTTAAGCATTCGCCCATACATAGTGACTGCAAATTCTGCAGGTATGACAATAGAACAAATCTACGAAATTTTTCCAGTTTATCTCAAATATGTTCAGTTAAACTAACGTGACCATTTATTTTTTTACTCAAAACGGGACATTGGTTTATTTAGGTCAAATCATAGGTATTCAATGAAAAAAAAACAACACTTATTTAAAGTTATTTGGCTTAAAAGTTGCGAATCACAAAATATAGGTACCCAAAATGTTTAGTTATATTTATCAGAAGAACAAATTTGTTTTAACATAGCTGGTGACGATTTCAAGTAAGAATGAAACTTTTGGCACTTTTATTTTATATTCACCTTAATTACAAAAATCGCCTTTAGAACTGAAATTTGTAACTGGGTTTTTCTCAGATGTTCACAATTTGTTCATAATAGAAAATACTCTTTTTACTGGAGCATTTGTAGCAGGCAAACATAAAATATATTCAATTACAATAGAAAAGCAGGGCGGTGACTGGCCATCTGCTACTCAAATTTTCAGGCGGTTTCTGTAAACGGGACAATTTTGCGTCCCACAGTCCATTTCGGGGACACCGGGACTCATAATTGTAAAAAGGGACAGTCCCGTTCACAACGGGACGTCCGATCACGTTAGTTAAACTGAGTCAACGAGATGCTCCTAAAACCGTAACATGGCAATAAGAGCTCCGCGATTTATCTCATTGCAAGTAATCATCTGAGTAAACCGTCAGCAAATTAATATTTTTGTGTTATAATCAAGATTATCTCATTAACATCAAGATATTACTGCATTGGTAACAGCAAATGCTATATGTACCAATAAAATAATCTTCACGGCCTATTTTACTCCCACCAGATAAGATGCTCGTTTTCATACACAAGTTTCATGTGGATATATCTATTTACACAAAGTTACTTGCTATTAACATAGCCCAATGAGACATTTGACTCATCAAGAATTCTTCCAAATGTCAAAAGCCCCAATTTATAATTCTGATTATTAGAAAAATGTAGAGTTTACTTACTTTTAGAAAAAATATCAAAACTGTAGACCGTATCGCTCCAACCAAACTAAAAACCTATGACCTTCTTCAAGGATGGAACAAAAGTGAACTCAAAATTTTGGTAGTGTAAAAGCTGAATAAATACTTGTAAAATATATTATATCTTATAAAATTAGTTCAGTAGATTTGCATTGCATATAAAAAATGTCTCGCATATACAGAGACATTAAATTTTTACCAAAAATAATGTTAACTAGCTTCAAAAGAATATTATTAATAATATTAAAAAATAGATATTTTAAGATGCACATAAAATATTTTTAGAGTGAATGTACAAATTTCAACACAGTTTACTAATAAAATAACGGAGCAAGCTGATCATAACACGAGCCAAGATATATAACTTAGCTCTACATAATTGGAGCTCTACAATGGGTTTTTTTTTCTCTCCATTTTGCCAATAAAGTGGTCATCATAACACATCATTGTTCTGTATTGGATCTCGTGTGCTCTTGAATACTTTCTTTTCCAACTCGCTGTACGTCCGTTTTTCAGTATTACTGGACCGTGAAACAACCACAATAACCAAAAGCCAAGTCTACTTTCACAGTTCGCCAAGGGCGGAAGTTGCGGAACAAAGGATAGCTGTTTAAAAAAAAGAGTAGTCGACCTATCATACACTTCCTGGACTGTTTACTTTGGATCATACATATCATGTTTTCATTCTATCATTACTTCATCAGTTACAATATAATCTTAGAAATGCTTCGATCTTTTAATGTAGTTATGGCATCACCCCTTTCCAATTACAACAAGTAGATTAAAGAATTAAAATCACTGTAGTGAAAAGTTCCATTAAAACTGCTGGAGTCATTGCATCATTTGTCCTGTGTGTAAAACTATCTCAAAGATAGAATGACTTAAAAAAGTATTGGATGTATAACAAAAAAGATGTGAAAATATGTATTATTTTAAGGCTTAACATTTTTGCCTTTCTGAGATTTTTCTTCTCTTTCAAAAGGTTTGTTATTGATATGACATCGTGAACTTTATGTGATGTTAGTAATCAAGGTATATTATCTTGAAAAAATTTTATGAAACAATTTACAAAATGTGTTTTGAAAATATTAATATTTTTTTCTCGATACTAAACACGAAAATAAGAGAAAAGTCGAGAAGTATCCAATTGGTAATAAAATTAACCGAATAATTGCATCGATCGAAAACGAAATTTCACCGACATTTGAGCGCTTTCTTAAACCTGATATATTTATCTTGTTTTTATATCGTAAAGCAGACTGTTAAGATGTCTAGGTAAATTGAGATCTTTGATGATCAAAATTCTATACAAATATCTACCAAGACTTGTAAAAACATAGTAATGTTTTTTTTTTTTTTTTTTTTTTTTTTTTTTTTTTTTTTTTTTTTTTTTTTTTTGTAGCATGAGAAATCTTAAGATGTATTATTATAGTAAAAGAATAGTTTACCAAAGACACAAATATTGGTATTTAACTATTTATTTACACAGTTTGTTGAGCTATTAATTATTTGCTCACACTAATAAGTTAATGTGAAATATTAAAATTGTTATTGAAAATTGGTTTATGTTTATGAACTTAAAAGGGAGTAAATCGAAATTTAGTTTGATCTGGAATGCTATGGTGTACCATTCTGCGGTACAAGGGTTAATGTAACCAAGTCTTACTGCTTAAACCGATACCAAAAGGTTTCGAACATCCATGCCTGCAGTAGGATTCGAATCTACGAACTCTGGTACCAAAAATCAGAGACTTTCTCATTAAGGGTTCAATGATTCCACTATTTTAACTCAGACTGCTCTAACTCATGAGATTTATCTTCTAATTGTATACGGCCAATATCATTAATATCTACTTACGTAACAGGAAAATTGGAAGTTGGCACACGTAATTTGAAGCAACAAAAATGCTTAAATATTGCCAGTGAATGTGCCCCTAGGACTCATATTAAGGCCTGCTTTTGTGGAATCTCTCAGAAAATATAATTTTGAATAACTTTGAAGTCAAAGATTGGACATTAGACAAGAAAAAGGTTGGCAAATTCTTTTGAGTTGGCCAACATAGCGAAATCATACGCTGATCATGCTCAATCTTTCATTTTAAAGCTATTTAAAATTATATTTTCCAGGAGATTCCGCAGAAATGGACCTTAGACCCGAAGACATTCCATGGCGATATTTAAATATTCTTGCTTCAAATTAAGTGAGCCAACTTTCCTATTATATAAGTAGTTATTAATGATATTGACAGTATATTGTTTTAGGCTTGATCAAAGTGTTATATATTTTATTTTATCTCAGTCAGCATTGTCGAATGCACTCGTCACGTCACCTCAAGTGATATGAAAATTCTATAATTACAGGACATATGTCCTTTCTTTAGTTTCATTTAAAATAATATTTAGGCACTTTAATCTATAGTCCTTCTGTGAACTCTAACTGACTTTTATTAAAATAATTCTAGCCGTTTAATTTGTATTTTATTATCTTGTTCACAATTTTCTCCAACATCTTGATCATTGTTTGGAGTAAACACGTAGGTCTGCAAGACAAAGGAAAATTCGGATCTTTATTATTTTGAAGAAAAAAATACCTCTATAGCTCTCTTCTAAATTCTAGGATAATGATGAAGAATTATATTCAACAGTACAAGAAAAAAAATTTCATTTTGTGTTTAAGAATGCTATGGTTTAAGGAAGAATGTTAAGAATGTTTTGTCCTTCCAATTTTGACTGCAATCAGCACTCTATATAATGAAAAGTCTCAATATACGGCCATTATTGCTACCAAATTGCGACAATGCAATTGAAAAACATCGACGTATTCATGCAATTGTAACAGGCTTTTAAACAACCGAAACAATGCTTTTAGTCCATTTTTAAAAACAAAACAAAAAAAATCTCCTATTTGTAAAGAATAATTTTAAATTGTCACTGTTTATTACTGTCTGGTACGGAGTAAAAGAAGTATTGTAATAGTGAACTATTTCGGTTTAATACAAAATATCTCAATATAATGAATATTAACGCGTCGGGTCTCCGCCATGTAGTATTACTTGTGCTCTACTCACGACACAGTAACTTTAGAAAGAAACCTTCAATATTGAAGAGAATGTGCAAATGATAATTCTAATGACGCATTACACCAAATTTTAATAATAATAATAGATAAAAAATATATGATTTGTGTGAGTAACGGGATCGAGGCTCGAGACGACCAAAGATTCACAGTGTTCATTAATGGCGGCTGGAGAAAGTAAAATATGTTCATGTCCTCCAAGTTCTCAAACGATACCTCTGGAGATGGCAGGCCTAGCCTGGGCTCTTCTGTTTCTAAATTATAAAGACCCATTCTTGAGGACCTTGAGGTTAAGTCAGTCTACCGCTCTCGTGGTTCTTCGCTCAAAATGGAGCTGTATATTACGCTTCACCATAGGCGGTCGCATATTGCAAAGGAGTCTATTGGACCTTGTGTAGGATTTCTTACATCAAGGGGATGAGTAACAACAACAACAACGACACAAGGTAGTCATATGGTGTCCTAATCAGATTTTTTTTTCTAACGTGGAAGACGCACATAAATAGAAATTTTAACTAGACTATTAAAATTAAATAAAATTAATCATTGAAAACTGAACATTTATTTACTGAAAGCAATTTTAAGCATTATGTTTCAGTTGCATCAACAAGTATATTACATAGATTTTTATCTTTAAAAGAAGGTATTTTAATCCAGTTATAACTTTTTTGTACCACATATAGTAAAAATATAAATTAAAAAAAAAACTTTAAACATTACAGAATACTATCCTTTAAAGATCAAATTTCAGCACCTTAAATAATGTAGTTCGTTTTTTACAACAAAAATATTTGAGCAGTTTTGATTTTCGTTTTCTAAAATTTAGGTTAATCGAGGATAAAGTAAATTTTTAAAAAGCTGAGTGATGTGAAACTAATGCCGCATGCCATACAGTTTTTGCCAAACTCAACTTCCGGCAAAAAGATAACTTCTAATAAAACTACAAATTAAATGGTAAGACCGAATATGCAATCGAGGGTGTAAGTTAATATAAGCATATTGTACCAAAAATATTCACGGATTTCATGGAATTATAAAGAGACATTTGCCAGAGACAATAGCCGAACGCTGGCCGATTGGTTAGGGCGCTGATCGTCGGTACCAGAATTCGTGGGTTCGGATCCCACTGTGGCATGGATGTTCGTAGCCGTTCGGAATTGCTTTAAGCAGTAGGTCCCGGTCTCATTAGCCCTCGTGTGCAAAACAGTAGACCGCAGCTCTCCAAACCAAACCAAAGCCAGAGACAATAACGTTTACGATGCATTTCAAACAATGGCAAAAGGAATCTTTTGTTTGTCGAATGTAGCGCCCTCTTCCGGCTGTAAATGTTCACAACAGTAGGCCTAAAGTAATAAAACTGTTTTACATGTCTCATTAAATTACAGCAAATCTTATGTATATATAATTTTTATCTTTATAGATTTCATGGGGAGATGGTACAAGCTGGAAATCTGGACCGCCGGACGGATTACCTGAGCTCAGTAAATTAAGTGTCGATTGCGGTAAGGAAGAAATGACAATAAACTTAAAATTCACTGCGCCTTATGAGGGTACAGTTTATTCCAAGTCGAACGGACAAACTCCACGCTGTATACATGTTGCCCCACATTCTCATATTACAGAAGCTACATTTACAATAGATTACCACAGTTGTGGTACCCGCTCCGATTCCCAAGGTAAATATTATGAAAACACAATTATTATTCAGTATGACGACATTGTCATAGAAGCCTGGGATGAGGCAAAGAAAATTCGTTGCGAATGGCACGATGGTTATGAAAAGTCAGCTTACAAAATGCCTATTACAATATCTGATTTGGATGTAGTTGAAATGAATTTTCAGGGTGATGATGTTGACTGTTGGTTAGAAGTACAAGACGGCAAAGGGCCATGGTCAGCAAAAGTTGAAGGTTTAGTTCCTCTAGGCAGCCCTTTAACTCTTGTAGTGGCAATACAAGACAGTGAGAGTCAATTTGATATGAGAGTAAAATCTTGCATTGCCCATGATGGTCACAAACATCCTATTCACTTAACAGACGAAGATGGGTGTGTTCTAAGACCAAAAATGATGTCTCCATTTCAAAAAACTACAGAAACGAAAGGTACAGCAAGTGTAATAGCTTATAGTCATTTTTATGCTTTTAAATTTCCAGAGACAGTTGAAGTAACAATTCAGTGTACTGTGGAAATTTGCCGTCACGGATGTCCTGACACATGTATGCAAGGGAGAGATGCACAAACTGTTAATCCTGGTGTTGAGTATATGCATCCTCCAGCAAAGCAACAAGAAGATATTCCTACTTATAAAGATTCTCATCCATTCTCAACGGTTATAACTTCGAAACCAGGAAATTACAACTATTCTTCAACAGTAAACACATCATCAAGTGTTATAATAAGCAGTCATTTAAATGAAACAAAGGATGAAGAAGCTGAACCTCTGAAAAGTAGTCCAGATACACATCATGACTTCTATACAAATAGATTTCCATATGACTTGTACGATTTATTAGAAGCAGAAGAACGTCATGATAAAAACGAGCATGAATTATACACAGATGTAGAGGATAATGATTATGATGAAAATAGAGATGATATATATTTTTCTCAAACACCAAATGTTTTTACTGGTAATGAACAAGCAAAACAATTCTCTATAAATCAGAAAATTCAGAACATTTCTACTGGTTTGGAGAGCAGTTCCGAATATACACAAAAATTAAATATAGTGGAAGATGGTGTTTACACAAGCACAGAGAACACAACATCAAAATCTGAATCAGAGAGTCCAGAAAAACCTGGTACTGAATATAAAGCTGCAGTTTATAATGAGCCAAATAATAATACAGAAAGTTTAGAAATTGAAATATTAACAGAAACCCCTGCAAATGAAGAGCCAATATCAACAGATCAGCCCCAGGCGTTTGAAAAAGCTTCTGGAGATAATACACTAAATCAACTTTTTTCATCTGAACTGTATGAAGCAGATTTAACTGACTCAATTGCACAAGAAGTGAAGGAAGAATTGCTACAAAAATCAAATCCAAAACAAATGAAAACAGAGTCTGTTCACAAAGCAAATAATGCTGATGAAAACATAAGGTTAAACCCTGATTCAAATGACAATGAAGAAGACTATCAAGATACAGTTCAACATTACCACTTTGGCGATAAAAGAATGTATGGAGACAATAATAAAAGTAAAAAGTTAAGAGATAGTTTTGAAGATTATAAAATAAAATCCAGAAGACCAGTGGATAATAATGAAATGAGACACAACTTACATGATTTTAATTACAGACCATTTATGCCTCCTGCTCCAGTACCCCCTTTGACTCTATACAATGGAGTACCATTGTATTACTATAATCACCCTGTAGCCAATGCAGAAATTGTAGAAAGGAATGCCTACCATTTCATGGGTAGGCAACCCTTTCATAAAGAATATACAAAATCAAAACTTCGAAGGCCAGGTAGAAGAAGAGGAAGGAGGGATATTGGTGAAAAAGAACAACTTGGCTTAAAACAAACATTAAAAGTTATTGCTACAACAGATTTTGACTTCCTTATAAAGGAGGATGAAAAAATCAAACCTGTTTACATTGCAAAAACTGATACAGATAATGATGTTTGTATAGCCCCATCTAGTTTTGCAGCTGGTTTAGGTTTATTATTACTCGCAAATATTTGTGTTTTATGCGTTGTTGTATTTTTGGGACATCATTATCATATTCATAGAAATATGAGAGTGAAAAATACAGAACTTCTTAGCACAGAAATGTCTTAACTATATTAAAAAAATTTTTTTCCTACATGTGTATGAGCAATATAAAATCACTTTAAATTCTGTGTAAAGTATTTTGTATTTAACATGTTGTCAGCTTAATGATATTCACAAGCATTTAATAATGAAAGTGGCATAAAAAAATACATTTATTAATAGATCTATTTTACAAACTTCACAATTTCATACCATAAAAAATTATTAACAAAATGAAATACTGTAAAAATAACATGGTAAAGTCTTATTGAATGTGACTTAAAACTTAAGTGAACTAATTACACATTTTACGTATAAAAAATACACAGAATATTTTGACAGAGAAGTAAAAAAAAACAAATATTAGACTACAAAAAATATCATAATTCAAGATTAAATACACGAATTTGTTTATAACATTATGGCACAGTTTATCAGACTGCAAGGTTACAATCAAATCATATAATATAATAGTAGTATTCTAAATGACAATTTTAAAAAAATTCAAGACATGACAGTACTAACAACAGAAACTATTTATGAAGCTTCACTTTTCCCCTTCATTCTTAAGGGGACAAATATTTTAGTATGTAATATAGTTATATGATTAAAGCTTTAAAAATGTGAGAACTTCATTAAAAAAGGGGGTTATTTTACTGCAGTTTAATAAACTTTTGTACTGTCTCAATTTTACGAGATTTATAGGCACTTAATGATAAAATAAAAAACTGTTAGTTGGTTAAAAATCTTAAAAAAACTAACATGTCATATAGGAAATAAAATCTATTTTTCAAATTAGACCTTACGCATGTGATACTGATATTGGAATTTCAAGATTGTATATAGTTTTCTTTTGGAGAAATTAAAAGTTAATCTCTAAATAAAAGGATAATTTTAGTAACTATGCAACTTTTATTAATTCTCATAATTTAGCACTGTTATAGATTTCCTATGAACTAAATTGATAATTCTTCAGCAATTAACTTTTGTCTTTTTTTTTTTTCGCTTATGTAACATTTCAAACCTACAATTACATGTAAAACAATAATGTATAATTACAATAATGGCTAATTTTTAAGTTTGATCATTGAGCATATTCTTGAATCATATAGAATAGTCATTCAATTTATTTAAGCTGTTGTACAGTTGCTTAACAGTAAGGTAAATGCAACAAGAATGAAAGGATTTTTGACTATTATTGATCATTTATGGCTGAGCAAAAACTGCATTTAATAAATTTTACTTAAATTGAGGATATAGTTAAAAGATTTACCACAGAAAATGAATAATTTTGTTTGATGAATACTAATAAAAACAAATACTAATAAAAGTTTGGTCCAGAACCTAAGAAAGTAATATTTTTCATGCAATATATATATATATATATATATATATATATATATATATATATATCAAGTTAAGCAATTAAAATTCCTTTTATTTCCCCACAACATAAGAAATAGATAACAATTGATTTCCAGTTTTGTTTACCTAGTTTATATGTAACCTATAATTTCCAGCAAATCACTATTACCTGCACAAGATATATTGTTTGAAATGGCTGCATACAGAAGAGTGCAGAATTTCAATCAAAACATTTTAGTTGGATTCTTACACTAACTAATTGGATTTCATTATTAAGAAGTAAATTTGTTATATCATATTTATTTTTCTAAAAAAGAACATTGGGGAAAATTAAGACTACAAAACATTGCAATTTAAAATTTGCTTTAGTCTTCTGATGTTAAAAAAATAATTTATATCAATAAATTTTTTAAAGGAAATATCTCTTTTTAAAGATACAAATGTTATTAACTATTAAACTATTGATATATCTGAGCTTTAAAAGTGTTTATAGTATAATGCAGGAAATAAAATATCAATTAATGCAATTTTTATGTTTTGTGCATCTTAAAACACAGCACTTTTCCAGTCCATTAACTTTGTCCTATACATTTATAGATACAAATTTTCCTATGTTATGCTGCCTCACAAATATTTTTTATTTCTTAATATAAATAAAGACATGTTTCTCTCACTGACCACTCCATCTCAAAATATGAATAAAACAAAAGCAAAGTTATAAGCATATTGTATGTGTATATATATATATATCTATATATATGAACTAGGTTGGCAAAAGTTTTGATTTTAAAAAGTAAATAATATTAGAGATTTGTTTTTAATTTTAAATCAGCTTTTTCTATTTAATCAGATTAATTTTTTTCCAAATTAAAGATTATAAAAGAAGTTATTTAAATAAGGATTAAATTTATTATAATTAAGTTTTTCTAATCTATTTTCTAAATCTGTGTAATGTTTATACATGATAAATTATCTATTAAATTCATGCAATATTTTTTTTAAATTCTTCCTCAACAAACTTATAAACTGTCTTCATTTTTTGATGGGATTAAAAAGTCAATATAAAAATATGACTCAAACCAAAGCACCATCATCAGCTTAAAAGTTCTGGGTAAAACAAAATACATGGCACTAAAATAATAATAATAAAAAAAGTAAATATATCTCAAACTTACACAATAACTAAACATTATGGTGATGAGCTAATAATATTAATATAACTCATATCATCATCATCAAAAAGTGCTAATAATGAACTTCCCAAATGCCATTCAGCTTTTGGGTTATTTTTGATTATGGACGACATGTAAAATATCTCATTAAAAGGCTTTATTTTCAGCCATGTGTGACCACTTCCTCAGAAATGAACATTTTTTTCATATGACTAATAAATATAAATTTTAAATATTAAAAACTTAAATGTTATATAACAGATGTAAAACAAATTAAAGATTCATTTAAATTTTTTGTAATGTATTTAGATTTTGGAGTTGCACGCACATGTTTAGGCATGTTTTTAGGGTTAAAAGAAATACCCAGGAAATTTAGTGGACTTTCAGTGTCAAGAGAGATGCAAAAACAAGTATTAGTAAATGACATTTCAGAAGGAAGTAGTGGAATTAAATCATTAAAAATAATATAATAAAAAATCGTTTAAAAATATGAAAATATGCTAAATGAATATAAGAAATTCTAACCTGAAAAAATCAAATAAAAGCAAGATTATTTTTTCATTACTAGAACTATTTTATTAACCTCTAACCTGTTTTAATGCTATTTGCCTTCCTATACCTCTTTAATTATGATGGAATTTAAATGGTTGAAAGTAAATTTTCAGAGAGAGTGATCTATATAATAGTGTTAAAAACAGGGTGCACTAAAGTGCAAAAACAGGTAACAAGTTAAATAGTTTCTTTTGTTAGTAATATTTAGTTTCTTTTGTTAAATAATATGGTAACTCTCTGCTCTTTTGAGCACTGCCTGTACTTTATTCCTGTACAGGGAAAGCAATGTCTTAAGTTATTAACTTTAACTTTGTTACATTTTTTGTTTTTCAGTCTTATAATAGACTTTATGATCCTTCAGCATTTCAACCTCTAAAATCGTAAATGACCCTTGCTTTTATCAGTACCATCCTTTAGTGTGCATCTATGTACAGGGTATCTGCCAAAATAAAATTTTTCAAATCCATGACTTTAAAAAGCTTTTGTTAAAGTATATATGAATAAAAAGTTTGATGTACATACAAACAAAATATATGCTTTTAGAGAAATTACAGGAATTTCATCATAAAAAAACTATAAATTTACTTTATAAGTGTTAATAAACTCACATACATAAAAATAAATTGTTGTATCTACATATATAAGTTTAATCATATAGCAATTTTTCAATCAAAATGTTTCCAATTTGAACTCAGGGTACTCTGGTATTATCCAGGTGACCATGAATAATAGCCAAATATAACCCTATAATGTTTATATACAATATCCCTAGAGATAAACTTATATTTTGTGCAAAAATCTTAACTAATTTTTATTAAAAAATAATTATTATTATATTAATAAAATTTGAATCTACAATTTAAGAGAAAACCAGAATAATATACATTTACCCACCCATTAAGCTTTCTTGCTTTGAGTTTCCTTGGTGAACAAATTTTACTTGGCAATAGGGTCAATAGGATAATGCATAAATACCAAACTCAGTAACTTCAGCCAAATGACAAGTAAAAATAGAATTAAACAATTCAATGCATTTGTTTTAATCAGTAATTTAGCGGATCCATGACTTTCCATGACTTTTACTCATTTTACTTGAAAAATCAAGACTTTCTATGACAAAATTAATCCATTGTCTAAATCCACGATTTTCCCTGACTTTCCAGGTGCGCGGAAATCATGTATGTACTTAACCAAGTTTCAGACTTATTTAAGATTTGGGATCTAATAGACTAAGCTCTGTGCCATGTAATGCATACATGCGAAATTAACAGCGATATCAAACATTTAAGGGGCATATTTCAGAGACTTGCACAGTTCTAAGCAGACTGTATCAGCTGTGGAATTGGAAGTCAAAGAGAACATTCTGAATTCTTTGATCTGCTTGTGAGTAAACAGAGAGAAGTAAAGGAAAATAATTCATAATTTTATTTATTTGGAAATAAAAGGATTGTTAGTGCAAAATCCCTGGAATTCCAGGGTTTTTCCCAGAGCACAAATACCTTTATATATTTAAGGACATTTAAATAAAAAAATTCTAAAAGTAGCACCTTAAAAAATATATAAAAGCAGAGAGAAAATTTAACTTTTAAAAACCAATTTTACATGTGTGCAATCAAATCAGGTTTTAAAATCTGTATATTTATAAATACATCACTAATACACACAAATATATTACATGCAAGAAACACAACAAGTGCTTTAAAATAGAAACCAAACTATTTTGGAAAATTATCTTTAAAATGATTTCTAACAATAAAAGAAAAAACAAACATAAATAGTATAAAATTTTTATCAAGGATCAAATCATATTAAAGCAGGAATGTTATAAATACTTTGATAAAAGGGGAAAAATATAAAAACAGTACAAACTAATATAGTATAACACTTGAATAAAGTTTAAAATTATATTAAAGCAGGAATGCCATACATAAAGGATTTCTATTTTAAGCTATCACATCACTACCAAGCTAAAACAACAATATAAACAACACTGAAGGAATGAATTATAAAATAAAATATAAACATACATGCTTAAATCCAAGTTTAAATAACAGTGACATTTCTGCATATTTCAGGTATATAAAAATGACCTCCTAATTTTATATACACATTATATTTGTCATATAAAATCATTTACTGTAAAGACCTAAATTTCGTAAAAAAAATAACTACAGGATCTTTATCGTTTTAGTACAAAGAAATTATCAATCCATATCTATGCAAACATCTAATTATAAAAAAGGTATTATAAATAATGGAAGCTTTCGTTATAAAAAGAATTAACCTTTTTTGCCTAACGTTTGTATTATACTAAAATATTTTTAATAAAAGAATTATATAAATTTGTAACTACAGTTTATATAAAGCATTTTTAAGCATAATATGAATACTTTATATAATAAACATAATTAATCAAACATTAACTCAGACTTCAGGTTCTCAATACTATACAACACACCAAAAATAAATTTTTAAATGTCTAACATATTTTAACAATACTCATGTAAATTTGATTACTGAGAATTTATATAACAAATAAATATGTAAAAAGCATAAAATATACATGGTAAACAAATTCAAAATAATTCTAATAACAGAAAAATTATGTAAGATTTATTAAGATGTCCATTATACTTTTATTTGGTCAAATTAATTGTTTTGAAATATCAAGTGTTACAATTTACACTTCTTAAAATCTAGTGATATAAGGGAATGTTTTTCTATGAATAAAAATTCATTAACAGACTCTATTGTCATTAACATTTGAATAAAAACATATTTCCATACAAAATATATTTCTCACCAATTACATTATACAAATATATTACAGGATGGCCACAAAAACATGATTTTCAAATTTCTTGATATTTCCCTGACAGTTTAAGGTTTTTAATAGAACTCAAGGTACTTGTTCACAACAATACTATTCTTTAATGTCTATAGTCTCTACATCTACCTTATTAATTTTAAGAAATACAAAGATTTTTAGGTTTAAAAACAAAGGGCAAGCATAATATTTCAGGCAAAAATAAAACATAAAATGAAAACATGTAAGCTATAGAAAAATTAATTACTTTCATGGTATAACATACCAGTTTGACTATTCTTTATTCATTAGTTTAATTCAATGATTTCAAACTAAATTGCATAATTAATTTAAAATTAAAATAGAAATCTGCTTTTTATTACCTAAATCACAAAGTAATGCAAATTTATACAGACATATAAGATACGAGCAAATTGATTTTATATAATATTGTTTATAATCAGACTATGAAATCCCAGGATCTTGTAAGTATTCCCTCCTATTTTTCTGATCAATCCCCCCTTTTTTTTTCAAATTCCCCCATATTTCCCTGTTTTCCAGATCTGTGACACCCTGAAATTACTACCCAATTTCTATATCTTATTGACTACCCAATCTTAAAAAAAAAAAGAACATAAAGCCAAGTACACAAATGCTAATAATAGACAAATACATGCAACAGAGAATTATATTACAAGGCTGTCATACATTGGAAATAAAAAACAGCAGAATAACTCTACTCCTTTACTGAATTAATTATTTCATCTAATTTTTTCTGTATATTTTCAAAAGAATCTCTTCCCATGTAGTCTATCTGACCATGCTCCCAAGCATACATTCTTGAAGCAGCATCAGAAAATCTTCTTTCAATAACTGGACTAGATTTCAGATTGTCTTTAACTGGTGATGAAATTGCCATGTCTGACATGGATTTTGAAATATTGACCTAAAAAAAAATTATTCCAGTAAAATTGAAAATTGATTATGAAAATGAAAATTCATTAACTTTCTTTGAAATAATTAGGCATAAATCATAATAGTAGTGGAAAATGTTTAAAATTAATTGAAGTACATGCTTTGACCCAAGATATATGTATAGGGTTCATGTTTACATGCTTAAGTGGGTTTCTTATGCAAATTTGTAATAATGTGACACAACTTGAGCAAAATTGTAGATTCCACAGACCTGAAAAATTTGTTAAAGTGAGACAATACCTTAACAGAGAAAAGACTTACAGTTTTTTTCATTCATTTAAAAAGAAATGTGGTATTCAAAGTTTAAACATACTTATTGATTAATTTAATGATAAAATACAAAATGTACAGACAAAAATTAACTGCTAACTAACTTTTTGCAATTTAAGTATTTAGTGATGAATTTAAAATCCTGGCTTCAGAACATTTTGTAACAATTCTTATTAAGGACTATATTGAGGATTGCTCACAATTTTCAAAATTGACTAAAATTATTTTAGAAATTCCAGTAGGCTCTGCAGCAGCTGAAAGAAACTTCTCTTGCATGAAGAGAATCAAAACTAGTCCTAGAAATAAACTTACAGAAAAGAAACTAAAAAAATTAATTTCATTAGAAGAGCCAAATTTAAAAGATTTGTGAGGTTCATTTCAATACAAACAAAAATTTTAGGAAAAAAAGATGGAAAAAATTTGCATGTAATTACATAATTACAAATAAAATAAATTATTGCTTAAATAATATGGTTTCTTGCTTAAAATTTAAGGGACTCTTACATTTTTCTCATTAGTGAGTCTCTGGGACTCAGGTTATGATACAATGACTGTGAGTACATATACACATGCATATATGTGTATATTGTAATATACTCTCTTTGCCTTTCCTTTTGATTCCAGAGGGAGTTCACTACTCTAGACAGCTGAAAGGTAGGTGTTGTGATCTAGGTTAAACTGACAAGTACTGTTTTGGGTAAGAGGCCTGGTAGTCAGGCTTGTTACTATGCAGCTAAATTTAGTTTTTTTTTTTGTGTGTGTCTAATATTGGATTATTCATTATTGTTAAGATGGAAAAATAAATTTTTAGCCAAGCTAAAATTGAAGTTATGAATCAGATAAAGTTTGGGTCAAATTTGACTCAAAGTCAAATGGATCAAATTTTTACTTACATTACTTTGAAATATGTGGAGGATATTATGATTTATATATATATATATATATATATATATATATATATATATATATGTAATGGGTAATTTATCCCATCCCAAAGGGAAGAAATCCGTCTGGTATGCAGTCATGGCCAAAAGTTCATTGAAACAAAGAAAAATTTAGGATCAAATTGAACAGTTTATTGAGGCAGTTTCTTTCACGGATTTCTATCTGAAAAACCTATACATCTCAATTTTATAGTGGGTCAATAATCAGAAGTCTCAATCTGTCAGACATGAGGTCCTACTGTGATGAAGTTTAAGTATCACAAATTTTGTAAAGCACTTATGCAACAGAAAGTTTGGTGTTTTAAAATAACCAAATTGATGAAAAAAAAAAAAAAAAGATTTTTACCAAGATTGCCAGAAAATTATTTTAAGATATACATAATTATGTTGGTTAATTTTTTAGGTTAAAATTGTCATTACATAAAACACACACACACACATACACACACACACACACACACACACACATATATATATATATACATATATATACATGTATATACATGCAGGACCACATGGTACATTTTTGAAGCATGATGCAAATCTTCAAAATGCTGCCCTATAAATATTTTGATTTTTCTGCTTATGCTACTCCCTAACAGTGTCACCTGATGTCACTGCCTCTTTGTATCATAGCATAAATGTATTTCCCAATATGAAATTTTATAAGAAATATTTTACACTGCCATCTATCATAGATCAGAAAGGATAATAACCATTAAGGTTAATATTATGTAAAATACACATATTTTACTGGACAAATTTAATGAGTCTAAGACAACTTGTGTGGGTTTGTATAAAAAACAAATGGAACAGCTTTTACACAGTTCCTTTTGGTGACTTTCATCTTTGTGCCTAAATGGTTCCTAAGCCTGTAACACTTAAAGACCCTATACATACTCAATACCAATTATTTAAACCAATTTCCTCTATTTTGAAATCAAACTAATCAATTTCAAAACCCCCTTGAAATATTTCAAAATTATTTTCCAAAACAATTCAAATCTGTACAGTGCACAGACAAAACATACAAGTTGGTAAGCATGTGATGAATTTTATAAATTAACATTACATGAATTAGAATAAACTAAATTCATTAAAAATATACTCATCAAGACATTTTAATATATTATAGATTGAAATATGCTCTCAATCATCATTTAAATTTTAAATAAAGATTATCTAACATTATGCAAAAAGTATAAGAGTATTTATTTTAAATCATATTTAATGACTTAAACTTCTTAAATTTTTAACTTAAATCCTAGTTTGTTAAACTAAGAGATGTTTATGATACATACATCAATAAATTCTTCTGGTTCAATATTCTGAATGTACAAAGTCCACCACAGTTTTAAATGGTCATACGAATGATTATAATCATCAGCAGGTTCAACTGCTTCAGTAGTTTTGTTGTAATTATACATCCATGGTTTCCTGTTACCTAAGAAATGGACAATTTTGACATCTTTTCCAAATCTATTTATAAAAGAAAAATTATAATTACTGTTAAGAAAAATTTATTTTCATATATAAACTATTGAAGGCACATGAAAACATTTATTTTCCTTAACACAATCAACCTCTACATGTGGAGAACATTTTAAACTCCCATTGTAGTAAGTAGAATATCATAGTTAATACTTTTTGTAAAATTAAAAAAAATCACAATGATTTCATGCTCATAGTTTACAGTTATATAGTCATAGTTTACATAAAAAAACTCTCAAATACTAAAGCAGAGCTAAAGCCAGACAAGGGAGGGAATTGCCATTTAAATTATGGAGATTAAGGGCTTTTAGCATTGGAATAAGACTACATTTTCAAATATGGAACTTTTTAAAACTACATGCTTAATAAAAATTTTAATTTTAATAAAAATCCAATTTTTTAAAATTTGTCTATTTTTTAAATTTAATTACTTTTTATTCAAATTATTTTATACCTTTATTGAAACATATTACACAAGATTGTTCATGGACTTTTATGCATGTATATTAATTTTATAAAATTTTTAATGCAGTTATTAACATTTAATGTTAGCATAAAACTTTACACAGTTTTTAAATAAATTTTGTTTTTTTAGAAAAAAAAAATAGTGAACTATTAGGAAGAGGGGGGTGAATCCAGTTTGAGCTTGTCCCAAAACTACAAACTTGGCTATGACTTTATTAAAGTACCATTCAGTTTATAACACTTTCTCACCTTCCCAATTAAAGGGCTCTTTTGATTTTGGTTTTGGAGTGCTAGGGTCTACTTTTTGCAACACAAGGGCTAATGAGACCGGGACCTACTGCTTAAATTCTGAACAGCTATGAACATCCATGCCATACTGGGATTCGAACCCACGAACTCCAGTTCCGAAGGCCAGCACCCTAACTATTCGGTCATTGTTTGGCACAATACTAAAATAATTATAATATATACAGAATAACTGGTACTAAGGGATAAAATTTTAGAGAATATAAAATGTTTCATAAATTCCTGAACTAGCACACTAACTCATAACATATAAAATATTATCAGTAACTCTTTTTATTTTTTAAATATGGAAAATAAACACCTTTTCCCATAAAGCTAGAATAATATTTAAACTATTTTACATAAAAATGGGCTTCTATTTTATGGTTTTGGTTTGATTTGGAGCACTATGGTCTACTGTTTTGCTCACAAGGGTTCACCTATTTTATGGTAACATGATTGATATTAAAAGCCTTTGATTTCAAAATGTAGTTTATTACTAACATGTGTTATTTTAAATAGTTTCAATTAAGCTATCATTCTTTATTGATTACATATAATAAATAACATTAAAATACCTCAAAGTTACTTTTTATCTGTTACACTTGTGATACACATAACAATTGATAATACATTATAATTCAGATGTTATACATTTCAGTTTCAAAAAAATTATTTTTTAAAAGACTTACTGTTTATATGCTGGTAAATAAGTATAACTTGTACTTGTGTTCATATTATAAATAAATGATAAATGTTTAGAAATATCTTTTGTTGCCCAGTCACTAAAGAACATGTTCAGTAAGCCTTGATCTCCACCTATGATAAAAAATTATAAAATGTCTATAGCATAATAAAACAACCAGTTCAAAATTGTAAATAAGATTTTTTTCAAGGTTTAGAATTGTAATTTGGATTGATGATCACTTAACAAAAAATTATTAAGATATTTAAATAGGTGCTCTTTGAAAGGTTTTCAGAAAAGATAAATTATCTATATATTCTGTTATATTTATTAATATTTTGTATTAATCTAATATGAAGGAATATTAACATAAAAGTAGCATTCTTTGATATAATTTCTTTTTCATATTCTCATTTCAAACACTTGCTGATTGAAAGTATGTGTTTTATATATAAAATACAATTCAAAGACTGAAATAGAAATTTAGTATTACCATCGAAACTTCCCTTCTCAGCAGCAAAATTTAGTAATTTATTATATGTTTCTTCTGATGGTTTGAAAACAAACACACCAGAATTAAAGCAGTCAGGCCATCCTACATCTGGAACTGCAGAGATTTCTTCCCGGTCAAATAATTCATCACAGTTTTTTATAACCTACAAAAAAAGGATAATATATCAAAAATAAATAAATGATTAAATTAAAATACAACCATAAGTATTACATTGAAAGATGTAACAGAAAAATAATCTATGCCTATTATCATCATCAAAAATAAATTTTTGGTATGCTATAGTTGATTTATTTAACAATTTTATAATATAAAATACTTCATAAATGCTGACTTTTAGTTAAAATGAAAAAAAAAATTATCGTACTTTTACTTTACATTAAAAAATGAACATGGTAAAAAGAGCTACATTTTCAATAATAAATAAACAGTACTAATATATACAATTTTAAATCAAAAGGAGTAAGGCCTTTTACTTATTGAATTTTTCCATAAGATAGGCACAAAAATTTATGTACTAATAAAAGCAAAATTTTCAAATTTTTAGAATCATAATGAACCTTTTATACACTGTGCATTAAAAATAAGTTGATTAAACATACTTACTAATGTATCTGCATCTAGGAATACACATTTTGTAAACTGTGTTAATTTCCAGCAATGTAATTTTGTAAATGTCACACCTAATTCAGGTCGTTTTATTAGTAATAAGTTAGCATGATCTTCACTGTTTAAAATATCAACATCTTTCACAAGATCAAATACTTTGTGTAGTTTATCCCTGGAAAGAAATTAAATACATTCGACACTGATTTGATATTTGAAAGAAATCAGACCATTTATCTTTTAAGAAAATAATGTTTAATGAAATCAGGATATATATATATATATATATATATATATATATATATATATATATACACACATAGGGCCGGTACAAGGCTATCAGCCTTTTGTGCAAGGTAGTATTTGATCCCTCTCCCCTTATTCCTGCATGCAAGATAGTATTTGGCTACCCCCTATTAATGTGTATACCTAATAGATTTTCTATTGACTGCCTGCATGCATTGCACACATACTAGCTCTGGCCCTGTATATATATATTCATCTACTACAAAGCCTAAAGTTAAACAAGCATTAAAGTAATGTAATATTTCATTACTAAGAATTTACCACAAATACTTAACTAATGGTACTAAATAGCAAAAATTTTCAAGGATAAGGAATGATTATTAATTGAAGATATGTTTGGCTCTTTTGAATTTTACTTTCAAAATATTCCGATTTATAGGACCAATTTCGTTATACTTTAATTATCTTCAAAACCATAATATAATATAAAATAGATACAAAATCCCATTATAAGACAAGATATATTAAGTAGATTTTATTTTATTAATATATTTTAAAAGCCTTAATATACATATATAATATTTTTATCCTAAAAAATTAACCAATGTAATTATTTCTGTCTTAAAATAATTTTCTAGTGATTCTGTCCTTTTTTAGTAATCTTGGTAAATATCTTTGTTTTTTCTATTAAATTGGCAACTTTGCCTCACAAAGGTTCCAGTTGCATAAGTCTACTTTAAAATTGTTTATGACAGGCAATTGAAGCTGAATGGTTGGCCTAAACAACTATTTAACCAAAATGTACATGTTTTGAAGGCAGACATCTGTGAGAGAAATTGCCTCAATAAACTATGTCCATTCTGATCACAAATTTCTCTTTGTGTTTTTCCACTCGACTGTGATTCACCATGACTGCATGAAATTCAAGATGGACTTTCTTCCCTTTGTGATGAGAAAAATATTCATCTCAAAATATATAGAACTATGGTAAAAAATATGACTAAAAATATATTTAAAACTCATATAGCTGTGAATTTAACTCTGATAAGTTGTAGTTTATTGAAAGTGCTTTATTTAGAAGTAGTTTTAGAAGATGTAGTTCAATTTAGTACATGTACTTTAAGCACATGACCTGAAACTAATAGTGCATCATTTTCACACTAAAAAGACACCATTAATTAATCAATGAAGTAAAAGATAGTATAATCAAAATTTAAAATGAATTCAAAATACAAAAAGTTTTGTAAAATTTTCAGAAACAAAAATTCTTGGAAAATAATTACCACATAACAAGGGAAAAACACATCAACAAATCATGCTAAATGCAACATAGCACCCTTATACAACACAGCATACATACAGGATTATATATATTGAAATTCCATAAAATTATTTAAAAATACAATTATTAATAACTAAAAACTTCATATACTAATTTATCAAACAAAATTAAAATGTGTATTACCTGTAACTACTTGTTACACCCTCAGTAACTAATATAACCAATTTATGCTTAGTTCCTACATTTCTAAGGGAGTAGGCCAATACTAATGCACCTTGAACATAGTTATCATCAGTAGCTAAAGTTACATATGCATTATTACCTAAAAAAAGAAGAAAATAGATTATGCACAATCCTTATCCTTAAAATAATATGAAAACAAGAGTATCTTAAAAATATATAAGTAGGTTAAACGTTTGTGCCAGAATTTAGCAATAAATGCAATGTAAATTAAGTAATGTAAGTAATCTTGTTCTATTTCTGCC
Source organism: Pardosa pseudoannulata (assembly GCA_032207245.1). Lineage (NCBI taxonomy): Eukaryota > Metazoa > Arthropoda > Arachnida > Araneae > Lycosidae > Pardosa > Pardosa pseudoannulata. The sequence goes on along the minus strand of CM063505.1, from coordinate 103,688,295 downwards.
TTACTTGTTTGTTGTTCATTTATTGCTATATGTTAGAAAATACTGATATTTACTATTTATAAAGAAAGTTTATAAACAAATATTGAAACATCAGCAACAAACCAAAGTTGTTCTACTCCCTTCTATCAATCCTAAGTTCTCCTTTAAATGCATTTTCAATAAAAGTAAAAAACTTTCATATGTGTTTACTAGGAGCTACATTTAGTTTTATAAAGACTAAAGCTGTCTCTTAAATCAAACTAAATTTGAATTCATTTCATATTACAGGGATATATCAAAGCAGCATTCAAAACTCTATATACACTAAAGACCCCCCCCCCAAAAAAAAAAAAAAAAAAAAAAAAAAACCACTGATATACCTGCCTAATATCATGTAGAGCACGCAAAAGTGTCACAACATGACACAGCATGGACTCAACTAATGTCTGAAGTAGTACTGGAGGTAATTGACATCATGAATTCTGCCGGGCTGCCCATAAGTCCATAACAGTACAAGGTGGTGGAGATCTCTTCTGAACAGTATGTTGCAAGGCATCCCAGATTTGCTCAATAATATTCATGTATGGGGATTTTGGTGGCCAGTGGAAGTGTCAATCTATGTCATGGAAGTCAGAAGAGTGTCACTCTGTAACAATTCTGGAGCCACTCTGTAGCAATTCTGGATGTGTGGGATATCACATTGTCTTGCTGGCATTCTCTGTCCATCAGAATGCACAATGGGCATGAATGGGTGCAGGTGATCAGACAAAATGCTTACATATGTGTCATCTGTTAGAGTCATATCTAGACATATTAGAGGTTCCATATCACTCCAACTGCATGTGCCCCATACCATTACAGAGCCTCCACCAGCTCCAACAGTCCTTTGTTGATATGCAGGTTTCATGGATTCAAGAGGTTGTCTAAATACTCATACATATTCAACCACTTCATACAATTTGAAATGAGTCTCGTCACACCAGGCAACATGTTCCCAGTCATCAACAGTCCAATGTTAGATTTAAATTTAGATTTAGGGTGGGGCAGCCTACAAGAGCACCAGCACTGTGACCCATGGCCTATTGTACTGAACCCCCCCCCATTTACTGGAACAAAAGAGTCCCAGCAATAAGTTAAGAAATATTAACAATTAGGTCTCAGAGAAACCAATAGCTGAGATAAATCTAAGCAGCAATTTAACCAGGAAGTTGGTCAGCTCTCACGTCTCAATGAAGTGATATCCAAGAAATTCAAGTCTCTTGGCACAGTAGTAGTCACATTCACACAAAATGTGTGAGAAACTCTCCTCTGCCATATGGCATCCCCTACATACTGGGCTGTCCGTGATGCCAATAATGTTAAGGTGCCTCTTGAGGCAACAGTGTTTAGTCAACAGACCAATATCCACCCTTAGCTTATTCCTATTAAGTAGATTGTTAGCCCTCATCCAGGGATATACCTGGCTAAGCTCCTTAGCCTGACTTTGGTTACCAGAATTAAGCCAAGCCCTATAAGTCTTCCCCATAAGGAGGTCCTTGTTGCTGACCACAGTGCTATATTCTGATTGATTCCTTATCTCTTTATTTGCATACACATGCTTATACAAGTTTTTTTTTTTGCTCTTCAGTGTATAACAACATTTGAGATTTACTCTAACCTGTTACTTGGAAGTTAAGGTATATAAAATAGGTTCATGGTTTCTGTAGGTGGTAGGCCAAGCTTAGAGGTTTTTTGCTTGCTCCCTGATTCCAAATTATGAGAACCCACTTGAGCAAAGTCATTCTTTCATCTTAGCAGTACTTTTCAAATGAAAGCTGACACCCCTAGCATCAATATGAGAAACCTCTGTCTCACAAGCTTGGCTCGTTTAAGTGACATTAGCAATAACAACAAAATAACAAACAATTCTTTATTTCTCTGACACTTAATATAATATTAGAATATAATTTTAATACTGCTTATGACTTCCAATTTTTAAATGCATGTCTATCAAAAAGTTAACCTCTCTCATATAAAATGCATCTAATTTTATCTAACCATATATACACAATTCATAATGTAACTTGTACAAATGTAGTATTGGTCCTTACAGATATGTTTAAAATTTTGGTGCCTTATTGTTATTTTGGTAAGATTATTGCACAGGTAAGAACCATGTTAAACTCTATCAACATCTACCATTCAATATTGTTAATTTTAATAACTTATAAAATTTCTCAAGTTAATCTAAAACATTTCAATATTATTCTCCTTCCCATCTCTCTTTGCATATAAATAAAAAAAAAATCCCTTATTTTACTTATAAAATTATTAATTTTGTCTATTATCAACTAGGATTACAGAAATTTTGTTCTTTAATATCCGTATTAAATGATATTTTGATTACAATTCTATAACATAATTGCTATAATTTATTAAACTACAGAGTGAACGAGTACTATAATAGCACTATTTCATCCTAGAGCTGAAAAAATTGTCCACACTGAATTGAAAATATCCTAATCATAATTTTCGACCGAAACTCATGGAGTAACTTATATTACTATTTTATAATAGGGCAGGGGGGGGGGATATGATAGACCTCGCAAATAACTTAATACTGAGATTTTTAAAAGTAATTCATATAAAAATCCTACTAAAGTACAAACATAAAATATTTTCCGATTTTCTTCATACGTTCTTGGATCTCCAATTTACTTTGAACATGTATGTTATAGAGTTAAAAAGCGGACAAATATTTTTATACTTAAAATATTTAATAAATAAGTCATCTGATTATAAGTAAATTTTACAAATACTTTCATTAATTTTGAAGAACATACTTTTAATGCACAAAAACAGGATAAATGACGGACAGCGAAACACCTGTTTCCCGTCCTACATTTAAATCATAGGAGGAAATAACAACTTTTAATAATGTAAATCTCTACAATAACATAAATATGAATATTACCACTTTCCACAGATGTCATGTTAATGTATCTAATACCACAACTTTAAACAGAATTGAGATTTTCAAAATATTATGATTTTCTTGACATTGAATTGCTATTGAAATAAATAAACATATGACATTACAATCATTACATATTATAATCGATTTTCAGGATAGCAGTGTAATCGAACAACTAAAGAATAGGATTTAAAATTAATTATTCTTTTCATGTATATTAGACCACTTTGGGAAAACTGTTGAAAATATCTGATTTTTTTTTAGTTCATACATCTATTTATTTTGAGAAAACTATCAAAATATATGTAACTCTTATCTCATTCGATTCTCATCTCGAGATCGAAATACGTTGGACGTAGCATATGTCCCATCTCCACTCAGCAACCGAAGACGTTGTTTTTAACTTTTTAACAGCGGTTATTTCAAATGTAATCTTATCTCCAAGTCTCTTAATAGCTATGAATATTAAACCGTAATAATGTTGATTTACTAAGCAAAATTTAATGATTTCATATAACTCATAAGAAAAGGTATGATTATTCTTAAATTCTTTTCCATTTAAATCTCCAGTTATGTACTTATAATAGTAGTACATATAAAATACGACTAATATTTATGGGAAAGCATTAGAGACCATAAAGACAACTTTAAAAATGTTCTATATCCATACAATAGGATACGGAGTGATAGCGCTTGTTGGATAAATTATTTATAATATTAAATTATACATCAGAGGACATATTATAAATATACAAAACCTTTATTTTCAAATAAATAATAAGTAAATATTTAATGAAAAATTTGCAATACTACAGTTTTTAAATTTGTTGAACTAAAGATCTTTGTTATGGTAATTTTTGTAGATGCTTAAAATGTTTTCTCCAACATTGTCTTTTACATTTTAATACCACACAACCGAAGATCATAGAGTGTTGATTACACTAATATTCAAAATTATCTTTATGTGTATAGATTCATAGATTTCTCTTAAATTGTGAACTATAATTTTATTAATTTTTCTAGAATGATAACATATGACATATAAATACACAGGAAGAAATTTAAGAGCTCTGCATATGATATGATTCTAGAATAAAAAATCTTTATGATTTTAATATGGAATATAATCTTCCTTGACATGTACACATATCAAAATATGTTTTCATGCTAGCAATAATGTGAACAATCGCTGTGGAATTCAGGTCCACTCTTCCAGAAATGACATCTTCAGGGCATTTATATCTGTAGCAGGTGAAAATACTACAAAAAATAAGATAATTTTGTTTGTTGATTCCAGGGCTACTCTTCAAACCATTACCAACTATAACTTAACCATAAAACCCTTTGAATTTGAGTGTAAAAGTTAAATTAGTTCTTTGATTGACTCAGGGGTTGATATGGTTTTACAATGTATTCCCAGTCACTGCAATGTCTATGGCAATGAACATGCTGACACACTCACCTAATAGGGTTGTGATTTGGTTCAACCTACTGTTGGTGCTCCTTTTAGGAACATAAAGAGAATGATCAAAGACTATATTAAAAAACTAGTATCTGTCATTTCATTTCAAAGACATTTCTTTGGGAGGAGATGGCCATCTCTCTTATATAAGAGAGTATGCTCCTCCCTTCCCAGAGCATTTGGGGTGGCTCTTTTTAGAATCAGGACTGTACATGATTTGCTGAGGGATCATCTTTTTCAGTTTTACTTAGTGGATTCCCCTCATTGTATCTTTTGCTCTTCTGCTCCTGTGATGGGAAAGCATGTTTTAACTGTCCAGCTGAGTGGACTGACTTTGCTTTATCATTTTCAGAGACGTTCCCACCTTCTGGGGCAATTTCTTTTATATAATAGACTGTCAGGTGTCATATTCTCGAGATGAGTCTCAGTGGGCATAATTAAAAAAATATCAGTAGGAGAAAGATGTTTATGTGAAATTTCTCCTCTAAGGTAGTCCCACAAGTTCTCTGCAAGGTTAAGTTCAGAAGACTTTGCTGGCTATAGTATTTGCTCAATATCCTCACTTTCATGGAATTCATCAACAAGATCCACTTGATTTGGAGGAGCATTATCATATATAAGTAAAAACTCAGATCTACATACACTTCTGCAAAGTCTTATAGGACTCTAAGACTTCATTCCAATATCTTTAGGTATCACAGGTCTGCTGTTGAAAATATCTAGGGATGTAAGTCCAGAGATCATTATTTCTCCCCATATCATCATAGCTTCCTAACCAAAATGGTCATGTTCCATAATGTTAAAGAAATAATGTCATGTTTCTGACTCTCTCTATATATGTTTATTATACACTTAGAATTGCCAGTAAAACTATAGGTCAACTCATCAGTTAAGAGAACATGGGACCATTTGTGTTCACTTCAATTCTGATATTTTTTGTACCAATCAAAGTGATCCCTCTCTTTTTAAAAATACAATGAAACACATACCCTTGGATTCCTGTCATAACTGCTTTTTTATTAAACCTTCTACCATGCTGTACCATTTGCTATGATACAACCATTCCAGTGGTGGCTGCAAGCTCTGAACTTAACTGGTGAGCAATAGACTTCCTGTTACTGTAGGCAGTAATTGCCAAATATCGATCTTCATAAGCAGTTGTCATTTATTTACGATCTTGTTTAAGTCTTCTTACAGTTCTATTGTTTTGAAATTGTTTTCAATATGGCAAAACTGTTTTGTTATACTCATACATCTAGCTGCTTCTGTGACTGGCTACCCTGCTTCTAAAAAGCTTATGTGTAACCACTATACAGATTCTTCCAAATGATACTTTGAAGCCATAACAAACTGATTTGAGACCTTACTCACTGACATCAAATACTATGTTGTAAAAATACATGCAGATATTTGTTTCACAACCTGACTGATTCAATTTCAGTTGATGTCCTAGGTTCAGAAAGTTTGATTACTTCTGATTGGATAATGTTAACAAGACTTATTTTTTGCTAATCTCCTGCAAACAGGAATTACATTGATTGGATGATGATGATTGGGGATAGTGTAGGACCAGTGCCACTTTCCTAGGTTGGCACGGTTGGCGACTTTTTTTTTTGTGATAATAATTTTGGACATGAAGGTACTTTTAAATTTTATCTGATGAAAATAGCGTGCTTAACTTTTTGCAAAGATTATTAGAACTTAAGTTTTTTCTCACCTATTTTATATGCAATTGTGATAAAGTATTAAATCACTATCTACTTTTATTTGTATTTGTAAAAAAGTATAAATTAATTCTTACTTTGGTGACAAGTTATTTGAAACATTAGTTTCTGCAGTTAGAGATTTTGAAGATCTTAATATTTTTATGTTATAACTGTTTTACAACATTTATATTTATTCACTGTACAGTATACATGAAAAAACTTGTTTTTAATTTGGTTGTATATTTTTTGAAGTGAAGTTTATTCTTGTTTAATGGGATCGATTTTGATTTCTCCATCTGCTTCAGAATTAATTATTTTTTTCTCATATTTCTTTCTCTCTCCCCAGAAATAAAAGATAATTTACTTTATAAACTTATTAGACCAGTTTTATGATTAGGATCTAAAAGTTCAAGGTATTGAGAAATAAATGAGTCTCCATAATAAATACTTGCTCAATACATTTGTATTATTTAAGCTTTCATTGTGAGCTTCTTATTTTATTGATGTGTGGATTAAGATGAACTCTCATTTATAGATTAATTAGAAACTATGCAACTTAAAGTACTGTCTTGATAAATACTGGCATTTCAAAAGGTATAGAGTGTTGTAAGTTATAATTGAGAAATTGTCTATTTTTAAGTAAATGAGTTTTAAATCATAAAATTCAATGATTTATAATTCAAATTGCATGTTTTTTTCAAATTATTTTCAATATCTCATTTGCTTTATATAATTAATGGCTTAACTTATGTTTTAACAACAAATGAATGGTTCAGTAACTTTATCTTTTTGTCTGCTTTAAAAATCAAAATATAATTCAATATGATTAGACATAAATTTTATTTATCAGTTTTGTATGCTAGTAACATACTAAATGAGAATGTAATGTAATATTTCTTTTTGTGTGTGTTTGCTTATTTTATCATATCTTTCAGTATTTATGTAAAAACTGCATTTATTGTATTAATAACTTATGAAAAAATGTAATAAAGATATTTTACTGTACTGTGTAATTCAAGTTTTTATTTAATGTATAAATATAGCGTAACCTTTAATTTTTTCATATCAAAAATTTATTTTCAGGTGTTTTAATGAACAAAAAGAAACATGCTAAATGCTATGCCTAATGGGAAATGTAAAACTTTAGATGATATAAATGACATTCTAATTGTGAGTATGTTTTTTCTTACAACTGCCTTCTTTGCTGTTTAGAAATAAAAAGTTTTTTCTGTGATTTCTTGAAAAATTTCTGTAAGATGATATAAAAGATTAAACACTCTTTTAAAGTTTAACTTAAAAGAGACTAAAAGAGTTTAAAGAGTTTAGCTTAAGAGACTAAAAGTTTAACTTTTTTATAAAAGTTAAACTTTTATAAAAAAATAGTACAATTTGGTTCTCTTTTTGACATGATTGTATCTTTGTAATGTTTTCTGCAATATTATCAATTTATTATAAAATGTTTGAGTGTAGACTATAAATTCACAAGTAAATGATTCAGCTATGAAAACGTGATTTAAAACAGCAGGAATTGGTAGGGTTCAATATTTTTTGAAACCTTAATGCTTTTGCTCAACTAATACCCTGAGAAATCCTATTATTTATGTCAAAGTGAAAGTGTCGCCCTATGTCCTTCAAGTGCTGCTTGTGTTTGTATTTAAAAGTTTGTCTTAATAACCTTTTTTAATATTGTACTAATAAAACAATGAAAGATAGAACAATCTGTTTTTGTGCTTTTAAACTTATGTTTAGAATTAAAATATTTTAAAATCGTAAGTAAGGAGAACTTTTTTATGTTAACTCATTAGGTTAATGTAGTGCATTATTAAGAAAATTTCTTTTGAAATATTATTTAGGTATTAATGATCAGAGTTATGTCTTCATTCCAAACCCTGATCATTATTAAAATGCTAAATGCAGTTTTTATATTGCAATTAACATTATTACATTAGTTAGCTTTTTTAAACTTTTATACATGGTTTCCGCTCACCTGGAAAGTCAGGGAAAATCATGGATTTAGACAATAGATTAATTTTGTCATGGAAAGTCTTGATTTTTCAAGTAAAATGAGTAAAAGTCATGGAAAGTCATGGATCCGCTAAACTACCGATTAAATAAAAATGCATTGAATTGTTTAATTCTATTTTCACTTGTCATTTGGCTGAAGTTACTGAGTTTGGTATTTATCTATTATCCTATTGACCCTATTGCCAAGTAAAATTTGTTCACCAAGGAAACTCAAAGCAAGAAAGCTTAATGGGTGGGTTCATGTATATTATTCTGGTTTTTTCTTAAATTGTAGATTAAAATTTTATTAATATAATAATTAGGTTTTAATAAAAATTAGTTAAACTTATATTTTGTGTAAAAATCTTATCTCTAGGGATATTGTATATAAACATTTTAGGGTTATATTTTATTATTATTCATGGTCACCTGGATAATACCTAGGTACCCTAAATTCAAATTGGAAACATTTTGATTGAAAAATTGCTATATGAGTAAACTTAGGTATGTAGATACAACAATTTATTTTTATGTATGTGAGTTTATTAACACTTATAAAGTAATTTTATAGTTTTTTATGATAAAATTCCTGTAATTTCTCTAAAAGCATATATTTTATTTGTATGTACATCAGAAGTTTTATTCATATATACTTTAATGAAAGCTTTTTAAAGTCATGGAAAATGATCTGCTAAATCAGGGAAAGTCATGAAAAGTCATGGATTTGAAAAATTTTATTTTGGCAGATACCCTGTTTATATTAACATAAAAATAAATTTTACTTTTTACTTCCTTGTACAAAGTAAAAGGAAGTACTGTAATCAAGAAACAATTTCAGTGCTAAAATTTCAACAGAAATACTCATTTAAATCAAGCCTGAAAAAATTTCAACAAGTTTGTGTTTTGTCTGTATGTGCGTGCAAGGAAACTTTAACTTTGAAATTTTAAATATCCAATTAAAACTATTCCTGAACTAGTTTTGACTAGTTTTCTCTTGACATTTCTATTTAAGAATTTATTTTGCATAACTCAAAAATGATTAGCTATAGAATGTTGAAGTTTTGTATTTAAGATTGTTATAATGTCTACTTGCACTCCTCCTCTTTTGATTGTATTCAGTACACTATATAACAAAAATTTTCAATATAATCTATATTAATGCCTTGAGGCATTAATCAGAAACAAATATTGTAGATTGGTGAGTATTTATATTTAGGTCTATTATAATATCTAGATGTGTGCATCCAATTTTGACTGCAATTGACACTCCATTTAAAGAAAAATCTCAATGTAACTATCATTATTGCTACTGATTTTAAACTATGCAACTCAAAGATATCAACATATTAATATTCATTTTTAACAATGCTTTTTTACTTTAAAATCACTGTTTCAACAACAGTGATTTTAAAGTCTGTTTTTAAGTAAAGAAAAAAAAAAATAAAAATCTTCTAATTGTATAATTTTTGATTTTCTCTGTTTATAATGTCTGGTACAGAGTTAAGAAAGCAATTTATTTGCAAAATATTGTGGTTTAGAATAAAATATCTTTGGAACGAAATATTTCAACTTCATGGATATTAATGCTTTGGGTTAATAAAGGATCTGCCAAATGGTATTATTTGAGATTTATTCAGGCAACATGGTTACCTTGAGAAATTAAACTCATTTTAAATACTGAAAATAATGTGCAAAAAATAATTCTAATTACACATGAATACAAAATTAAAAAAATATATATAATAGGTGTACAAGAAAATCATGTGGGGTTCAAATGTGATTTTTTAAGTTAGTGAAAGTTAATTTTATCGTAGTGAACAGTTGTGTAAATAAAATTAAAAAATGAAATTTTATTTGTTCTTTTTTTACTCTGTTTTTCACTAAGAATAGCTTTATTTCATTTTCTGAAAGAAAGAGAGGAGAGCTTTTTACCAATATTATTTAATTTTTTTTTTTATAAGTTTGAAGTCCATCCTCTAAACAAATCATTCATTTAAAATTAGTTTTGAGACTTTATGACCAAATTAATTTTACCTAATTTGCAACAATTGATCTATAACTAATTCCAAACTCTAAAGTTATCTTGTAGTATAACTGAATGCAATTGTAAACATATTTTGCATTGGTCATGGTAATATGATACCTACTGATATATTCCTTCACTGTCTTTGTTTTCATTATAAATTACCAAATCAATTATTCCTTTGAAGCAAGAGTAATCAAGAACAGCATTTTCCTTGCAAATATTTCATTTAAAAGAAATAGAAAAATAAAAGATAATGAAACTGAGTATATAATATCCATGGTTCCTGTCAAGTAGCTATAAGTAAAGATTTGTATTTTAGTTTTATTTTATTTGTCGTAATCAAGTTTGCCCTAACTCTTATAAGAGCCTTCAGGCTTTTACATTAGTCAGTTACAATGAGGAATTGTCAAATTTTCTAATTTTAATTTTAAACGATAGAAGACAAAATAGTAAGCAGAACAGTAACTATTTTTCTTTCATTTGGGGGCCTAATTAGTGATTTCTAATGAGTTTTATAGTGGACTCTTTAACGTCTCCCAAAAATGATACTTTTCCTCTGCAGAGTTTGTGACGTCATTGTTCACGTTGACACCAAGCGCCTATGCTGTTTACATGTTAAAAGGCAACTTTTAAATTTGTTTTTGTGTAAAGAATCGCATATAATAGAAATTTTTTATTATGTCTAGCATTAAAAAATCATATTATAAATATTGTATTGTGCCACTATGTAAAAATACAGCAACTAATTGCAATGAGAAGATATTCTTCAGCGTTTCCAAAGATCCACATACACGTAGAATCTGGACAAATGTGATGAAAAGGGATGAGAAACTAAACCCCAAATTATCATATAAATCATCTCTATGGGTTTGTGAAGACCATTTATCGATTAGAAAATGCTTGCTTTTGTTTAAATATTACTAGTTTAGAAAAATTAAAGTATATAAAAATACATGTATACCTTTAAAATGACTGTTGATTAACCAGTGCTATTTAACTTTTAAAACTGCTAATTTTCGAGTATTATCACAGAGTTCAACTACAATAAATGTTTGATAAAGCATATAAATATCGTAAAACATATAAAAGTCTAAAGCATATAATTGTCTAATAAATAACTTGGGGGAGGGAAAGATTATGTATTTTCAAGGTATTATAAATATTTCCTTCAGTGATGCATACTTTCTTAAATGTATTAATTCACAGTGATATTTTTCGATTAAATTGGTGACTAATTTGAAAAAAGTATATATTTTTAAAATACTTATAATGATATTACTTTAAAAATTAAATTTAATTTCAGACACTTTATACATTTTTTAATTTAACATTAATATTAAAGGTAATAAAATTGTATTGCTATTTAAAAAAGCATAAATAATTAAGTAAAGCCTTTTAAAGATTTTAAATATCTTTTCATCAAATTTAAATTGGTAAATCCAGGTAGAAGAGAAAATTATGACAAATTGAGATAACTAAGCTATCTAGCCGAACGCTGGCCGATTGGTTAGGGCGCTGATCGTCGGTACCAGAGTTTGTGGGTTCGAATCCCACTATGGCATGTATGTTCGTAGCCGTTCGGAATCGACTTTAAGCTGTAGGTCCCGGTCTCATTAGCCCTCGTGTGCAAAACAGTCGACCGTAGCGCTCCAAACCAAACTAAGCTATCTAGAACGATAAAATAAATCTTCAGGTTTAAATAAAAATAAATTTTGATAGCTAGAAAATTTCAGGAACTTGAAAAAACAAATTCGGAAAATAGTGCGCGTTTACAGGCAATAAGAAAATATTGGACAACGTGAACGATGACGTCACAACCAATCACAGAGTATTTTGATGTCATGTGATTTTCGCTTAACTTTAAAATTAATTTTTAAAATAATGGATCGAGTTTTTTACATTTTTGCAATCTACGAGTCTGGAATTGTCAGAAAAATACTAAGTTGTTCGAATCCCCCACATGTCCAAATTCCTCATTGTAATATCATTTGATATATAAAAAATAAAGCGCCTCTCTCTACTTTCTTGAGGTGTGTGAGGAAGTGGGATTATATTAACTAATCTAATATTAGAATATATTAAATATTTATTTTTATTTATACTGATTTATGAACTCGTAGTATTTTTAAATACTGGATATTATGTTTTTGTTATTAGGTTCGAAAGATAACTGAACAAGAATGTACAGGTGTACCAACGAAAGAAACTTTTGATGTAGAAACGTTTGAAAGTGATATTGAGAGAGTGCAGCATTTGGTTAGTCTTTTACTTTAGGTTATATTTATTGCCGATTGTTTACTGTCTTTTTCTTGTGCTATCAGTTGACTGAGACACACTAATTGATTTCTAATATACTTGATAATTGTTTGTTTCTTCATGAGTAATTAAAACAATTCTACTTATTACTGACAGCATTATATAATTAATCCTTATATAGGTTTAATTTAATTTTGACTTAAATGAACTTTGAAATGGTTGGAATTCTGATATTATTAGATTGGTGATAAAGGATTCATTTTGATTTCATTATTATTTACTCAAAGAATAATCTAACTTCAATATTTTAAAATGTATTACTACAAAACACATTTTGAGGTACATCTATTCAAGAACTTCATTTGGTCAGTGAATACATGAATAATTTACAAGTAAATAATATTAATTATATCTTTAGTATATTTCATTAATTGAAAAAAAGGGAATGTTGAATCCTCTTCATACATAAGATTTTCATTTCAGATGAACTCAATCTTCATACAGGAACGTGATAGTATGGCAAATATTCCTTGTCTTGTCACATTTATATGTTTATTTTATTTTATTTTTTTTAAAGGGCACCGTTTTTAATCAGAAGTGATGTTTTCGTACCTTTGAGCTTTTGAACCAACTAAAAGATAAGAAAATATATATGCCATTACATTGATTCAAAAATATTTGGCAAACAAGCATTAAAACATTCTTCTATTATTAGAAATTTTTCTCTTTCCAAAATATAGAAATGTATTGCAGATATACTTGGTCAAATGGTTCAGCAGTCAACTATGTAATGGAGGTAGAATGTTTTTTTCTCCATGCAGCATAGTGACACTATATTGTATGCAATTTTCATTGAATGACATATTAAAATAATGAAAATCTTTGAAGTGAATTACTTCATGTGATCATGTGCTTGAAGATGATATAAGCTTTGATATTTTTATTCCAAGAATAGTTTAGTTATTTAATTTTTTCTGTTATTACTTGGAGTATATTTTAATTTAATTTCACCATTCAGGCAATGTATTCCATTGCTATGGATAATGGAACCATCAAAGCAAACTTAAAAATATGTAACAGTTTATTTCTCATCTGATTAATATTTTTATTTTTGTTGAGCACCTTGGTTCTCTTGAAATAATTTTGCCAAAATTGTAGTAATGTTATTGGAATTCAAAGATTAATTGCCAAATATAGCCAGTCCTTTGATTGCTTTATATTTCTTAAGTTTACAAAAGGCATTAAATTTAATTAAAATGTTATTTATTTTAGGAAAATTAGTTTTCAAAATTGTTGATATTGCTTGTATAATCTAAAAAGTAAAATTTTGAAATGAATAAATTTGAGAGCCTTAAATATCCAAACTGATGCCTGGTTGCAAAGCAGCTAGTTATTCTATAAAAATGAAACTTCCCAAAATGTTTGTCTGCTATACAAAGCCTCTGAACTTATTATCAAGAACTAATAGAATTGAATTGCATTACGTTATAGAGTAAGTCGTGAAATTGGACGACATGCAACAGCAGTTTATTTACAATACTCTGCATGTACATACTTATAACCGAGGTTATCTAGTTTTGTTAAACTATCATATTCATTGACAATCTGCAACATATAAAGTTCATTTCACAATATTTATTTACTCATTTACCTATGGTATTTGTTATAACACTTTATTTGGGAATCATAATTACTCAAATCTAAGGCTGGGCGCACAGGGCTAGTACTGTAATAAAATTTGGGCATTTTTAAGATGTAAGGGATTGTGATCTTAAACTCAGTATGCTTTCATTTGTATATATCCAATAAAAAAAATAATAAATGGATGTCTTTTTAAATGCAGTAAACAAGATAATTTACTTTATGATGTTGAATAATGGGCCTCACTTTGTGACACAGGCATGTGAGAAAAAAGCTTTATTCTTTTCTTTGACTTTGGCCCATTTGTCCTATTCTGTTCTGTTTTCTTCTTTTTAATGGAACTAGTTGGAATTCCATCATCTTTTGTTGTAAGATAGGGTTTCAAGGGTTTAGATAATGTAATGTTCCCAATGTCCTTTGAGGGGGTTTAGCAGACCAGAAAACCAAGAGTGAGGAAGGCATTATGGGAAACTAAGAAAAGCTAGGAAAAGATATCTTTAAACCAGGAAATTTTTAGTTTAATTTCTATCTGATATGAACTTTTTTGTGAGTTAATTTTTACTAGTAGGATGAAATTTGTTTACAAACAATGAAAAATAGGTATTTACTTCAGAAATTATGTATCCAAGGAGGATGCTAGAAAGGAATCATCTTCAATTCTGTCTCAGTAAAAAGTGTCTAGGAAAATAGTGTAACTTTTCAACAACACTAGCAGCATAGCCTGACATTTGCATAGACAATCAAATAATGTAATTTACTCCTAAGTTGAAAAGGTTGTGTAACTGCCAGTGAATTAGTGAATACTGTGCAGATGCATGAAATTTTACATTAATGCTTTCCTCAAGCTCACGGAGGAGCAATAAACTAAGCTAAATAATAAGCTTTTATAAGCTAACTAAAAGCTAGCTTTAATATATGCATACAACCACAAAACTGTTGTCATAAAGATTAAAATAAGTATATTTGTTTTATAATGTCTTTATAGTTAGCCGAAGATCAAGAATCTATAATCAGGAAACAACGCCAGTTATTAGAAGCTGATGAAAGGGGTAAACAAGCTTTAATTTCTGAAATAGCTTCCATAAAGCAAAAGCAAGAAAAGAGAGCTGAGCTTCTAAAATATCGTCAGCAAGCTCTCAACATTGAAAAGGAAAGAGCTAAAAAAATAGCCCTGCTTCCTTATCCACTTCCTAAATCTGTAAAAAACTTGTTAAGAAAACGTAAGTAAATTTATATATTTGAATCTTTGTATGGAAAGAAACATAAAATAAAAATGTAAAGGGCTAATAGGATTTACAATCAGAACTTTTATTTATGAATTTTGCATTTTGGAAGAAGGGATTTATTATTGTAAAATGGATTAATACACCTGAAGGGAATTATATTTTTTCATATGTTATGCAAAGATGAAAGTGTAGATCAAAGTAGGTCTTTATAGACAAACAATGGTAGGTTGTGTAATATTTTAAAATAGTAGGTTTTATAAACTTGCTATTTTAAAAATTATAAGAATACATTCTAACTTTTAAATATTTTTTTGGTTTCACAGAATTTGTATATAAGGGCTAGAAACTTTATTTTATTCTTGTCTTTTTAACATAATGAAGAGATAAAAGTATACAATGCAGTTTTAATATTTATTTAAAGTTAAAATTTGGCAATTTTTTTAATGTTTTATAATTGTATTATTTAATAGCATTCTTTTATGTTTCTATGGATTCTTTGTTGAAATTTATGCTGTTATTTTTGAATTTCTTAATAAAATAAGGACATAAAGATTGAAAAATTTTAATCTTTGATTAAAAAATTAAAAACAATTATTTCTAAAATTATACAAATTTTATTTCTACCTTATTATTTTAACTCTTTTGTGTTCCATTTAATTCCCTTTTGAATTTGTCTTGAGTATTTGTGTTTATGATCAATTAAACAATAACAATTAAGAAAATATATTTTGTTTTACTGAAATTTGTTTACATTTAAATTTTACGGATGGGCAGTATATTTCTCATGGAACCATTTACAGCCATAAATAAAATTTAATTAGATGACAATTATTTGTCCTGGAAACATGAGAATATTACAGTGCACACATATAGCATGTGATCTTTACCTGGACCTTTGTGCTACATTTCCTTCAGTTGGAAACCAACTTTGTCATGTGATTTCTCACACTGGCTGATCATCTGGAACTACATTCTTCTTTGCTTGAAGCTAGTAGGATGGTCATTCCTTTTTCTTTACGAATAACCATCTATACTGACAAGCTAATTAATTGTATACAGAATGTTTGCTGGCCTATAAATAAGTTTTGTGCTTCCTGCAGGTATATTTCCTTCATGTAGATCGCTGAACGATGGCCGATTGGTTAGGGTGCTGACCTTCAGGACCGGAGTTCGTGGGTTCGAATCCCACTGTGGCATGGATGTTTGTAGCCGTTCAGAATCGGCTTTAAGCTGTAGGTC
Source organism: Pardosa pseudoannulata (assembly GCA_032207245.1). Taxonomy (NCBI): domain Eukaryota; kingdom Metazoa; phylum Arthropoda; class Arachnida; order Araneae; family Lycosidae; genus Pardosa; species Pardosa pseudoannulata. Next base: position 103,671,803 of record CM063505.1, on the reverse strand, counting down.
CCGGTCTCATTAGCCCTCGTGTTGCAAAAGAGTAGACTGTAGCGCTCCAAACCAAACCAAACCTTCATGTAGATCATGCAGGTGATAATCTTTTGAAGGTCCACAAAAGGGTTAAATCATAAGCAGAGTTGTTTGACTCAGATTAGTTTTTATAAATGAGACTGAGTTTATGGTATGCATAATGATAATTGTTAATTAAAAAAAATTTTTATTTTAAGATGATGAACCTAAGCCGAGTAAACCAGATGTTCAAATGCCAGATGAACTTAAAGTGTTTCATATTACAGGCGTAAGTAAATAAAGTTTTGATTTATTTTCAGACTTAATTTTTTTGAATCCAAACTTATGCAATTATTCTGTTTAATTTTAGGTTGAGTCACAAATAGAAGACAAGGAAAATATTTTAGACCCAAAGGAACTGGAGGCTAGGCAAAAATTGCAAGAGGAGAGGCAAATGAAAGCTAAAAAGCGTTTTAATGAAGCCCTGAAAAAAGATCGCAAAAAAGAGGTACTAGAATTTTTTTTGGAAAATGTACATTGACGTATGTATACTTACAATGATTAGGATTTAAAAAACTTAAAGATTGGGAAAATAATTTTTACTAAATGATCTCTGACATGGATGCTTTTTGTTTGCCTGAACATATGTATGTGTGATAAAATGTGAAAAAAAATGTAGAGCTTTGATTTTCATTGAACCTGCTACTTGGCAATATAAAAACTATATTGTTTAAAACTTGTTGCTTTAGAAATTTTTCACATTCATTTTTTTTCTTTTTATTTTAGGAGTATTCCAAAATTATGAAACAGATCCAGAATTCTGAGTTACATAATCGCTTAGAAATGGCAAAAAGTATTTCGTCTGAAAAGGTAGGACTTATTATAATTTCTTTCTATAGTAAAACGTAAGGCAGATTGTTATAGTTTATTGATGGATTGAAAATAAATATTTAATGATATTTAATTAAATTTTATTTTACTAAATTTTAATTTTCATCAAGCTAAAGAAAATTGCATAAATATTTTACTTATTCTGAAATATTTCACTTTAAAATTGTCCCGTCGTATTATTTGTTTCAATTGTAATGTGGACTGTAATCACGTAGTTTAAATGAAGACTCGAAGGATCTTATCAACACATAAATGTATTATTACCGCTTTATCGGGTAATGTTGAGAGTGCTTAGCTTGCATCCTGCTGGGTTGGGGAGCGTTGTGCTGTCTATTACAGGCATTTCGCCACACCAACATTGTGGCGCTGTACTCAAATCTCTGAGACGGAACATCCCGCCCGGCATTGAAAATTGCAAATTTTAAACTCGGTTACAAAATTACATACATAATACAACTATTACATACAAGTTACAAAAGAAATTCACACTATTAACAAACAAACAATAAATACTAAACACATTGAAATATATACAGTATTTACAATATTTACAAAATCCTAGTTGGTCGGTAGGATACAAATTTTTCCAATGGCTCGTGTGAAAACACCTGTGGCAATCTTTATTTTTACCACACGAACTTTGCCATCAGCACCTGGAATTACCTCTAACACCCTTGCAAGGGCCCACTTACAAGGGGGTAACCCATCTTCCTTCACTAGAACTAAAGTCTCAATTTCAACATTATTTTTAGAAAACTGCCATTTATTTCTCTGTTGTAAATGATTCAGATAATCACGTTGCCAAAAATATAAAATTAATCTTTTATATTTTGATAATAGAAATGCATACCTTGTCCTCTTTCTGACAAATTCCAAACTGTTAAAAAGCAGACTGATATGGAAGATGCAGCTGAAAAAGTGTTCAAGAAAATAAACAAAGGTAGTGTCAGTTTGTGGTGACTTTTATCCTTGAGTGTAATATATTATTTTAACAAGAGACAATGTATTTTGTTTTACTTAGGTACATGATTTCTAGATTTTGTAAAATGAATTTATTTTTCTTATTTAAGGAACCTTAATTTTAAATTTATTTTGGCAGCATTTAAAAATGAGTTAGGATATTTTGTTTTACACTTTATATTTTAGAAACTAGGAAAAAAGTACACAATTTTATTCTAAAAAAGTTTTTCAATTTTTGAAATTCAAAGTTTGCAACTATATTTAATTCAGGAAAAATGTTTTCTGATAGTAATTTTTCTTTTCTTATATTACAATAAAATGGTCCACGTTTCAATGTTGTAAAAAATAATTAACTACAGACGCTCATCCTGAGGCAGTACATGCATTAGAAAGGGAAAAAAAAGGTGTATATCATGAGGACCACAAATATTTTGATATATTTTGATTGGTCAATTATTTATTTTGTATAAAATAAGAAAAATGCATTTTAGAAGTTTCTAGGTCATAAAGGTAAATTTTATTTTTTCATGTTTAGGAATAATAACTTTTGTAATTCATATATCTCAAATATCCCATAGTCTAATAATAACATATAGTCATCTCCTGAAAAGCTACTATTTTAAAGTATATATAGTATATATAGCTTTGTTTCAGTATTTTTAAAATTGTTTAAAGCTATTTGCAAGTAATAAAGACACTAATTTCTAATGCAAATTTAGTTTTCTTCCTTAACCCTTTAGCGGACAGTGATTTCGTAGCGAAACCACCTATTAAACATCTTTCTTTTAAACTTTACTTTTTGGAGTAATTTACTTTATCTTTGCATAATTATTTACAGCTCCAATCTCATACATCTGTGATGTATGGAAGCCAATAATGTAGAATCAAGAGCTTCTGCAATTTAAAAAAAAAAACTTTTTGGAGACATGAATGATTTTTCGTTTTTTTTTTATGTTTTTGACATTTTAAATTTACAACAGATGATAGCTCTACATTTAATTTATTTTTCTCTTGAAATACAATGTATTTAAACTTGCTGTACCTGAGAAGTCAGTAATTCAATTTATCCTTCTTATGACCCCAAATAAAAGTATCTATAGAAACCCCACTTATAAATTGTTAAGCTATTTATTCATTATATCTTTTTAAGGTTTAATATTTATTGTTCTTCTAGTATAGTTAAACTTTTAAAAAGTATAATGTTCAAGCTATACAAGGGGAGGGGTTAGTCAGTTAAACAACTCCTCAAATCCCCCTTGCCTAACATTGGTCGATTGGTTAGGGTGCTGGCCTTCGGGACTGGAGTTCGTGGGTTCGAATCCCACTAGGGCATGGATGTTCTTAGCCATCTGGAATCAGCTTTAAGCAGTAGGTTCCGGTCTTATTAGCCCTAGTGTTGCAAAAGAGTAGATCATAGCACTCCAAACCAAACCCTTCTTAGGTATTCTCTAAGGCAAATCCTCCTAAGGAATGTAAAGAAAACTTATCATATATTTTACATTTACAAGGTTCATAGATAACATTTATAAACTAATTACACTAAATTCCAATGAATTTATTTTGGTGACTTTTAAAGGGTTAAACTGCAGAATGGATATTAAATTTGCATAATCAGATAAAGTAGGCTACTTTATTGCTTTGATCCCATAGGGGAAAAAAAATTGGATAAAATTGGAAAATTGAAATAAATCTTTTAAGTACTAATTTTGCAATTTTTTATTATATTTCTTGACTACTTTTTCTCTTTAAGTATTAAAAAAGTTTTAATAACTATTAAATTAGTATGCTTAGAAATGCATGATAAATTTTATTTTTATCTCTTAGCAATCCAATAAATTTGTCTCATATGAACTTTTATTCTAATAGTTTCATTACTGTAAACTACTGTAAATGCAGTTACATTCCCTTATTACTGCAACATACTTGACAACTTTAATATATTATTCTTAAAATTTAAGGGTTTTGGTTTAATTTTATGGATTTACGGATGGACTGAAAATTTTAATGGCTTTTAGTAGCATGAAAATAAAATCAAAATTTTAAAAAAAGAGTAGTGGATTTTTTTACTTTAGTAATATATGGAAACTAAAAAATTTATTTAATTTCAGCTGAAATTCATATTACTGATTAAAAAGATGTATTAATATGCTTCTATTAAAAGCAGGACAGTAATGACTTCCAATTGTAATCAAGGTCAAGAAAGCTTTTATGGTTTCTTTAAATTTTGTTCCTCATAGGCTTCTAATTTTGAATAAAATTTGTAAATTTTATCAGGTCAGTGATTTTAAAGAAAATTTGTAAATACTTTCTTATTTTCTTTTTAAAAAAATATCATTTGTATTTTTGGAAAAAGATTATTGATAGGTTTAAAAATATTAAATTTATACAAGAACTTGCTAAAAAAATAAATAGTGATAATATCACTGGACTAGAGGTTTATCAGTTTTGTAAATATGACTTTTTAAAATTTAGAATGTTGAAAAAAAAATTCTTTTTTAAGGAATTAAAGCTGAGTAAGTCATAGTGTGATAATTTTAATATCTTATTTTATTGATTTTTCAAAAGAGATAATCAGTTTGAAATTTAGATTAATTTTGTGTGTTTCTAGAATCAAATTTAATTTGAAAATAAAGCTAATATCTTATTTTATATGATGAAGGCATAAAGATTTTATTAATTGCTATTAACTTTTAATTACAATTTTCTTTGGAAAGGAAAAATTACAATAAGTTTTTTATTATGAACAACTAAAAGTCAACCGACTAAATGATGTAACACAAAAAGTTTTACTGATTCCAATTTTTAACAGTATGCTGTTTTTACAGATATGTAATATTATAGAAGTAACTATAAAAAAGTAGATTTAAAATTAAATCAGCAACAACCTAATAAAAGTTGTTTTGAATTATGAATATTTTTTATTAGATCTTTTTTTAAAAATCAATATTAAAATTTGCATTTTAAGTGTTTTTTTTATCCTTTGACTCAGAACATGTGATAGAAGATATTGAAGGTTATCAAGATTATTATGAAGAAAAATACAAAAAGATGGATTCTGAATTTGAACACAAAATGATCGATTGTATTCCAAGTTTTGTAAAAGAAAATTATGAATACTTATTAGAAGATGAATCAAAATTTCAAGGGGGTAAAAACTTTAAGGGTTTGGACGATACAAGTAATGACCTTTTGAATGAAGCTTTCATTTCAAGCCCACCAAATGCTGATACACTTGATGGAAGTGAGTAAGCATTTTTTTTTTATTTTACTAACTAAAATAATTTTTTTTAATAAATTGTATACTGATATTTTAAGTATATTATATATTATAAGTATATTATATAGTTAAACCAAAAATTAAAAAAAATCAACTAGTACTAAAGTGTTTTGTGTATTTAACTGTTTTAAATTTGGTCAACCAAATTTTCTACCAGAGCTGAAAGTTTTGGAAAGATAACTAAACAGGAAATAAAGTTTAAAAAATTTTGTATTTATAGTCATAAATTTTTGATTAATGAAACTTAAATTTTTGTTTTTTTCACAAACCATATTGACTTGTGTTAATTGCCACCATTGTTTTTCGTCATTCTAAACTTATTATTTGGTGGAAGTTTGAATGGAACAAAAAATTCTGTATTATTTCCTAATCTGATAATATTATCATGTTTCATAATTATCACTAATGTTTTTCTCTACTACCAGCAATAACTAAGCAGCCTTTTTGAGGAATATATATTATTGCTTTAAATGATAATAAAGTTTTGGTTTTTATATTGACTTGTGTTAATTGCCACCATTGTTTTTTCGTAATTCTAAACTTATTATTTGGTGGAAGTTTGAATGGAAGAAAAAAGTCTGTATTATTTCCTAATCTGATAATATTATCATGTTTCATAATTATCACTAATGCTTTTCTCTACTACCAGCTATAACTAAACAGCCTTTTTGAGGAATATATATTATTGCTTTAAATGATAATAAAATTTTGGTTTTAAAAATGCTTTGAACATGGATGAAAGCAACTGCTTTGTATTTTTCAACACATTAAATTTTTTATTATTCTTATAGGTGAAAAAATTGATCTAGCAATCAATCAGCTAGATAAGATAAGATCACATCTCCAAACAGAATATGATCAGACTCTTAAACCATTGCTTAAGGCTTTAGGTAAACATTGTTACAAATTTCTTGTGTTATTTTTATTGACAAATTGTTAGTTTACACGTAATGCATTTTTTAAAAGTTTAATAATGAGAGTTATAAAAATTGTTTCAGATAATCCTAAAAAGGAATTGAGTGACAAAGCTGTTGAAACAGAGTCAATTAAATTACCTATTGAAGACAAAGCTGTGGGAACAGATATGCAGTATGATGTTAAAGTTTCATCACCTCCACCAACTATTCCTGCTTGGACTGATTTTAGTAAAACTGGCGTTATGGCCAATAAAAGAAGGTATTTTTGTCTTTGTTCATTCTTATGAAAAATTTACCAGATGTTATCCAAATACCTAGAGTATTAGCCAGAAAGCTGATTTCATACCTATTTATAGCTAATTCAAATCAGCTTTGTAAAAATCTTGATAAAAAAAAGTATTAAATGCATGAATTAGGATATGTTTTATCCCTTTCCAACAAACTTTTAACAACTGTTCACATTTTTATTTTCACCTAAAACACTGTTTATCAAATCAATTTTTAAAGCTTTATTTAAAATAAATAAACAAACAAACAAACAAAAAAAAACCCCTAATAAAACTGAAAAAATGGATGTGATGTCAAATTAAGAGAAAATTCTGAAAGGAATCTGTTTTGGCCAGAAATTTCAGTACTAGAATATTTAAAATTTATTTTTCCCCTGTAAACATTAAAGTACAAGTTACTATACCTTCTAATGCTGTTGGTGGCACCCTCTATTGATGTAATCATGCTTAATTCACAAAATATGAGAATAAAAGTATTCTTAATTTAAGTCAATGATTTAAAAAAGATACTTGTCCATAATGGTTTCATGTACTTGTACATAATATTTTTGCTTTGGTTTTTCCTAATTTATAGTAGAATTTCATGTTGGAATATTGCTACATCAAATTAACAGGATAACAGTCTGTAGCAAAATGGTGAGATGTACACCCTAGCATTTTCATAAAGCATCTTGTGATGTCTGCATGCCCAGAGAACCAGACAGAAAAACTACATTGTTATTTCAATTTGCACACACACTAAGTAGGAGGGATAAGGGTAGCTCACGAACTTATTGACCATGCTTTGTTTAAAGAAATATCTCTATAACAAATATTCACCATTCACTATCAGATGGCAATATAGTCTGTAATTTGAGTCTTGATTATTCTAGCTTCCCATAAATCCAAATTAAATCCAAATTACCAAATAAATAAATAATGAATAAATTTAAGATAATTTTAAGAGGTGTTCAAGTAAGTCATGTGGTGCCTACATCACTTTTTTAATTATTGAGTTAGTCTATAACTTAAGTGTTATAGGGATGTATTTTGGACACATTTAAATAAAAAAGAAATTGAGCAAAAATTTCTACCTCATTAAAATTTAAATAAAATTAACAATTCATTTTTAATTATTAAAAGTTTGTAATTATTCATTACCATGTTTATTTGCTCATTCATACTGTAAACCAAAGAATATTGTGGGATGTTAATTCTTCATTATAATGAACTGTATTCTGATCCTATTGACTACATTTTTGTTTTACAGGTACAATGTTCCTATGTTAGGCTCATTTTCAAGAATGTGTATACCAGATATGCATAAAAAGGAAGTTTATTATACTAGGCCTCTTGTTTCTCAGTCGGATGTATTGACACCTAGTTCATGGTCTTCATCTAGCTATTGCTCTCTTCCTTCTCAACATGGTATGCCTGTTATTCCTGGTGCAGCTGATTCAGTTAAATGTGATATTTGTGTGGCTGAAATGAAAAGAAATGATTTACCTCTTGAAGTTCCTCAAGGCTGTGTTTTATTTGCTAAAGAGAGCTGTGATAAATCTGAATCTACCATTCGGAAGCCCCAGTTATCTAAGTATGTGCAACAATTAGCTGAAAAATATTTACTAGCAAAATCTACTTCAAGTCAATCAACGAAAGAAGATGTCAAAAAGTCAGTACAAGAAGATTCCTCCCCACCTATGTATTCTGATTCAGAGACTGTGAATTCAGCTTTTGAGAGAGAAATACTTTCTAAACCTAAAGAATTTATAGCTTCACAAAAATCAGATAAATTCCAGCCAGTTCCAAGAAAAGAAAAGTTAGATGTACACCAGGCTATGTATGAAGATAAAAAGACTGATAGCTTACTTACAGCAGAAGATAAAATAACTATTAGAAATCCAAAAGAAACATTAATTAAACAAATTAACATAGTTGAGGAAAAGGAAGAACATATATGTGATGATATTTATGACAAAATAAAGCAATTTTCATCCTCTGAAAGACCGCCTGAGTACTCTGAGTATGATATTGAAGCTCAACGGATTCAATTAATAAAGCAAGTGTTATCCAAAAAAATACCCCGGTTTAGTCTTGATCTTAGTTCAAAAACTGAAGATTCATTTGAAGCAAATGATAAAAAAGAAGAAAAAACTAATTTGCCTGAACAAAATATAATTACAGTTGAACCTCATGTCTATCATGAGCTAAGTACCATTCAAGAAATAGATTCAGCTCTGACTGCCAGTAGCTTACAGGCTTCAATTTCTAAATTATCTGATGCTTCTATTACTAAAGATGGAAAAGAACCCATCTCAAAAATATCTAAGAATGATTTAGATCTCTCAGAAGGTAAGCTAAAAATGGTTAGTTTATTAGACCCTCCTGATATTAGTATATCTGAGCTTACAAAGAGTATTCAGTTTGTTAAAACTCCAGAGCAACCTATTCAATCTCTAAAAACACCTGATTCCGGTAAATCTGAGTCTGTAGAGGTATCATCTTCCTTTTCTAAAGATACATTAATGCCATCATCACTGAAATCTGATTCAAATTTAGATACTCCTTCTTCTGTTTCTTCAACTGGAAAAATGTTTACTTCTAGTTTGGTTGTGAATGCAAAACATCCAACCATAAAAGATAATAAACTTCCTAAATATTTCATGAATGTTAGTGAGATTCCTAAAAACGTTTCCAGCCCTGAAAATTATAGTTTAAATCCATCCATGTTTCCATCTGTATTCCAATCAAATGTTTTTAGCTCCCCTGCTTCTAGTCTGTCTATTCCATCTTCAGTTGAAGAAAAATCTGAAAAAAAGAAAGACCCTGGTCATTCTTTAATATCTGGATTTATCGATTCTGTAGTATCACATGGCATTCAGCCTGTTCAACATGGAACTGAAACACAACCAAAAGAGGACAAAGATACTATTATATCAGGTTTTCTTGATTCACCAGTTCCAATTTCAACCCAGTTTACTCCTGCAAGGGTTGAACCAAACATGGAAGATATTTTGGTACCTTCTTTGATATCAGGTTATATTAGTAATTCAGAAACTTCAGACACAGGTATTTCTAAACATTTTCGAGTCATGACTCCTCATTCTAATATATCGAGTCCAGGTAGTAAAATTGATACTCCAAGACAGCCATCAGTTACTACTAGAAAGAAAGATTATGAGAAACATAGAAATTATACTAAGCAAATTGAATCAAAAGGAGAACATACCTTAATATCAGGATATATAGATTCTGCAGATGCTAATTCCAATTACTTTGCTCCTGTGGTTGATTCAAAATTAAAAGATACAAAAACTAATGTACCTTCATTGATATCAGGTTATATTGATAATTGTGAAACTTCAGATGAGAGTGGTTCAAAACATTTTCGAGCCATGACTCCGCATTCTGATATATCAACTCCAGGTGTTAAAAAGAACATAATGTCAGATACTGGTGAAATGAAAGAGTTTGATTCAATGAAACAAATCATTAATTATGGAATGCAAAGTCATTTACAAACATCATCATCTAATAGTAGTGGAGAATTTCAAGCTATGACTCCACATTCAGTTATTTCTTCTCCTAGTGAAAGATTCAATTTTACTTCTAAGACCAGTTATGGTGGTTATTCTAGTAGTAGTGGAACTTTCAAGGCATTAACAGCTATGTCCATGGTTTCATCTCCATCTTTACCTGGTGATGAAGTAGAGTTGAAATCAAAAGATACTTCATCTGGCAGCTCTGAATTTCAGCCCATGAATATTAGGTTTGACATTTTAACTAGCTCTATACCTTCAAACAACCAATCAAGTCCACTTAAAAAGCTACCTCATATGAATTATCACATTTCTTTGAAAGCCCCTGTACCAGGAAGCTCCAAATACTTAAAATCATTAGAAAATTCAAAGCAAAAGGCACAATCTATAGTACAGGAGGGTGATAGTTGTGAAAAGAAAATTTGTTACATATCTCAGTCTCATGGTAGCAAGCAAATTCAGGATGGAGTTTCAGGGGAAATCAGAGCAAAAGAAAAGGTAAAAGTGTGTTCTTCTGAATTTTTTGTTCCACAGCTTTATGCAACTGATTTACCTAATTCAGTAGATGAGAACAAGGTAGAAGATAACGTATTCAGTGAAGAAATCAATGCAAGTCAACCAAAATCTACTATTCATCCATTGAAGGTATCATTATCAAAGTATGCAGGTCACACCTCAGAACATACGGAAAAAATACCCCAATTGAAGATATCAGTAGCTGAGCATGGTGGCTGCAGTCAAGAAATAATAAGAAAAAGCTGTGCTTCACCAGAAAAAGAATCTAGTGTAGAAAAGGTAAGTAATCTTTTAAAATACTTTTAATTATATTTATTTATTTTTACTACTGTTTGTTATTTTTAGTAAATATTATAAAATATATTTACCCAGTATAAACATTTTTGTTAAATTTATAGAATGTTTGTTATTCTTAGCCCCCCCTTCTAAATTACTGCATAAAAAGATACATATTGCATACTTTTCAAGTTTTTCAACTTCTAAACAAATCATTTATATTTATTAATACTTTTATACATACTTTTATAATTTTGAGAAATCTTGAATTCATAGTAATTTTAAGTTGAATGATTACACTATATACACTATATTAGGCAACTGTTTTTCTATTTGTTTTATTGTTTTTACAAAAGGAGAGAAAAGTAAAAAACATATTACTAAGGCTAGTTATAAAAATATCCCAGTTCTATTAGAGAAAGTGACTTTTTTTTAATCTTGTTCTTCCAAAAGAAAAGTAAAAAATGTGGCAAATTAGTCCTTAATCATGACTTGTTACATGGAAAATATACAAATTTGGGAACACCCTTTTCATCATCATAGTTGGCCTGACAGCCCGTTGTGGGCCTTCGCCTTCTTAAGAAGTTTTTCCCATCCTGCTCTGTTTTGTGCTTGGGATCTCCAGCATCTAATCTTTATGAGACTAAAGTCCGACTCCAGGCAGTCGATCCACCGTCGTTTTGGTCTGCCCCTTGGTCATTGTCCGAAAGGGACTGCATTAAAAACTTTTAAAGCAGCCCGATCTGCGTCCATTCGCAATAGATGTCCAGCCCATCTCATTCTATTCAGCCTGATAAATTTGATGACGTCATCCTCTTTGTAAAGTTTGTACAGTTCAAAGTTAAATCTTCTCCGCCAGGCTCCCCTGTCAAAAACACCGCCAAAAATGGTCTGCAACACTCTCCTTTCAAAGAGTGCAAGCATTTTTTCTTCTTTTGACATAAGTGACCAAGTCTCAGAGGCATAAGTTAGCACTGGTCTTATGAGAGTTTTGTACAACAGGATTTTCGTTCTTCTTTTAATTAAATGGCTCCTCAATTGACTTCTGAGTCCACATAGACATCGGTTGGCCACATCAATTCTCTTCCTGATCTCGGGGCTGATGTCATTTTGGCACTGAACCAAATATGTAAATTTTTCAACTCGTTTAAATTTATGTCCCTCGACTTCAAAAGTAGAGCCAGTATTATTCTTTCCACAATACATGTATTTTTTCTTTCCCTCATTTATCTTTAGCTTTACATTTTCTGCAGCTTTTTCTAATGCAATGAAGGATTCCCTCAGGGTGCTTGCAGATATGGCAATAATATCAATGTCATCAGCATAAGCCAGGATCTGTACAGATTTGTTGAATATTGTTCCTCTTGTGTTTATGCCAGCATCCCTGATAACCTTTTCTAAAGTTATGGTAAATAAGAGGCATGCAAGAGCGTCTCCCTGTCGAACACTATTGCAGATCTCAAAGGGCTTAGATAGTTCTCCCTGTATACGAACCATGGAAGAGGTATCCACGAAGGTGAGCTTCAAAAGGTTAACTAACTTTTTCGGCACCTTGAAGACCAACAAGGCTCTCTGAATTTCTAGTCTATTGATACAATCATTGACTGCCCGGAAGGAACACCCTTTTCCCTCTATTAAAAAAATATAGCAAGAACATTGTTATTTGTAGTTTTTAATTACCTTACTATGTTGTATTCTGATATGAAATTCAATAATCACATATTTTCTTCAGGATAAACAGAATTTAGAAGTTATAAAAAATGTTAATAAATATCAGAGGCAAAGCAACTTGTCTGCTGTATCGTCTACATGGTATGTCATATTATCTCATTCTCTCTTTTGTGCATATATATTAACAGTATTTTATTTGTAAGTATCTGTAAGATTGTTTTTATCTGACATATATGTTGAAAATAGCTTATCTTTTAAAATTGTCTAAGAATTATAAATGAAAATCAAGATTGGGATTTAATAATTATATGTTCTTAGATTTAATTATATAATGTTGATTACTAAACTAGAATATTTTAAAATGCGTAATAATTAATACCTTTTTCCTAGTATAGTTACTATTTTTTTAGATGTGCACTTCTTAATTATATAATTATTTTAATCTCTACTAGATTTAAATTTTACAATGAAATTTTTATATTTTATTTTTATTCCATCTTTTTTTTTAGTTCATCAACTGAGAACTTATCTGAAATCTCAAGCTCAAAAGTTTTGTATCAGTCAACACCTATAAAAAGTTTTGAAGAGATAGCTCAAGTAAATTTTTTTCTCTGAATTATTCACTTTTTGTAACATGCTTACGGTATATATTTATGGTATATATATATATATATATATATATATATATATATGCATACACACACACCACACAATTATTACTCACCATTATTGTGATGGAGTGTGTAAGAAAAAAGCTGGCATTGATTTATTAGCCTTAATTTTTCATACTAAAACATTTAAATTTCTTATGAATTAATAATGTACTTAGTCTAATTAAATTGTATTTAAAACACTTTTTGTTCTGTATTATATTTTTAGTCTGTTCTTTCAGTTTTTTTTCTTTTTGAAAGCAGCTATTGGTAAAATTTATTATGGCTAAATACATTATGGGTCATATGTGTATTTTCTTAATATTTTAAACATTGTAAATCATCATCATTAGTGCATTAAAATTTCATAATTTTTACAGCACTTTTTTGAGATCTTCACATTTAATTTCTTTTTGTTTAGTATCAATTTATCATTTTTCAGTAATTATATGCTTTCATTTAAACTTTAGAATTTATTTGAATTTTTTTATATCTAGAAAAAATAGTTTTAATAAGACAGAATGAATTTTATTGCAGTTTTGGCTATTTTTCAGCACTTTTATAAAAATAGTTATGTTGTTTGATACTTAATAAACATTTGTTTATTATTCTTTTCAGATTTTTCATTTCTTGTGTTTAATTGCTGACTTTTAATTGCTGATTATATAAAATTTTAATTTATTTAAGGAAGCTGGCATATTAGAAGAACCTGATTTGACTCTTGTTACTAGTGAATATAGTTGTAAATTTGATTCACCTGAAAAGCCTAGGAAAGCTTCAAATTCTAAAAATATTGAATCTCCCTTAAGTGATAAAATGGACTGCACTGTTATCTCTTCTGAAAATGACTGCAAAACACCTACTAATCAAAGCCCACAACCCTTAGCTTCTGCAGATACACCATCAATGATCTCTTTCTTACAGCATGAGATGAGTTGTGCACAAACAGATAACAGCTCTGGTAATATAAGTAAGTGTTTCCATGTATAATTTTGAAAACTTTGTAGTGAGCTTTTGGTTTTTTCTCCAGTAATCAATAATTCTTGAAAATTTGATTTAAAAGCACATTTATAGACTACTAGCTGCATCATGTTTGCATTTGGTCTGGATAATTAAGGTTCCCGAATGAAGGTTATGTTAGTTTTTATATTATATTACATAACAGCAATATAAACTATTTTGAAAATAAAACTTCTTTTCATAAAAAGAGTAATACATTTTATTTAATTTTTTTTTTCAAAAAGTTAAGAAATATAAATTAAAGAAAAATTAAAGTGTCGTATTCGATGATCTATCCTTGCACTTGGCTAATAGGAAAGTGTTTTGTGAGCTTATTTAAAGAGAACCAAAGTACCTATAATAAAATATTAAGCGTGTGACATACATAAAATATTAAATTCTTTGTAAATGCTCAAAACAAAATAAAATAACTTTTATAAGGGTCAGAAAATTAAATAAAAAATAAAAGCATTTACCAAATAAAAAATAAAATTAAGTAACTAATGAAAATGTTTTTAAGAAGCAGTAAAAATTTATATTATTTTAAAAAATACAATTCAACAATATTAAATTAAGTTTATTTAAGGTTTCAATTATTTTAGTACATTATTTTTTTAAAAAAAAAAAAAAAGCATTTTGGACCTTATGTAATAGAATAACTGTTCTAAAGTAAAATTTTTGAAATAGAGGTTATAAAGCATTATATCTATACAATGTCTCAATCTAGAATCATTTTGATATGCCTAAAACCTTCTCATGTCAGTTCAGATTTCCATACAAAATTTTATTTAGATTGATCCAGCTATTCAGAAATACTTAGTGAACACACAGGCATACAGTGAGTGTTTTAAACATGGATAAAGAGTATATAACAACTGTTATATGGTGGATAGATGTAGAAGAGGAGAAAAAAATTTCAAAAGGTTTATTTCAGTGCATTATTCAAAAGTCTGTATCAACTAATTTTTTTACAATATCAATTATAAATGACTTTAAATTATCAAGATTAGACACACACACACATGCATAAAAAGAAAAGAATTTTAAACGCACAAAACTAACAGAATTTTTTTAAAAAATAATAGCATGTGTTTAATATATAAAAAATTAGATATATTGGTTAATAGAAATCTTTTTCATTCAACAGCTTTCTTATTTATTTTCTGAATTTCCTTTTATTAAATAGTTTATTTTTCTTCACAAAATAATTTCTTCAAAATTTATAAAATTAGGAATTTTCCCAATTTATAAAAGACAAAATTTTATAAAATAGAATGTGAAGTTTTAAATAAAAGTATTATGCTTTGCACTCATTCAGACATAAGTTTGAATTCCACCAAACTCCTTAACCCTTTCAGAATTTGCTTCTAATATATAAAATATTAAGGAGCTAATGTAGTTTTTAAAAATTTAAATAGAAAAAAAATCACAGGTAATGGGACATGTGATCTTGAGGGTACATATGGCCTTCGAGAGTTTCTTATGTGGCCTTCATAAAAAATTAGCTCTTGTGCTAATTAATGTTTAATTATATAGATTACAACAATTTGAAAATCAATGGTATTAAACAAAGAACAGCTTAAATGTAAGTTTCAGTGGCTACTGGGGGTAGTAGTCAATTGTATATTATTAATATTTTTAATAAACTTGACAATGTATCATTTTAGCGACTTAACACCTATCCTAAAATGGTTAATTATAGCTGTCTACTTTTCTTGAATTCCACTTCCTCATATATTTAATTTTAATTCAGTTTGCAGAAAAATCATTAGGAAGTATCAAGAATGTCTTATTAAACACCATATTCTGTAATGTTTGTATTTTTATAAAAATATTGTTAAGCAAAGTTTGAGAAAAAATACCTATCTCCATTTGAGGTTCTTAAAGTTTTATAAAATCAACATTGTATTTATAATTTATGCAATCACAATTTAATTATTATATACTAATTTTAGCTCTTTATTTCTCTTCATTCATAGTTACTATATAACTTTAAGACTTTGCCAGAAAGCCACGATATTATGAAATTGTCTATTACTTATTTTCTTTGTTGACAAGATAGTCTTTTTGCTTGTTTCTAATTTTCAAATTTATCTGTATGGTTTTTAAAATGTGTTGAAATTTATTTCTTTGTATTTATATATTAATTTTTAAATTTTTTCTGTGCATTAAACTATTAGATCCACCGAAGAAAAATTTTTTGAAAAAAGAAAAGAAAATTTAGTATAAATGTAATTAATAATAATTTCACTGAATTTAGGTCCTGGGAATATTGAAAATCTAAGATTGGCATCTGATGTATATGAGAATAAAACAGGTATAAAAGATTTTTTAAATTTCAAATTATTTTCATTTGGTAATTTATATTTTCTTTTGGTAGTTGATTAGAAAATGTATCATTAATGTTTGATATAATTCATTAATGTTTCCTTTTACAGCCATATTTATGGACAAATTTATGGAACATTTTAGTTACTTTAAAAATGAATTAAATTTTTTACTTGCTATTAGGACTTCAAAATGTTGTAAGAAGAAAGAAATAAAATTATATGTGATTTATTACCTTTATTTTTTTAAGTAGTAGAAAGGGTATAATTGATAGAAACTAATTTTAAGCTTCAGTATTTTAAGAAAGTTCATTTTTCTCATGACTTATGTGTTCATAAAGAAAAAAACAAATGTACATAACTCCAGAAAACTCCCTTAAAGCATTCCTTAACAAAAGTAGTGTCTTTAGATTTTTAGACAGTAACTAGTAACTAGTACTGACAGTTAAGTTATAACTGTCAGTACTGCGGTTAGTTACTGACAGTAAAGTTATAGACATTTATAACCATTCGTTCTTCAGCTCAGGATTTGTTCCCTCTTTATTTTTTTCAGTTTTCTGAAAGGAGTGCCTAACTGTGAATTCTTGTGCTTAACATCCGAAAATGTTCTGTTAGCCTTTGTTTGGCCGCAGGCAAACCTTTAAAACAATAAAAATATTTTAAGACCATTAATAGCGAAGGTAGAAAAATGCCTTCCAAATCCATCATGTTTGCTAATTATACATATTTCTTATAGTACTAGCATATAGCCAGTGATATGACAGGATTAGTAAAATTTTTAATTTTCTAGAATTATAAAGTACCGTATGAAGTAGGTGAAAAAATAGTTTGTTTTTCGGCTGAGAATTATCTGATACACGCTCAATAATTTGTGAAAATGGAGATAAATCATTGTGAAATATAATTGATATAAATGATTCACATTGATAAATCATTGTGAATCATTTATGAAATTGGAGATAAATCATTGGTATAATGTAATAACTACACAAAGTCAGGCCATCTATATAATATTCCTTTTAATGAAGGCAGAACTATAAAGTACGACTTTTACCAACTTTCTTTATTGGAGTTTGTAGGTTTAAATCCCTCTGATGGTAGGAATGTTCATAGTTGTTTGGAATTGGTTTTAAACGATAGATCTTGGTCTCATCAGCTCATGTGTAGCAAAACAATGAACTGTAATGCTCGAAACCAAACTCAGTCTCTCTCTTTAGTGTATACATGATATTACTGTATAAAGCATATGAATACATTATTCATGATCATAATTCTTCTATTGTTTAAATTTTTGTTTTTCTTAAAAGTTCTTATATTTTTTATCTTCAGTTTATCAGGGATTAAATGAAAAATTTAAAAAATCTAAATTTCATTACTGTTTATTTCAGGTTGTCAAAGGATTCAGTTTCCTAGATCAGACTATAAACAGCGTACTAAAAGGTAGGCTGTGTTACTTATATAAGTACTATTTTAATATATTTCTGCTATATTTTTTAATCAAACAATATATTTGTTTTTACTAAAGAAAGAATAGTTAAACCTTATTTGTCCTTTGCAAATGCTAAGACAGGAGTCACTGTGTCTTCTAAACCCTTTATTCATGCAATTAAAAAATCATACTAAAAAAAATTCACATAGTGTAAAAAAGAAAAAAGCATTTTTGATTGAAATGAAAAAATTCAGTAATTTAAATCATGATTTATCAGGGGTCTATTTAGGTGAGTCTATTAGACCCATTAATGAACAAACACTTCACAAAATAATTTTTTGTAAAAGCAGTCCTTTCCCTAACCTAAAATTATCTTATCTTAAAAACAGACCATTCACAATATATTCATTTTAAAAAAGAAACCTTTACAGAATTCTTCCTACCAAAAATTTTATTTTTCATAAATCTGTATTATCTTGAAAATCAACCTTTCACAAAGCACTTTTAAAGGATTTTAAACTTAACTCTTAAAATTATGTAATGTTCATTTGTAAATCTGTATATATTTATATATAAATAAAAATACATAGTTGTTTATTTAAGACTTTCTCTTAAATAGAATTTTAACTTAGTGCTAATTTAAGATTAGTAGATTTATATATTTGTGCAAAAATAGGACCTATTTTCACAAATTTATAAAACAAAATCCTTGCTAGGAAAGAAAAAAAAATTAACACTAATTTTACTTTCACAAAATTTTGAGTAGATTTTTTACAAAAACAGGATATTGTATGAAAATCTGGACGGAACCCTGTTTATATCAAAGTTATATAAATAAACCAAACTTGCTTTGTAATAAAATATTTAATTCTGTTTATCACTCTTCTCCCATACACACAATAGCCTTTCTTTGTATGATGGTAAATAAGTGTGCTGGTAGCATCACATGCAAAATTTACTTTATTATGTACTCATAATAGCATTTTAAAAAATCTAACCATAGGTTAATATTTTATTTTCCATTTCATTTTAATTTTGTAATGTTCAGGCTGTGGAATAATTTAGAAGAAGTAAAGAAGAAAAATTTAGCGGAAGAAAAAAGAAAATTAATGGCTGCTAATCGTCTTAAAGCTAAAGAATTTGCTAAGGTAACAATTTTAGAGATATTTACAGTGGTCCCTCAACGTACGAGTGTTTTAAACTATGAATAATTGTTCAGTGATTTTTTTTTGGCTGGAGATATGAACAAACTTCATTGGCACATGCAAAAAATAAAATTTAATATAAAGAAGTATTTTTTTAAATGTTAAAAATTGCAGTAAAAAGTAAAAAATAATTTTGCACTACTTAATTAAAATCTATATGAAAAATCACACATATACTAAAAAATGTTAAAATATTCTTAATATAACAAAAACTTTAAAATTTTACAAGAGCATAAAAAAATATTCTCAATTTCTGCTGCCCATTTAAGTTTCTGAGGAATCTAAAAGCTCTAAAAGTTAAGATTCAGAATATTCCAATACCATAAATTAGAAAATGAGGATATCTGCTCTATTCCTTTTTTGAATCAGATAAGGTACAAACCTTCTCTAACTTGCTAAAAATCTTCAATGATTACTGATTTGTGTGTCAGCAGCCATAGCTTGCTATTGAAGCATCAGCGTTTTGCTAGCATTTGTGATTGTGATTATTTTAAAAACTTTATTTTCTCAACCATGGATCCAAAGAAAGTGAATGTGAAAGATCTGACAAAAAGCAAATAATGTTCATTGAATTATAAAGAGAAATCATAGAAAATAGTGATCATGGGTATAGATGAGGCTAGACCAGATTAATCGCATTTTAATTCATTTTGGTTTGAAAACTTGATTTTAAATATGAATAATTTAAAATCTTCATCTTTTAAGTCTTAAAAGTTAATAATCTTGTAAATATGTACTTATTACTTAATTTTTATTAAATATATTACTGAAAATATTTTAAAAGTTTAATTCTTCATAATCTGTAGCATTTCATTATCTACACATTTCTTTAAATTTGAAGTATGTTTCTTATGTATATATATATATATATATATATATATATATATATATATATATATATATATATATATATATATATATATATATATATATATATATATATATATATAAATTTTTTTTTCAGAAATTAACACCAAAAAGAAAATAAAGATGTGATTGCAGTAAGTTTTTTTCAAAAGGAATCAAGATTTTTATTGTATAAAAATAATTTTATTCACTAAATTTTTATGAATAAGTTTCAGATTACTTATGTATAGATATTAATTTATTGATAAATCCAAATGTGTAAAATTGTTCAGCATTAGCAAATTGTATATTTTGTTAAATCAATTTCAAAATATTTAAATAAACTTCATTTTTATATTTAATATGTCATGTTATAATCTTTCAAACTTCATTATTTAAATAAAACTTCACACATATCAATATACTCACAGAATTAAGCTTCTAATGAATCTGGATAGAACAGTTGTTTCAATTAGCTGATTTTCCTTCCAAACTTAGTTGGACAACTGTAGAACAGATAGGATGCTGCTTTTCAGTACCTGAAACCTACTGTTAGCTTGGGTTTTTGTAATTGTTGAATGCTGATTTTAAGTAGTAAGTCTCTGTGTTATTAACCCTCCTGTAACAAAAAAGTAGACTCTAAACCAAACCTTCTTAATTTAATATAAATAGGAAATTTTAACTTATTTTAAAGATTTTTCCCTTCTAGATTCTAAATGTTTCTTTTTATTAGTCTTATAATTATTATATTAGCTTTTATAGATACTTTGTAGTATATTTTGTAGAGCTTTGTTGTAGAATTCCATAGTCTAAAAAGCTATCAGTTTTGAATGTATGTTTCCATTAAAAATATGGTAGTCTACTGTGCATATCTAATGTCTATGCCTACAGATTTTTGTATTCATACATAAAAGCTTTTTATGGTTCTGGATTTCTTTGCATAGAATTCTTAACACATTAAATGGCAATTTAATGCTGTTTTACTTACCTTCTTTTTTATATGCCAGCTTCATCAATTTGTGAAGGTTAACATCAAATTATTACCCATTTCTTCCCCTTGTTATTAACAATTTCATGAAGTGTAAGATTGAAGATTTTAAAATTCTGTTTTATCATGTTTCATTTGTTCATGTTTTAAATAAGATTCTATATCACTATGGTTGTAAAAAGAGTTAAAAAAAATTTTTTTATGACCCTGAGTTAAATTTGTAAAGAAAATGTGAAGTAAAATGTTCATGTAGATAAACAACTAGTTACAGAACTAGTTACATTTGATAGACATTCCAACAAGTCTATTGATGCCTGAAATTACATTTTGGTTGTTGACCAGGTCCTTCACGGTATTTTCATGCTATTATGGTCTATTTGACTTATTTTATGAATTACAATAACTATATATATATGTGTGTGTGTATATATATATGTGTATATATATGTGTATATATATGTATATATATGTATATATATGTATATATATCTATGTATGTATGTATATATATATATATATATGTATATATATGTGTGTGTGTGTGTGTGTGTGTGTGTGTGTGTGTGCAAAAAGTGTAAAATTTGAAAAGTTGTAAAAGTTAAAAATTTGGGTTAAAATGAATTTAAAATCCTAAATTTTATTGATTGAACCATGTGTGCTTCATCAACCTCAAATTAAAAAAAACATTTCCTCAAATGTTAGAACACATTATTTCAAACATGTAAAAAGTTTAAAATATCAATTTGTGTTTTCTAAATACAACAGATTATGTATTTTCCATACAATGTATGAATTTACAGATGATTATACAGTTATACAGATGATTAAAAAAAGGTATATATTTTAGCCAAGTTGATAAAAATAACTTTCAGATTTTGTATTAAAAAATTTATTAATTATTAAAAGTCATAAAAAAGTTCACTGTTGAAGCAAAATTTGATAGTTTTAAAAGTCTTAACTAACAACATAAAATCATTTTAAAAGGATAAATTTTAAAAAACAAATTGCATACAGTGTTTTTCTGTTTATTATTCATCTAATAAATACATTTCTGCACAAAAGTCATTACTCTGTACAGAGTGGTGGTTATTCAACTGTTAGTTGTACTGTTTTTCATTTAAGCATCTAAGGAAGTAAGCTGCATGTGTGTGTAGATGTATATACATTTTAAGAATTTTAGAATCATAATATGCAGGAGTATGCTGCATGTATGTAAATGTATATATATTTGTATGTGTGTGTGTATTTGTGTATGTATATCTATATATACATATCTCTATATATATATATATATATGTGTATATATTTAAGATATCAAATTATTTCCCCTAAAATAGATATCTAAAATTCTCCTTTTCCCCATATTCATTTTTCGGTATATAATTTCCCAACCATAATATATCAGATAAAAAATTTAAGTTCTCTGACTTAAATTCTTTTTACCCATTTCTCAAAGCTAAGGCTGGAATAAAAGTTAAATTTCTGTCCACATTTCTCAGCTGTCTTAAAGGATTAAGGTTCACTCTTGCCTCCCAAAATTGCTGAGCAATTTTAAATCTTATGAGAATAAAAATCATGTGACTTAATATGCTGTGGACCAACATCATTGATAAAGGGTATATTCCTGAAGCATTCTTTGCAGAGCTGTTGCATTGTTTAGATGATCAGCAAGACCAATGCATGTTCATCCTCAGGAAATAGGAAGTTCCCCAATGTTGGTCTTCAGGTTTTTATATTTATTATTTTTTTATATGGCTTTATGATGGAAAATTGACTAATTCTTTTTGTGCAACAAGGCCAGGCAAACTAAATAATAAGGGTTAATCTCCCATGTTATCGGTAAGAAATATTTATAATCATTTATATATATAATCATTTGCATGTTAAAATTGCATGCTTGTAAAATTGAAAAATGTACTATATTTAAAATTGTAATATTGGCATCTATGTGTATTTTTTATATCGTATTATTTTGTACAAAAATAGTTTTCACATAGAAAATTAAAAAATAAGCTTTGTAAAAAAATATACTTCTGGCTTTTCTACATTTAAAAAAATTAATATATCAAAATTATATTTTAGTAACAAGTACATGGTATTAATGGAATGATGTCACATTGCTAGAAATTATTGCTTCTTTCACTTAGTTATGATGTGATAAATTAAAAAGTTAATCGCTTGTGTTTAACCAAGGAAAATAATGACATGAAACTCTCAAAAAAGGGAAACCTCAACTGTGATTTTTTTTTTTTTCAAAAATCTTCATAAGGATATACCTAATAATTTTCCAAATTTGTTTGGCAATTGGATGTATGGTTTTTGAATCTATGGGGTACAGACAGACACACATTCCTTCTTATATATATAGATAATCATATGTGACTGATTTGACAATAAATGAGGCTTTCGTTAAATTGTGTTAATTGCTGAGTTGCAACATAGCAACAAAATAATCTTTTAAAATTCCCTATGAAAATAACATTAGTTTTTATGTACATTGCAGATCCGTAACATGATGATACAAAGAGTTAAAATCAAAACCACAATTTTGTTGGAAAATTATAGCTTTTTTTTTTTGACGTAATGAAGGTGCATACTTATGGTTAAATTAAAAAAAAATTAGAACTCATATGTTTTCTTGTTTGAACTTAAATCTCTGACTGTTAAACTATCCATTTATATATAATTCCATACTGAGTTTGTACATAGTTACTGACTTCCTTCCTGCAACAAAATCTGTATAAACTAATGAGATCTAATTTTTTTTTTTTAAAAAACTATATGCAAGGTTTCCGCGCACCTGGAAAGTCAGGGAAAGTCATGGAAAATCATAGATTTAGACAATGGATTAATTTTGTCATGGAAAGTCTTGATTTTTCAAGCAAACTGAGTAAAAGTCATGAAAAGTCATGGATCCGCTAAACTACCGATTAAAAGAAATGCATTGAATTGTTTAATTCTATTTTTACTTGTGATTTGACTGAAGATACTGAGTTTACTGAAGTTGCTGGTATTTATGTATTGTCCTATTGACCCTATTGCCGAGTAAAATTCGTTCATCAAGGAAACTCAAAGCAAGAAAGCTTAATATGTGGGTAAATGTATATTATTCTGGGTTTTTTTTCTTAAATTGTAGATTAAAATTTTATTAATACAATAATAATTATTTTTTAATAAAAATTAGTTTAGATTTTTGCACAAAATATAAGTTTATCTCTAGGGATATTGTATATAAACATTATAGGGTTATATTTGGCTATTATTCCTGGTCACCTGGATAATACCAAAGTACCCTGAATTCAAATTGGAAACACTTTGATTGAAAAATTGCTATATGATTAAACTTAGGTATGTAGATACAACAATTTATTTTTATGTGAGTTTATTAACACTAATAAAGTAAGTTTATAGTTTTTTTATGATAAAATTCCTGTAATTTTCTTAAAAGCATATATTTTATTTGTATGTATATCAGAAGTTTTATTCATATATACTTTTAACGAAAGCTTTTTAAAGTCATGGAAAATGATATGCTAAATCAGGGAAAGTCATGAAAAGTCATGGATTTGAAAATTTTTATTTTGGCAGATACCTTGTATATGTCACAGTTGAGGCAGATTCAATGGAGAAGGAAGAAAACTTTAAAGAGAACTAGGTATTCATTGCATACTATCTAACAAGAGGTTTGTGTTGTCATTTTAGGGAACACTTGTTTATAAGTTCAGTTGAAACTTAAAAATGAAACAAACAAAAGTATGCCTTTAAATTCTGCTTGGCCCTTGGGAAACTGTCTTTGGAGATATTGACCATGATCCAGCAAGTATAGAGGAGTGAAAGCTTATCAAAAGCTGCTATTTTGAGATAGCACAAATGTTTCAAATTTAATCAGAGAGGGTGGAAAAAAAATCTCAAAAGCACCCTATCCAAAAGCAAAAAAGATGACAAAGAGCAATGTGTGCTTGTTGTGTTGGACTAAGATTTCATAAGAATTGATAAAATGACTATGCACACTATCATTAACTGAGTTTTAGAGGTATGTACAAACCCTATTTTAGGTGCTCTTTTAACACATTGACTACCAACTACGAGATAACTCGTAGATTGCTCTCTTTTCTAGAACACCAACTGCGAGTTATCTCGTACTGTATTTACTTGCCATTTTTGTACAGCTTTGAATAAATTTTTTAATATCTTATTGAAAATTGAAATAAATCGCCTAAACTGGATGCTAAGTAAGTAGCTTAGACAAGAAATTTTGTATGACCCATCACAAAATGAAGTTTCAGCAAGATATATTTTGATTCTGCCTTTTTAGATATTCTATTGCAGAAAATATTTTGAGAGAATTTTATAAAAAGGGTAAAACAATCATTCTTTCTAAGATTTTTCAAATTTTTCATGTATCAATGAATAGTGCATCTCTCAAATTTACATGGTTTCCACGCACCTGGAAAGCCATGGAAAATCATGGATTTAGACAATGGATTAATTTTGTCATGGAAAGTCTTGATTTTTCAAGTAAAATGAGTAAAAGTTATGGAAAGTCATGGATCCGCTAAACTACCAGTTAAAAAAAATGCATTGAATTGTTTAATTCTATTTTTACTTGTCTTTTGGCTGAAGTTACTGAGTTTGGTATTTATGTATTATCCTATTGACCCTATTGCCAAGTAAAATTTGTTCACCAAGGAAACTCAAAGTAAGAAAGCTTAATGGGTGAGTAAATGTGTATTATTCTGTTTTTTTCTTAAATTGTAGATTAAAATTTTATTAATATAATAATAATTATTTTTAATAAAAATTAGTTAAGATTTTTACACAAAATATAAGTTTATCTCTAGGGATATTGTATATAAACATTATAGGGTTATATTTGGCTATTATTCATGGTCACCTGGATAATACCAAAGTACCCTGAATTCAAATTGGAACCAATTTGATTGAAAAATTGCTATATGATTAAACTTAGGTATGTAGATACAATTTATTTTTATGTATATGAGTTTATTAACACTTATAAAGTAAGTTTATAATTTTTTATGATAAAATTCCTGTAATTTCTCTAAAAGCATATATTTTATTTGTATGTACATCAGAAGTTTTATTCATATATACTTTAACAAAAGCTTTTTAAAGTCAGGGAAAGTCATGGATTTGAAAAATTTTATTTTGGCAGATACCCTGAATTTAGCCTTTGTGAAGCTTTGCAAAATTATTTAGAAAAGGGGTTTGCAATGGGCAGACATTGGTAGTTATGGTTTTCATATATTAAATATTTTCAGAAAAAGGGCATTCTTTACTGATTGGGATATTGCTTCGGTGTTAGTAGAACTTAAATTTTCTGTTTAAAGATCTTCCTGCAAACCGAGGATAATTTATAAGAATTTAAAAAATGAAAAATTCCAATAAAATTTTGTGAATAAGGAGTGTGATCAAAAATATCAATTTGAATTAGTTTCTGTCAACCTAATTTTCTTTCTGAGAGAAGACCTTTAAAGAGTTGAAAAGCTTCTTATTTTTACTTTAAAAAAGCCTCTAGGTATGATGATTAACCAATGATTTGCTGGTGGAGAAATTCTGTGTCTAGTTTGTATCATTATGGCAATGTGCTTTGTCTTCCCATATTCATTGTCAATAATTTCTCGGCCTTAAACAACATCACAATGCTTTTCTAGCTCTCGTACATTCTAGATTTGACCCTGAGATGCTTTTTCTTATTTGTACAAATGAAAACAGTTTCCAAGTAACTTCAATGTACTACTTAAAGGATATTCTTGAAAAGCACTTCCAGGTTATATTTCTGTCATGGAAAAATCATTGGTAGAAGTAATTTTGTTTGCATTGACATTTTTAATATTTTTTTTTCATAAATTTGGTCTTATTGCTTTGTATGTAAACCCTGTAAAAGCCTCTGACAAACAAGAGGCTGTATCAATAAGTAACACATGTAATTTTGAATGCAGTTTACAAAATCAAATTAATAAGTATAGGAAACAGATAAATTTATTGCTTTTCAGCAATAGTACATTTATGTTGGAGTATTTCTTTCTTAGTGCTAGATCAGTTTGAAAATCTTGGTGGTGACCACTGTAGAAGGATGCATTTGAAGTCTGCCCACCTAAAAAGTTTAAACTATCATCCCAAAATTAGTATAGTTAATAGTGTGTTCTGTAAGTTCCAAACTATTTTTTGCAACATTATTTCTTTTAGCTGAAAGTAATCTTATCTCTGCTTTATGTGTTTTCATAGTTAATGATGTAACCACAAATATCATTTGAACAGTGACTTTTACATAGAATGGTACATGCATGCTACTGGTACATACAATAAATGAACTCTTTAGCATAGGATGCAGTCAGTTGTGCCCCCAAATTCACACATTATTAAACAATTTTGTTTTAACTATAAAAAAAAAAATTTTCACATATGCATTACATAGTGATACCCACTTACAGAATATAGAATCTTAAAGTGAATAAACTTTTATTGAGATAAACCATACTCATATACAGTACTTACATTTTTGGACAATATTTACATAATTTTTCAAATTTACAAAAATATTAATGAGGTTTGTCAAATAAATAATACATATATAATACATAAAGTTACATTTGTTTGAGTGAGGAGAGAAAATTAGGTTTTCACAAAGGAATAATCTTTGGTTTAGATATAAACTTATTGACTAACTTTAAAGCATCTACATGCTTAGAATTGGAGGCAGACTCCCAAAACATTTCTCTTTTTTTTGTAAAGAACATAGATATATCTGGAGCTTGAATTCCACCTATCTACCCACCTTCTAGTAAGTGATCAGAAACGCGTGAAGTAAGAAAGGAAAAAAAAATCTCCATTATTGGGGATGATAAATTTGAAAGAATTATCCAGTATCACACATACTTTACATCCATTAAGAGTTATCCGGCTTAAAATTATAGGCTTACGTTAATGTTCTATAATGCTGTTTATAATTAGTAGAGTGGAAGTTTTTATACCACCTGGCAGATTCGTATAGAAAGTTTATGTAGTTAAACACTTAAATTTTGTAAATAAGTCTTCATTAGCATAGCTTTATTAGTAATAACTTTTGCATTTAAATTCTGTTTCATGATAAGTAGTTCAAAGATGACTGTTTTAGTGAATAAATTAAATGCAGAAGTGCTTCACTGCAGCTTGTTAATGAAGTGTCCATGAACATGGTATATTTTTTTATGTTTTGTGGTTACGATGAAGTATTTATTTTAATTATAAACAATTTTTATCATTTAGAGAGTTCCACTGAACAACAATTGCTTGAGGTGGACTATCTTGTTTTGGGGAACTTTTTTCAGATACGGACATTTCAAAACAGAATGACCAGGGTTTATGCCACTTGAACCAGTTTCTTTTCTTCTTGTCTGATCCTGCTATTTGGAATGCTTGTTGTTTGTTGCTTGGACTTTGCACATCATTTTCTATTGGTGTTATTGAATTTGACTTGAAGGGGACACCATTTTGAGGATGTTCTTTCTTTTTCTGTGTCCCACTACTACCAGTGTTTATAGAGGTATTTTTCTGTGAACAAATGTAAATTATACAAGCATTAAAAGAATGAATAATTTCAAAACTTATTACTTAAATATTAAACTTATGCTACATAGGAAAAAACTTACTGTAACTCAACTCCAGTATAAGAAAAGGGGACATAGAAGGGTGTTAAATAAGCTAGTGTTGAGTTGATTTTGAACTTTGTTCAGATAATAGAAGATACTAAAACAATATAGCTAATGTTGGCTAAAAAAATAGGGTGCTGTTTATCAATACCAGAATCCACGAATTCAAATCCAACTCCAAGCATAAATATTTGATTATTCAGAATTGAATTTAAGGGTTATGCCCTTTAATGGACCCTTTTGTAGCAAAAATTTGACCAAATATATGGCAACATCAGAAAAAGAAAATACTGAGAAATTCCATGCTGTAACATTATAGCACAGTCATCTGTTACATTTGTAGGTGAATTAAATATATAAAAACAAATATTTTTGAAGTGTTATGACTTTATTAATTATATTGTGTACCAGAAGTGAGGAAACTTTTTGTCATTAGAGTCCACATTTAACTTAGGCCACAGAAATTGATACACCTGTAAATGCAATCTTTGTGAAATTATAATTTATGTATAGTTTAATCAGTTTATTGTATCTTATAATAATAATACAAAATATATCATTTATTTATTATTTAGCATAAAATTTAGCAATATATTATACATTTGTATTTTACTTAAGGGTAATAACATTTGTAGAATAAACAACTTAATCTGTATTTAACAGGAGTGATTGTGCTCTGGGGGTACCCCAGAATTCAAGGTTTTTCCAATTATCCTTCTGTGTTAGAAAATTTCCATCAAGGTATTTTAAATTCAAAGAAGCCCTCCCCCCTTCTTCAAAAAATATTTATATATATATAATTAAGTAAATTAAAAAGGCTTCTTGTTAAACTTTCATTATTGCTTTTGTTTTGTATTGTATTGTAGCTTCAGAACGAGTATTCTACTGCAGTCAGCCTTTCTGGTTATTGTGTGTGTGGGGGAAGGGAGTAGAAAAGACGAGGCGATTTGCTGAACTATAATCTTTGACCTTTGGACAGGTGTTGATTGATTTGTATAAGCATAGTCTTACGAGGATGCAATTCTAAGACTCTTATGGGTGTTTCTGGTAAAGGGAAGTATTTTACTTTTGGTCTGGTTATATTTTAATTCAGCACTTATTGTACTAGAATACAGGTTTTGTAAATGCATTTGATATTCAAGATTTAAAAATCCAATTCTAAGAAGGCTAATTTATTTAACATCTAAAAGTGATGTTAAATGAATGATATAAATTTCAGAGGGTTTTACTTACAGGCACAATCACCCCTGATTCAAATACCTCGTAAAATAAAGATAATAAAGTAGAAGTAAATAAATTTATTACATTTTAATGAAATACAGTAGATAAACAATATTAAATTGTAAAAAAGTAACATAGCAACAATAAAGTTCTTTTAATTTTTAAATTATTGTAATCTACATAAT
The DNA here is from genome assembly GCA_032207245.1 of Pardosa pseudoannulata. Taxonomy (NCBI): domain Eukaryota; kingdom Metazoa; phylum Arthropoda; class Arachnida; order Araneae; family Lycosidae; genus Pardosa; species Pardosa pseudoannulata. The sequence goes on along the minus strand of CM063505.1, from coordinate 103,641,988 downwards.
TAACGCTTTATCTGTCTACATATGGTATACATATCTAAGCTCTATTCTCTTGTATGTTGCATATGATACACCATGAACTATATTTTTAGTGGAAAATAGTTTGCAAAAATGTTAAGCCTATTTCAAATCTTTGATGTAGATGAAATATTTATCAGTTACTTAACCCTTTTACACTTCCAGTTTAAGTAATCTAAAATTTTAATAATTAAGTGCTCTATTTTTCCTGTGTATATGAACTTCCAGTAATAAGTTTATTATAAATTAAATATTCACATTAAGAAATTTTAATCTTTAGTTTTAGATATTCTAGTTTTCATATATATGTTAGATCATAGTTCTATTTACTTCTGACGAATTGGTGCATTATTCTACTTCTTGAATATACATCTATGCAATATTCCAGGCATATGCTGTGTTTTTTTACTTAACAATTTCTTTCTCTTTTTTTTTTCTATGAAAATGATTAATTCATGACATAAGAAACTGACTAGACTTATTTTGCAATCCAAACTTTAAGGGAATGTCAGAAAACTGTTAGGAACTGAACTGAAAAAAATTTTACAAATTAGGATTTTGATTTACACATGTAAGTTGGTAGGTAAAAAATATAATCTAGCTAACCAACATTTAAGGAAAAACTGGTAAATTGTTAAGCATTTGTACATTATTGGCCTTAGTGTTTGTTATTGATTACTGACGAATATTTGAATAAGATATTTGAGGTTATAATGCACATTCAAACATTTTTTTTACCTTTTTAAAGGAGTCCATAATTGCATTTCTTGCTTTCTTATCCAATAAGCAGTGAAAGATAAATATAAAAACTCCCTGAAAAGTTTAAAAAACAAATTTTATTTCATACTTTATGCAACCAATGCTAAGTTTGATACAGATAAAATTAGGAACAAAATAAGCTTATGTGCATCAATAATGAAAAACTATAAAATAGCATTCAGAAGTTATATTTCTTTTTATAATTGAGTAAAAATTAACTAACAGTATGTGACTAATGGATTTGGTTTGAATCTACTACTGCCAATAAATCGTTTCAGTTTCACACTTTGAAAAGTGTTTTCTTTCACCTTCAAAATGAATATGTGCTGACTTGTCAGAACAATATTTAAAAATTAGTAAGACTCACTTTCTAAAAATAATTAAGAGAAGTAATTGCAGTGGAATCTCAATCTGTCGTTCAATTTGTTTCGTGGCAAATTCAACCCCATTAAACCAACGTTATTTTTTTCTTCATTAACTTATATAGTCCCGCTGCTTCGTCTTCCAGGACGTTTCATTTGTGGGAAATATTAGAAAAGCTTGGGAAATGTATTTTTGTGTTAAGAATGTTTCAAAGTGGTGTGGACAGCAAAAATGTTTTCTGGTCAATCTGGAATTTTCCTTGACTACCAGAGGGTTGTTAGTAGCCTATCAACTAGTGGTGTTACAACAGTGGAGTAAGTAAGAATATGAGAAAGGTAATGATCAAGTTGGAAACAAACCAGAAACAGTACCAAATTTAAAATAAATAACTTATTTTAATAATGTCAAAATATATTATTTATATATCACTGTGTCTGACATCGATCACAAATGTGTATATTCTTCAAGCATTCTATGTAGAGCTTTTGCACTATAGAGATGGTTAGTTGACTGATGAATTTTTTTTTAATTCTTGATAAAATGTTTAAATCCATATGTCTAGACTTTGTTTTCTTACGTCACGGCTGCAATTTAACTAAGTTTTTTTTTGCTCAGCATGTCCGGACAAATTAAATAATAAGGGCTATTCGCAAATAAGTGTTTTTTTTTTTAAATTATACCTAAACATGTTAGTTTATCGCTACTATTTTTATGTGCACTATGTGTGTGTGCGCACATTTGGGGGAGGGGGGTTGTAAATATGATGTCATCACTCGGCCAGATATTCGAATAATCCTTCTCATGTTAACTGTAACTTTCTGTATTGTATGTTGTTAAGTTATGTCCTATTAAAGTTATGTTACATGTTATAACGTGTTTCAATGATAACGATAAATTCTAACAGGGGGTTGATTGTGTACTTGCAATGGTAGAGGTGATAGTTAAGGCATGTTCTTTCCACTCTGGTTATCCATTTGTACTAGGTAGGTATTAATTACAAAATGTGTTTTAAATTTTAAATATTCTATATGTAAATTTCATATTTTATATCATATTAAATACTCCTAATTAGTTTTGTAATTAATTTATCCATAGTCACAGATTTTATTGAATTTCTACATTTATCACCCTCTTCCATTGTTCTTTGTTGCTATCCCTTTGAACAGCGACGGATTGAGATTCCACTGTATTTATTTTCAGGTTTATCATGCATTGTAATAAATGGTAGGTTTGCTTCAAATGTTCACAGGAAGTTAGATGCCATAATAATATACTTTAGTAGGGAGAACTGTGTTTTGAGCACTTATATCTGTTGTAATGTATAATTTCGTTCTAGAAAGTACTTAAATGGTATAAAACAGCAACACATATGATTCTTACCTGGAATGAATTGAAGAAAACAAACAAATAACCTGCAAATTTATAAAACTTTCCGAAATAAAGAAATCCAAAGACCCAAGTTATTCCCAACACTGGAAACAGGATGAAGGTAACTCGTAACCATCGCCTATGAATGAAAACACAGTTACTCTTCCAAACAGATACGAATTGCTTGATAATAAAATAAAACTAAGGAGGGTTAAATACTTACTTCAACAAAGCAATTCTATCATCCTTAATTGAAATTCTGCTGGCTTTATACTGAGCAAGAATTAGAGCTGCTGTATTTAGCTGTTCAAAGAAAAGAATTTTAAGATTTCAAAGAAATTAAAAGTAATAGTAGACAATAACAAATTTTGTATTTTTTGTTCAACCGTAAATAAATTTGTAAACAAAAAATAATTTCTTAGGTTTATATTAACATAGTCGCAACTGTTGATGAAAATTCATGCCATTTCAAGTACTAATCTTGATTGCTGCAAATGTGTGCACATCCTGCAATATCTGTTCCTGAGATGTGGTAACATTATCAAGTGCATGGCCCCTATCAAGACAAAGTTGGACCCAGGGCCTGGAGTTTTTTCAGGGACCCCACCTAAAGTTCAGTATAACGTAAATTTAGTTTGTACAAATTATAACAGCTTTATACAATACTAAAAGGAAGTTTATAAGTATGAAAAATAAATGCATGAATCTGACATTTGATTTTTATAATTCCCAATAAAAATAAAAGCTATCTTTGCTTTTATATAACTATCTGAATAAATTTCATGAAATACTGCTTAAAGAATTATCCAGAAAGGTTTTTAAATGCTATTAATTAATTTAAGTTTTTAAAATTAGGTATTGTATGAAATAGAAAGCTCTGTAGCGGCTACAGGCAAAACTGTTAGTCTCCAGCTATCGGAGATGTAATATTGTCATTTTAGCTTGTCACTTGTTTTATGTTTTAACTATTTTGCACTTATCCGTTTGTTTGTGGCTCAGTAGATTTTAAATATAATATTTGAGCTAATCAATGTCTGTCATTGTTTAAAATCTTTTTTTCGCAATATACACTGTCTACCAATAAGTATTTGGACACCTGTGATAGAAAAGAAAAACTGACTTTATTCAAAATCAATAGTTGTTAGAGCCTCCACGAGAGGCAATTACAGCGTGAACCCTCCGGGGCATACTTTCCACAAGTCTTTGTATTACAGTTAGTGGTATTGTCTTCCACTCGGCTTGGAGTAGACATACAAGTTCCTTCACCGATTTTGGACGGGTAGTGTACCCCTTAATTCGGCGATCCAACTCGTCCCAGAGGTTCTCGATAGGGTTCAGGTCTGGGCTCTGGGCAGGCCCGTCCATTCGATGAACTCCATTGGCACCATACCAAGCCTTGGTTACCCTCGAAGCATGACAACTGGCATTATCATCATGAAAGTAACAGGGGTCCAACCCGTAAAACTGCCACAACGTAGGAAGCACATTGTCATCCAAAATAGTGCAGTAGGTATCGGCGATGAGCTTCGCATGAATGGGGACCAAGGATCCCAGTCTATACCAGAAGAAACATCCCCAGACCACGATTCCACCTCCGCCGAACTTGACTGTTGGCACAATGCATTCTGGCAGGAGACTTTCTCCAGGCATACGCCAGACGCAGACCCTGCCATCCGAACAGTAAAGGGTTAACCTTGATTCGTCGCTCCAAAGAATCAGTTTCCACTTATCTACGATCCAATTTCGGTGTTCTTTGCAACACATTAACCGAGCAGCGCGGTTAGACGTTGTGATCAAAGGCTTATGGGCAGCAGCAGGACCATGAAAACCAAACAGACGTGCTTCCTAACGGGTGGTATTTATTGAAACAATACTCTCGGATGCCTGTTGAAACTCTTCGCGGATGAGGGCCATCGGTTGGGTCCGATTCTTCCGATTTTCTCTGAACAGCACTCGTCGTTCATCCCAGTTTCGTTGGTCTTCCTACTCGGAGCACATTCCGACAATCACAGCTCACCTTCCACTTCTTAATCACATAGGCCACTGTCGATTTTGGGTACTTCAGATCGCTAGATATGTCCCTTAAGGATAGCCACATTTGTGATACCCGATAATTATACATTTCTTGAAATTAAATAGCTCCGAACTGTGTGGCACCTTGCATGCGACTAATGCCGATGCTGTTTCCTACACGATGTATGCCGGCGGAGGCCGTGATGTAACTCAGGACCGCAGATTATCGTCATTTGCATAGGTGTCCAAGTACTTATTGGTAGACAGTAAAATTTTAAGACTCCAAAAATCAGGAGGTCTTAGGCCAAGGCTCAGTTGGTCCGTACTTTAACCAGACCCAGATCAAATGTATGTGTTAGCATACGAATGTTGGAAGAGAAGAGAGAGAAATATAATTTACGCAATTCCATTATTATTTAAGACATATTTTGATTTTTCGGTGCTTTCATATTTGTTACCATTAAATTTTTATCTATGCCTTAACGTTACAAGTTTGCGCAACCAGTTCCAGAATTACTTGCTCTACCATTTCATTGATTTCAAAACTAATCCTTTCGCTCTGAGCTGCCTTACTGTATGGATGGGATCTGGAAAAAATATCTCTTTTATGTATTTAAACTTCCTACTTTAAATGTATGTTGTGTTATGAACTCACATATCCACGTTTTTCTGTCCTTTTCCACTTTTAATAATTTTCTCTCGTTCATATATATATATATATATATATATATATATATATATATATATATATATATATATATATATATATATATAATATAAATGACAATGACTTTAAAGTATATATATATATATATATTTTATAAAGAACTACAACTTTGACTACTCGCGCAGAATTTTTTTTCATTAGTGTTGTAAATGCCCCTCCCCGCTATAGTCTACTCCAAGCCATTACCACCGTCTGGAATAGGTATGGTTTATCAAAGTCGATGATGGCAAACGATAAAATGGCTTTGGCGGAGGATGGCTTCGGAAGCGGTTTTTCTGTAAAGAACAAAGACAACCAGCACGCACTACCAAATTGCGCAGTAAATTCTATGGATACATATACCCGCTCTGCTCATTTAATGGCCCAATGTGTGGATGCAACCCGTGAACCACTGTTAAAGGTCGCCATCAGGACCATACTGATGTGGTGAACAATTGGCCATAGTGTGGAGGCCACATAAAAAAAAAAAGTCGTTGCTCCGTTGTATGTTGAGCCGATGCGAAGTTGTAAATTTGTGCTTAAAGTGTTTTAAAAATGGGATGTGGAGTAATATGTTCGAGTTACATGTGTTTTTCCGCTCAACACATTTAAAATGAAAAAGAACCATGAATTCATGACAATAATATATATATATATATATTGTCATGAAATGGTGGAACAAAGCTGTAGATATATGTAAAAGACTGATACATTTTCTACTTATCAGTATTGTACAGTAAGAACAAATATCTACAGTTTTGTTTCCGCACTTGGAAGCTTAGTAATGAACCATTTCTCACATACGCATATATTCTTCAATATTATATTTTCATGGATTTTTATGGGTATTAAATGATGAAAAGTCGAGAAATTTATTTCAGTTTCGTCAATAACTTATTGTGAAAACTGGTCACAAAAGTTTTTGGTCAAAATGACTCATCCCGCGGTTCTAGGGTTGAAAATGTAAAGATTTACAAATTAGTTTTTAAATCTTGAAAAGTAGGACATCTAGTATTACATGTTGGAAAAGGGCGTATAAAAGTACTCTTTTTAAGAGGGGTAGAACATTCAAAAGGAGGACTACTTTTCCTAAAGGAGGACAGTTCACATTATTTAAGAGAAGTCGATTACTCAAAGAAGTGACAGCTTTTAAATGAGTTTTGACTTACTATTAAAATGGCAGCCACAGGTCCCATAAATCCCCATATAGTTCCTTTCTCTGAAGATAACCAACATCTATGGAGAAAAAAATATTAGAATAGTTCATATTACGAATACTTAGTTCTTGCTACACGCCGTAAACTAATTTCTAGTTAAACTAGAACACTTAAGTTGGGAGGAAAATTCAACTATAGTATCTATACATTTCATCACAATTTAAATATTAAAAGGTAATTAACCTTTAAATGACCAAAAGGGGTCATAAAAGGATCCCAAAGACAGTTTATCCAGTAATAATAATTAGTACTTTTAGTATTCTTATAGGTAAGTTGTACACTATTTTATAGTGAATTCTAAACATAAAAATTATACTTTGTTTTAGGGTCTTTAAAATGATCATATTTGGCCATACAAAGACATGTTTTAAGTGTTTTATTCCATGATCGTAACCTGAACTATAGTTTTAGGTGTTTAGTTAATTATTCATTTATTTTACAAATGCCAAACAATTAGAGCCTAAGCCATTAGTTCACGGGCTCTCCAATACGTTTTAACAACGCCCTCTTGCTGAGAAAGTACAAAACAATTATTAAATGTTCAAAAGTCATTGGATGACAAAACACAGTCTGGTGAATCCACCACTTCAATTCTGCAGAGATGGTCTTGTATGTAAATAGTAGACCTGCCAACTTTTGAATATTGAAAATAGTAGCACACTAATTTGCGAGGTACGTTGGATGGCGAGTTTTTACACAATAAATCCTGGGCAATCACATGCGTGCCACAACACAATGCACATACTAAATGATTGTGTGTATGTTTATTGCTCAAACTAAACAATCAATTCTACTCAAGTATCTAAAATTCCACATAAAATTTCAAATAGACAATATTTCATTTTCAAAATATCATATACATTTCTTAACTGAACTCCAACTACCCATAAAAATTTAAATGAAGTACTTTATTTAGATTTATTTTAGTTGTATTTAAATGTTATTTCACACCTTAACATTTTTATAGTAAGAAATAATAATTTTTTAAAAAATCTCAGAAATATATTGAGGGAATAACACAGAAATATATTATCACATTATAACCAATATTATCACACACACAAAAAAAAATCTAATTTTTAATCCAAAAATTTCTACCTTCGGAAAAATATGGTATCGCACCGTAGTTACACGAAAATTAACCGGAAGCATTTTTAACCCTCTAAGCGGTTCGCACCTACAATTCCGCCTAACCGATGATGTCTTTAAAGCGGTTTTCAAGTACAATTTTTGACCTCCAAAAACGTTCCGAAAATGGATGTAATGTACATTTCTGCCAGTGTTTGAGGTAGGAGGATCAGGTCGATTGTTTAGGAACTGCATCCCTCTTTGACTGACATTTATTAAGGGATGCACCCCTACTCTATGAGGCACAAAGACGCTGATAGGTTTTCATAGTTTTGTAAATCTCTATTTCGAAGTATTTCGTTTGCGGTAACAGATGTATCTCTAATTGTACCACTTAAGTATCTTGGATAACTTTCATAAAAAATATAAATAATTCTCTTAAAGAATATTTTTATTTGTACTTTTAGAATCCATTATTTCTTATGGAATGAATCGAGACTTGACGAGCTTTATGTGTATTAAAAATTAACAATCTATAACATCTATTTATATACCGGAAGGAAGTAAAGGGACAATAACGAGGGTGGGTTTCCCGTATTCCATTCTAGTCGACAAAGGGTGAAGTAAAAAATCATAGAACGCTTTGGCCATTGACACAGTAAAACTTTAGCGTATTTTTGGAGACATTTTTTAATCGGTGTGTTCCACTCGGAGGGTTAAACGGATTTTCTTATATCGCTTGCAAAAATATATTAAATTCATTTTGATTTTCCGGATGCGATGTAATTTTTTAATCTTATATATTTTTTGACCGATTTTTGTAGGATCGTAATTATTTACTAAATTCGTAGAAACTACGATTTTTTCGTAGCAGTTGGCAGGTCTGAAATAGTCATGTCTAGTCAGACCCCTAAAACGGGACATTGCACTCTTTCTTGGAAAACTGGGAAGAGCTCTTTCCCCCAAATCCTCTACCTCTTATTCGTCGCACGTTGAACCATATCCTGCTCAAGGATTTTCTTAAGAGTCAGATTAGCAAACAATTGAGTTGTATGAAATGAAAGAGGGCAGTTCATGTGTTTGATCTTTCAAGGCTTCCTTTTTTAGCCAATTTATCAGCTTTTTCATTGCCGTGTTTTATTAATTAACTAAACCGATTCTAACATTTACATCCTACCTTAATTCAAAATTGAGTGTGTTTGAGGCAAGGTCAAAATAAATATTTCTGTTAAAATCTGAGCTCTGAATTAACGTAATTACAAGTGTTGTTTTACTTTGTACGAGGTAATAAAAATGAAAAACTTCGTGATAAGAGATATCACATGGAAACGCTATTATAAATTTTATAATAGATAAAGTTATTTGTCATGATTTCAATTGATGTAATTGCCGGCAAAGTAAATGTATGTGCAAAGCTCGAAATATCATGAAATGTCTATCCAAATGACAAATTATAAACAGAAGATTTGCATCTTTATAAATAATTTGTTTGGAATACTTGGGTTTAACACCCAAACAAACTGATTTTTAAAATTTTCGATATTTACCTCTTCAGGAAAGCTATGCTTTAATTACTTATAGGGCGAAATAATAAAAAATGGGTGTAAAAGTTATTTAAGAAAAGTTTTAAAATTAAACTATAAATAATAGCAAGCACACGAAAATTTGGTAGATTGTAGGATTTATACCTACTTTCACTTTCAAAAATGTACCATGAAGTAAACCAGTTTCTTGTGTGATTTTGGAATTTTAAGGTATGCTGTGATCAGGGGGCGTACGCAAGGTGGGTTAGGGGTTTAACCCCCCCCCTTGAAAATTATGTCCTTCCCTTGAAAAAATTCTGCGTATGCCACTGGCTGTGATAGTCTGATTTGGTTTGGAGTACTGCGGTCTACTTTTTTGCAATACGAGGGTTAATGAGACAAGGACCTACAGCTTAAAGCCGATTCCGTACGGCTAAGAACATCCATGCCACAGTGGGACTCGAACCCACGAATTCCGGTACCCAAGATCAGCGCCATAACCATTCGGCCATCGTTCATTAAGGTCTACTGTGATAAAAATAAAGTATTGAAATAGAATTGAATCTGTACCCGATGTGAGAATTTAAATATTGAACATAACGTCAAATTTTAAGAGGCCATCGAGTTATGAAAGCAGAGTTCTCGTTCAAGTTTCCATTATTACTTTATTTAGTTTTAATGAAAGATATTTTTAGCTATTTTTGGTTTAATTTGATAAAATATAAATTCTGACTCAATATTTATTTTATTAACACATTGGCGATGCTGACGTGAATTCCCGTTATTTCAAGTGGTATTCCTAGTTGCCGCTGACATGAATTCACGTCCTGCAATTTGTTTCTGAATGCGGCAAGATAATCGCATTAATGTGTTGTTATAAGAAAACAGGTATAGGAAAGAGAAGGGCAGTTTACATAATTCCGTTTTTGTTTATTTGGGTTGTATTTTATTATTTCAGTGCTTTTATATTTAAACCTGTTATTATTAAAGTAAATAGCCTTCCGTTAAAAACTTGCCTTAATGATATAAGTTTGCGGTACCAGTTTCAGAATTTCATAATTTTTGCCGGTAGGCAGCATTGGAAACGCAAAATATTTGTCAGAAGATTGTGTTAACATAAAATTAAGGGATTAAGAAACCCCTATATTGAAAGTGAAAGAGGGTTCAGTAAATTTTAGCAAAATATTCTGAGTTTTGCTATGGAAAGATTGGAAAACTTTTAGATAATGTTGTGATGAGGCGATTTAGATCAGTAATATAATTTATTCATTCATACAAGAAGTAAAATGCTCGGGATTTAAATCTGACCTCATCACATCTTTGTAAAAAGACAGAGAACCATAAATTTATATTTTACGGATATTGTTGTCTTGTACAGTGGTCTTGGACGGGGTTCTGATCCCAGTCCCAGATTAGAATCCCGTCTCCGTACTTGACATTAAATAAGAATACCTTTGTGGAGTATTTATGAGTACCTAAGGGACAGTGCCCAATTAGAAGGGATAAGGTTTTCCTCGTTGGCGGGGTTTAAGCAGACCAATGAGATTCTTACAACTATTCCGATTGGACGATAAGAAGGAAGAGGGGACAAGGTTGAAATTAATAAAATAAGAAAAATCTAAAAATTGAGAAGATGTTCGGAAGTCCCAAAGAAGATGTTCGGAAGTCCCCCCAAAAAGGTGTTCGATAGTCGAGACTGGAGGAGAATCCGACAGAAGGTGTGTTCGAGAGTCAAGACGAGGAGAGAGTCCGACAGAAAGGGTTCGATAGTCGAGACGAGGAGAGTGTCCGACAGATGGTGTTCGATAGTCTAGACTAGGAGAAAGTCCCAAAAAAGGTGTTCGATAGTCCAGACGAGGAGAGAAGTCCGAGAGTCCAGCCAAGTCCGATAGGAAGGGTTCCTGCATCAAATAGCACGGCCGTACCCCCAAACATTCAGGGGGAAACCCCTGACCAGACCGACGAAGGATTCATAGATACCCATCAACCAGCAGTGTTCCGGGCACACCATTTTCACTCACTAAAGGTTCCCCCTTTTACATACATTTTGAAAGTGAGATTAGGTCCTCTCTCTATTTACAAAATTACTTAAGTATTAAAAAATTGTCAGAACTAATTTAGAAGATGTTGACAAAGCTTATTTTATGAAAATTAGCATCAGTTTTGCTTGTACATAGATGTATATATATTATAATAAACTTACTTTTTTATATTAAGCTAGTTTCGGATGCTGTTAATTTAGCCTTTAGTTTAGTTTCATATCTTATGTCTGTAGTTTCTCAGAACCTGTGGTTAAATTTAGTACAAAAATACTTTTACACAACGCAATCAAAATAAAATCCCACTATACATTTGATCACAGGTTAATACTCAAATATAAACGAGGACTACACGACAAATGTATTCTCTTCAATCGGAAGCAGAAGTAAGGGAACAAAAGTTTTTTGGTGCCTGCACCATTACATATGCATATATTTGTTATTTAAACGTGCATCAACACATTCATACTCAACATACAAAACTGAAATTATCTTCTGTTTTTATCACATTATTTTATCACATTCTAGGTGCTAAAAAATTATAACACATTTTAAAAGTGATTCTATAGTTTATATTAGACTTACATTTTGTCTGTTCCATAATACTCTGACCTTATACTTGCTGTTATTATCACAACCAATAATGGAAAACCTACAACAGAAATTGAATCTTGTATTAACCCATGATAAAATTCACTTTACATTTTGTCAAAATGTATAATTAAATATTTAATATTAGAATGTAGAAATTAATTCTTACCATAACCAACCATGTAATATTTTTTACTGTGTGATTTTCGTGAAGCAAATACTACTATGAGCAGCAAATAAATATGAACGCCTTCAAGAAGCATCCAACTAAATGCAGACAGGAAGAAATAATGCAACAATCCAGCAATGACGGAACACACTCGCTGTGGATAAAAAGTTGCAATTAGTAAATTTCTTTTAAATAGCGATTATAGTAAAAAATTTAAATAATTGTTATATTAAACTAGAATGCTGAAGCTCGCTCACAAATTCGTAACCTGAATTCTATTTTTTGAAATTTCTATTTTCGATGACTACAATTTTCAAAATATAAATAAATGAACTCGAACTAGACTAAAATAATTTAGATAAATTATTTACGAACTTATATTACATTCAGTATCATATATTTAAATAAGAACTTATATTACATTCAGTATCATATATTTAAGTAATATACATAAAAATGCAAACGCTCGCTGGTCTGTTTATGGTTTGTGAATAAGAGGGTTTAGGTTACACTATGTACCAAGGTTGTACAAGGTGTTTCCTTACAATGCTAATGAAGGTTTTCATGAAAAATGGTCTGAGCGTTTTTTTTTTTCTAAGAGAATAACTGTCTATATTATTGGATAGCTATGTAGATAGCACACATACAAACGTGGGTCGTTGTCCATCTACAAAATGATCTTTCAAAATTTCGGGAGGGGGACCAGTCCCCCAAATCCCTCCCCCTGCCTACGGCCTTGCTCTCAACTACCCTAAATCATGCTTACAAAAACTCAGCAGTGGTCGAAATTTACAAAATAGAGGCTACCCGTGTCAAAAAAGTATCTAAATGTTATCAAGAATAGCAGAAAGCTATATGTTAGAACATGATGATTGTACGGTGATTGAAAGCTTTTCGACCGGATCTCTTGGAGAGCGCGAATTTGCATTGCACAGGTCGTCTGTTCATTATTTAACCTCAGACTTACAAGATTTTTTCATTGATTTCCCATAGTCTATCCCAGGCAGGGTTTGTAGAATGTTCATAATTATTGTGGGACAATCCATCTCTTGTATTATGACAACGCTCGTTATCATATCGCTGACATTGTCACCAATATATTGCGACATTGGTACTGTGAAGTCTTAATAACCCTTAATATACACTGATCTTATGACTTGGAACTCGAAGTTGAAAAGATCCCTTCGAGGCGTCTGATTTTGTGACGATTTGTGCTGCTATTAGTAGGGCATCCTGTTGGTGTCATCAATAACCAACAATTTGCAAACGATATCTTGCGGCTTTCCCTCGTTTGACAAAGTATATTAAACTTTGCTGTGATTATGTTGAAGGAATGTAATGCAATTTTTATTACAACTACATGAAAACTTGTTTTCTAGATGTTACCACTATATTTACAACCCTCGTATTTCTGGAATGCGTTCTTAAATTTAGCAAGATTAATAACATGCACTATTTTTAAAACAATCAGATTAAAGTTTTGAACAACCTTCTGGAGATAGTTTAAATTACACGAAAATGATTCTTTGAGATGGCTATGATAAAAGAATCATTTTAATAATTCTATTCACAAGAAATTAGCATTACTTTTTTTTTTAACTAGTGAAGACATCTTTCAAGAAATTTCAATTTTCGAACCAGAAAGAAAGGATATCTCCCAATTACCATTATTTAATCCAATCTATACTGCCAGTGTCAACAACAACATTCAGAACCATTATGAGGAAAAATTTTCGGAAAGGCAGGGGTTTAAGTTTTATGTTTCTGCGTGATGATTTTTATCATTTCTTGTATACACAACTCATAGTACAAACACCTGGATAATGTGCAAAAGATGACTGCAGAAAACAATTCTCGATAGGATGGCCAACAGCAATGCTGGGGAAAATAAAAATGTTTTCTTCTAATTCTTTCCCTTTCGGCTTTAAATTCACATTTACTCTAAAAACATACAAAGTACTGCTAAGACTTTTCCTTACAAAACTATGTTTTTTAATGCTTTGCATTTTTATAAATCACTGCATTGGCGACATGCACTTAAAATAAGGATAAAAACATTTTGAGAAGCATAGAAAAATTACTTTTTGAAAGAAGAAGAAGGAAGGAGAAAAAAAAAAAAAAAAAAAAAAAAAAAAAAAAAAAAAAAAAAAAAAAAAAAAAAACCCACACACAAACACGCACGCACGCGCGCGCGCGCACACACACACACACACACACACTTTTCTTTAAATGAAACAGTCTTAGGGAGAGCTTTATGTAGAGTTTATTCACATGACGTACATATATACCTGGTGGCCATAATTAAACTGGCAGTGCTGACAGTGTTCTGTAGCGCGATCTATTTGCGATAATGACGCCACATTTTGTAGGAATATTAAACAAAACGGGGGACGAAGTATTCCGCGAAAAAACAAATTAGTTCCAAAATTCACCGCTAGAGGAATATTTGGTGCTGTGTAATGATTTGTTTTGCTTTGGAGAGCTACGGTCTACTTTTTGAAACACGAGGGCTAATGAGACCGGGACCTACTGCTTAAAGCCGATCCCGAACGGCTACGAACATCCATGCCACAGTGGGATTCGAACCCACGAACTCCGGTTCCGAAGGCCAGCACCCTAACTATTCAGCCATCGTTCGGCACTGTGTAATAGAAAATAGAGTGTTAACAAATGCAAACCAATACGGAAATTACAGCTGGCAATATGCCAATGTATATAACGTGAAATTTGAATGAAGAACTTCTGCTCGCGTACGTGATATTGCAGATCACGAGACTATATCGGTGTTTATGTAGATTTTACGCTTTTTAAAAAGTGTTGCCATATTGCACTTGAACTAAATCAGAAAATGTGCATAATAAAAGGCCAAATATTCCCCTAACGGTGACTTTTAGAACTAATTTGTTTTTTGCGGAATCCTTCGTCCCCCATCTTGTTTAATATTCCTACAAAATGTGGCGTCGTTTTCGCAAATAGATCGCGCTACAAAACACTGTGAGCACTGTCAGTTTAATTATGGCCACCCGGTATATATTTCTAAGTCTTAACCCATAAGGTGGGGTCAATTTCGTTTCTAAAGGCTTTTATTCTTCAAAAATAATTGTATTCGACTTCGTCGGCGACAACCTCCGCTCAATCTTTTTTAATGTTGCCAATTGCGGAAAACTAAAATAGCCAAATCAATCTCGACTTGTGATGGGGTAGGGTGGGAATTTGATTCCTTTCTTGTCTACAAACTTGCTAAGATTTCATCGTTTTTTCATTTAAAATCCAAAGTGTTTTTAATGATACGCCTTCAATGTTCAAAGTAATAGAGGACTGATGAATTGTTTCATTATAATAAATTTTTATACATGTTAAACGAACCTTATTATCTGTTCTGTCCAAACCAAACACCAGGAGTAAATTTGCAATGAGAAGGGCGAGGCAAAGATTGCGATGAATGACATACCTGAAACCCCAGGAATGCCGACTGTGATAACTAAAAGGTAAAGAAAAATGTTAGTGTGTAAAAACAGGATTAAAAAAAAAATGTGTTTCATTTACAGATAAAACTTTTTCAAATATTTTCTTGCACGTTTCTTGAATCTCGTTTGGCAGCCTGTTTGGTCAATATATATAGTCTCACCCATATGTAGCCGTTTTTATGTGTATTAAAGTAGTCAGTCATAAAAAATATTAACTCGTCTTTTACACGACAATATTCTTACATGGAAACGTATAATTTAAAATTCAACTAAAAACAAAGTTTTACTAAAACTGCTATGCCAAAAATTTTAATTGCAAATACATAGACATGCTTGATTTTTTATATAATTATTATCTACAAATAAATTCCATAGGACAAAGAAATTCATAAAAACAGTTTTTTGTAGCATTGTTGCCTAGCATTACTTAAAAATCCCCAAAATTAAATCAGATTTATTTACATAACATATATTGATATCCAACTTTCGCTTGAATAATACAAAAATAGGTATTGGAATCTACAGAAAAATACTTTTTAAAAGGAAATAAATCTGCATGTTCCCAAAACAGATATGTTTGGTGTGTTTCACTACATAAAATTACATGTACTTTTTTAATATCGCATAACACACAATCTTTCCATGGGAGACCACGACAAAAATCGCCGATACTTTTTTTCAGAAATTTCCTATCTTACAGGGTCTATATGTAAACGACATTTTAATGAATAAATATTTCTTGAACTTCGTTCATAATGCGGCGTTTAAAAGTTTAAGGGGACATTTCAATCTGAAAAATACTTATACAGTCGGGGTTTTTTTGTTTCACAATAAGATACGTTCTGTGTGGAGTAAAATTTTTGTTAGATCAATAATGAAATTTTAACTTTCAGATTTATTATATCAAGTAATGCATTTAAAAAATTTATTCTCCAAGTGACAAAAATAGAAATTACTGCCTAATAACTAGCTAATAATAAGTTATATACTAACTTTTTGTATCAAATAGAAGCAAAATATTACATTTAGTCACAGCAAAAATTATATTAATTCAAGCAATATATTTCATTTTATAACATAAAAATCCACTTCTAAAAATTTTGAACAGATTTATTTAAAAAAAAAAAATTAAAATATATCTTTAAAGGTTTAGTTTATAGTATCAAACAAGTATTTTAGTTTAATTTTATATAAAAATTTAGTTTCTAATACAAATATTTCAGAATTAAGTTACGAGGAAGTAAATTTAGCTTTCTTTCTTTTTCTTTTTTTTTTTAAAAGAAAACTTTGATGTATAATTTTTATGTATTTTAATCCGCAAGGACGCGTGTAACAACGTTTTTGAACAAAATACCAACAAAATTGCTTTTGATGATGAATGGAAAATTTGTATTGCCAAATATACTTTATTAAAAGTTTAAAATATATTTCGGATTATTTTAAATATTAATTTTTAAAAGTATTTTGGACTGTAGATCTTTTTTAATTAGCATTCCGAAAGCTCAAACATGAGACAAACACAAGTTAAAATCTTAAATCACACTTTCATATTTGATCATTTTAATCATATAAGAATGTATTTTTGGCAGCATCTCTCCTCCGATCACAAACACTAAATAAAATTGCAAAAGATGAGCGTACACTGGATCCCTGGGGTCCGAATAAATTAAAAGTATCTATTTACATAGTGTAAATTTGCAACTAACGTACATTTTAAAGTGGCTCCTTTAAAAAAATCTCTACATTCCGTTGTTCTGTTGATTACTATTAAAAGATTGAACACAAATATTATCAAGTTATTATCCCATTTGCATGGTGGCATGCTATTTTTTACTCCAGAAAGCTCAGCAAAAAGGCAATTTGTGGCAACGTCACGAACTACTATAATGCCCTTCCCATTCATTTTCATGTTTACAATAGCCAATAGACAAACAATAAACTGCCTTTCTGTTTGAAACTAAAGCCAGAATTGTCATAATTTAAGAATTTGCCCTGCTGCGTGAAATCGCCTTATATTTGAAAGTTCAGTCCATAGAAATACACATTTTTTAAAGAACTAAACTTTTAATTTTGTAAACTATGAGCAATAAGGCGATTTCGCGCAGCAGGGCATTAACTTATGACAATTCTGGTATTAATTTCAAACGGAAGGGCAGTTTATTGTTTGTCTATTGGCTGTTGTAAACACGAATGGGAAGGGCATTATAGTATTTCGTGACACTGCGACAAATTGCTGCACAATAAACATGACAAAGTCAAGTACACATTTATTTACTGTTATAACTTAACCTTACACGGTGCAGGCAGTAAAGTCAATTTATTTTCGAGGTTTAATTATCCTTTCGTTGCTTCACAGGGTTATGCATTTTAGCAATTTGCGCAAAGAATTTAATCGTTAAAGAATCTTTTGCAAAGTTGAAAAATAAATTTAAAGTGGAACCACCACTTTAACACTTTTTTTTGATAAACGATTCATGACACATCTTCAGCCCATCGAAAGTTAAACAGGAATTAAGTTATAATAGGAATTTTTCTTGCTTTATACAACTCTAAAAGTATTCATAATTTTAAGATAAAATATGATTGAATACTTAATTACGATACAATAATACGGTGGAACTGAATTGTTATTTTTTACTATTGTACTCTGAAAAAGAGCCATTCATTTGCAGTTCAAAGAAACGTTAATTATTTACGTTAAGAAATGTTAACTTCAAAATTTCCCAAATAATCCGATTTTTATTTTTTAAAAAGGTGAAAATGTCTAATTGATACCTATATAAATGATATTTTTTCACCTAATGAAGTTAAAGTATTTAAAGAAAGTTTTCTTCCACGACGTTGTAGAGTTAAGTGAATTTAATGTAATATATTCAGCGCTCAGTCTTCTTAACACTAGATTGCCCAAGGCAGTCATTTTGACTGTTTTTTAATTTCAGTTAGAAAAACAATTATGAAATATAATGACACAATTTCTTAGAATTTGGTGACTTTTTCTATAACATATAAATGGGTTTATGAATAATTGTAGTTACTTCCGCCCTTCTTTATTTCCGTATATATATATATATATATATATATATATATATATATATATATATATATATATATATATATGTGTGTGTTATACCTATATTGCCCAGAAGCAGTCATTTTGACTGCTTGGGAAATTTTAAATAATCAAAAGATTTTTATTTATTGAATTGAGTAAATTTCTTATATGACCTGTCCGGCTTTGTATTGAAATAAAATTTTTTTTTTCGATTACGGTAACATACCGATGCATGATAAATTGTTGATTTGGGCGTATACTTGATAAGTGTCAGTTGCTCAATAAGCTAAAGTAGTGCTAGTTATTCGAATCTTTATAAAGTGTTGTTCTAACAAGTTGTTTATTTTATTTCTTTTGCTAAATTTGTTAAAATTGATAAAAGTAATAAAAAAATGTTACCGGAATCAATTCAATTTTATAACAGTACAAAATTTGGAGTTGATATGGCGGATCAAATGGCCAGAAAATATACAGTAAAAGCTAGTTCTCGTAGATCCAAATATTTTTCAATATTTTAGATTTGGCTGCCATAAATGCTTGGATAATTTACGAAGAAACCACAGGAATACAAATAGAACGAAAAGAGTTCTTATTTCAATTAGCAGAACATCTTTCCAACGAATATAGAGTTGCAAGACAGAAAAATTTATCAGAACATGAAGACCCACAAAGATCAACTGCAACATCATCAAATGCAACCCATTCTCACAAACGCAAATTTTGTCAAGTACGACTTTGTCACAAGAACAAAACAAATAATATATGTGAAAAATGTCAAAAGTATGTTTGCAGAAGGTGTACACATAAAAATATTTCCACTTTCATTTGCATAAAATGTACAAATAATAATGCATAAATTATTTTTTTAATTAAATTAAATTTTTTTATTGTTAATATTTACTAATAACTTGTTTAATTGTAAATAATATAAGAAATATTAAAAATTAATTTTAAACAAATTTCTTTACATATTTGTTATTTTTTCACAATGCAGTCATTTTGACTGTTTTGGGGCAATATAGGTATACAAGAAATCTCGGGCAATCTAGTGTTAAAGATTCCAAACCGTAAAAGATACACACACATAAAACAGAGTAACCTTGCTAGAAATATATCCACAGAAATACGTTTTTCAGTTTCACTAGATACCACACTTTCTTACCTGTAGCAGCTAAAAACGATGATGCATACTGTTAGACAAATTATAGAAAGGGAGCACCCAACGACTGTAATGGTATGTAAAGGAATAGAGTCGTCCTTGCTGAGAGTATTTCTGAAATCCATAAGAAGTCCAAAATTGGTCAAGTGATCGCAAACACAGACGCTGTATGTTTCGT
This sequence comes from Pardosa pseudoannulata, assembly GCA_032207245.1. Classification (NCBI taxonomy): domain Eukaryota; kingdom Metazoa; phylum Arthropoda; class Arachnida; order Araneae; family Lycosidae; genus Pardosa; species Pardosa pseudoannulata. Next base: position 103,622,301 of record CM063505.1, on the reverse strand, counting down.
TGCTGTCTTCCAAATTACAACCAAAACTATCCCACTGGTTTCTGTTTGGAAGAGAAAATGAAAGTCATACAAAAAAAATATTGGTATACTTCATGAATAGTGTTTAATGGAGAAAAATGAGTTATACATTAATTTTATAAAAAGAGAAAAAAATAAGGGAACATCAGGCCACAGTCAATAATATATATATATATATATATATATATATATATATATATATATATACTGTCTACTAATAATTATTTGGACACCTATGCAAATGACGATATCTGCGGTCCTGAGGTACGTCACGGACTCCGCAGGTATACATCGTGTAGGAAACAGCATCAGCATTAGTAGCATGCAAGATGCCGTGCAGTTCGGAGCTCTCTGATTTCGAGAAAGGTATAATTATCGGGTATCACAAATGTGGCCATATTTAAGGGACATATCTAGCCATCTGAAGTACCCAAAATCGACAGTGGCCTATATGATTAAAAAGTGGAAGGTGAGCGGTGATTGTCAGAATGTGTCCCAAGTCGGGAGACCAACGAAACTGGGAGATAGAGAACAACGAATGCTGTCGAGAAAAATTCGGAAGAACAGCACGTAACAGATAGCCCTCATCAGCGAGGTGTTTCAACAGGCATTCGGGAGTATTGTTTCAATCAATACTCATAAGGAAGCACATCTACTTGATTTTCATGGTCGTGCTGCTGCCCATAAGCCTTTGATCACAAAGTCCAACCGTGCTGCTCAATTAATGTGTTACAAAGCACATCGAAATTGGACCATAGATCAGTGGAGACGGGTTCTTTGGAGCGACGAATCAAGGTTCACCCTGTACCGTTCCGGATGCCAGGGTCTGGGTCTGGCGTCTGCCTGGAGAACGTCTCATGCCAGTATGCACTGTGCCAACAGTCAAGTTTGGTGGAGGTGGAATTATGGTTTGGTGCATTTCTCCTGGTATGGACTGGGACCCTTGGTCCCCATTCATGGTAAGCTCAACGCTGATGCCTACTGCACGACGTTGGATGACAATGTGCTTCCTACGTGGTGGCAGTTTTACGGGTTGGACCACTGTTACTTTCAGAACGACAATGACAGTTGTCATGTTTCGAGGATAACCAAGGCTTGGTCCATTACATGGAGTTCATGTAATGGACTGACCTGTCCAGACTTGAACCCTATGGAGAATCCCTGGGACGAGTTGGATCGCCGAATTAAGGGGTGCACTACCCGACCAAAATCGGTGAAGGAACTTTTAAATTTACTCCAATCCGAGTGGAAGACAATTCCACTAGCTGTAATACAAAGACTTGTGGAAAGTATGCCCCGGAGGTTACACGCTGTAATTGCCTCTCGTGGAGGCTCTGTCAACTACTGATTTTGAATAAAGTTAGTTTTTCTTTTCTATCACAGGTGTCTAAATACTTATTGGTAAACCGTGTATTTAATGATTTTTGTTGCATCATTGTACGAGGGGATATCAATAAGTAACACACAGGCCAATTTTCATTGCAGATTGAAAATTATTCAGTGAAATCCTGAATGGTCAAAAAGGAAGGTGCAACTAATGCTATGGAGATCTCTGCGATTCTACGTACTGGTTAAATGCGTTAGTCCTCGTTAACGCATTTGGGATCATATCATCTTTGAAGGAGCAACGAGCAATGAGCAATTTCTTTCAGATACAGGAAATAAAGTTGAAGAAATCGATTCAGAAATTGTGGACGTTTTCAGATCAATGTATTGACCATGCAGATGTGTGTGATGGTACAAATTGTTTAAAGGGGGACGACTACAACAACTATTATTGGAAGGACTTCAATCGGTGAATTCAGATCTGCAAATCCAGTCTTCTTCAAGGGTCTGAGCGATTTCCAACCCCAATTTGAATAAGTTAGATACTGCTCTTCGGTACCGGAGTTCAAGGGTTCAAATCCCGCTGGAGGCATGAATGTTCGTAGCCGTTCAAAATTGGATTCAAGCAGTAGGTCCTAGTTTCATTAGCTTTAATTTAGCAAAACAATAGACCTTAGTGCTCTCTAGCAATCAACCGATAAATGGTTAAAATAGATGAAAATCTGTTTGGACCCATGCAGAAATCCGTGTAATAGAATGGGCTCTATTTGTAGTCCACAGAGATCTATTGGATCAGAAGTTTCAAACTAATCCAGCTATAGGACAAATGATTCAACATGAATGGCACTTATGTTAAAAAGTAATAAATTAGTAATACTTTCCTTCCAGTTTCATATAGTCATTAATTGCTTTTTCAAATATTTGCTTTCAAAATTAAACTCCTTAATTATTCATATCACCCTCGTATATATATATATATATATATATATATATATATATATATATATATATATATATATATATATATATATATATTAAAATTGGCTTGTGTGGTGATGAGATTAACATCTTAATATTTCATTAGTATTCAATATTGCAGTTTATCGGTTATCGGCAGTTGCAGTTAATCAGTTTATATTGAAATTTGCTCCACAATTTTCATAATTTATGTTCAAAAGTTTTTTTTTTTCACAATTTGTTTTGCATCGTATATTTTATACACATACAAACAGGTAAACTTTTACAGAGACGGAAGAATTTTAGACTTTAGTTTCAATTTTGAATTATTACCCTTTGAACCTACAATTACGCCAAAACTACATAGCATTGAAATAACTATACGCACAAGTACGATAAAATTATTCAGATAATCTCACATCCTGACATTGTCTTGATTTTGATTCCATGAATAAGATAAAATATTTCAACAATGATTTTGCAAACTAGGTAGGGTTAAGAGAGTTCTTTTCTATCACGATTTTAATGTACTATTTATCCATAATTACTTTAACCATATGAAGTAGAAATAAAAACTGGAACACTGACTTACCTCTCCATATTCCAGAAAACGCAACCAGAATTATTTGGATTTGCGGTTAAATGTTCCAATACAATTCTCACCTTGCTACTTATTTTTACGGATTTTCTCCCTTGAGCCACTGTAGCACTTACAACTGCTGAATTAAGAGAACTGGATTTATTGTTCCTGAAGAAAGAGAGAAAATATTTTAAACAATATGAAAGAGATTTTTCAAAAATGAAAAAATATGATGTATGGAATAGGAAAAGTTTTAACCGAGATAAAGTACAGATGTGTACGGAAATTTTCTTTTGCTGAGATTAATTTAACTAAACATTTCAAAATATGGTAAAATTTTGAATCTTAATAAGGTTAGAAAGCTCAAACTATTTTATCGGTTATTTTAAGAGAGCGTATAATCATTAGTAAGAATGTATATTTAAGAACATGCAAGAAATTCAAATTCTAACCTCGATTTGCAAAATGTAATCAGAAATTATGTTTTTCAATATACTACTTATACAAGTGAAATGGATTTATTTCGACTATCAAAATCAGCTTTCTTTATTAAAAGTAAACAGTCAACTTTCTGAGCAATCAAACTGTACCAATAAATCTAAGTACCATTGTACCGAAGTACTTTCCCACGATGGTCAGCACGTGCATGCACAGCTGTGGGAGAAATTTCGAAGAAGAATTTAGATGCAATTGTTGACTTCAAGTTTTAGGAACCCCTACGGAGAAGTTATAGATCACGGAATGGCACAAGCGTAACGGTCAAGCTCGCACAGAGATGTAACCGTGAGTTATGGGGGCAGGGGCTAAAAATAATGTCAGCTTTCACAAAAGGGGCTATTTTAATGAGCCCACCTGCACTCCCGAAGGGGGTGCAGATGTGGGAAAATTTCACCAAACAGGCGATTGGCAAAGAAGAAAAAGGGGCGTTAAAACCGAGTGAGGAGTTGGGAAAGAGTTAAGAAAAAGGAGTCGAAGTCGGGATTCAAGAGTAGCTGGACATCGAAATTCCAAGCCCTGCTCGCCAGCACCGACATCCCGTGCGCCCGAACGCCCGGACCGACACACCGCATGAGGAAAGCCCCTGCCTGCTCCCCTGTGCCTTTACTGGAGGTAAAACATATTTAACATATTTATGACAGTTATTTAGGCCTCAGTTAGTAATTCAATATTGTGATTAAGGAATAACGCATAACTAAAGAGAATTGCAATAATTATGGTGTAAATATGAATATAAAACATAAATAATTGCTGGTTAATGTTATATGGTGATCAAGTATATCAATTTGTAAATAGTGTAGAGAATAAATGTCGTAATCTCAATATAAGGTATCATATTTTTACTGTGTTTCCCATTTGTAAACGAACACTGGTGTTAGGGTTGTAAGTACATTACAACAACCATATTTACTCGTACATAAAGACTACTTAAAAAAATTAACAAGAAATGATGGCATAAAATTTTTTTTCTAGAGTATGTGTGCTTAAAATTTGACAAGAATGTAATTTTTCTGGTTGCAGATCAGTTGTTACGCAGACTCATTGAATCGAGCTCTAACGTTATAGAGAAAGTGCATGTTTGCAAACAAATACGAGTGCTGACTACAACTCAACTTTTCGTTGGCAAAACATTGCTCGTTTTCATTGTATCTTACGAACTTCGATATGGATCACTTTTACAACAAAACTAAATTTTATTTAAGAGAAGGGGAAAGAAACATCAGAAAATGGCCAAGTAATTCAAAATAGATTTTTATTTTAGCATTTACAAAATTATATATTTTAAAAAAAAATTAAACACTTTGCACAGTATTGTTAAGTATCATATTCAAAGTATAACTACTTTGTTTATGTTAACGGGCACAATAAACTATTACATAAATAAGAATCTAATAAACTTATGCAAAGCCTGATCATTTTAAGGACAAAAAAAAATATATTTATAGGTACAGTACTTCTTACAAAAGCATAGAAAATACATTAGAAATATAAAAAAAACTTAGTAATAAAAAAATTTTAGAGCGTAATAACTTTATATAATCTATTACATTTCAGTATGGTTAACGTTTTATTACCATTCTGAAAATGTTTGCCTCAAATTCTCGAAGAACTTGGATCAAGCCTTGCCTTTGAAAAGCTTTTATCCAAAGCATTCGCAATGTAGGATCTTTAGGAAAGCAATAAAATCCAATATATTCACCGCTTTTGAAACGCTTAGTACAGCCTTACGCACAACAGCTTGCACCATTTTCAGATAATTGACAAAATTAAAATCCCAAAAACAAGCACAATCCGTAGGAAATTCAAATGTTTTGCCAACGAGGAAGTTGAGCTGCAATTTTTGCTGCACCTGACGTCATGTGCACATTCTCTATTTCATTTTCATGTTAGAAGATGACTTATTCTTCATGAAGTCCTTCACGCTTGTTATATATCGTCTTAGAGTGTTGAGAGAAATCTGGTTACAATGAGATAACCATGGATAACGTTCCGTTTCTGTTATTACAATTTTATTCATATATCTAAAATTGTAAATTTCCCCGTTTAAGAAGTTTTAAGAATTTTCCCGCCTAAGAAGTTTTATATTCTTTAAACTTAACAGTCGATTTCACCGTAAGAATAAATTTTTTGCCGCATATAAGAAATAAAGATGCATTTGTGGAAGGATTAAAGAATAATAGAGAATAGTAATAAACGTAATTTTAATATTCATTTCAATAACTTTTGTTAGAAATTAGAATGTTTTCATATTCTGCTTGTAAGGTATTGCAAGTACAACCTTTATAAACGAGTTCGATTCAATTCTTTCCACCGACCAACCCAGCGGTATTGAAAGTTAAGGATTATAAAAGTAAATCTGTTGCAAAGAAATTAAGCACAATTTCTTAAGAATAAATATATAGATAAATTAATATAATATTGCTTCTTTTTTTCGTTTAGTCTTTGTATATACCCAATGTTTTTTTTAATGTTTAAACTACTTTAATTATTATTGGTTGAAATTAGTATTTTAGATGTTTTGAAAATATACTTTATAGGTTATTCCCTGTATAATAATAGCTTAAATTATCTGTTCGTCTGTCCTCGAAATTTTGAGGCTGTTGGACCTGGAATGAATAGAGGCATCCATACTGGATTCTTGATGAGTTAGGGTAGGCAAAATTTAAAGCAAGTCTTTAAAACGTTCGAAATCCACCCCTTTCCCACTTTTCGAGCTTTTAATCATTAATCAAGCCCTATTCTCCCCAGTTAAGAGGAGGTGATTAAGTTTATTATATAATAAATAGATAAAAAAAAAATTTCTAGTATTCTGACGTTATTCCTTTTTACTGTCTCATTTAATTATTTCTTATTTTAAATTATTTAAATATCGTCTGCATTACTTTCATACGCTCTATCACTGAACTTAGATATTACGTAAATATTTTTCTTTTATATTTGGCTTAAGTAATAGATTAGGGCCAGTCTCACCAAAGTCGTTTAATGGCTAACCACGATTAATCTATGTTTAAACGGAGAATTGTGTGCCACCATTGGTTGTCGCCATGGGTTAATCGCGGTTAGCCCTCTAAACGACTTTGGTGAAACTGGCCCTAAGTACACATGGGGTAATTTTAAATTTAATCATTGATTATGTTTTGTTGTAATGAAATTTTATCACCGGTATTAACAACAAATTCTTTTTTTATAAAATTCTAGAAGTTTATTTCACGGACTAATAAATATCTAGCTTTTAAGTTATATATCTTTGAAAATTAAGAAGTTGATTCGTTTGTGTGCTTGTGTTTTTATACATAACCACACGGTATGACTAAATGAATTCAACGTAATTCTAAACGTAATTCACAGTATCGAGAGACTTTAGAGATAAACAAATTATTGGGCTTGTACCAGATAATTCGCAGCCAAAAAACAAATTTTACCTGCCTCATAAAGTACTTTACAATTCTGGAAAATTAAAAATTTTACTAATCCCGTCATATGCCGGGATATATGCTAGCATATTTATAAGAACACACTTAGACGTAAAATAAAAACTCGACTTAGTGTTTCCTCTAATACATTTTCCAATTCAAGAAAATTTCACGCTTAAGAAGTTTTAATCTTTTGGTCCCTTAAAAAACGTAAGAGGATTCCATAGTATATATTTTATTTCCCTGTTTCATATGAAGTATTGGATAAATAGCCTTAAAAAACCCAAAAATTAACAAAGCAATGTTATATGTTTTCCCACTCAATGATTCACCATTAACTTTTAGATGCGACTGTTTGAGAAAATATGTTGTGCGCAGCTGTTAATGAAGGCTTGACAACTTACTCCTCCTGCGAAGGCGACAATATGCTGGACATGTCAGTGTAGAGTGCAAAAACCAGAGATATGTTTCCTTCGTCCTTCACGAGCTGACTGTCATATCCCTTTTCCAACATCACGTTTCCGCGATGATTGTAGTCACTGCTGTCTGTCCATTGAGGCAAGGAGGCTGGTTCGCCGAGTGTGGGCTTCAGGACTTGCAAAGCTGTGGGGAGAAATTTCGAGGAAGGAATGAGCCATTAAGGTTTCAGCTGTTAGATGTGTGGAATACTTAAGAGCAGGAGTCTGATTGTGGGCTAGGCATAGGCCTGAGGCCCCAGAATTTTAATCACCGCAGAAACCCAAAGAATGCTTACATTTTATTGCACAAATTTGGACCCTACTCTCTCTCTCTTTTTTCCCCCAAGAATTATAAACAAAATTTGTTTTGACGATATTACTTTTAAACAGAGTTTTGAGGAGGTGCTGTAAATCTTTTCTCAAAAGAAATGTAGAAAAAAAGACTGAAAGTAAAATTTTACTTTTATTTGTCTCATTTATGAATCTGTTCTAAATTTTAAAAATGTTCATATTTTTTTCCACTGATATTTACGGCAAGCTTACTTTTTAAAGGTTGTTTTTAATTTGATAATATTTCTCCTTGGTGTTGGAAATAGAGTGCTTTTATGTTTACATGTAATTACTAAAAGAATTTTAGTAAATTTAAGAAAAATACCCTGAGAAACGTGTTAGTTTTGAGGATTGAATGTTACTCATATCTCATGCGAAATTGAGATTTTAAGTATACAGTAATTTAAAAATTTGGATTCAAAATAAACTCTTGATTTACGCAAGTTTTGTACATTTTGTTGGAAAGGTTTATCGATAAAAAAAATATCGATACAAATTATTTCGGTCGTAACCGCATTTCCTACTATGTAAATACGTTGAGTCAGCCGTGATATAAATTGACTTACTCTGATGTTGCTACAAATGTTGGTAAGGAAATAAGACGTACTATATTTAAAAATGCTTTCTTAAATTTGATTTTAATGCCTTGTTTATATTTTAATTATTGTTCGAGCTGAACGAATAAACATCCATGGAATGAACTGTGTTTTGGACTCTCTACGTATATCCACGCCACACGCATAACATGACGCTGGGCACTCTGCAAATAAGATGAAATTTACCCCAACACATATTAACACGTTCACGCCGGCGAGGGCCACCGGCGACCTGCGCTAGACTGTCTCATCGGGAGGCGCGTACCACCGGTGGTACGCATTCGATTGTGCTGTTAGAAGCTCAAAATTAAAATAATGAAAATTTAACGTATTTAACTCATTTATTACTGAAGTTCTTTCTTTTACTTGCTGCCATTCTTTATCGTTATCCTCGTTCTCCGATTTAGACACCAAATCTTCTTCCGTGGAACATTCGTTCACTTCACTGTTTACCAGTGGCGTGCGGTCCATCTGTGCAGGGTGTACACTGTACACCCTGGCAAAATTATGATGGACAATAATTTTTTGCACCTATGTCTACCCATCTTTATATGGTATATAATAAATATTATTTATAATATATTCAAATATTATGTTGATTTGCTTGCTTGTATTCCCGTAGTGCGTGCGGTACTAGGTGCTGCACCACGTAGCGCGCAAACGAACATAGGAAGTTCTGATGTGTACGCACTGCGCACTAAATTGAAAATCACGCTTTATATGTATGGGCTACTGGAGAAGAACAGCATACTATGGCACTGAGGGAAGTGCAGCTATTTTTCCTGCACTTGGCATTCAGAATCATCCGAAGGTACATTTTATTAAGCGTCGTATTAGAGCGAGAACTTCCGTGCTGAAGCGATTTTGGTATTTTAACTGATTAACTGGCCATACAATTTTGGAGAAGGTTAATGTTTAACTTTATATATTGTAAGATTTTGTTTTCATGGAAATATAAAAGAAGTATTTCATCAATATAAAGTAAAATGCTTTAGTGTAGTAAATTAGTTTAGGTGATGGATATCAAATTATTTACATTTGATGTAGATCAGGGGTGGGCAAATACTTTTAAGCGCGGGCCAAAATGAAATTTTCAAAATGTCTCCCGGGCCGGAGGACTATACCGCGTACGCTGTGCACACGCGAATGTTTTGGGTGGAGTTTTTCCCTGCCCAAGAAATGTTTTTGACAAAAACACTATAAGTATCATTTTAAAGCATTTGGACAGAGAAATTTGACAGTTAATAAAAGATAATAGTAATAATAAATTATCTTACTTAGGTGTATATGCGAACAATTTGTGCCTAGTAAAATATGTCACGTAATTTTTAAAGAAATAGGATCCATTATATTAAATTAATGGTCATTAAATAAATCAGTTAATGAAAGATTTTTTTTCATATTTATTTATATCTTAACGATACAAATTATTTTATTTTGATCATAGTTATTACATTTTTATATTTATATTACATTTTGTAAATATAATAGTAAATAGAATTATAAAAAGAAAAGACAAACATCAAACGTTAAAATAGAATAGTTTTAGTTAATGCGAAACGTGAAATCTGGAATGTTCATTTGATATTATTTCTTCAAAATTTGGATCCAAATCACTTGTAGAAATCCTTAATAGTGTAGATTTTCGTCAAATTATAATACTCTATTAATTATATATGTTTCATTATTTATATGTACACTACGCATACAAATACTGTTGATTTCAACAAAATCGCATATAAGAGATTAAAAAAATTGCATGCAGTATTTTTCAACGGGCCGGCTTTTACCCACCTCTGATGTAGATGATTCATGTAGATAATCATGTAGTCATTTATTTCATGTAGATAATTATGAAATAAGTCAATTATAATGAGAAATGTAGACCTTGTTTTACAAATAAGTACGTAGAACAATTAGTTCTACATATCTCATTATAATTAATATTATCAGCCGAATAATGGCCGAATGGCAAAACGCTGCTCTTCGGTACAAGAGTTGGCGGTTTCGAATCCTGCTGATGGCATGGATGTTCGCAGCCGTTCGGTATTAGCGTTATGCAGTAGGTCCCGGTTTCATTAACCCTCGTTTAGAAAAACAGACCGTAGCGCCAAAACCAAACCAAACTAATTATATCATGATTTTGTATGAGTTTAAACACATCTTATTCCTAGATAACTAAATTTAATTCTCAGTTGTTTATAATTACACATTCATCTAGTGGACTATGTATTAAAAAACAAAAGATAAGCAAAATTGTTTTATAAAAATTGGAACTTGATGTGTGAACACAGTTGTTTCACACACTGCACTGTTTATCAAAATTATTAAAATATCCGTCTACGTTAAAAAACGTCATTTTTGCAAAAATCATATTTTCTTTTTATTTCTCTATTGTAAAATCTCAACTTTTAGGTTTCTAAATCTGTTTTCTCTGTCTCTACGTCATTTTAAAGAAAACTTATAACTATTTAAACAACAGTGACAGCTGTCAAAACAAAACGGAAGTAGCGACTTCGGAACCGGAAGTTGTGAATTTAAAGCCTTTTAAGGAGCATTTTTTGGCCAAAATTTTTTAAATTTTCATGAAGATTAGTTTAAACATTTTTTTAGTATTTTTAATTTATGCAACTTGGCAATTTGAAAGTTTTAAAGCAAGAAAGTGTGTGAAATTTTAAACATTTTATTTTTTAATAGTTAAAGTTGCTTTAATAAACTTCAAATGCGTTTTTCTCAGAACGGTAATTTTTAATAAATGTTGAAACTTGAAAATGTGATTTCTCAAAAATTATTATGAATGCTTTTGAAAGTATTTACTAGTGAATGACCTAAAAGCTTTAAATTATAATTTTTAATGATGTTACACTCATAGTTAGATATAAGGTAATGAAAATTTCTTTAAAAATTCAATGTGAATGATTTTGAAGGATCATAATTTTTTACCAATGTAAATTAAGGAAAGATTTTAGGTGATTCGGTAGTCCATCCAGTGTATAATAAATGTGCTGCATCAAAAAATATTGAAATAATTGGATTTATTAAAAAATTAGTCTTTTTGAAAAAACCCGATTGTTTTACTTAATTTTCTTCATATTAGAAATTTTATAAAAACTTCTCAGGAATAATTTTTTTAAGTGCAATTCTCTATGATAATATGAAAATATATCTAAAAATCTAAAAACATGAACTAGTTTCTACGTTTAAGAAAAAAGTTCTCGTAGACTGATATTTTAAGGTAGAAAAAGAATGACGGACGGGGAAGTTTGTGAATTTCACATGCAAATAACGTAGACGACTGATTAGAGTTGAATATCTCACAAAATTTTGTACAGTTTTATTAAGCATTTAAAGACTTACGGCTATCAAAACGGATACAATTCATCATACACTTAAACCTTTTGGAAAGAGAGAGATATTAAAATTAATTATTAAAATTAATGAAAGAAACTAACGAAAAAAATATTCTGTACTTTATTGACACATTAGTCTCGATTGTAATACATTATGTCAAAATCGTGCTAAGAAATATTTATCGTCATTACGTTGCAATATCATCAGTTTATTTCATGGAACTGCATGCGTGAGATGTTACTGGGTAAACCTATTACCAAAAGCATTACACCAGAAAATTCTACAACGAGAAGTTTGTGATATTGTTTTACAAGAAAATAAAAACCTTAACTGTAAAATAACCTTGTGTCGATGAGAAGTAACCGGATATGTATCTAGCTTAGATTAGAAAAGTACAGTTTACTGGTTATGATTTTATACACAATATCACAATTTTTCAATACAGAGAATTTACCAAATTAAAGATTGTTAGCAAATATATATGTATATTTTTAAATTCTCAAAACATTGAGCTTACTGAGTAGTGGAAACTATTTCCAGTTATACCAAGTTCTAATGGTAAAAGTTATAAAGTGCTAAAAATAATCTTGTGAAAAGTCTTTTCAAATTTATACAATCAGGTGGATTAACCTAAAAATACCTCTTCCCCAAATTATATAGTATATACATTAATATGATTTTCCAGATATGGAACAATAACTATAGCAGCATTGTCTTTATTTTATCTCTATAATTTTAAATTCCTTAATAAGTTGGAGGTATGGACTCTTCTGATTTTTTTTTCGAATTTCCGATTGAATAAAAAAGGATTTTTTAATCTGAAGAAACTATATATATGTAAGGAAAAGTAGACTAGATCGGGAAACTAATGTAGGCATTTTGTATAAAACCCCCCAAGTCAGGCTGAGAAAATTCTCAGGGGTTTTCTAATCCTTAAAAAATGGGCAAAACATCCAGCGTCCTTTTGCTTTCCCCTTTTTAATTCTTAACCTAAATTGACCCTTGGGACTACAGTTTACGCCCTCAGAAAAGGGCGTCTAACCAATTATAACTCTACATTGGCCTAGCTGAAAATTTAGGAAATTTCCAAACAAAAAGGAGATGCACGCTATCGGAGGCAGATTTTCCTTGAGATTTTCCCCACAGATTTTGACTGAGATGTTGACCCAGGTGTTAAGCGTCTTTTACTTATAACTTCATGCTAGCTGACTCCTCAGTTTGTCCTGTCCCTATAATGAAGTGGGAACCCGTCATCCAACGTTATCTTAATAAAATGTCTTTAACTAAAACGATGGCATTTTTATGGGCCATGACTGCAACCACCCATCGTGAAGTCCATCTTACTGCATATATATGTTCTATCCTATATTGGAAAAAGCAAAATATTTTTATCAATTTTTCCCCCTACTTGCCGTACTGCGGATCATCCCGTTCACCGATCTCTAGTTTTCCCTACAACGATCCCAAGTTTTAAATTAAAAAATACTTTGATACTAAATTTAACACATATTTAAAATACATAATATAGGTATTGGTATGAAAGATTATTAAAACTACATAACAATGTTTGGAAAAATTGTTTTATAACTTTACAATAAAAACAGCTTTACAACGTTACTTGTCACGACTTAAAAACCATTTTGAAATCATTTACAGCAATATTTTATTGTTACCTTTATTAAAAAAAAAATTTGGTTTAAAGTATCGGAAATAAATGGAATGGTTTCTTAAGTTTTAACCTATATGTGTCAAAAATTCTACAAGGAGAAGTTTGTGACATTGTTTTACAAGAAAATAAAAACCTTAACTGTCCAGTAACCTTGTGTCGATGAGAAGTAACCGGAAATGTATCTAGCTTAGATTAGCAACGTAAAGTTTAGTGGTTATGAGTTTATGTACAATATTACAATTTTTCAATATAGAGAATTTACCAAATTAAAAATTGTTAACAAATATATATATATATATATATATATATATATATATATATATATATAAATTTTAAAAACATCGACATTACTGAGTTAGGTAAACTATTTGCAGTTATACCAAGTTCTAATAGTAAAAACTATAAAATGCTAAAAATATTCTTGTGGAAAGTCTTTGCAAATTTATACAATCAGGAGAATTAACCTAAAAATCTCTCTTTCCTAAATTATATAATACTTTATGATTTTCCAAATATGGCACAATAATATAACAATATTGTCTTATCTCTATAATTTTAAATTCCTTAATAAGTTGGAGGTATGGACTCTTCTGATTTTTTTTTCGAATTTCCGATTGAATAAAAAAGGATTTTTTAATCTGAAGAAACTATATATATGTAAGAAAAAGTAAACTAGATCGGGAAACTAATGTAGGCATTTTGTATAAAACTCCCAAGACAGGCTGAGAAAATTATCAGGGGTTTTAAAATCTTAAGTCAAAGGCAAAAAATTCCTTTTGCTTTCCCTTTTTTAACCCCTAACCTAAATTGACCACTGGTGCTACAGTTTATGCCCTCAGAGAAGGGGTCTAACCAATTATAACTATATATTGGCCTAGCGGTCAATTTAGGAAATTTCCAAACAAAAAGGAGATGCACGCTATCGGAGGCAGATTTTCCTTGTGATTTTCCCCACAGATTTTGACTGAGATGTTGACCCAGGTGTTAAGCGTCTTTTACTTATAACTTCATGCTAGCTGACTCCTCAGTTTGTCCTGTCCCTATAATGAAGTGGGAACCCGTCATCCAACGTTATCTTAATAAAATGTCTTTAACTAAAACGATGGCATTTTTATGGGCCATGACTGCAACCACCCATCGTGAAGTCCATCTTACTGCATATATATGTTCTATCCTATATTGGAAAAAGCAAAATATTTTTATCAATTTTTCCCCCTACTTGCCGTACTGCGGATCATCCCGTTCACCGATCTCTAGTTTTCCCTACAACGATCCCAAGTTTTAAATTAAAAAATACTTTGATACTAAATTTAACACATATTTAAAATACATAATATAGGTATTGGTATGAAAGATTATTAAAACTACATAACAATGTTTGGAAAAATTGTTTTATAACTTTACAATAAAAACAGCTTTACAACGTTACTTGTCACGACTTAAAAACCATTTTGAAATCATTTACAGCAATATTTTATTGTTACCTTTATTAAAGAAAAAATATATTGGTTGTAAATATCGGAGATAAATGGTTTGGTTTGGAGTGCTATGGTATACTTTTTGCAACATGAGGGCTAATAAGACCGGGACCTTCATCTTAAAGCAGATTCCGAATGGCTACGAACATCCATGCCACAGTGGGATACGAACTCGGAAATGAATGGAATGGTTTCTTAAGTATAAGTTTTAACCTATATGTGTTAAAAATTAAAAAAAAACATCCATGTCCAAAGTTTCATATCATACTGCTCACATCTTGTACATACTCTTATCTTTCTTAAATGCAAAAAATAAAAAGTGTGTAATATAACGAAACGTGTCAGTAGAGACAAATCCATTGTCAAAGATACAGTTTTTCTTTTCCTCACATGACATGCGACGTCAACCGTACGGACAGGAAAATACCTAACGTGTGACATGGTTTTGTTTTGTTTGGAGCGCTACGGTCTACTGTTTTGCACACGAGGGCTAATGAGACCGGGACCTACTGCTTATAGCCGATTCCGAACGGCTACGAACATCCATGCCATAGTGGGATTCGAACCCACGAACTCCGGTACCGACGATCAGCGCTCTAACCAATCGGCCAGAGTTCGGCAGCGTGTGACATGAGAGTTTAAGAATTGAGTTTAAGAGTTTAAGAATTGGTTTGGGAGCGCTACGGTCTACTTTTTGTAACACGAGGGCTAATGAGATTTTTTTTTTTTTTTTTTTCTTTTTTTTTTTTTTTTTTTTTTTAAAGAAGTCAGCGCGAAATTGGAGAGGACGTGAATTCAAGCCTTTATTTTCCTTCCTCCCTTTCCCCCTTTCTTGTTTGTGTAGACTCATCGTCGGAGTTTTCCACCTCTCTCAGTTCTGGTCCTAAGTGGTAACAAGTGGACATCTGTTTGTGTATTGGTTGAAGTTTTCTTATACATGAACTCAGGTGTAATTTTACTAATTCCGAAGCAGCAGATGAACATTTAAAAGCTATTAGGGACTTAGAAAAAGTTGTGTTAACAACCAACAAAAGGAAGCAAACTTGTATATCTGATTATTTTTAAATACATTGAACATGAATGTACGTATGTACGTGTGCTGTACTTTGATTAGTAAGGTAAGCTAATAAATTTCCCCCCCACAAAAAAAAATATTGCATATTTTTAATGTAGTTTTTACTTCTCGAATTAATTTTTAAAATGTTCTTAAAAATGTAATTATTTGTTTATGAGTACTACATTCTGATAGGTGAATATAATCCTGCCACAATTCAATAGGGTTGTATTGTTCCGCATATATGGTCACCCCGCTTATATGGTCTGATTTTTCTGAACCGCTGAGCTGACCATATAACCGATACAGATTGTAATTGGTGGGTATTTAAAAAACCTAAAACAATTCAATACGATGATCTCGTATGCGGGTATACTTGTTGCTTAATAATTCATCTAGTAAAATTCATATAAATATTTCCAAATTAACATTTAAATGAATAATGCTAAAAAGATTCAGTTTGCACTATTTTTGACTTAACTGCAAGCCAGTATTTTTAGAGGAGAATATTTTCTCAATGACTTCAGAAGTACCTAAGAAAAAACATTCTCTGAAATTCATAGAAATGGCGTATTTCAATTCTAGTGTGAAAAAGCGGAACATACATCTTATGTTTTTATAATTTCGTATACGAACGTAAGTACAAATATTTAGAACTAAGATCAGATACAAATGTTGTTTCTCGTTTGTTTTTACTCTTGCATTCTCCACATGCAAATTTAGCCACATCTGGAACACGTAAAAAGAACCAAGTACTGAAAGTTTGCCAAAGAGAATGTCGTAATTTTGAAAACGTCCAGAGTCAGCCTCGTAATTTCCGGTGTTGTTTGTTTATGACCCAACCAAGAGTTACCTTTGAGCTGATGGTTTGGCGAAGTAAGTTTGAAGATAAAAATGAAGTAATGATAAGATGTTGGCGTATAATGTGAAACAGATCTGTTGTCTTATTTCTCGATATAAATTTTCATAGCAATCTTAGTATTAGACACAAATCATTATTAATGTAGAGTACTAATTACTTCTAATATCGTTTATGAAATTGAAACATACACAGGAAGTTGTTTTCTATATTATAAAACTTCGTAAGAGCAAGAAAATTTCGCTCCGGAAATTTATTGATCAATTAGCCGCTTTGCGTTCAGCCTTCGGTCTGGGTATACATAATTAGTCACGTCACGTGGACTTTTGAACATACTTTTGAGGGTTATTTTAATACGAAATTGGGATGTATAAGAGTACTATGTTTGACAATATTTAATGATTCATCTTTGTACTCAGCTAAAAGAAAAGTATGCATTTATTGCATTTTAAAACCGCATTTAATTCCAACGATGTTTTTCATAACACAATACTAAAAAGTACAGCGGTGCCAGTTTTAAACAGCAATAAGTTGTGAAATAGTTTGCAGTATAAGTGTACTAAAATGTGTTACTAATTACGAAGAAATTAGCGTATAAACAGCTATTAAAGCAGTTGGTTTGGTACAACTTTCAGCATACTATGCTTTTAAATAGGATTTTTTTCTTTATTTATATTTTAATGTAGAAAATGTTTTAATGACGTTATAAACCAGCCCTCTTTACAGAACTAAGAACGCTTGGATCATGGGAAGGCGGGGATACAAAGTTAAGTACTGGATTTAAAATTGAAACCATACCTCTGCATAACTATGATGCAAATTTGGTTTGGTTTGGTTTGAAGTGCTACGGTCTACTTTTTGCAACACGAGGGCTAATGAGACCGGGACCTACATATTCCGAACGGCTACGAACATCCATGCCACTGTGGGATTCGAACCCACGAAGTCCGGTTCCGAAGGCCAGCACCCTAACCAATCGGCCATCGTTCGGCAACTATGATGCAAGAATTTTAAAATAAAGAACTTGTATCATTGTTTACCTTCTTGATGAAATGCAACAAATTTACAATAGTAAATATATAGGTAGCTGTCGAATAATGATAAAGATTCAATGATGACTGCAACCTCTGTGATAACTCTTTCAAATATGAAGAAGTTTTATTCGTATGGACATTTTTTACAGCTAGCACGCACAATTGCATAATCGCCTCTCCTAAGAATTTCTATTTCCCTTAAAGACAATCCCAACCCCTATTTATCTCTTTCAGACTTCAGGGGAGAACATTGCAATCGAGAGAGAAGGGGATAATGTGCACCCCCAGCTACAAAAGGGACAACGGCTTGAGCCTCATAAAAAAGCACTTAATGGCCGCAATGTGTGTCCTCCGGTCATAAAACTGAAGATGTGTGTTCCATATGCTTCGGAAAGCCTCGGATCTCTCTATAATTACATAACCCTTCCTCTCATTTCGACTGACTTCAATGCGGACAGTAAAAAACAAGCACTGGCAAAAAGTATAATTTAAACTGGACTCTACAAGAACAAATGCACATTAAAACGAAATACTATTTCTTAAGCATGCGTAATGCCACACTGATATCTTTCCAAAAGGCCTTTCCGAACGATTTTTGCAAATGTAAAAAGGAATTAGATTATCATATGCGTGTATAGCTTCATTACCTCCCCTCTCTTTGCTAAGAAGTTTGCCATTTTGTTCTCGTGAAGACCACAATGCGCTGATATCCATTTCATGTAAACACGTCATGGCGTCAACTCGATTTTGAGATGATGTAGAACTAAATGAGCTGAATTATGCTGTAGTGGTAAACAGTTGTTTGGTTAATTATCTCCGTCATGTTAGAGAAATGATTAATTATACATATGGAGCTAATCTTGCGTAACTTTGAAAAGTAGGAATAGGAAAATTATAACCTTTCAGGCAATTGCCCTTGACGCCAGATGTGGCTCGTTGGAAACTTCTCGTCAGAGATGAGGCATTCTCATGTTGTTACCGAAGTTTTTTTTATTTGGACTTTGATTTAATTGAGCAGATCCGTAAAGAAAATGGTTACAAAATAAGAATCGGAGTGAAGTCCTGAGTTTGAAAGAGAAAAGGATCTATAAAATCTGTATAGAATTTAAACTGCTAGTCAAAATGCTTTCTCGTATTCATTTTATCTCCCGTGTCAAATTTTGAACAACAGAACTCATGATGGACATCTTATATCCTAGTCTCTACATGACTATCACCAGTATTCTTATAAAAATGATTCCTAGTTGATTTCTCTCATATAACTATATAAGTATTATTTATGAAAAATCTATGCTATTAGGGAGCATAAGCAACATTTTTAATAAATTTTAATTACAGCTATAACACAGACCACAATTGACTTACATTCTATTTAGATATTTTACCACATTTTTTTTGCATAGGAAATTTGCTTTCGTTTTAATTAAAGACCCTACTTTTGTAACTTGCCGTAATTTCAGAAATTTTATTTCTTGATTTGTAGACTAAAAGAAGTAAATGTAGTACAAATTTTATAAAATTTGCACTATGTTGTTATATTCTGCATATCCTTATTGAATAGAACTTGTCCAGCATATAAGAAATCGATTTGAGTGTTACAGCAAATTTTTGCTACACGAAGGATAATAAAATCAGGAGACCTACTGCTTAAAGTCAATACCGAATGGATAGGAAAATCTCAAATCCGTGACAAGAGTGAAATCCAAACCGTCAAACTGTGCTACCGAATAGGAACACCCTACATCTTTGGTTATCATTACATAGTATCTAAGAAGGAAAAAGGATCTCTTATGAATGGCTCTTATATACCAGAAGTCTACTAATTGTATTTTTTCGAAGTTTTATCGTAAATCTCTAGTGATATTTGGGATTTCACCCATTTCGTCGTTTTGTGTTTGCTAACATAATCTTCCCTACTTGATATTAATCCTTTAATGCTCTAGTCCTTTCTGCCGCATCACATTAGCGATCAGCTATCGTTTTAAATATCATATCATGCCATTTATGAAAAAGGAAAGAAAGGTAAAAAAAGAAAGATTTATTTAGTATTACGTGTAAAATAAGTACTGTAAAATGCAGTTGTATAGTAGATAACGCAATTTTTCATGATTTCTGTCTATGTACCGGTCGAAAAATTAAATTTATGCGAGCTGCTCAAAAAATAAAGTGTCGATCCAAATAGAAAATTTATTAATAAAAATTACTTGAAAATTTTGCACCTTATTTATAACATTCCCCTCTACCTACTCTCAAAAGGAAAACTCATTCTAAGAAAACAAAAATTCTACAAGCTATTACCTACAAAGGGACGATAGGCATTAATGGGTTAATTATGATCATTATTTTGATCATTAGTTTCTATTTGTGTACTAGTTTCTTTCGAATAATGGCGTCTGTAAACATAACTTCTTATTAGATTCTTCCCTGTCTCAAGCAGAAGTTTATTACTAGAAAAATTCGAAACAATATCGTAATCTCCCACTCGGACATTGGTTGACCACTCAATTATCTAATGTAAGACAAATTACCTACCGCCTTGGGCAAATGGCAAATTTTTCTTTAAAAAAAAATATTCCATTTTGCTGTTATTATTCTCTTTTAATCTCACAAGTGTTCTCCTGGGAAAATAAAGTAGAAAGAAATGAAAAAAATAGAAGAAACCTCGTTTTTTAAATCAGAAATTTAATATTTCAGCATGTTTCTCTATTTAAAAAAGCTTTAGATTTCATGAATTAATCACGAGATGAAACCGAGTAACAGGACTTAACGTCCAACCTCACACTTTGATACTATGCGGATAAAACTTGTTTCTTTAAATTTGGAGCTAATTGATAAGATTTGAGGGAAAATTATAGTTTAGTGACACAGAATTAATTTCCTGATACTACTATATCAGGAAATTCTGTTTAACTTACTTAATGCTCCATACAACTGGCGTTGGTGTGAAACATCGGAAAACAAACACTGTGCAATGTTTGGCGAACGTGGAAAAGCTAGAGGAAGTAGTGTTATGTTCTTGCGCCTCAGAAATGTTTTCGTGGCATTCTCTGGGAGCACTTATCGTTGTGGATGGCAATATGGATCAACGCAGGCAAGCAGGCTGGCCTAACGGATTATGTTCAACTGTGTATACAGATTGTTTTTCCTCAAATTCTCTGTATTTAAATTTTTGCATCAAACATTCCGAATTGAAAAGTTTTTCCTCAAATGTAGAACAAATTATTTTGCTCAAAATTAACCTTAGATAAAGAATTTGAAGCTGCCCTTATGAGATATTTAGGGTATCCACACTTTTTTTAAATATATCAAATCTCAGATTATTTTCGTTATATCATGTGTATATTATCCAAATGATAACATTTTTGATATGAAAGTTAAACTCCATATGGCCATCTGAAAGAAGTATATTGAATTAGAGTGCTGCAGTATGGCAACCAACAAAACCATATTTTACAGTTCTCTGGGGAAATGACATCAATTTCTGGATATGTTGCAGATCTGCAACACAAATATGAAGGATTAAACCTTATCCGGAATTTTCGAGACCAACTCGATCGGATTGCTCGCTTTGCTCATTCATGCACCAATCAGGGCTTCTTTGGCCACAAAACCATTCAGGCTTCTCCTAACGGTTATTAACAAATTGCAAGTACTGGAGGCCCCTGTGTCAGACCCCTGTCGCAGTGTCCGACGCGCACTTATTTCGCGATTGTATACTTTATGGATTCTCCACCGTGCAATCTCTGCGAGGTAGAGACTGAACTAAAGTTCTCATGCGTAAGAATCCATATGAACAAATACCAACACCTTACCTACTTTCTCCCTGCCTATCCCAGCTGCTTATAACGGACAAGTTGGTCATAACAATATTAAAATCTACAGATGCAGTTACTTGTAATAGTTAAGACTGGGGAATTCTCAAAACCGCTGAGTTATGAACAGCTGATTGGCTCCAGAAGCAAGCACATTCAAATCATATCGCTCACCGAAAAACACTGTATAAATCTTTTAAGGCTTACCTATATTTTCTTTAATGATGCTATATTGATCTTGGTTTTCAGGAAGAGAGTTCGCCAGCAAAGATCCCATACCATCTACCGTCGACAACAAGTGGGTACCAGAC